>CM055122.1:255480991-256080991 GCA_029206835.1 Rana muscosa | reverse complement strand
TATGGTTTCCATACCTCCCAACTTTTTGAGATGGGAATGAGGGACACCTATCAGCAAAAGTATGCAGGCATAGGACACACCCCTTGCCACGCCCCCTTAAAGGAGAATTGTACAAAAAAACAAGATTGGTTAAATCCAAAAGGCACTGTGACTGGTATGACAACTGTTTCTGGTATGACAACCAAAGGCCAGGGTTGTCGGAAAGAGGCCCTTGTCCTCATCAACATGGGGACAAGGTGCTTTGGAGTGGGGGGCGCCGAAAAACAGCTTGGGGGGTTCCCCTTAAAATCCATACAAGACCGAAGGGCCTGGTATGCTCCTTGAACCCATGCCATATTTTTTTTAACATTTTGCGTGGAGTTCCCCCTAAAGATTCATACCAGACACAGTGCCTGGTATTAATAGTCTGGGATCAAAATCGGATCCCTGTTCATTGACGTCGGACGCATGTTGGACTTCAAGTCGCAAGGCAAAAGTTGGATCCAAAGTGGTACAACTGTCGTGTCGTGTCCTGTGTAAGTTCACCTAACAGATTTTTCTGTAAAGGTGAACTTACCCTATAAAGAGTAACCCCACTTTTGCTGAGAAAAAAACATTCCCCTCTGGGTGATCTATGTACCTTGCAGGAATTTTAACAAACTTTGCTGCAGATTCATACCTTTTGTTATTCTGAAGAAATAGGTATATGTTTGTCTGTGTTCATGTGCCCAGTGAATCTAATGGGAGTGTCTTTATAATTACCAGTCAGCTGCTGCACTTGCAGGGCTCTAATAAGGGAAATTGCAGGGTCTACATCCCTTTAGACGTGATTTCCTATTGCGAGTATCTCACCAAAAATAAAAATTTTGTTGCAGGGCATGCCTGATATAACTTGTATCTTAGTGCAGACTTCTGGGAAAATCAGTGAGCCAATCACAAACAGGAAATTACATTTAAGGCGGCATTCTGTACACATTCTGTGTACAAAACATCTCCAGGTTGCCATATTGCATTTTACAGAAAATTACAGCGGCTGCAGACTGAAAAGGAAAGGTAATTTTGAATAACATTTAATTACAATATGACTTGTGTTGCAATTGTATATGCTATATTATATTTTTTTTCATTCGCAATTTTTTTCTCCACAAAAGTGGAGTTACCCTTTAAAGCTTAACACTGAAAAATGTTATTTGCCAGGCGATCACGCATAACAGTGAAAAACTATACACATGTGCAACCCTTGCTGGCTCATGCAGTTTTGCCTTTGATCTGTGCTGTCTAATGACAGCTTAATCATAGACCTTCAGGAGGCACATTGGCTGCAGGAGGGTGTTTTCTGCACTGCCGTTTGTCCAGAAATGCATGTCCACTTCCCCAACGTTTTTTACAACAGGATGGTAGGGAGGTGGTTAAGGAGCTCTCTGGATGTCTAGCCTGAAATCAGTGTAATTCCACTTCTGTATAATGAAATTTCTCCTTCTCTTCTTGCAGTTATAGCTCTGCAGATCTCAAGCGCACACTGACAGCTGCCGATATAACAGCCCAATAATTACCCATGTTTGTCAGTGGCCTGCTAGCCTTTGGAAACTGACATGTAAACTAAAGGAAGTTCATAACTGTTTTGGGATTCCACCCTGATTGTGGCTGCATGTCTGTATCTAATAATGCAAAGCTCTCTGGGAAGCCAGATTGGATGAAAGCCACTTTATAAATTCATGGTATATTTAGAAAGAGCTATGCAGCTGTGGTCTGCTGTTACCTAATGAGACAAAAAGAGTCCTTTAATATCCCATCTTCCTTTATTAAAGAAATTATTTCATGGCCTGTAATGCCCCAAGGCAGCATTCCACTTGTGTAGAGTGTACATGCGAGCGGCCCTGTAATTATTTTAAGTTCATAACTTTCAGTGCCTCATTAAAGAGGGAAACCTAGGTGGGGGTTTTCTGTGTTAAGGGAAGCATTAAATCTTCACAGTGTTTTCACAGTTCACAAGCTACCTGCAGAATGGCTCAGCTTTAGCTTTCAGTTATTCTACATAACAAACCAAATAAATACCCTGAAATGTGGGAACCCGTTATACTTTTATGCTATCTGGGAAGGTTCCTGTTGTATGGCTTTTGCAAACCTGCCTACCTTAAAGCTAAAAATGCTAAAAACCCAGCAAAATGTTTCAGCACCTTCCCGCTCATGCTGGGTAGCCAGCAGCACCGTATTCCAGAAGATGATACTAGTGGGCTTCAAATGCCCACAATGAAGATGGGAGCGCGCTCAGAAAGGAACAGCAATGTTAGTTTAGAAGAAAAAAAAGCGCATTTAGAAGACCCACATTACATAGAGTTAAGAGTTTGTTAATAATTTAGGTACAAACATCACAGTGGTGGTTTTTGTAAAAAAAAAAAAAAAAAAAAAAAAAAGCTGGAACCCCGCTTAAAGAGACGCTGTCACCTAACCATTTAGGGCAAAGTGACAGTGGGGGAGATTTACTAAAACTAGAGCATTTAGAATCTGGTGCGGCTGTGCATGGTAGTCAATCAGCTTCTAACTTCAGCTTGTTTAATTAGGTTTCTAGGTAAGGCCGGGATCACACTGTCGATCCTACTTTACCCTGCGACATCGGTCCTGCATCGGTCCTACTTCATCCGACTTGAATGAACAGGATACAATTTTGCTTTGACTTTGAAATAGTCTGACTTTTCTTTTGACCAATCAAAACAATCCAAATGTGACATAAATTCCCTTTCTTGCTGAGATAATCACCATGTCGGATGTCACAAGTCGGATGGTTAGGACAAGGATCCGACTTCAATGATATTGAATGGGCTCAAAACTGAGTAGTGCAGGAACCTTTTCTAAAGTCGGACTTGTGACGGACCAGTTAGGACGGCTCTCATAGGGAACCATTGATTTGTACACGTCATGCGACATGTGCTCCCAAAGTTGGAGTGCATGATGCACCAGTGTGAACTGGACCTAAAACCAGGAAGCTGATTGGTTTCTATGCAGAAGTGAGCCTGATTTTCCTGCTTTAGTAAAAAAAAAAAAAAAACCCCACTGTCTCCCGATTGTCCAGCCCCCAAACAAGGAATGCTCACCCATCCGTACTTCCTCACCATCATATTGCTCCAACAAAGCTTTGACTCTGTGTGGGGTTTATGGCTGCATTAGTTGATGGCTGCATTTGTTTTATTTTTTACTCTTTCTTCTATTTTCATCTGGTGATGCAGCCAGTAAGTGCTGTTTTCCAAAAGAACAAGCTCTCTTGCAAATGTAGCAGATGTAGAAATTACAGGGATGAGACAAGCCATTTAACACTGACAGGGTTGCTTACAATGATCAGCTTTTATTTATGTAGAAGCTTTGTCCCAAAATTAACACAGATGCTGTAACTTGTTATAAAGTGTTATTTGGCATTCGGCCTCAATTGGTTAGTTGATTTAAATCTGCTAGTACATCTAACACTCCCCTTCCCCTAGACTGACAATGCTGCTGTCCAAAGGTGCCCCCTGTGCTCCTTCATCCAGAGTGGGATCACTCTAATACAGGTGTGTTAATGGCAAGATCACCAGGTAAAGAGGGGGAAAAAAAAAAACGAAAAAAGAAAACTACTGTAGTCATCACATCTAATGATTTTTTAACCTCCCTGGCGGTATTCCCAAGTCTGGCTCGGGGTGATATTTCAGTACCATTTAGGGTAACCCCGAGCCAGACTCTAGATTGCATCGCAGAATACAGGGAGAGTTACTTACCTTGTTCCCTGGATCCTGCGATGTCTCCTCGCTGTGTGTGTGAGCTGTCTCCTCGCTCGATTCACACAGTGCCCGAGTGCCGCCGAGCTCCGTTCCCTGCGACGTTGCGGCGCACAGGGGCAGAGATCGCCGCCAAATTCAAAAGAGTAAAAACACAATACATATACAGTACACTGTAATCTTACTGATTACAGTACTGTATAAAAAAATGACACATCCCCTTTGTCCCTAGTGGTCTGTCCAGTGCCCTGCATGCACTTTTATATTATAAATACAGTTTTTTCTGCCTGGAAACTGGAGATTGTCCATAGCAACCAAAAAGTGTCCCTTTATGTCAAAAGTGGTTTTAGACCGGCTAGAAAACAGCGATAATAAATTAGAATCACTCGCAGAATTAAGCGATAGCGATTTGTGGGGAAATTCGTCATCAAACACTAAATCTAATGACAGCGACAATTCTGCAACTGAACAAATTTCAGTGTTTTTGATTTGATTACATTATTGAATAATTTTTTATTATTATTATATTATTATTTGTTATAATTATTTATAGTTATTTATTATATTATAATTTATGATTTTTCAAACTTTATCATACCCGGGATGTCTACTAGACTCTTGTTTGGACAGATTTAAGTGAGTTGTTCCTAAGAATTACAGGCCTACAATATAAAACGCCAAATTTCCATGCAAAATAATGGTACCGCTTTCAGCACCTAAAATCTGACAGAATTGGGGTTTTATACCACTTTAAGGTTTCCTTTAGCCTGAAAACCCTTTCGTGTGCATTCAGTGAACCCAGAAAGCAGTGTGACTTGGGGCTTGGCTTTTACAACTTTGGAACTGACCTTCATCAAACCCCTCCATCCTGCTATCCAACAAGCGCGTCACAGCTGTAAATGTTGTAACTTGAGACTGGTGGGACAACCTTTCATGCCCCAACATGATCATGATCGACCTGTTGCCAATCCCTATTTTAAACCTCTCTTATGCCGCGTACACACGGTCAGAATTTCCGACAACAAATGTTCGATGGGAGTTTGTTGTCGGAAATTCCGACCGTGTGTAGGCTCCATCGGACATTTGCTGTCGGAATTTCCGACAACAAAAATTTGAGAGCTGGTTCTCAAACTTTTCAACAAAACTTTTGTCGGAAATTCAGAGCGTGTGTACACAATTCCGACGCACAGAATTCCACGCATGCTCGGAATCAAGCAGAAGAGCCGCACTGGCTATTGAACTTCCTTTTTCTCGGCTCGTCGTACGTGTTGTACGTGACCGCGTTCTTGACGTTCGCAATTTCCGACAACATTTGTGTGACCGTGTGTATGCAACACAAGTTTGAGCCAACATCCATTGGAAAAAAATCCACAGTTTTGTTGTCGGAATGTCTGATCGTGTGTACGCAGCATTACTCTATCCACAACAAACAGAAAATGTTTGGGCTATAAATACACTAAATGCATAACCAATTATCATAAGAAGCTATAGAGCTAATCTGTTACAAATGAAGAGAAGAAAAATAGCATACAATTGTAGTTGTATCCCACAGAACTGATCAGAATTCGTGTTTAATGCTTCCCCAAAATAATCAATGAAATTGTTTTCTAAATGGAGGATTAGTTGTGATATTCTCTTATCTATTTTTCAGCTTTTGTACCTTCTCTTTTCCTTTGAAGAAGAGAGTATTTCAAATTACCCAAGCTTGTGTTTTGATCACCAGTTGTTTTAACATTATAATGTTTTCAATATTTTGTTATAATACGTGACAATAAATTTGTATTTCTATACAGTTTATTAGTTGGAATTCATGTAAAGTCCCAATGCTGAGTTTTTTGATTCCTACTAAAATCATGGAATGGTGGCATTCAATGATGGGAGTGAAAACACTCAAATTGGATTGGTTCCTACTAGTCACAACTCCAGTTCTCTGCTTATTTTCAATTCTCATTTCTAATGAAATGTAAACTCCCTGGAGCAGTGGTTTTTGCACATATCAATAACTAACTGTGAGTGCAAACCAATCAGAAAGGATACTTGCAACAAGCAATTTCAAACAGGAAATCAATAAAACAAATACACACACACTATACATCATTATATATACATTTTTGTTTTTGTATATATTAAAGCTATCATACATTTTACTGCATGTTATATTCCTTATTTAATCACTCAGTTTATGTAATCTATTCTTTATTGGCAAATTATTGCTTACTAGAAAGAGAATCTAGTAGGAGAGGTATGACGTTTCAATGGCTTTGTCTACCCCTTGCAAGCTTCTTCTAGCCCGCTGCTCTCCCCCAAGTCACTGTATGTTTGGGTAGCTTATTATTTTTAATTTATGTGTGCCCCATGTGAATGTGACTGCTCAAGTTTTGTTTACCAGCCTTGCTATGAAGCAAGCCTTGCTCTGGTCCCCGCCACACTTCCCCGCACCTCGACTCCTGACTCCAGAAACTGGCGGAAGTGCATGCCAGACTGCAGCTCCTGCCTGCAATAGTTGTCAAAACAGTCAGGAAGCCAAGGCCCAGCAGGACGAAGGCAGCTGCCCAGCCGTTGAGAACCATTGCAGTAATCTACAATCTATAATCTGCACCCACTACTAAATGTACACATGAATGTCCCTAACTGTCATATGACAGTAATTACCAGTTTGGAGATGATGTTTTCGACACCATAACCGTTCATGAAACTATGGGGTTGATTTACTAACACTGGAGTGTGCAAAATCTGGTGCAGTTCTGCATAGAAACCAATCAGCTTCCAGGATTTATTGTAAAAAGCTTAGCTGAACTTAGAAGCTGATTGGCTACCATGCACAGCTTCAGCAGATTCTGAGAGCTTCAGTTTTAGTAAATCAACTGTGATGGGTTAATAAAGTACAGCGCTGAAAAAAGTGATAAAAAATCCTATGAATAAGACTTGCTAAATTAATATACCCAATGTAAAGGGTCTAAAAAAATTCCAATACAAGGACTGATCTACTATAGGATTAACCCTTTGATAATATCTTAGATTTGTCCATCAGCACGCAACAAATTTTTCATATTGTTTTGGGACTTTACTTTCTCACATTATTTTCTTTTTTCTTTGTTTCACAGTGGAAATTGTTCAATCAGTTTTATTTCACTGTATTGTAGTTTATGTGCTAGCTGCATTGCTCACATGTGTTTTTGCTTTATTCATTTAAGCACTGTGTTTTTGATTTCATTAGTCTTATCGATTTATTGTTCATACACTTATATCACTATTTGTTTCATATTGGAATTTTTTTAGACCCTTTACATTGGGTATATTAATTTAGCAGGTCTTATTCATAGGATTTTTGATCACTTTTTTCAGCGCTGTACTTTATTAACCCATCACATTTTTAAATTCTTGTATCTGAATTTTTGGTACTGGCAGCTCTTTTCACCTCAATAATTTCACCTTATTAATTTTGCACGTTTCAAGTTTTTTACTCTCAAGCGCAGTGTTCCTTTTTTGTTTTTTTGAATTTTTAGTAAATCAACCCCAATGTCTCTAGGGGGGAGATTTACTAAAACTGGTGCACACAAAATCTGGTGCAGCTGTGCATAGTAAACAATCAGCTTCTAACTTCAGGTTGTTCAATTACCGTATATACTAGAGTATAAGCCAACCCGAATATAAGCCGAGGCACCTAATTTTACCACAAAAAACTGGGAAAACGTATTAACTCGAGTATAAGCCTAGGGTATCCATGTGCATGCCTCACTGTGCCTCACTGTGTCCATGTGCATGCCTCACTGTGCCTTACTGTGTCTATGCCTCACTGTGTCCATGCCTCACTGTGCCCATGCCTCACTGTGCCCAATCTCCCTACCTGATTTCCGGCGCTGTGTGACTAGACTGACGTTTAACATGGGAGTCTATGGAAGGGGTGCCCGGCTTTAAAAAAATCGATGCTCCCCGGCCGTGGGTCCCCTGGACAACAAACTTTTCACACTTGTAGAGGAAGAGTGGGGCTACATGTGTGCCAAGTTTGGGGTCCAGGGGACCTACGGCTGGCCGGGATCAGGCGCACAAATTTGAAGATGGACACAGACTTGAGTATAAGCCGAGGGGGGCATTTTCAGCACAAAAAAATGTGCTGAAAAACTCGGCTTATACTCGAGTATATACTGTAAGCTTTGACAATAAGCCCAAGTTCACATCGGGCCATTTTGACAAGAGATTTGACGTGTCAAATCGCCACCTATTGCCAGCAACAGCCCCATCCAAATAGGTGCGACGCTGACTTTGTGCCGCCGCACCAATTCCCAAAAGTGGTTCCTGCACTACTTTTGGTGACTTCTGGGGCGATTCGAATAGACATCTGTGCATGAATGCGCACAGATGTCTGGCAAATTGCCCCCAAATTCGGAATGATATGCCGGTTTGAAATCGAGCGAGTTCAGCTGGGCTAAAATCTAGAAGCTGATTGGTGCATAGGTGCACCAGATTATGTGCGCACTAGTTTTAGTAAATCTCCCGTGACATAGTTATATGAAGGGTTATAAAGTGAAAAATATATACTCCAAGCTGGTAATAACTTTCATATGACAGTTAGTGACCAACCTAATAAAACAGCATTGCATAAAAGCTGCTATTTTTATTTTTATAAAAATCCCCCTCACTGTCAAGGGGCAGAATAAAAACAGATACATTATGGGTACATGTACAAGGGCAATTTTTGCTATAGCATCTTCTAGTGCTTAGTCACAGCAATTGTACAGGCTACTCTCATAGCCCAATTTCAGAAGCAAAAAAAAATAAAATAAAACCTTCTGTTTTTACCCAAAAATAATTTATTGGCATTTGTGTGTATGTTGTATATAAAATAGTCTTTTCCCCATCTACAGACAAGAAGAATAATGAGCACTTTGGGCATGTTAATACACTGGTGCTAGAACATTAAGCCCTTGGCACAAGCTGCAGAATTATTAGAAGAGGCAATCCTTTCATATACATTCTGGATCTCCTGTTTTATGCATTGTTACAGGAATGCTCAGCTGATAGGGCAGTAAAAAGTGGACAACAATCTATAGTTGTACTATATCTTACCTTACTGAACTGGCCAACCACGTGTTTCAGGATATTGGGTGGTGCATCATGGAGGAGAGGCTCAAGGGCTGGCAGATGGGTGCATTTCTGTAGGATGTTTTTTAAGGCTTTTTTTGCCTGTAAAGAAAAAGAGAGGTAAAGCTAGGGGACAGTTTGTTCAAAGATTTGTTGTGCATGAGGTCTTAAAATGAACCTTTTTCAGTAATACTTTTTCAGTCACAGACTGGAAAAATGGCTGTTAAAGGGCAAGTTCACTTTTTTTTCCCCCTAAATTTCAGCTCCCCAATGTACCATTATAACATTAATGTACTTATTTTGCAAAAATAAAACAGCTCCATTTATTCTACACACACTTACCTCACCGTCAGTCCTCATGGCTGTTTAAATGCACTGCTCGATTAATTTTGCCTTACTTCCTGGTCAGACTTTAGGCATACCTCCCGAAGCCTTTGCGGGACAAAGTTGTTGAGCGCGGGGGGGGGTCTGTGCCGCGCGGGGGTGAAAGAGAAGAAAACGTCAAAGTTGTTGAGCGGGGGGGGGGGGGTTCGTCTGTGCCGCGGGAACATGTAAAAGTTAAGTTGTTGAGCGGGGGGGGGGGGTTCGTCTGTGCCGTGGGAACATGTAAAAGTTAAGTTGTTGAGGGGGGGGGGTCTGTGCCGTGCGGGGGTGAAAGAAACGAAAACTTCAAAGTTGTTGAGAGCGGGGGGGGTTCGTCTGTGCTGCGGGAACATGGAAAGGTTGTTGAGGGGGGGTGTGAACCGGTGCATTCGTGAGGATATGCAGGGGGGGGGGCGGCGTTTCTACCAGTTATAACAGGGGGACAGAGTGTAATCTTCCTACCTCCTTCTTCACCCGTCCTACCAGGCTGCCTCCTCTTCCTCTCTTCCTGTGCGGGAATATGCGCTCGATCGCGGGAAGTAAGTGGCAGTGTGGGTAAGTCCCGCAGAATCCGTGCAGGTTGAGAGGTATGCTTTAGGTCATAACACAGGAAGTTTACCAGCTGATCTCATTAGCACACACCCTGCATCATCCACCCTCAACTGGTCAACTCCTGCGCAGGAAGTAAGGCAGAGGTAATGAAAAACTGTTTTTAAACAGCCATGAGAACAGTGAGGTAAGCATGTTTAGAATAAATGGAAAGCTGTTTTATGGAAAGTACATTAATGCTATACTGATACATAGGGGAGCTGGAATTTAGAAAAAAATAAAAAGTTGAACAAAGGTGAACTGAAGCCTCGTACACACGACTGGTTTTCCCAGCAAGAAAACTGCTGGGAGAGCTTTTTACCGTAAAAACCGGGCATGTGTATGCTCCCTCGCCGGGAAAACTGCCAGTAATCCCGGCGGGAAAAATAGAGAACTTGCTCTCTATTTCCCTGCCGGGATTCCCGCTGTTTTTTTTCCCGCCAGATTTACTACACTGGTCAATGGAAAACACTGCGAGGCAGTGCCGAGGGAGCATAAGTCCTGTACACACGGCCGGGATTCCCGGCCGAAGCTCTCCCCGCAGTTTTCCTGTCGGACTTTATACCGCCAGGAATCCCGGCCATGTGTACAGGGCTTCAACCTTCAAAAATGAGTGCCAGAATGTCTTTTCTTTATATTTTTCTAGCTCGGTGACTCAGGAAACAATAAAGCCAATGCATCAGCATGACAGCCAGGCAGCTACCGTTTTAAGAAAAAAAAATAAAACATTTTGTTTAAAGTGTCACCTTTTTCTGAACTTATTCTGTTGCGTTAAGATACACAATAAGAATAAAACTTAAAGTGGATGTAAACCCTCACATATACCCAGTGAAGTGAACAGCCTCAGATGATGCACAGAGATTAAACAAATCTCCCTACATAAGTTTTACATGTATATCTGCTGTCTTCAGCTTTATATACTGTTTAAAAGTGCACATTGTGTGAGGAGATTTTCTCTTCCTGGTTAGCACTGCAGTTACTGTAAGCCTGGGCATACAGCCAAGACTGCTGATTGGAGGAAAGGCACACACCCCCTCTCCTCATAGGTAGAGACTTTCAGCTCTGTTTGTTAAATCGTTCAGCTCTGTGCTAATCTATTTATAGCATCCTCCCCAACACAAAACTCCAGCTGCTTTTATCATATGTGACAGAGGACTTGTCAGGAGTTATCAGGGTGATAACAGAAGAACAGAGCAGGAGACAGCTAGGAGACTTAGGGCTTTGCAGAGAGATAACAAAACACTGCAGATATATATGCCCAGCTCAAGTTTCATTAATCTTGTTTACATCCACTCTAACCGCTTCCCCGTACATATACTGAGGCAGGGCAGCCCGGTTCTGCGAAATCATGTACCTGTATGTGATTTTGTGCACACAGTGTAGGGGGCGCTCACGCGCCGTCAGAGCACCACCCTCCGATCGTTCACAGGAGACATGGAGCAGCAGTGTGTAAACAAGGCACACCGCTGATCTGTCAGTAAGGAAAAGAGAGATCTTCTGTTTCAGCTAAGCTGAAACACGATCTCTGTTTTCCCCCAGTGTAACACTCTCTCCCCACAGTTAGAAAGCACCTCCCTAAGACACACTTAGCCCCTTGATCGCCCCCCTAGTGTTAACCCCTTCCCTGCCAGTGTCATTTATACAGGGATCAATGCCTTTTTTTAGCACTGATCACTGTATTGGTGTCACTGGTCCCCAAAAAGTGTCACTTAGGGTCAGATTTGTCCACCACAATGTCGCAGTCTCGCTAAAAATCGCAGATCACCACCAATACTAGTAGAAAAATATAAAAATGCCATAAATCTAACCCATAGTTTGTAGACACGATAACTTTTGTGCAAACCAATTAATAAACGCTTATTGGGATTTTTTTTACCAAAAATATGTAGCAGAATACATATTGGCTTAAACTGATGAAGAAATTTGATTTTTAATTTTTTTTTTTATTGGGAATGTTTTATAGCAGAAAGTAAGGAATATTGTTTTTTATTCAAAATTGTCTCTCTTTTTTTGTATATAGCGAAAAAATAAAAAACCGCAGAGGTGAGCAAATACCACCAAAAGAAAGCTCTATTTGTGGGGAAAAAAGGACATGAATTTTATTTGGGTACAGTGTCGCACGACCGCGCAAATTGTCAGTTAAAACAATGCAGCGCCGTATCGCAAAACATGGCCTGGTCAGGAAGGGGGGTAAACCTTCGGTGGCTGAAGTGGTTAAAAGGAACCAGAAGGGAAGGACATCCACCACCCATATTTAATCCAAGCCATACTAGCAAAGAATAGACCTGTCATGCACTTGTATATATCTGGATGCTGAAAAAAGTTCCTTAATGGAATCCTGAGTGGTTTAGGGCATTTTCAAGGGTTGTGTTAAGGCAGCCCCCATTCATCAGGGATGAGTTGTAAATGCAACACTACGTATCAGGAAAAAAACATTTGCATCTTTTTTTTTTATAATGCAGCACACCACAAGGTACAGTATGTATGTTGTGGTGCATTATGTGTTGCACATTACTGTATGGCATATTTGGGGTGTTATTCGCAATGAATGGCACTGCAACACAGCACACCAAGCAGGTGCATTGCAGTAAGGCATGCATTCATCTGCTGCCAGGACAAACAAGTGTGAATAGGCCTTTTAGCTCATTAGATGCCTTTGTAAACGTAAATGACTTTGTGTATCTAAAGCCATTTTTGTTTATGATAGAATAGGCTCTGTCAGGTTTTTATTACTGTCCGTGTCTCTATTTGCCCTAGTGATCATTGTCACCAGTATTGAAAGTGAGGAAAAATCCCCAAATTTGAGCTGTCACCAGAACAGGAAATGAGGTGAAATTTTCCAATGAGAATACTTGCAATACACCTGTCTATAATAGGATTATCCTTTTAGAGAGATCTCACTTTCTGCTGCGTCTTGAAACAGATGGTAAAGGAAAATCTTCCCAATGGAATATTTCTAAAAAGCTTGGGCTTTAGAAACTGTCAAAAACTTTAGGAGCCAACACCTGAGCACAACTCCTACTGTGGGACATGTCTAGCTGTGCCCGAACATCACCCTTTGACAAAGACCCTACTGCTGGATCTACAGTAAGCCCTATTGTTGGAACTGGAATGGAGCCTACAGCTGCTGACAGAAATCATAGTACAGCATAGTGGAGTGGGGATAGGTTGGGGTTATGGCATGCTTTTGGTCTGTTTTAAATTACAATTGATCAAACTGCATCAAGGCTTAAATTTAACAGTTTCACAGAAGAAAAGTTTTCTCTTAAGGCTCATTCACACTTGCAAGCCTTGCTAAACACACTGCTGGTTTTCTCTGAGAGGAAACAGTGCGCTGACATTTCATTCAGTTCTACTGCCAGGAGCAAAATGTAAGGCAAGGGGTTGTGCTGAACCAAGCTGCACTGAAAAAAAGTCCTGCAAGTGAACTGACTTCATAGGGAACAAGCCTTTTTCCCTTGTCTTGCATTTAAACTGCACTAGGTAAGACTGCCCAGCACAGTCCAAATGCACCTGGTATTAATGAACCCTTAAGGCCGGGTTCACACTGGTACGACACGACAGTCGTACCACTGTGGATCCGACTTTGCCCTGCGACTTAAGCCCTGTACACACGATCGGATTTCCTATGGATTCTAATCCGATGGATTTTTCCATCGGAAATCCGATGAAGCTGACTTCCATCAGTCTTGCCTACACACCATCAGTCAAAAATCCGACCGTCCCAAACGCTGTGACGTAAAACACTCCGACAAGCCGAGAAAAATGAAGTTCAATGCTTCTGAGCATGCGTCGACTTGATTCTGAGCATGCGTGGGTTTTTTGTCCGATGGAGTTCCACACAGACGATCGGAATTTGCTATCGTTTTTTTTGCCCATCGGATAAATTTAAAACATGTTCTATTTTTTTTCACCGATGGAAAAAAGACCGATGGGGCCCATACACGATCGGTTTGTCCGATGAGAAAAGTCCATTGGACTGTTTTCATCGGTAAAACTGATCGTGTGTACACGGCATAAAAGTCCGACATCCATCCGACTTCAATGAACTTGATCCCTGACAATACCAGGCACTGTGTCTGGTATGAATCTTTAGGGGGAACTCCACGCCAAATAAAAAAAAAAACGGCATTTGTTTCCCCTTCAATACCATACCAGACCCTTATCCGAGCATGCAGCCTGGCAGATCAAGAAAGGGGGTGGGGATGAGCGAGCGACCCCCCCTCCTGGACCATACCAGGCTACATGCCCTCAACATGGGGGGGTGGGTGCTTTGGGGCAGGTTGTTTTAAGTAATTTATTAAGGCAGCCCCTCTTCTCTTCCAATTTCTTCTCCCCTCTCTGGCTCTTCTCCGTCCTCCACTGATGTCTTCTGCCTCTGCCAGTTTTTCTCCCCTCTCCGGGTCTTCTCCGCTGATGTCTTCTAGCCCTCTCCGGTTGTTGTCCCTCTGTCCGCTGTCTTCTGCATCTGCCGGGTCTTCTCTACTGTCTTCTCTCTCTTTTGCCGGGTCTTCTCTGCTGTCTTCTCCCTCTGTTCTTTTGATGTTGACTCAACACTCTCTCCTGCTCTAATGCTAGATGCGCAGCGTGCCACTACTTATATTGGCATGGGGTGGGGTCACCGGGTGATGTCATAAGGGGCGGGAGAGAGCGTTGAGTCAACATCGAAAGAAGAACAGATGGAGAAGACAGTGGAGAAGACCTGGCAAAAGAGCGAAAAGACAGCGGAGAAGACCTGGCAAAAGAGCGAGAAGACAGCAGGGAAGACCCGGCAGAGGCAGAAGACATCGGACAGAAGAAGAACCGGAGGGGGCTAGAAGACATCAGCGGAGAAGACCTGGAGAGGGGAGAAGAACCGTCAGAGGCAGAAGACATCAGCAGAGGAGGGAGAAGAGCCGGAGAGAGGGGAAGAAATCGGAAGAGACGCAGGAGCTACCTTAATAAATTACTTAAAAACCTTCAAGATCATCAGAGCACAAGTCGCCTCCCAAAGTCAGATCAGTTAGGACCGCGATCTGACTTTGATCCGACTTCATTGATATTCAATGGGCTGAAGTAGGGTCAAAGTTAGACCAAAGTAGTGCAGGGAGCATTTTCAAAGTCGGACCCGACTTGTGTCGGACCAGTTAAGACGGCTCCCATAGGGAAACATTGATTTTCACACGTCATGCGACATGAGCTCCCAATGTCAGAGCGTTTGTCGTACCAGTGTGATCCTGGCTTAAGGCTGGGTTCACACCTAATACGGATGCGGCTCACAGCTGCGGTCTGGTGCGTCCCTGTTCTCCGTTTCAGCGACGAATCAGGCCCGAATTTTTGCGGCCGCCCTGGAGATGTGTGAACCAGCTCCATTGAGAGCCAATCACAATCTCCTGTCATGCGAATTGGATTCTAGGAAACCCACATCCAATTTGCATAGGTGTGAACCCAGCCTAAAGGATAAGTTCACCTTTTAAAAAAAAAAAAAATTTTTTGGAGCCTAGAAAGCATTGCTCCAGTGATCAGAAAATTGCTGGTGCCATGCAGGTCTCCTTCAGATCTATCAGTGTACCTGTGGTGCCCGTGCATCCCAGATGGGCAGGCAGATACACTGACAGGAAGAATCAATGAACTACAATGGTGCTCCACAGCGCAGTGGTAGTTCATTGAGAACTACAAGCTGACAGTCGCAAAGGATGTCAAACTTGTAGTTCATTCAAACACAGAGCTACCCGTACTGCTGTCACATTTAAAGCAGTATTAAGCCCAAAACCAAAAATGGAATATATTGCAGCTTACTAATCATTAGATATGGTGTTTTTCTTTTTTAGACTTTTTCTTCTGTTTTCTTTTACGTAAAAGGAGTTGTAAAGTCAGAAGGTTTTTTATCTTAATGCATACTATGCATTAAAATAAAAAAGCCTTCTGTGTGCAGCAGCCGCCCCAGCACCCCCTAATACTTACCTGAGCCCATCTCTCTCCAGCGATGTCCACGAGTGTCTCGGCTGGCCAAGACTCTCCCCCCTGATTGGATGAGACACAGCAGCGGGGCCATTGGCTCCCGCTGCTTTCAAAGTCAGTATGCCAATCAAGAGAGAGGGGGGAGGGGCCGGAGGCCACAACTCCATGTCTAATTGGATACAGGGAGCTGTGACTCGGCTCGGGTGCCCCCATAGCAAGCTGCTTGCTGTGGGGGCACTCAACAGGAGGGAGGGACCAGGAGAGCCAAAGAGGGACTTAAGAAGAGGAGAATCCGGGCTGCTCTGTGCAAATCCACTGCAACAGAGCAGGTAAGTACAACATGTTTATTTTTATTAAAAAAAAACAAGACTTTACAATCACTTTAAATATATTAACAAAAGGAAGATGTAAAAATACGGAAAATTATCTGATAAACAAGTGTACAAAATTTCTACCCTTGATAAAAGACATTAAAGCAGAGGTCCACACAAAAAGTGAACCTCCGCTTTTCGGAACCCTCCCCCCCTCCGGTGTCACATTTGGCACCTTTCAGGGTGGAGGGGGTGCAGATACCTGTCTAATACAGGTATTTGCAGTGCACCCACTTCCGGGAATAGACTCCTGCGGGAGTCACGCCCCTTTGTGTCACCCCCCGCTGTCTTCTGGGAAACACACACTAGTCCCAGGAGACAGCAGGGACCAGTGACGACACGCCGCGCTACTCATGCATGCGCAGTAGGGAACAGGGCAGTGAAGCCACAACGCTTCACTTCCTGATTCCCTCACAGAGGATGGCGGCGGTGGCAGTCGAGAGACGAGCGATTGCTCGGCTTCGGCTGCCGTCATCGCGGGCACCCTGGACAGGTAAGTGTCCATTTATTAAACGTCAGCAGCTGCAGTATTTGTAGCTGCTGGCTTTTAATATTTTTTTTTTCACGGGACCTCCGCTTTAAAGACCACATCAAAACAATAAAGTACGACTTAGGTGTTGAATAAGCTGAAGACCATATAGCTCTTATCGATCTGGAAACCTCCCAGCTTAACAATATGCAATAAAAGGCTGGACTCTTATCTGCAAATACTTGTCAATTGGCAAAGCTTGCTTGGACCAAACTTTTAAATCTTTCTAGCCTTCAAGGGATGCGGCTCTAAATTCGATTTTCCAGTCTGCCAGTATTTTCAGTGCATAACAATATGATAGTCATTAGTCTTTTGGCATTCTTATTTCATTCAGAAATAAACTTATATTAAAATGGCTTATGTCATACATTAGCTCAGGCTATTGTTTCCTGTGTACTGTCAATCTAGAGAGTATGTGTGATTAAAAGCATACCAAGAAATTTGATAAACTAAAGGTCAGTACAGTGAAATATATGGATATATATTTAGTATCTTCAGTTCAACCCAGGCAGCACGAGGAAACAGATGTTGTATAGAAGCGGGCAATCGTGCGGGAGTGAGGGCAATTACAGAACCATCCCCTGTATAGCTGAAATACTGAAACTGTGGCTCCCCCTGCAGCAGCTAAAAGCTGACGGGAGAGGAGGGAAGCTGACAGCGCTGCAGGGGAAGGAGGGAGCCACGGGCGAAAGGGGGATCAGTTTCACTATTTGGGCCCCCCCCCCACTACCACTCCAATTACCATCCCTGTCAAAGATCCCCTTCCCCCTGCTTCTTAGGCCCCCTCCTGCCGGCTGCTGCAGGCACGCAGGGGCACCATTTCAGGATCAAGAGTGGGGGAAGGGGCAGTAAATATGTTTTTTACAGTTTTATGGGCTGCTTCCTTTTCATAATGAACACAAGGAGTAACCGGTACTGACCCCTCACTGTATTCAACTGTAAACTGTGTTTACTATGCTTCAGTTTACGAATGAACAGGAGCATCTGTACAGAGAATTTTCTGTTCATTCACTGTTCAGTGCAGCTGAGGCTGGAGAGATAGGCCTTGAGGAATCGATGTCCTCATTCCCTTTCTCGGTCTCTTTAGACTCCTGATATTTCACCAAAAAAATAAAAAAAATAACTTGGAAATCAATGGCTCATTCACACAGGTTCTTTTGGATTTAGCAGGAATTTTGTATGTTATATTTTGTTTGTGTCTGTTAATCATGATCTTGAGTGTTTTTTTTTTTTGCTGGTCTTAGGACCCTGATATAGGTGAGATTTTAATCGCTTTATCTCCACAGTGCTGTAGGATTTTGGGAATTATGTAAACATGTGCCTGAGTGGATGAAATACTTTTATAGGGCCAAATATGCAGGCACAAATAATTATACAGTCTAGATCAGCCTACAGTATTTGTAGCTGCAGACTTTTACATTTTTTTGTTTACAGGGTGAAGAACCTCTTTAGGCCCCTTTCACACGGACGGATAGAATGGTGCTTTTAGCTGCGGATTTTCTAGTTTTCTACCGCAGCTAAAAGCACACAATGCTTTCCTATGGCCCCATTCACACACAGCGCTTAGCTGCGATTTCGTTACATGCGGTTCGGTACGAATAGAAAAAATAGAATTGAATGCGTCCAGGTGCGATGTAGCGCAGCTATCTGCAGGTAATCGCAGTGCACTGTGTCAGCTGCGGATAGCAGCGTGAACAAAAGAAAAAAACAACAGGAAGCACATCAAAATAAAAATGGTTGCTATGGGGATGACAATAATGGCCAACCGCAGCCGCATGTAAACGCACGTAAACGCAGCTAATCGCAGTGTACAAATGCAGCTGATCGCTGTGCCTGGGGTCTTGAATTTCAAAAGAAAGAAACATGCTTTTAACTGCGGCAGAACAGCCGCCCGTGTGAAAGGGGCCTTAAGGTATGGTTTGTATCAGTCACGTCAATATGGAATTTGGTTATTTTGAAGCAGCACTATAGCTATTCATTTGTAACATCAATAGAATAACACTTCCACCAGAAATGATAATGGGTCATTGCCCTCCATATACTGTATTGGTGTCTTGTGTGAATGAAACTGTAGTGATCTACCATTCATCTCTCCCCCTTGTGTGCTCTCAGAGTGGTTATATTAGTGGATTCCTTCTAAATCTTGCTGTCTGTTTAGCATTTGAACACATGGCTTTTCAAGCTTTACCTCCCTCAGTACACACCTGGATCTAATTCTTTACACATCACTAGTAATTTTGGTGGTCTCTGCTGCGTTCCCTGTGGAAACATGCCCACCTCATTAAACAACCACTTTATTTGTCAAAATTGAGAGCAGTTGCGTCTATCCAGAGCTAGAATAACAGCATGTTCTAGATCATGTTTAGTAATATTAGCAAAGCCATGTGGGAAATGCAGTCCACCGCCAGCTTGTCCAATCTTAACTGAAAGCACGCCGACTTTTTTTTTTTTGCTGGTCTTAGGACCCTGATATAGGTGAGATTTTAATCGCTTTATCTCCACAGTGTTGTAGGATTTTTGCAATTATGTAAACATGTGCCTGAGTGGATGAAATACTTTTATAGGGTCAAATATGCAGGCACATATAATTATACAGTCTAGATCAGCCTTTTTATTATGGAGGAACCCTTAAAAGAATTTCAATATTTCAGTGAAACCCCTGCTTAATTATTATATCTACAGCTCACAGTATCCAAACATGTTCAGTAAGTTGTAAATATAACAACATATTACCAAAGTCCACTTCCCAGGCTCCATCCCCATGGGCGCCACCATCATGGTGCATGCGCAGAAGTCCCCCCGGGCTTTGCCTGGCCTTTGAGTCCAGGCAGAGTGTGTTGGCACATCTGCACACGCACAGGTGATTTACAATGCACATGCAAAGACCCAAAAGTTTTCAGACTTCCATGGCCACAGTCTTGCACATTGGCTCCCGCTGCTGTCAGTCAGAGCCAGTGAGCCAATGAGGAGAGAGCAGGGGCGGGGTCGATCCACGCTCTGTGTGTGAATAGACACACAGAGCGTGGCGTAGGGACCCGAGAAGAGGATTGAGGCTGCTCTGTGCAAAACCATTGCACACAGCATGTAAGTTTACCATGTTGTTTTTTATTCTTTCCTTTAGAATCACTTTCATTCCTATTATCCACAGAGTTGTTATATGCCTAGAGTGTTTTTATAAAGTTTTACAAAACAAATCAGTGCATCTGCACTGGCTATATTGCACAGAGCAGGTAAGTGTAACATGTTTATTATTTTAATTAAAAAATAGAAGCTTTAATACAACTTTAACTGACTTAAGTCATTGCAGTATTCGCTTACATACACAGCCATTTCTGCAGGAACGTGTGCGTTGGAAATAGTGCATTGGAATCTGTCTGCATCTACTGACACAAATAGGGTGGCTTGGCCCCTCCCTCTGCTCCCTCATCACAGAATTTGATTGACAGCAATGGGAGTCAATAGCTTCCACTGCTATCAATCTGCCCTGTGAGAAGGGAGAGAGCCGCTGCTCTCGGGCACATCACTGGATCGAGATTGTGCTCAGGTAAGTATAAGGTGGGGCTGGGGAAATTCTCTGGCACAGAAGGTTTTTTAGTTTAATGCATAGAATGCATTAAAGTGGATGCAAACCCGATTCATGAAATTTGAGCTGGGCACATATATCTGCAGTGTTTTCTTATCTCTCTTCAAAGAACTCTGTCCCATAGCTTCTGCTGCTCCATTCTTCTGTTATTAGCCTGATAACTTCTCACAAGTTCTCCATCAACTGAGATAAAAGCAGCCAGAGTTTTGTGTTGGGGAGGATACTATAAATAGATTAGCAGAGTGCTGAACTATTCAAAGAACATATCTGAAAGTCTCTACCTATGAGAAGAGGGGGTGTGTTCCTTTCCTCCAATCAGATGTTTGCCCTGGCTTCACTGCAGTGCTGAACAGGAAGAGAAAATCTCCTAACACGATCTGAAGAATATATAAAACTGAAGACAGCAGATATAAAAGTAAAACTTATGTAGGGAGATTTTTTTCATCCCTGTGTATCATCTGAGGCTGTTCACTTCACTGGGTATATGTGTGGGTTTACATCCACTTTAAGGTAAAATACCTTCAGCCTTTACAACCACTTTAAACTGCTATTTATTTTTTTGCACCTTGGGAGAAAACCAAGATTATGTACTAGGATTAAACAGGCATATTCACAAAAAGAACACACAAACTCCATGCAGATAAAGCTAATGCTAAATGATTTGATGGGCTTCATATGTATAAACAAGAAAATAAAAATGTGTTATCTGCTGTATGCCATCAGAGGTTTCTTCTCATTTTTGTAAACTGCAATAGAAAAATGAATTTGTCCCCTATTGGCAGTATAGATGCAGCCCAGGGGTGTTGTAAAAGCCTTGCTAAACTGACTGCATTGGATCATAGGTATATGTAAAAGATAGAGAGGTCTTTCTGATTTAAAGCTGAGCTCCCCACACAATTAAAATTGTCCTCTTGACATTCATAAATATTCATATTAGAGGTCGACCGATATGGGTTTTTCTCTGGCCGATGCCGATGCCGATATTTTGAAATTGGGGCGGCCGATGGCCGATATATGATGCCGATTTTTGTGGCCGATATTTTAGGCCGATTAAAAAAAAAAAAAAAAACCCTCACCCACTCTATTCCTTCCTGCTTACTCCTGTCACTCTAGCACACACTTGATGTCCTCAGTACAGATGGCACTGGTTTGGAACTGGCAGGTGGCACTGGTTTGGAACTGACAGATGGCACTGGCAGGTGGCACTATTGGAACTGACAGATGGCACTGGTTTGGAACTGACAGATGGCACTGGCATGTGGCACTGGCTGGCGGTACTGGTTTGGAACTGACAGATGGCTCTATTGGCACTGGCAGGTGGCACTGGTTTGGAACTGACAGATGGCACTGGTTTGGAACTGACAGATGGCACTGGCAGGTGGTACTGGTTCGGAACTGACAGATGGCACCGATTGGCAGCAGGGGGCACTGGTTTGGAACGGACAGATGGCACTAGTTTGGGACAGATGGCACTGATTGGCAGTGGCACTTGCAATTGGAACTGGGTGGCACTGGCGTGTGACACTGGTTGGCACTGGCTGGTGGCACTGACAGATGGCACTGATTGGCGGTGGCACTGACAGATGGCACCGATTGGCACTGGCAGATGGCACCGATTGGCACTGGCTTGTGGCACTGACAGATGGCACTGGCTGGTGGCACTGATTGGTACTGGCTGGGGGCACTGACAGATGGCACTGGCTGTGGCACTGATAGATGGCACCGATTGGCGGTGGCACTGATTTGGGTGGCACTGACAGATGGCCCTGATTGACACTGGCTGGTGGCACTGACAGATGGCACCGATTGGCGGTGACACTGATTGACACTGGCTGGTGGCACTGATTGACACTGGCTGGTGGCACTGACAGATGGCACTGGCTTGGGCACTGACAGATGGCACTGGCTGGTGGCACTGATTGGTACTGGCTGGGGGCACTGACAGATGGCACTGGCTGTGGCACTGATAGATGGCACCGATTGGCGGTGGCACTGATTTGGGTGGCACTGACAGATGGCCCTGATTGACACTGGCTGGTGGCACTGACAGATGGCACCGATTGGCGGTGACACTGATTGACACTGGCTGGTGGCACTGACAGATGGCACTGGCTTGGGCACTGACAGATGGCACTGGCTGGGGGCACTGACAGATGGCACTGGCTGGGGGCACTGACAGATGGCACTGGCTGGGGGCACTGACAGATGGCACTGGCTGGGGGCACTGACAGATGGCACTGGCTGGGGGCACTGATTTGGGTGGCACTGATTGGCACTGGCTGGTGGCACTAACAGATGGCACCGATTGGCGGTGGCACTGATTGGCACTGGCTAGGGGCACTGACAGATGGCACTGGCTGGGGGCACTGACAGATGGCACTGGCTGGGGGCACTGACAGATGGCACTGGCTGGGGGCACTGACAGATGGCACTGGCTGGGGGCACTGACAGATGGCACTGGCTTGGGCACTGACAGATGGCACTGGCTTGGGGCACTGGCAGGTTTAACACTAAGCCGAGTGTAATGTGTGAAACTGACAGAGAGGAGAGAGAGAGAGAGAGAGCTGTTAGAATTGAGCTCGATGTGGGGGTGGGCGGGCCAGCAGCTAAATTACACCAGCCAATGATTGGGCTGCTTTAGACGTAGTGGCCCGCCCAGATACCATCCCATTGGCTGGTGTAATATATCTGCTGGGTCCCGCCCACCCCCGACATCAAGCTGACACATCCTCTCTCTCTCCTCTTACTTTCAGTTTCACACACACACACACAGCACGGCGCTTGATGCTGCTGAGTGTGGAGAAGTGTGGAGGAGGGAGGAGGAGGGGGGAGGAAGTGCAGCCAGTGAATAATATCGGCCAGTTTTGATATTAATCGGCCAAAGCCGATTTATCAAAAATGCCTAAATATCGGCCGATATATCGGCCAGCCGATATATCGGTCGACCTCTAATTCATATCTGAGTTAAATAGTGTGAAAATCAGTATAAATGCTTTAAAATGCATATTCATTAAACGCAGATTCCTATAATGGATTGCAGCTATTGGAAAAGAGGAATTGTGCCATTCTGTGAGGAAGGTTCTGTAACTTTGCTTCAGACTTCTGAGTACATCTCCCAGTATGCCCTGTTTATACCAAATGAGGTTGAAGATGTGGGTGGTCACGTGGGCTGGCATTTGGGTGGTGATGGTGCAATGATGATAAATGACCCAGGAGGTATTTACATTTTTTATTGGCACAGAACTTCAGGGGTGTATTGACCAGCTGCAGCAGAAAAACCCACATTATATAGCACTGCAGTGAAAGCTCCATTTGACTCACCTCAAATGCTTAATTTCTGCAAACTTGGATCCCAGGAAGGTGAAAAACAGCTGCTTCTGGAACTTTAGTTAAGCCATAGGGGTGGTACTAGGAGGTAAATTACCCCTCGATTCATAGCCCACTGTAACTCCCTTACTGGTGTCATATAAGGGAGCAGGAATTGACCAGTATGACTAGCCATTACAGTCCTTCTCGTCAAGCTTGCAGGAGCAAGCAGTGAGAAAAGATTCAGCTTTTTTTAAGATTATGAGCAATGTATAAGAAACAAGGTGGGTTCACTTCTTGGAGGGGTCTAGGCATGAAGAGTTTATCATGAGTGGGGTCACTTCTGAGTGTGCCAAGAGAATCGTCAACAAAATGTAAAGATCTCCTAGTTCGGTATTGTGTCCTGAGCATGACTGCATAATTTATCGGCATGTGATGGATTGGGTCTATGGACCAATAAGATGACAATTGATTTTTTCTAGTTATTTCCATGTTCACTGTCAGGCGTAAAAAAAACTTAGTTCAGTTATAGCAATAGGCCTCCACATAAATTTTGTAACATAACTAGAATAAACTGTTGGGCAAAGAAATTGGTTTGTCAGCAATTAGATTTAAAAGCTCATCAATGAAAAATAGATTGGATGGCAAAAATTGTATGGCAGCAAATCTTTCTGATTATGCCATATTGGGCTGTAAACATAGAGAGGACTGGTGCTTCAAAATAAAGATGTTTTTACAAAGGCCTTTCAAGGGCATCAGAAAAAATTAACATGGGCTCTCCAAGAAAGTGTTGGTCTACCACTTTGTGGCTGGTGTTGCCACACCACAATGCTGGGGCCTGCTATTTCACTTGAATAAACCACACTGCTGGTGCTTGGAAGCTCAGTACATATGGCTGTTTTACAAGGACTGCTTCATCTTCAGAACAAAATACGTCTGTTCAAATGTAACTGATTTCTCGGAGGATGGTGGAAATGACTGACTCAGCAGAAGCATGATCACAGGAATATGCTGGGGTGAACACAGGCAACAGGCAGAGATATAGTCAGTAAACAGGCAAGAAGCTGGTCCAGGCAGCAGGCAGAGACAAGGTCATAAAATGACCTGCACAAATAGGGGTTGATTTACTAAAGGCAAATAGACTGTGCACTTTACACTAGAGCTTTGTAAATGAGCAGAAGCTCTGCTGACTTTCATCCTCCAATTACATGCAAGCAAACATGATGTTTTTTTTTTTTTCCCTTTACACATGATTTGGTATTCTTTGCCCAATGAAGCTTTACCTCAATATACTAAGCTCTGGAACAACTGCACTTTGCAAAGTGCACAGTCTATTTGACTTTAGTAAATCAACCCCATAGTGTGCATCATAAAAAATTGCAACTGCCACTCTTTTATTCTCCAGCATCTCTGCTTTTAGTAAATATGCAATTGACTAGGGGTGTTTCAAGTCATTGCTAGCAAAAAAATAAAAATATGCAGCTTTTAACACATGTGCAAAAAACGTAAAAATCCGTAGACAAATGGTTAAAGTGGATTTTAACCCAAGAACTAAAAATTTAACATATTGTAACCTACCAACCCTTTTCAGGCTTTTTTCCTTTACTTTCACACTTCATTTCCTAGTTTGATAAAGATTATTTAGGCTGGGTTCATATACTGTATATGCGAGTTGGATGCATTTTTAACAGCATCTAATTCACATAACATGTGAATGTGAGCGACTTTCAATGGAGCCAGTTCACACATGTCCGGGGCGGCCACGGTGCAGTTTTGAAAAGGGTCCTGTAGACTTCTGGGTCCGGTTCAGGTGTGAATTCAAGCAAATATTTGCACTTGAATCGCACCTGAATGGCTGAACAGAAACGCACTGGATTCTGAACTGCAAACCGCAGCCGGACATGTGTGAATCCAGCCTTACTGTACTGTATCCATAGAGGAGCAGCATTATTGCCATAGGTGGAACAATTTGGATCAGGCTTTATAGGGGCTTTTTTTGCCTTCCTCTGGACCAACTGTGCGTAAAAGATTGTGCATATAGAGGTTCCTATATTTTTTTTTTTGTTGGTTGAGCTAGATGGACTTCAACATAACCAAGTAACTATGAACTGGGCAGTGCTTGTAACACTGCTTATGATTCAAGCCCTGTAGCGTGGCAGTTGTGATTTGATACATTCATAATGACCCCTAAAGAGTTCTGAAAGATTTTTTCTTATTATTTTCTTACTATTACTATTATTGGCCTAGCCTATGTTGGAGGTTCCTACGTGATCCATTTTAACCTAATAAATAAAATGCAGAATAAAAGACTAAGGGTAACAATAAAAAAAACATTACCGTTAAAATGTAAAATCTTAAACATTTCATATAGTAAGAAGGAGAAAAATACGAAATAATGCCAATAGCTGGTTTAACTAGATGTGACCATTTTTCAGCGAGTGTCATAATTCAAAGAAAGCAAGTGGGGATGTACAGTACCTTGACTTGAAGATCCTCTGAGCTTTCGGTGTCCATGTATAGAGACAGCAGCTTTGGCAACACATTTGCTACAGCTACAGCACGTGCGTGCTCTGGAGTGTGTCTTCCAATTTGGCCAAGGGACCAGGCAGCAGCTGCCTTGATGTGATCTTCGGCTTCCTCTGACAGGCAGATGGCTAATTGAGGGACCCCCTGCAAGGTTCAACACAAAAGTCCACACTGAGAAGCAATGCATAGCAAGTAATCTCCCAGATAACACAAACCATTAGATAGAAATCATGGCTTTTGTGTCCTCTCTGTCTTAGCAATTCATAAGAGGAGAGGAAACCATTTCACCTATGCAATTATCTGGTCTCCATTAATAACCTCTCCATAACTAGCAAGCCTAGGTTGCCACAAAGGGTTAAACACTGGTGGCCAATTATAGATTAAAATAATGATGTCTTTTTATACAGTTGCCCAGCAATATTGTTGCATTAAGGTTTTTCTTGGAGGCAAAGAGATGAAAATACTACAGGACTTGAGTTGAAATGAGGTTGATGCTTCATCCTATTACAAGGACACTTTGGGCAATTACCTGTAGAAACCAATCAGCATTGAGACGTTTTAGAGCAGCCAAAATGAAAGACAAAATCTTATAATGAAAAGAGCTTTTTGATTGGCTGCTATGATGGACTTACTGGTACTTATTTTGTGTTGTTTTCCTGACTTAATAATAGCCTTTCAAATAAAAAATGAATGAAGGGAGCTGCTACTAAATAAAGATTATAAAAGCCAGAAAAGTAAAAATGGTGGAAACATGTTTGTTCAACAAGAAAGCATTTGTCCTTATAATACAATCGATTCCCCAAGAATTTCATTCATACCGCAGATTACTCAGCCCAAAACTTCAAACAATACGCAGAACATTGTATATATATATGACAAATTACTCTAAAACTTTAGGTTTTAACGTTTTTTTCAAATTAACATTTAACCACTTCAACCCCGGGCTTTTTTTACCACATCAATACTGGGCCTATTCTGGCACTTCTCTTCTACATGTACAAATCATCATTCTTTTGCTAGAAAATTACTCAGAACCCCCAAACATTATATATGTTTTTTTAGCAGACACCCTAGGGAATAAAATGACGGTTATTGCAACTTTTTTTCTTGCACGGTATTTGCACAATCATTTTTCAAACGCCTTTTTCTTGCAAAAAAAATAGTTTCAGGAATTAAAAAATAACAAACCAGTAAAGTTAGCCCAATTTTTGGGGAAAATATGAAAGATGATGTTACGCCGAGTATATAGATACCTAACATGTCACGCTTTAAAATTGCGCACACATGGAATGGCGCCAAACTTTGGTACTTAAAAATTTCCATAGGCAACGCTTTAATTTTTTTTACAGGTTACCAGGTTAGAGTTACAGAGGAGGTCTAGTGCTAGAATTGTTGCACACGCTCTAACACACGCGGCGATACCTCACATATGTGGTTTGAACGGCGTTTACATATGTGGGCGGGACTTAAGTGTGCGTTCGCTTCTGATCGCGAGCTACCGGGGACATGGGCGTTTTAATTTTTTATTTTTTTTTATTTTACTTATTTTACTTTTTTTTTTATCACTTTTATTCCTATTACAAGGAATGTAAACATCCCTTGTAATAGGAATGTGTGTGACAGGTCCTCTTTATGGAGAGATGCAGGGTCAATAAGACCCCACATCTCTCCTCCAGGCTGGAAAGCATGAGATCGTGATTTTTTTTTCACTGATCTCATACTTACTAGCCGCAATGGTGGCTTTGTTTACATCTGAGGACCCGGTCTTGACGTCATCACATCGCGCCCGGGCCTCCAACCAGTCATCTCTATGCTCGTCACCTGACCCACCACCGGCGTCAGACGATTCTCTCCGGGTCCCCGATGGCACGGGGAGCCCGGAGAAGCACCGGATGGCGGAGGGATGTCCCCTCCCGCCACCTATAAGAACGATCAAGCGGCCGTACTAAAAAGTGTTGTATAACTCCAGCCATACCTTCACTTGTACAGTTGTACAGGCTCCTGGCTACTGTACTCAAATTGCTAACCCTGATTTCATTGCACACTGTGAAATTCTCACAGAGTTCATTGGAAGCTGTAGCACATCATAGAGAGTCTGCTATTTTATGGAAGACGTCTAGCATCATCTAGCCCTTCCCCCTTCCAGCCTTACCTGCTCCTTTCATTGATCGGTTTTCAGTTCCTTCAGGCTGAGTTCACACTTGTGCGGTGCAAATTCCAGCTCTGTTTTCTCTGCGAAGAGAAAACAGAGCTGTTCAGCGGTTCGTCTGCGTTGTAGCTGCAGATTTGCTGACCTGGGAGAGGGGAGGGGGGAAGTTTAGTGAGCAGGGAGAGAATTCCTGTTCAGAACGGAACACATCTGCGAATCAGATGCATTCCCATAGAAGATAATGTGCAGACAATTCGCATCGCAATGCCTTTGGGCAATGCGCAGTGCGAATGCATCGCACATATGTGAACCAGACTCATTAAAATAAATGTATTTTAAAATGTTATGCGAATTGGATGCGGTGCAAGCCGCAACCAATTCGCATAGGTGTGAACGGGGCCTCAATCATGAAGGCTCAGCATTTGCAAGTTGGTGTTACCTAGGGTATTGGTAATCTGATCTTGTCCACAAAACTGGACATGGATTTGTTATCTAGGGTAGTTTGCATGCAAATGCAGCTGGCCAAGGAACACCTATGTCTCAACACTCATCTACATATAGATTTTATTTGCATAATGTCACGTACACACGATCGTTTTTTCTGATGAAAAAAGACCGATGGACTTTTTCCATCGGACAAACCGATCGTGTGTGGGCCCCATCGGTCTTTTTTCCATTGGTATAAAAAAATAGAACATGTTTTAAATGATACCATATTATACCATATGGAAAAAAAAACGATAGCAAATTCCGATCGTCTATGGGGAACTCCATCGGAGAAAAAACCCACGCATGCTCAGAAGCATTGAACTTCATTTTTCTCGGCTCTTCGGAGTGTTTTACGTCACGGCGTTTGGGACGGTCAGATTTTTGACTGATGGTGTGTAGGCAAGACTGATGGAAGTCAGCTTCATCGGATTTCCGATGGAAAAATCCATCGGATTTTATTCCATCGGAAATCCGATCGTGTGTACAGGGCATAACTCTTCCTAAGGCCCCTTTCACACTGACGGACCAATCGGGTCCACCTCAGTTTTTTTAGGTGGACCTGAGCGGACAATCCATAGCTCTCTATGGAGCGGGGGATGTCACCGATCTAACTAAAAACAGATTGATGAGGATCCGTTCCCCATCCGTCTGGCCAATCGGATCAGATGACAGTCTGATGAAAATGGACAGGCAGTCCGTTTCCATCCAACCGCCCCATAGAGAACAGCGGCTTGTTTGGATGCCAAATGAAAATTGCTTGTGGATTATAAATTGGCATAACAAGAATAAATAAATAATTTAAGATTAAGCATGGTTTAACCTGACCGTCTCCTTTTACAGAATCACAGGTTAAATAAATGATGTACCTATTTTATCAGTTATATACTAAATTAAATGAGAACATACACATTGAAGTATACATATTAAGGTAAACAAAATCATTCAAATCTCAAACAATTTTTACATGTATATCTAATTTAAAAGTAGTTTTAAAATGCTTTAACATTTTAAAATCAGCTGTTCCTGTCAAAACAAGACCTAATGTTTGCCTTGACCCCTTAGCACCGGCGCCTCTCGGCCCTTTAATGGGTTTCAGATGCCAGTAGGCAGGGTGGGGTTTATAATCATGTGACCGCCGTGACTCGCTGTCATGGCAGGCACATGATCAGAAAGAAGTGCAGGGCGCACGTTCTAGGCGCAGATGGTTTTGCAATGTTGCACGCAAATATGCGGCCGCTCGGCGACAAGGCCCACCCACCGAGAGGCAGCATATTTGCGTGCCGTCTTCACCAAGAGGTTAAAGGCCACTTCCTGCTATAGTGTGTCAACATTATGTCTCTGACTCCCAATTGTGCTCCTGTGTTGTGACCCTGGTACACAGGCTTTTAATAGAGACTACAGCACACATTACTTAGGTAGCAAGAACCTTCTACCTGAAAAAGGGATTTCTTACATCCCCGAATTGTTGGGGTTTTCCTCCTCCTCTCTCTTTTCACCAGGGTCTGGTTCAGCTATCCTTTTTATTACTCTATTCTAGGTACTGGATTCCTGTGTGTATTTATGATCAGCTGCTCATTGTACCTACAGTATCTCACAAAAGTGAGTACACCCCTCACATTTTTGTAAATATTTTATTATATCTTTTCATGTGACAACAATGAAGAAATTCCACTTTGCTACAATGTAAAGTAGTGAGTGTACAACTTGTATAACTGTGTAAATTTGCTATCACCTCAAAATAACTCAACACACAGCCATTAACCACTTAAGGACCGCCGCCTGTACATTTACGTCGGCAGAGCAGCACGGACAGGCATAAGCACGTACCTGTACGTCCCCTTTAAGATGGCGCCGTGTGGTCACGCGCGCGCCGCCGGCGCGCTCGCGACCCTGCCGCTTTCTCCGTGAGCCTGACCGTGGGTCCCGCGGACTCGATCGCTGTGGGGATACCCGCGATCGTCTCACAGAGAGATAGAGCGGGGAGATGCTAGTGTAAACTAGCATCTCCCCGCTCTGCCTAGTGACAATGACACTGATCTCCGCTCCGTGTAGTCGGAGCGGAGATCAGTGTTATGTCACACACAGCCCATCCCCCCTACAGTAAGAAGCACTTCCTAGGAAACACTTAACCCCTACAGTGCCAACTACTGGTTAACTCCTTCACTGCCAGTGTAATTTTTACGGTAATCAGTGCATTTTTATAGCACTGATCAATGTAAAAATGACAATAGTCCCAAAAATGTGTCAAAAGTGTCCGATGTGTCCGCCATAATGTCGCAGTCATGATAAAAATTGCTGCTATAACTAGTAAAAAAAAAAATATTAATAAAAATGCCATAAAACAGTCCCCTATTTTGTAGAAGCTATAACTTTTGCGCAAATAAATCAATAAACGCTTATTGCAATTTTTTTTACCAAAAATATGTAGAAGAATACATATCGGCCTAAACTGTGGACATTTTTTTTTATTTTATATATTTTTTGGGGATATTTATTATAGCAAAAAGTAAAAAATATTGAATTTTTTTCCAAATTTTCGCTCTAATTTTGTTTATAGCCCAAAAAATAAAAACCGAAAAGGTGATCAAATAACACCAAAAGAAAGCTCTATTTGTGGGAAAAAAAGGACGTCAATTTTGTTTGGGAGCCACATCGCACGACTGGGCAATTGTCAGTTAAAGCGACGCAGTGCCGAATCGCAAAAAGTGGCCTGGTCTTTGACCAGCAAAATAGTCCGGGGCTGAAGTAGTTAATGTCTAAACCACTGGCAACAAAAGTGAGTACACCCCTAAGTGAAAATTTCCAAATTGGTCAAAATTAGCCATTGGTGTCATGTGACTCGCTAGTGATACAAGGTCTCAGGTGTGAATGGGGAGCAGATGTGTTTAATTTGATGTTATCGCTTTCACTCTCTCATACTGGTCACTGGAAGTTCAACATGGCACCTCATGGCAAAGAACTCTCTGAGGATCTACTGGGAACTATGAATAGGTTATATTCATGCAGCAAAAGAATGTGTACTCTGAATATTTAAACAGCTGAAAAAGTTTCCAAACTCAAAAACTAGCTACTATGACAAGACTTTGTGTCCTTTCACACGGGAGGTCCGCCCAGGCGGTCTCTGCTTTGCTCAGCAGGGGATGGATCCGCTAATCCCCGCTGAGCAGGCAGATGACAGGTTCATCTCGGCTCACTGTGCTGAGACAGACCTGTCAGAGTCCCGCTCTCCTCTATGGTGAGATTAGATGAAAACAAACCGCCTGTCCGTTTCTATCCGATCCACCTGACGGATGGAAAAGAGGGTCTCCATCCGTCTGGATTTCACAGACAGGATCGGATTGGATAGCAGCAGGTGTCAGCGGACATGTCACCGCTGACATCCGCCGCTCCATTGGAGAGAATGGAGGCTCCGATCAGGTCCGCCTGAAAAACTGACAGGTGGAAGTGATCGGAAAACCTGTGTGAAAGGGGCCTTTGAAACAAAGCAGTGTAATGGCTGCTACAGACAACTTTCCCCGATCTACTGAACTCCTATTAACAGGGCCGCCATCAGGGGGGTACAGGCAGTACACCTGTAAGGGGCCCGGATGGCAACCCCCCCTTTTTTTTATTTTTTATTAAAAAAAATATTTGTAAGGGGCCCGGAGGTCCCCAGAGGTCCCCAGGGCCCCGGATGGAAACCCCCCTTTTTTTCTTATAATTTTTTTTAATTTTATTATTTTTTTCTTTCTTTTGTAAGGGGCCCAGAGGTCCCCAGAGGCCCGGATGGCAACCCCTTTTTTTTTTTATTAAATTTTTTATTTTTTTTGCAAGGGGCCCAGAGGTCCCCAGGGCCCCGGATGGCAACCCCCCCTTTTTTTTTTGTTCTTTCGTTTTTTTTCTTGCTCGTCAGCACCCAAAGCCCCCCCCCCCCCGTCCTCAACAATTTGCGGCGACAGCACCCCCCCGCTTCTCATTTCGTGGCAGCCCCCCCAGTTCTCCTCTGCTCCATGCCTGAAGCTGTGTAAGGGACCCCAAAATTCCTGACGGCGGCCCTGCCTATTAAACACTACCCACTGGAGACCTGAGTGAGTAACAATTCTCACCTGTGTGTAAAATCAGCTGTTCTAGTTAGGATTCATAGCATACGCTTGGGTATATCTTTTTATTTTTTTCGAAATGTGTCACACTAAACCCAGAGTAATGAGCTTGTAAATTCTTCATGAATTCGCCAGGGTTATGGAACTAAAAGTACAAGTAGATCCTAGGAATGGCTATACATGAAGGGGGGAATGACCAATTTAGGTCACTTAACCCTTCTGGCAGTATTCCCGAGTGTGGCTCAGGGTTAAATTTTAGTACCATTAGCAGTAACCCCGAGCCACACTCAGGATTGCATTGCAGAATCCTGGTACAGCATACTTAGCTTGTCACCAGGATCCTGCGATGTTCCTCCGCTGTGTCCTCCGCCCGATACTCTGTGTTCCGGGCTCTGTTGCCTGCGAGTGTCGCGATGCACGTGGGCGGAGCCGGGCGGCAAATTCAAAAGGACAAAAAAAACATAACACATACAGTACACTATAATCTTACAGATTACATTACTGTATCAAATCATTTCACCTCCCTTTTGTCCCTAGTGCTTTTTCCAGTGCCCTGCATGCAGTTTTTTATTATATATACCGTATTTTCCGCACTATAAGGCGCACCGGATTATAAGGCGCAGTCTCAATTACAGGTCTATTTCTGTACTTAACCCATACATAAGGCGCACTGGACTATAAGGCGCATGCTAAAACATACGGTCTACAAAAAGAAATTTAACGGAAGCAAAACAGTGAGTTTAGTTGAACTTTATTCTACTATTTAACAATACACTCACATTATTTTTCAGTCTCGTTGCCAGGTGGCTGTTAAGCAATGATGCCGGCTTTTGTAAAAGCTCGGACAACAGTTAAAGCAGATACCTTACTAACGTGCTGTACATATTACGTAATGTTCTCTGACTGGTTTATCGCTGCCAGCGTACGTAGTGTACGTATTACGTCCCTGTGTCAGTGGGAAATGGTCCGACAGTTAACCAAGCGGAGTGCTTACCAAAGTCGCACAACAAAATTTTTACAGATTTTGGAACTCAGTGCACACATAAGGCGCACCGGACTATAAGGCGCATGGCCGATTTTTGAGAAAATTTTAGGCTTTTAGGTGCACCTTATAGTGCGGAAAATACGGTACTGTTCCTTCTGCCTGGAAACTTGAGATTGTCCATGGCAACCAAAAAGCGCCCCTTTACGTCAAAAGTGGTTTTAGACCAGCTAGAAAAAAGCGATAGTGAATTAGAACACTTGCAGAATTGAGCGATAGTGAATTGTGGGGAAATTCATTTTATTATTGTTACCGTATATACTCGAGTATAAGCCGACCCGAATATAAGCTGAGGCACCTAATTTTACCACAAAAACTGGGAAAACGTATTGACTCGAGTATAAGCCTAGGGTGAGCCTCACTATGCCTCACTGTGTCCATGACTAGACTGACGTTTAACATGGGAGTCTATGGAAGGGGTGCCCGGCTTTGAAAAATCAGTGCTCCCCGGCCGTAGGTCCCCTGGACAAGAAACTTTGCACACTTATAGATGAAGAGTGGGGCTACATGTGTGCCAAGTTTGGGGTCCAGAGAACCTATGACCGGCCAGTCCTGGGTCCCCAAAGTCACCAGAGAAATTACCGTTTAACATGGGAGTCTATGGAAGGGGTGCCCGGTTTTGAAAAATCGGTGCTCCCCGGCCGTAGGTCCCCCGGACAAGAAACTTTGCACACTTATAGAGGAAGAGGGCTACATGTGTGCCAAGTTTGGGGTCCAGGGGACTTACGGCCGGCCGGTACCGGCTCCCCAAAGTCCGGGAGATCAGGCGCAAAAAGGTGACTCGAGTATAAGCCGAGGGGGGCATTTTCAGCACAAAAAATTGTGCTTAAAAACTCGGCTTATACTCGAGTATATACAGTATATTATTTTTTATAATTATTTATAGTTATTTATTATATTATCATTTATGATTTAGTGTTTCAAACTTTATCATACCCGGGATGTCTACTAGACTCTTGTTTGGACAGATTTAAGTGTGTTGTTATTCCTAAGAATTACAGGCCTGCAATATAAAACGCCAAATTTCTATGCAAAACAATTGTACCGCTTTGAGATTCAAAAATCTGACATAATCATACCGCCAGGGAGGTCAAAGTGTCAAAAAACCCAAATCATTATAAACTGTCAATACATGCTATATTACATTGTGTTCATACTCACTTTGCCACTAGAGTATTCATTTTCTGTATATTGCAGAAAACTTGGTTGATCCTGCTGTTCACTGTCCTTCCCTCCTTGTCTGTGTCCCCGTTCTGTAAATCAGCCATTGCCACATCTACTGAGCATGCTCCAGTTTCCTTTCCTTTCTAAACTGTTCATTTCCTCCTTTTTCTTATCTGTGCAGCCCAAGTGACTATAGAGTCACACATGTTTAAATTACAGTCACCTCCCTCCCTCCTCTATTCCCTCATATTGCTAAACACTAAGGGGGGGAGATATAGGATGTTGATTAATGGAGGCTTCACCTCCCTATTCGTCCAGCACATACGCAACAAAGACACAGCCTGGAGGGACGTGATTGGGAGAACCTCCTCAAGATATCTTGACAGTGTGAACAAAGTGAAAGCTATTGTCAGTCAACTTAAGCTCTGCCTACACCATGTTCTTGCAGAAAGTGTTAAAACAATTTGTTGCTACTAATTGTTTTTTTGATTCTCTATTCTGAAAGTTGTTTTTTTTTAGCACCAATCAGTGCTGTGCAGACACAGATTTCTTGCTTATAGCAATCCTATTGCACGAAAACAATAAGCTATCACCCAAAATATTCAAATCAAGCATGTATATGTGTTTCCCAAGAGGGTGCTGTCCCACAATGCTTCACAGACCTTGTGTTTGTTGCTTCATCCTGCTAGTATTGTAGGACAGTGGTCTCTAAACTGTGGCCCGGGGGCCAAATTCAGTCCTTTGCATGCTTTTATTTGGCCCTTGGGGCACTATTTCATTCACTGACATCAATGAATGGCACGGTTCCTCCCAATGACACCAACAATGAGGCCCAATGACACCAATGATGGGACACAATTCCTTCAATGACACCAATGATGGGACACAATTCCTTCAATGACACCAATGATGGGACACAATTCCTCACAATCACAGGGGATTGCTTATTCCAACTGATGCTGGGACATTTTGTACTCCCAATGGCCACAGTCCGGCCCCACTAAAATCTAAAAGGACAGTAAAATTGCCCTTAGTTTAGAAAGTTTTGAGACCCCTGCTGTAGGACACTAGTAACTGAAGGATGTTAGATGACTTGACAGGTCAGTAATAATTATAGAATGTACCTCCTGGCAGCATGTTGTTATTCAGTAACTAACCTTTGAGATGATGACAGCCATTGCGAGGTTCTCCGAATGTGCGGCTACATAGCCAAGCATCATGATTCCAGGAAGTCTCACGTTGCCATTGCAATTCCCGATGCAGTCAATGACAGCAGCCACTCCTCCTGCATTTACTATGAGCTGCGACAGCTGGAATTAAACAACAGACAGGAAGGACAAAACAAATGAGCATTTTGTGTTTGCAAGCTGATAGGTACAGGACGATAAGGTGCTCCAATACGGTTATCAAATTAGAGTGTTACTAAACCCCATAATATGCCCATGGTTTTAGATTGGGATGCCCAAAAAATTAATATAGTTGTGATAGATTTCTACAAACCTTTGGCAATATAGCGTAACTTAAAGTGTTAGTTCACCTTTATTCAAAAAACTGACAATGCAGGTAAGGGGCACCTGTAGATATAAACAAACTGGGCAACTTTGACCAAAGTTAAATAAAGCCCTTGCTATAGGTGTAGGCCATGTACACACCTTCTGAAGCCTGACTAAAAAACGCCCAGAAGTGGCATCATCCAGTTCTGCCTTGTTACTAAGACACTCCCAGCTGATTCAAACCCCTTCACATGTGCTCTCTCTTCTCCTTGTCACAGAAGCTCGTAGCTCAGTGATGCTGCAACAGAGGAGATAGTGGACCACACATGTGCAGGGGTTTGAGAGCTCACCCCTGTGATGGAGTGTTTAGTAACAACAAGGGAGTGTTCGTGAGGAACAGTATGTAAATGACCTACACCTATATCAAAGGCATTATCCAACTTCAGTCAAAGCTGCACAGTTTGTTTTTATTCGCAGGCATCACTTAGCTGCACAGGCAGTTTTTTTTGTAAAGGTGAATTAACCTTTTAAAGCAAACTTACAGTTAGACTAACCAAACCCTTTCACCACTCACAGGCCAATCTGTATCCTCCTCAGTTCCCTGCAATCAGCTAGGCGCCAAAGCCCTGGAGTCCACTCTTGCCCATAGTAGTCCACCATCCGGGCCACACACGTTATACTTTTAATTCCATCCAAGGTTTATTGCAATGACCGCACACTGCTCATTCATACTCAAAACCATGTCCCCAACACGTTTCACCCACAGCAGGGATTAATCAAGGGATCAAAGGAATCCACGATTAAGCCCTGCTGTGGGTGAAATATGTTGGGCGAATGGCTTTGGGTGGGAGTGAGCGGTGTGCTGTCATTGCAATATACCTCACCTGGAGTTGAAAGTTTTTGTTGTGCAAACTATTTGGAAGGTGAATTTAAACAAACATTTAAAAAAAATAGGATTTTTATAACAGCTTACCTGTAAAATCCTTTTCTTGGAGTACACCACGGGACACAGAGCTAGTCATTACATAATGGGTTAAGGGTCACCAGCGGTGATTGGACACTGGCACAACCAATGGAAGACAGTTCCCCTCCATATAACCCCTCCCATCAGGGAAGTACCTCAGTTTTGTAGCAAAGCAGTAAGGTTCCCATAAGAAGGGGGGGACCTCTGTGTCCCGTGGTGTACTCCAAGAAAAGGATTTTACAGGTAAGCTGTTATAAAAATCCTATTTTCTTTATCGTACACCACGGGACACAGAGCTAGTCATTACATAATGGGACGTCCCAGAGCAATGCTCATATGAAGGGGGGGAGACACAGATCAAAACAGGCCGCTTGCGGACCAGAAGCCCTATACTGCTGCCTGCAGCACACTTCGCCCAAAGGCGGAATCCTCATGTCCTTTCACATCTATTTGATAGAATTTGGAAAATGTATGGACTGAAGACCAAGTTGCAGCTTTACAGATCTGAGCCATCGAAGCCTGGTGGTGCACTGCCCATGAAGCACCTATCGCCCTGGTAGAGTGCGCCTTAACAGGAAAAGGAGGAGTCCTGTTCTTTAAACCATAAGCTTGAATAATTACTTGTCTAATCCACCTGGAAATGGTGGATTTTGATACCGCTTGGCCCTTCTTGGGCCCATCTGGTAAAATAAACAAAACATCTGTTTTACGTATCTGAGCGGTTGCTTGCAGATACACCTTTACCGCTCTCACTAGATCTAGAGAGTGTAATAATTTTTCCCCCGCCGTCCGCGGGTTTGGAAAAAAGGAAGGCAGAACAATGTCTTGATTCAAGTGAAAAGCCGACACCACCTTAGGTAGAAAAGCCGGATGGGGTCGTAGTACGATTTTGTCCTTGTGACAAATTAGATAAGGCTCTTTACAAGAAAGAGCTGCTAGCTCTGATACTCTCCTAGCAGAAGCTATAGCAATCAGAAAGGCCAACTTCCTACTTAATATAATTAAAGGAATATGGCGAATAGGTTCAAAAGGTTGCTTTTGCAACACTGACAATACCAAATTCAAATCCCATGGACACAAGGGAGTCCTAACTGGAGGATTTATCCTCAGTACCCCCTTAATGAATGTCCGAACTAGGGAGTGAGATGCCAATGGTCTCTGAAAGAAGACTGATAGAGCCGATATTTGCCCTTTGATGGTGCTAAGGGCTAAATTCATATCCACTCCTAACTGGCAAAAAGCAAGAATCCTACTTATTTCATACTTCTGAGGATTCCAACATCTGGATTCACACCAGGAAACGTAAGCTCTCCAGACTCTCTGATAGATGAGTCTGGAGGCTGGCTTTCTAGCATTAATGAGCGTAGAAAGAGCCGGACCAGAGACCCCTCTCTTTTTAAAAATGTGGGTCTCAGCAGCCAGGCCGTCAACTTTAGCCTTTGTAAGGAAGGGTGGAATACTGGACCCTGTGACAGCAGGTCGTGTCGGAGTGGAAACTTCCAGGGCCTTCCTATCGCCGTTTTTACAATCTCGGCGTACCAAGGCCTCCTGGGCCAGTTTGGGGCCACTAGGATTACTGGTATTCCCTCCTCCTTGATCCTGCGAAGCAGTCTTTGTAGAAGAGGGATCGGAGGGAATGCCTAGATCAGTGAGAACTGATTCCATGGAGTTATTAGAGCGTCTGTATTATTAGAGCGTCTGTCCCGTAGGCTAGAGGATCTCTCGTTCTGGACACAAAGTTGTCCAATTTCTTGTTGAACCTGGCAGCTAGCAGGTCTACATCTGGGTTTCCCCATCTCAGACATATGGCCTGAAAGATCTCGGGGTGAAGAGACCACTCCCTGGTAGCAGCTGCTGACGACTCAGGTAGTCTGCTTGCCAATTTTCCATCCCTGGAATGAAGATTGCAGAAAGGCAAAGTACATGCTCTTCTGCCCATGCCAGGATCCGGTTCACCTCTCTTTGGGCTGCCCGACTGCGGGTGCCTCCTTGGTGATTGATGTAAGCTACTGCAGTAGCATTGTCGGATTGAACCCGAACTGGGTAGCCCTGTAACCTGTATGTCCAGGTTTCGAGGGCTAGATATACCGCCCGGATCTCTAGCACATTGATGGGCAGGATCCCCTGAGTCTTGGCCCAGGTTCCCTGGGTAGAAGCCTCCTCGAATACTGCACCCCAGTCCGATAGGCTGGTATCCCTAGATACCACCTTCCAGGCCACTGGGAGGAAGGACTTTCCCTTCCGTAAATTCCTGGCTTCTAGCCACCAATCGAAGCTGTGGCGTACTTGTGAGGACAGGCGCATGGGTATATCCAGAGCTTGGCTCTTCCTGTTCCAGGAAGCTAAAATATTGCCTTGAAGTAGTCTCGAATGAAACTGGGCGTAAGGGACCGCCTCGAAGGAGGCTACCATCTTTCCCAATAGTCTCATGCAAAGGCGAATAGACGGCCTCTTGTTTGCTTTGACCTTGTGGATCAGGTCTTTCAGAGACTGTATCTTCGGTTCTGGCAGGTATACCCCGTTTTGGGCTGTATCTATGATCATGCCCAGGTACCCTATCCTTCTTTGGGCCTGGAGAGAGGATTTTTGTAAATTTATAATCCATCCTAAATGCTCCAGGTATCCTACTGTAGTGTGTACAGCGTGACCGAATCCGTCCTTTGACTGATCTATTACTAGTAGATCGTCCAGATAGGCTGTTACCGCAATGCCCCGTGTTCTTAGGTTTGCTAACAGAGGAGCTAGCACCTTTGTGAATACTATGGGCGCGGTGGCTACACCAAACGGCAGAGCCACAAATTGAAAGTGGCGATCTTCTACCGCAAACCTTAGGAATCTTTGGTGAGCGGGGAGGATGGGTATGTGTAAATGTGCGTCCTTGATATCTATGGGCGCCATGAATTTTCCGCCCTTTAAAGTGGCGGCCACGGATCGGATCGTTTCCATTCGAGAATGGCGATCGTTCAGGAACCGATTTAGGGATTTTAGATCCAGGATGGGTCTGACATCTCCATTTGGCTTTGGAATCACAAAGAGGTTTGAGTAAAAACCTGAACCTCGCTCTTTTTGGGGTACGTCTGTAACTACCCCTTGAGCCATTAAGTGATTCAAACCTTTGAAGAAGGATTCTCTTTTTTGTGGATCCTTGGAGAGTCTTGAACCTCGGAATTGAGAAGATGGGATCTCTCGAAATTCCAGTTTGTACCCTGAGGATATTGTGGATACTACCCAATTGTCCTGGATTTCTGACCACCAAGTCGCTCAGAACTGACAAAGCCTTCCTCCCACTCGGCCGAGCGGGGGCGCCCCTTCACTGAGAGGCTTTGGGGGCTTGCTTATTAGCTCTTGCACCCCACGGCTTCTTGTTCTTCTGAGCTTGCCCCTTGGCTTTGTGGGCGGCTAAAACAGGCCGCCGCCACTGGTTGGAGTCAGATTTCCCGGGAGCTGGGGAGAGAGCGTTTAAAACAAGATCTCTTGTTTTTCTTTCTCTCAGGTAAAAGTCGTTTTACCACTTGATCTTCTGTATATATTTTTCTAAATCTTCCCCAAATAGGCGTTCGCCATGGAACGGGAACTTGCCAACAGCTTTTTGCATGGGGTCTCCGCTGACCAATGCTTAAGCCAAAGTACTCTGCGCATCTGTACCAGCTGGAGTGTAAGGCGTGATGCCTGTATGATAGAATCTCTCATGGCATCCACTGTGAAGCACAAGGCTTTAGGCAAATTTTTCCCAATTTCTAGCCTGCTCTGAAGGCAGTTCCTTCAGCCCCTGCTTTACCTGTTGGCTGATGACCTGACCCATACCGACTGCTGCTACTGCAGGTTGGGTAATTGAGCCGGCCAAAAGGAAGGAGGATTTCAACTTCCTCTCAGAAGGATCTTTTAAACCCTTGTACATTATCCACCGGACATGTCAGGTTTTTATTTACACAAGAAATAGCCGCAACTACCGCAGGCAGGCTCCATTTCTTTAAAAAAAAAAATTCCCCCATAGGATAAAGAATGTTAAACCTTTTTGGAGGTGAGAAACGCTTATCTGGATGTTGCCAGTTTGCGTATATTAGATCCTCTAGTAACGGATGAACCGGGAAGGAGCATGCACCTTGCAGGGATCTTAATGACCCTAGGGAGGAGACAGGTAATTCCGTTACCTCCGCAGAGGTTAACTTAAATGCACTGCTATAGCATTGTACCTGTGACCTTAAAATCTGGCTCCTCATCCTCTGCTGATGTAGCCTCCTCCTCCTCATCCTCCTCCCTCAGGTACTTCTGAAGGGAGGTCCAATACTGGAAGAGACCTGCTTCGCTTATTGTCCCTTTTTAGAGGACTTAGCGATTAAGGTAGCAATTTTTTCCTCCAGATTATTTAGGGCAGCTGATAAAGTGTCCTCAGTGACATATACAGGCCCAGGCTCCACTGGGGAAGCCGCCATACCTGACAGAGGTAATGGCTCATCCTGAACAGGTGCATTTAGCAACACAGGAGAGAAAGGTACCGAGTCAGCACAGTTAGAGCCTCCTCTCAGGCGGTGGTGCTTTCTTATCTCTTTTTGTCCGTATTACTTCCCCTGGAAGGCTTACCGTTTAGACAAAATACAAGGTACCTAAATGCATATACTACCGTGTTCAGTTTAGCAAATACATTAAGTATGCAACTTTTAACACATAACTATGCATAACATGGATGTCTTCTAGGAAGTACCCAATCCAACCACATGGAGTCTTACGTCCCTGTATAGCTGCTGTGTTTCTCTGCCAGGAATAAGAGAACTAACGAGCTTGCTTGCTGCTGCAGTGCTTCTCACACTGACAGTCTTTTAAATTTGGCGCCGTTTCTGTGCCTGCGCGCGCCACGTGCCCGCGCACGCCTTCGCCCCCCCCCTCCGATAAAGCGCGCTCCCGCGCGTGCGCGGCCCTTAGCGCTATGGCGGTGGCCATAGTGAGAGAGGACTCTCATCAGCCCTTGTTCCCACTTACCTGCATCTGCAGGTGTCTGGTCGGCCACCGAAAGGAGGATCGGGGTGCCCCAGCAAGCTCAGCAGCGGAGGTGACGAGCAGTGTACTTCGCCGAAGCCGACACTGAACAGAGTGAGGTGAGTATATTCAGCTCTTTACTCCCCCCAGTGGTGGAAAAAAAGAAGACATCCACTTTCTGAAAAAGGTCCCAACCTAGTTATGGACCTTCTAATCTCACCTTATCCACGCCGCAGGTTTTTCTGCTGAAAGATTTCAGACAGATACCAAACTTCACCCTTCACGGTGGGCTATGTGTGCCAACCTTCAGGGATATGGGTTCCTATTTAAAGGATACCTCTCCCCTGGGCCTTGTACAAGACTCTTACCAGGACTTTATAGCGAAATAGCGAAAGTGCTGGATCTTAGAGCCCAGTCCTCCGAAGAGAGACATTACAGGCGACGCCTCATGGATGAGGCCCGGATCCCATCCAGATTCAGCTCATTTGTAGGCGTCTTGGATGGATCCGAAAGCATAGCTCTTTTACCCCCAGAGGGTCTCTTTGGTAGAGCTTTCCTTTAGCACCTCCTAACGCGTCCAACACCTTTCGACACTGGCGAAAAAACTGAGGTACTTCCCTGATGGGAGGGGTTATATGGAGGGGAACTGTCTTCCATTGGTTGTGCCAGTGTCCAATCACCGCTGGTGACCCTTAACCCATTATGTAATGACTAGCTCTGTGTCCCGTGGTGTACGATAAAGAAATATATCTGATATACTCCTTTGATTTGAGCTGCCCTGGCGGCCAATAAGAGTGCTCTCCTCTCACAAGACAAGGGCATGGCAGGTAGGCAGGCCTCACACATTTCGTTAATAGTCGTGTTTATGGAGAATTGGGAAGGGAGCTTTCTTAGGGGAAACAAAGACAATCGGAAAAATTCCACCTAGCCAATCAACACTCCCTGAAAACACTCAGGCAGAAATGGTTAACCACAGTTTGTTAGGCCCTAGAGTAGGGGTCTCCAAACTATGGCCCTCCAGTTGTTCAGGAACTACAGTTCCCATCATGCAACAGATGGAGGGCCGTCGTTTGGAGATTCCTGCCCTAGAGGCTTACAAATATTCCCCAGCCAAAAACATTCTCGAATAGACTGCTTTAGTAACAAAGTGAAACCGGTTTCCGAGGCGCACACAAAGAAAAAGTGTTCTGATTTACAAAAGGAATAGTACTCTAACATTGTGGGTGTCTGCTCTTTGACAAGACTTTTAAAAGTTTAACCACTTGTACTCCAGAAGATTTTACCCCCTTCATGACAAGGGGATATTTTGCTATTCAGCACTGTGATACTTTAACTGTCAATTGTTTGCTCATGCAACACTGTACCCAAACGAAATTTATATCATTTTTTCCACACAAAATAGAGCTTTTTTTATTTGATCACCACTGGGTTTGTTCTTTGCTATATAAAAAAAACAAATGACTAAAATGTTTTCTCAGTTTCTGTTATAACATTTTGCAAATAATTAATCTTACTTCAAAAATGTAGGTCAAAATGTATTCCCTTACATTTCTTTGGTAAAATTAACCCAAAAGAATGTGTATTTAGTCTGTGTGAAAATTATAGTCTACAAACTATGGTATATATTTGAAAATTGATCAATCCTGATGTACTAATGGCCTGAATGGATCTAATTTCTTGAGGCCTTTAAAATGCCAGGACAGAACAAATACCCCCCAAATTACCCCTTTTTAGAAAGTAGACAGTCCAAGTTATTTAGTAAATACATTGCGGGTTTTTTGAAGTTGTAATTTTTTTGTCACAAATTTTCGAAAAATTAAGGAATTCAATTAAATTTTTTATTTTTATTTTTTAACATACTGTCCCCAGTGCAGTGCAGCATCCTCATATGACTGGTGTGGTGGTGATCAGGGATACTGACTGGCGACAGTATGTAAAAAAAAAAAAACTTTTTTTATTCAATTTGTTTAACATTCTTTTTCTCTCTTTTTTTTAAAAATGGTTTATCTTTTTTTAACTTTTTTTTACATACTGTCATCAGCGTAGTTCAGTGTCACCATAGTGGAACTGTAGTACTCTGGGTGGGACTGTTTTTGCTTATGACAGTAATGGTCACTGTTTTAAGCAAAAGTTTTAACTGTCCTGAATGGATTTCATTCATGACAGCTTGCTTACTATTGTGATACTGTGATTGGCTACAGCTAGTCACATGGTACAGGGTGCTTTGATTGGCCCAGGTACCATGTGATAGCTGTGGGCCAATCACAGAATCACACTAGGAAGCAAGCTGTTATGAATGGAAGCCACTCATGACTGGTTTGCCTACATGTAATTATGTAATTGCTATGATTGGTCATAATGATCACATGATACCCCGGCCATTCGCAGCAGCAAGGTACCAAGCATCGTGATTCGTTGGACACAGTGGTCACAGGATTACGCTGCTGCACGCCTTGGGGGCACGCCAGTGAGCATGTGCTGAGTGATGTACCAGTATGTCACTTAGCTGGCAGCTGCTGCCCACCCGCAGTAAATGTACTGTGGGCGGGCAGCAAGTGGTTAAAATGGCTAAAAATTTTGCTATATAATACATTTTCTGTGATAGGTGAAACAATCAGTAAATTTGTGCCTGTAACAGCAATGGAAACAGTCATGTCAAAAAGAAAATTTTTATGCATCTACAAGGTGCCGCAGTTGGAATTTGGTCACTTCAGCGCAACATTAATTCATTACGACAACATATGACACAGTTTAATGGCAATTTGCGCGAAATCCCTGTCAAATGGCATGAAAAGGAAATGAAAGAATGGGGAGACGGGATTTATAAAATGGTGGGCTAAACCGTTGTGACATCTCTCAGATCTGCACCTCGCCCTGTGCCTTTGTAATAATTGGGGGGAAGAGAAGCAGAGAGACAATGCAGAGCTCAAATAATTAATGGTAGCTACTCGCTGTGATACAGCCACAGAAAAAAAAAAAAAACTCCAGGATGCTTGCATTAATGCTTATTTATTGATTTCAGATCAGCAGCAACAAGTCTTATTAAGAGCCCCATATTTCTTGGTGTTCATTAGGACTGCTCTGTCAACAAGAGACGTCAGCTTAGCAGCAAACCCTTGAGGGCAACAGGTCGCTTCGCTGCAGCCCACAGGAGTCCTGCTGAGCCACATTACTGTGACTAGCAACAAAAGAAAGGATTTAAATATCCCACACGCTAATTCATCTGATGATGACTCATGTACAAAAGGATTAAAGTATCATTTTAATTTGCAGTTTACTCCCTCAACCCACCAATCTAGCGCTGAGTGCTGCTATTAATCCATTGCTGAGTTGTATATTAACGCTGCATGTTGCTATTTGGAACACATTACCTCGGGTGTGTGTCGGGCAATTTCTCGAATTAGAGTTGCTGAATTTTTCTTGACATATTCGTCGGGATCCTTCAGGCATGTCAGGACGACTGGGAAGATTTCTGCCTCGACTACCATTTCTGCCAAATCCACCGAATGCTTCGCTATTTGACTGAGAGCGGACAGCACCTGTCGCTGTTGCGTGGGCAGAGAAAATGACAGTCAGCTTAGTTTTTGGCACCTAGAGCACATTTGTACAAAAAGCAGTGGTGATGTAAAAAGTACAGCAACCCTAAGGAATCAATCAGATTTCAGTTCATATCAGTAATAGATTATTCATTTTATTGTATTACATAAATACTTTGTGTTAATTGCTTTTCTACCCATGCCTGGCCCATACATGTGCAGATCTAGGCACCCAATGCTTCTCTTTTGCATTTTGTGGTTTATGACCTATATTTTTTTACTTTCATTTTTCTTCACTTCCTGTCCAAGCGGCGCAATAGACAGTGAGAGGAAATATCTATAAAGTAAGGGGAATAGTCCTCTAATGCCTCGTTTCCACTGAGCGGATCGGTTCGGTACGGTACGCTATTTTGGGTGTTTCCATTATAAAAGCGTGCCATAAAACCGAACCGTACCGCACCATTCTGGGTCCTGCTTCAGATGTGGGGCCATAGAAAATGGAACGGTTCGGTTAGGGCGGAGCTACAATACATTCCACTGATTGGCGGACACGCGAGGCATTTTTTCTAAACCCTGAATGGTCCGACTTGCAGTGGAAACGCTCACCAGAATAGACCGGACCATTCAAACCGTTCCATTCTGTACCGACCCGAACCGTTCCGTTCAGTGGAAACAAGGCATTAGATAGCTGGCACTGGAACATGATAACTCACCCTCTCGTCTCCCATTTTGGTGACAGCTGTAAACTTTTGAATGTTCCTTATTACTTTCTGTCTCAGTAACAGTGATCACCAGGACCAAATGCCTATTTACTAAGAAAACAATACAGTTTCTCTTTAACCACTTAGCAACCACCTGCCGACAAATAACGTCGACAAGGTGGTTGCTTAACTCTGGGAGGACGTTATATAACGTCCTCCCAGAATCGCGCTCCCGCCCGCCCCCTGGGGCGCGCACACGGGAAACTCCGTGACCGCCGGGTCCAGAGGACCCGGCGGATCACGAATCGCGGTAAATCGCCGCTGATAGCGGCCGTTTACCACGTGATCGCTCCGTCAAATGACGGAGCAATCACTTGTAAACAGACCGGCGTCATTTGATGACGCCGGTTCCTCCTTCCCCTCTCTGTACCGATCGGTACAGTGTGAGAGGGTAGGGGGAGGGAGCGGATGGCAGCAGCAGCACTGTGGGCTGGATCTGTGACAATTGCAGTCACAGATCCAGCCATCCATCCATCCCTGCTCAGCCATCCCTGTGCAATACCCTGCCAATACTCTGCAATACACCCTGCCAATACTCTGCAAAATACCCTGCCAATACTCTGCAAAATACCCTGCCAATACCCTGGTGCAATACTCTGCAATACCCTGGTGCAATACTCTGCAATACCCTGGTGCAATACTCTGCAATACCCTGGTGCAATACTCTGCAATACCCTGGTGCAATACTCTGCAATACCCTGGTGCAATACTCTGCAATACCCTGGTGCAATACCCTGGTGCAATACTCTGCAATACCCTGCGCAATACTCTGCAATACCCTGGTGCAATACTCTGCAAAATACTCTGCAATACCCTGCGCAATACTCTGCAAAATACTCTGCAATACCCTGCGCAATACTCTGCAATACCCTGCACAATACTCTGCAATACCCTGCGCAATACCCTGCGCAATACCCTGCACAATACTCTGCAATACTTTGCAATACCCTGCATCACCCTGCGCAATACTCTGCAAAATACTCTGCAAAATACTCAGCAATACCCTGCGCAATACTCTGCAATACCCTGCGCAATACTCTGCAATACCCTGCGCAATACTCTGCAATACCCTGCGCAATACTCTGCAATACCCTGCGCAATACTCTGCAATACCCTGCGCAATACTCTGCAATACCCTGCGCAATACTCTGCAATACCCTGCGCAATACCCCATGCAATGCCCTGCCATACTCCGCAATGCCCTGCCATACTCCGCAATGCCCTGCCATACTCCGCAATGCCCTGCCATACTCCGCAATGCCCTGCCATACTCCGCAATGCCCTGCCATACTCCGCAATGCCCTGCCATACTCTGCAATAACCACTTCCCGCCCGCCGGCCGTCATATGACGTCCTTGACTTTGTGCGGGGATATCTGAATGATGGGAGCAGCTACAGGCATCATTCAGATATTAGCTTTTTCAGCCGGCGATTCCCTACACCATAACAACAATCATTGTGGCTGTTCCGCCGCTTGATCATTCTTACGGGAGGCGAGAGGGGATGTCCCCCCCCCCCCGCCGCCCTCCTGTGCTCCTACCGACTCACCGCTACGATCAAAGCTAGGATTGTTGTTTTTTTTTTTTTTTTTTTCAGGCTTCCCAGCCTAGAGGTGAGATGTGGGGTCTTATTGACCCCATATCTCACTGTAAAGAGAACCTGTCATGCCATATTCCTATTACAAGGGATGTTTACATTCCTTGTAATAGGTATAAAAGTGATCAAAAAAAATTTTGGGGCAGAAAAACATGTCAAACTAAAATAAATAAAGTAAAATGAACAATAAATTTTTTTTTTTTTTTTTAAAGCGCCCCTGTCCCCGTGAGCTCGCATACAGAAGCGAACGCATACGTAAGTCCCGCCCACATATGAAAACGGTTTTCAAACCACACATGTGAGGTATCGCCGCGAACGTTAGAGCGAGAGCAATAATTTTGTCCCTAGACCTCCTCTGTAACTCAAAACATGTAACCAGTAAAAATATTTAAAGCGTCGCCTATGGGGATTTTTAAGTAGCGAAGTTTGGCGCCATTCCACAAGCATGTGCAATTTTTAAGGGCGACATGTTAGGTTTCTATTTACTCGGCGTAACTTCATCTTTCACATTATGCAAAAACATTGGGCTAACTTTACTGTTTTTTTTTTTTTTTAAGCACAAAACATTTTTTTTCCGTCAAAAACGCGTTAAAAAAATTGCTGCGCAAATATCGTGCGAGATAAAAAGTTGCAACAACCACCATCATATTCTCTAAGGTCTTTGCTAAAAAAACATATATAATGTTTTGGGGTTCTATGTAACTTTATAGCAAATAAATGATGATTTTTACATGTAGGAGAGAAATGTCAGAATTGGCCTCGGTGCTCCAGAACGCCTGAAGGTGCTCCCTGCATGTTGGGCCTCTGTATGTGACCAGGCTGTGTAAAAGTCTCACACATGTGGTATTGCCATACTCGGGAGTAATAGCAGAATGTGTTTCTTTATCGTACACCACGGGACACAGAGCTAGTCATTACATAATGGGTTAAGGGTCACCAGCGGTGATTGGACACTGGCACAACCAATGGAAGACAGTTCCCCTCCATATAACCCCTCCCATCAGGGAAGTACCTCAGTTTTTTCGCCAGTGTCGAAAGGTGTTGGACGCGTTAGGAGGTGCTAAAGGAAAGCTCTACCAAAGAGACCCTCTGGGGGTAAAAGAGCTATGCTTTCGGATCCATCCAAGACGCCTACAAATGAGCTGAATCTGGATGGGATCCGGGCCTCATCCATGAGGCGTCGCCTGTAATGTCTCTCTTCGGAGGACTGGGCTCTAAGATCCAGCACTTTCGCTATTTCGCTATAAAGTCCTGGTAAGAGTCTTGTACAAGGCCCAGGGGAGAGGTATCCTTTAAATAGGAACCCATATCCCTGAAGGTTGGCACACATAGCCCACCGTGAAGGGTGAAGTTTGGTATCTGTCTGAAATCTTTCAGCAGAAAAACCTGCGGCGTGGATAAGGTGAGATTAGAAGGTCCATAACTAGGTTGGGACCTTTTTCAAAAAGTGGATGTCTTCTTTTTTTCCACCACTGGGGGGAGTAAAGAGCTGAATATACTCACCTCACTCTGTTCAGTGTCGGCTTCGGCGAAGTACACTGCTCGTCACCTCCGCTGCTGAGCTTGCTGGGGCACCCCGATCCTCCTTTCGGTGGCCGACCAGACACCTGCAGATGCAGGTAAGTGGGAACAAGGGCTGATGAGAGTCCTCTCTCACTATGGCCACCGCCATAGCGCTAAGGGCCGCGCGCAGCGCGCGGGAGCGCGCTTTATCGGAGGGGGGGGGGGGGCGAAGGCGTGCGCGGGCACGTGGCGCGCGCAGGCACAGAAACGGCGCCAATTTTAAAAGACTGTCAGTGTGAGAAGCACTGCAGCAGCAAGCAAGCTCGTTAGTTCTCTTATTCTTGGCAGAGAAACACAGCAGCTATACAGGGACGTAAGACTCCATGTGGTTGGATTGGGTACTTCCTAGAAGACATCCATGTTATGCATAGTTATGTGTTAAAAGTTGCATACTTAATGTATTTGCTAAACTGAACACGGTAGTATATGCATTTAGGTACCTTGTATTTTGTCTAAACGGTAAGCCTTCCAGGGGAAGTAATACGGACAAAAAGAGATAAGAAAGCACCACCGCCTGAGAGGAGGCTCTAACTGTGCTGACTCGGTACCTTTCTCTCCTGGGTTGCTAAATGCACCTGTTCAGGATGAGCCATTACCTCTGTCAGGTATGGCGGCTTCCCCAGTGGAGCCTGGGCCTGTATATGTCACTGAGGACACTTTATCAGCTGCCCTAAATAATCTGGAGGAAAAAATTGCTACCTTAATCGCTAAGTCCTCTAAAAAGGAACAATAAGCGAAGCAGGTCTCTTCCAGTATGGGACCTCCCTTCAGAAGTACCTGAGGGAGGAGGATGAGGAGGAGGAGGCTACATCAGCAGAGGATGAGGAGCCAGATTTTAAGGTCACAGGTACAATGCTATAGCAGTGCATTTAAGTTAACCTCTGCGGAGGTAACGGAATTACCTGTCTCCTCCCTAGGGTCATTAAGATCCCTGCAAGGTGCATGCTCCTTCCCGGTTCATCCGTTACTAGAGGATCTAATATACGCAAACTGGCAACATCCAGATAAGCGTTTCTCACCTCCAAAAAGGTTTAACATTCTTTATCCTATGGGGGAAAAATTTTTTTTTTTTAAGAAATGGAGCCTGCCTGCGGTAGTTGCGGCTATTTCTTGTGTAAATAAAAACCTGACATGTCCGGTGGATAATGTACAAGGGTTTAAAAAGATCCTTCTGAGAGGAAGTTGAAATCCTCCTTCCTTTTGGCCGGCTCAATTACCCAACCTGCAGTAGCAGCAGTCGGTATGGGTCAGGTCATCAGCCAACAGGTAAAGCAGGGGCTGAAGGAACTGCCTTCAGAGCAGGCTAGAAATTGAGAAAAATTTGCCTAAAAGCCTTATGCTTCACAGTGGATGCCATGAGAGATTCTATCATACAGGCATCACGCCTTACACTCCAGCTGGTACAGATGCGCAGAGTACTTTGGCTTGAGCATTGGTCAGCGGAGACCCCATGCAAAAAGCTGTTGGCAAGTTCCCGTTCCATGGCGAACGCCTATTTGGGGAAGATTTAGAAAAATATATACAGAAGATCAAGTGGTAAAATGACTTTTACCTGAGAGAAAGAAAAACAAGAGATCTTGTTTTAAACGCTCTCTCCCCAGCTCCCGGGAAATCTGACTCCAACCAGTGGCGGCGGCCTGTTTTAGCCGCCCACAAAATCAAGGGGCAAGCTCAGAAGAACAAGAAGCCGTGGGGTGCAAGAGCTAATAAGCAAGCCCCCAAAGCCTCTCAGTGAAGGGGCGCCCCCGCTCGGCCGAGTGGGAGGAAGGCTTTGTCAGTTCTGAGCAACTTGGTGGTCAGAAATCCAGGACAATTGGGTAGTATCCACAATATCCTCAGGGTACAAACTGGAATTTCGAGAGATCCCATCTTCTCAATTCCGAGGTTCAAGACTCTCCAAGGATCCACAAAAAAGAGAATCCTTCTTCAAAGGTTTGAATCACTTAATGGCTCAAGGGGTAGTTACAGACGTACCCCAAAAAGAGCGAGGTTCAGGTTTTTACTCAAACCTCTTTGTGATTCCAAAGCCAAATGGAGATGTCAGACCCATCCTGGATCTAAAATCCCTAAATCGGTTCCTGAACGATCGCCATTTTCGAATGGAAACGATCCGATCCGTGGCCGCCACTTTAAAGGGCGGAAAATTCATGGCGTCCATAGATATCAAGGACGCACATTTACACATACCCATCCTCCCCGCTCACCAAAGATTCCTAAGGTTTGCGGTAGAAGATCGCCACTTTCAATTTGTGGCTCTGCCGTTTGGTGTAGCCACCGCGCCCATAGTGTTCACAAAGGTGCTAGCTCCTCTGTTAGTAACCTAAGAACACGGGGCATTGCGGTAACAGCCTATCTGGACGATCTACTAGTAATAGATCAGTCAAAGGACGGATTGGGTCACGCTGTACACACTACAGTAGGATACCTGGAGCATTTAGGATGGATTATAAATTTACAAAAATCCTCTCTCCAGGCCCAAAGAAGGATAGGGTACCTGGGCATGATCATAGATACAGCCCAAAATGAGGTATACCTGCCAGAACCGAAGATACAGTCTCTGAAAGACCTGATCCACAAGGTCAAAGCAAACAAGAGGCCGTCTATTCGCCTTTGCATGAGACTATTGGGAAAGATGGTAGCCTCCTTCGAGGCGGTCCCTTACGCCCAGTTTCATTCGAGACTACTTCAAGGCAATATTTTAGCTTCCTGGAACAGGAAGAGCCAAGCTCTGGATATACCCATGCGCCTGTCCTCACAAGTACGCCACAACTTCGATTGGTGGCTAGAAGCCAGGAATTTACGGAAGGGAAAGTCCTTCCTCCCAGTGGCCTGGAAGGTGGTATCTAGGAATACCAGCCTATCGGACTGGGGTGCAGTATTCGAGGAGGCTTCTACCCAGGGAACCTGGGCCAAGACTCAGGGGATCCTGCCCATCAATGTGCTAGAGATCCGGGCGGTATATCTAGCCCTCAAAACCTGGACATACAGGTTACAGGGCTACCCAGTTCGGGTTCAATCCGACAATGCTACTGCAGTAGCTTACATCAATCACCAAGGAGGCACCCGCAGTCGGGCAGCCCAAAGAGAGGTGAACCGGATCCTGGCATGGGCAGAAGAGCATGTACCTTGCCTTTCTGCAATCTTCATTCCAGGGATGGAAAATTGGCAAGCAGACTACCTGAGTCGTCAGCAGCTGCTACCAGGGAGTGGTCTCTTCACCCCGAGATCTTTCAGGCCATATGTCTGAGATGGGGAAACCCAGATGTAGACCTGCTAGCTGCCAGGTTCAACAAGAAATTGGACAACTTTGTGTCCAGAACGAGGGATCCTCTAGCCTACGGGACAGACGCTCTAATAATACAGACGCTCTAATAACTCCATGGAATCAGTTCTCACTGATCTAGGCATTCCCTCCGATCCCTCTTCTACAAAGACTGCTTCGCAGGATCAAGGAGGAGGGAATACCAGTAATCCTAGTGGCCCCAAACTGGCCCAGGAGGCCTTGGTATGCCGAGATTGTAAAAACGGCGATAGGAAGGCCCTGGAAGTTTCCACTCCGACACGACCTGCTGTCACAGGGTCCAGTATTCCACCCTTCCTTACAAAGGCTAAAGTTGACGGCCTGGCTGCTGAGACCCACATTTTTAAAAAGAGAGGGGTCTCTGGTCCGGCTCTTTCTACGCTCATTAATGCTAGAAAGCCAGCCTCCAGACTCATCTATCAGAGAGTCTGGAGAGCATACGTTTCCTGGTGTGAATCCAGAAGTTGGAATCCTCAGAAATATGAAATAAGCAGGATTCTTGCTTTTTGCCAGTTAGGAGTGGATATGAATTTAGCCCTTAGCACCATCAAAGGGCAAATATCGGCTCTATCAGTCTTCTTTCAGAGACCATTGGCATCTCACTCCCTAGTTCGGACATTCATTAAGGGGGTACTGAGGATAAATCCTCCAGTTAGGACTCCCTTGTGTCCATGGGATTTGAATTTGGTATTGTCAGTGTTGCAAAAGCAACCTTTTGAACCTATTCGCCATATTCCTTTAATTATATTAAGTAGGAAGTTGGCTTTTCTGATTGCTATAGCTTCTGCTAGGAGAGTATCAGAGCTAGCAGCTCTTTCTTGTAAAGAGCCTTGTCTAATTTGTCACAAGGACAAAATCGTACTACGACCCCATCCGGCTTTTCTACCTAAGGTGGTGTCGGCTTTTCACTTGAATCAAGACATTGTTCTGCCTTCCTTTTTTCCAAACCCGCGGACGGCGGGGGAAAAATTATTACACTCTCTAGATCTAGGGAGAGCGGTAAAGGTGTATCTGCAAGCAACCGCTCAGATACGTAAAACAGATGTTTTGTTTATTTTACCAGATGGGCCCAAGAAGGGCCAAGCGGTATCAAGATCCACCATTTCCAGGTGGATTAGACAAGTAATTATTCAAGCTTATGGTTTAAAGAACAGGACTCCTCCTTTTCCTGTTAAGGCGCACTCTACCAGGGCGATAGGTGCTTCATGGGCAGTGCACCACCAGGCTTTGATGGCTCAGATCTGTAAAGCTGCAACTTGGTCTTCAGTCCATACATTTTCCAAATTCTATCAAATAGATGTGAAAGGACATGAGGATTCCGCCTTTGGGCGAAGTGTGCTGCAGGCAGCAGTATAGGGCTTCTGGTCCGCAAGCGGCCTGTTTTGATCTGTGTCTCCCCCCCTTCATATGAGCATTGCTCTGGGACGTCCCATTATGTAATGACTAGCTCTGTGTCCCGTGGTGTACGATAAAGAAAATAGGATTTTTATAACAGCTTACCTGTAAAATCCTTTTCTTGGAGTACACCACGGGACACAGAGGTCCCCCCCTTCTTATGGGAACCTTACTGCTTTGCTACAAAACTGAGGTACTTCCCTGATGGGAGGGGTTATATGGAGGGGAACTGTCTTCCATTGGTTGTGCCAGTGTCCAATCACCGCTGGTGACCCTTAACCCATTATGTAATGACTAGCTCTGTGTCCCGTGGTGTACTCCAAGAAAAGGATTTTACAGGTAAGCTGTTATAAAAATCCTATTTTTGGGGTGTAATTTGTGGAATGCATATGCTGTGTGTGAGAAATAACCTGCTAATATGACAATTTTGTTAAAAAAAAAAAAGAGAAAAAAAAAATCTTGATTTTGCAAAGAATTGTGGGAAAAAATTACAACTTCAAAAAACTCACAATGCCTCTTTCTAAATACCTTGGAATGTCTTCTTTCCAAAAAGGGGTCATTTGGGGGGTATTTGTACTTTTCTGGCATGTTAGGGTCTCAAGAAATGAGATCGGCCGTCAGTACTTCAGGTGTGATCAATTTTCAGATATTGGCACCATAGCTTGTGGACTCTATAACTTTCACAAAGACCAAATAATATCCACCAATTTGTACTTATTTTTACCAAAGATATGTAGCAGTATAAATTTTGGCCAAAATTTATGAAGAAAAAATAGTAATTTGCAAACTTTTATAACGGAAACGAAAAAAAAACAATTTTTTTACAGAATTTTCAGTCTTTTTTCTCTTATAGCGCAAAAAATAAAAAACCCAACAGTGATTAAATACCACCAAAAGAAAGCTCAATTTGTGTGAAAAAAAGGACAAAAAATTCATATGGGTACAATGTTGTATGACTGAGTAATTGTCATTCAAAATGTGAGAGCACCGAAAGCTGAAAATTGGTCTGGTTATTAAGGGGGTTTAAGTGCCCAGTGGTCAAGTGGTTAAAGAAAACCAGTGCTTTGACCTTAAGCCTAGTACACACAGGCCAAATGTTGGGCTACATCGGCCGGTTCAATAGAAACCGTCCGACATTCGGTCCGTGTGTACTGCAGCTGGTTTGACAGAAGCCAGCCATTCGGTCAGCTTCTGTTGAAGGGGCATGTCCAAAAAAGGTGTGCCAATGGGCTCACGATCAACGTTCTCAGCCAATGGCTGAGAGTGCTGACCAGTGTGTTCTGGCAGGGGTGGGCCGTCCCCCCAGTCAAAACACAAAAGCACAGCGGGGAAGATCGCTGTACTAAAATCACATAGTTATTCCTTGTGTAACGTTCTCCGTTCGTTAAGAGAACAAGCGAAAAAGCGTGTGAAAGGAAACGTCTTGAGAGCAATACACGAATGTGTCTGTACACTACGAACAGATAGGCAAAAGACGTGGCAGACAAAGGGGTCACACGTATTTGACATCATTTCCGATATGTACACCGGAAGGTTTTTCCAGAATCGTACGACAAAAATCGTACTTTTCATAGAGCACATTTTGTACTGTTGTATTCGATATTCGTTTTATGCAACAAAATGCAAACGATACGTCGTACGATAATCTGATCGTGTGTACGAGGCATTAGTGACCATGAATGAACACACACACACACACACATATATAAATAAGAGGGGGACTGCACAGCACAGGGTCATCTCCTCCCACATTTGAAGATAGCACTGGGATCCTTCTGCACTATATAAATTTCAGATGACAGGATTGCTGTACTGAGAGAAAAGTACTTTCTAAAAAAAAAAAAACAACTTGTTATCTGGCTGTTCCAATGGCTTTTATGCTTTCTATGTCTAGTGAACATGTACACCTTTTTGAATACAGTATTTGTTCATCAGTGCTGGATCAGGGTTGCCATCATCCCTGTAATTGGTATATAATATCAAAGTATCTCTAATCCTGGGTTCACACTGATGCAAATTTACAGCGGGTTTGATGCTTTTAGGAACACACAGATTCGCAGGTCATGTAAAAAGCATAGTATTCCATGGCTTTGGTTCACATCTATGCGTTGTGAATTTGATGCTAGAAAAAAAAAAAAAAAGGGTCCTGTGCGTGTTGACTGCGGGTGTGATGCAAATTCCTATGGTGCAGTGCGAATTTTATCTTCATAGGCTTTAATTGAACGTGCAGAAAACTCGCAGCACACAGTTCACATCTCTGCAAATTGTTTACTGTCTGCCTCCCTAAATTTGCAGTAAATTTGCACCTGTCCACCTCAAAACGCAAGGCGAATTCGCCCCTCACACAGGACAAAAAAATGGATCAATTTCGCAATATATCGCATCGCAGTAGTGTGAACCTAGGCTTAAAATTGGGATTTGGTTGCCTTTTAAAAGTCCCATTCTAAGACAAACTTTGATTTTATATACATGTACACCTTTTTTAACCTTTAAATGTAATGGTCTGACAGCCTAGGAGCAGACCCCAGCAAAGACTGAATAGGAGCAGATGCCCAAAGTTAACTAGCAGTCAACAGCTTTTCTGTGCCTCTCTCTGATTTCACATTGTTACTGGGGCCGGACTTTTCCCGATTTCACAGCTACGATATTTCAGCTTCAGTATTTCAGAGGCCTGTGAGGGCACTTTCACTGGGCAGTGGAATGGCAGCTGGTAAAGCTTGGATGAGAAGTCAGATCCTAGTAGCAAAGTACAAATGATTAATTCTAACGATTATATCTACCAGAAGTAATAAAATGTAAAAAATCCGACAGGCTTAATGTGCCAAGGTCGAACGATGGATCGAGTTGCATAAAATAAGCCTGCCCAAGATGGATCGAATCTTGGCCGATTGCTGCTGAACTGGTCAAATTTTGATCCATTTATGGCCGGTTTGACTTTAACTAGAGATGGGCACAGAAGAGGTTGTTCTGGCAATAGGCATCCTGTGGTATCTGAAAAAGCTTTTACTGCAGGTGGAGTCACAAGAAATAAAAATGCTGTTTTTTAAATTTTCCTTGCACATGATTGGATATGCTTTGCAAAGTGAAGCTTTACATAATTTACTAAGCTCTGGAGCAACTGCACTTGCAGAGTACAACTGCACTCTATTTGTCTTTAGTAAATCAACCCAACACAGAGGACTTCCCAATGCAGCACAGTTGTGTTTTGTTGTTGGATTGTGTTAGCAGTTTACAGATTGATTGCACTTTCATTGATTGTGATTTAATTGATTGCTTCCTTCTGAAAATGCTAGGTGCCTGTCCGTTATGCTGAGTCACTGACTCTTAATGAGAATGTATATAAAGAGACAGAAAAATGTCAGTCCATATTTGTATTCCAGGTCAGAATCCCATAGTGTTAAAGCAAAAGAGTCAATATGATTGCCAGGCAACTAGCATTTTCAGAAGGAGAGTCCGCAATGGCAATCTCCATGTCTCTCTCATAAAAGGTTTCCTTTCATTGCTTTAGTGACTTGGTAGAAATTGCTGCACAGCAGCCAGAGGCGACTGTCCAACACAAACAGTTCATGAGAAATGAGAAATGCAGCTGTGTGGGCACTCAAGGCAAAGTGGAAAACACAGCGGATGGCAGCAATGAAGAAACATTTTCTAGAGAGAAAAATTACCTGTTTTAGAATGGTGGCTATAATAGGCCTCCACAGAGGACTGCAGGATGCTCAGACAAGCCAAATAGCCCTCCATACAGACACATCTTAGCCTATACAACAAGACATACCATAGATACACTATCAATATCTGTGACCTACAAACAATTTGCTAAACAAACAAACTTTTTTTCTTTTTTTAGAGGGCATTACCATAATTGTATCAGATATCTTTATCAAAGTTGATATATATCTATATAGATATATATATATCTATATAGATATATATATATATATAGTAATTACGCTTTCCATTCAATTTCAAGCTGCAGGCACCATGGTTTTCTAAAACTGCCAAAAAGTGAAATTTGTCTTACCTCGTGCTTTACAATGGGTGGAAATGCCCTTTGCATTTATTCCTTTAGTAACTCAACCCAACCAAGTATAAATGTTTCAGATTTACCACTTACAAGGCAGGTGGCAATTAAAGCCAAAATTAAGGCTGCAAGTGGCCGCCCTGTGGGCACAACCCTGTTTAATAAAAGTAAATTATTGAATTTACTTTTGTTGAAGCTGCTCAGAAAATTGTAAGCCAAGCAGTGCATGCTTCCAATCAGATGCAAGCACTTTTCAGGTATGCAGCAACCAAAGAAGCAGCAGCAGCCAATGAAGCAGCAGCAGCAGCCAGTGAAGCAGCAGCAGCTGATAACAATGGCCAACATCTGAACATTCTATGTCCACACTGCTTAGACCCCTTTTCACACTGGGGCGATTTTCAGACGCTTTGGCACTAGAAATAGCCTCTGCTAAGCGCCTGAAAACCACCTCTCATTAATTTGTGCGCCTTTTCACACTCGGGTGGTGCGCTTGCGAGACGGGAAAAAAAGTCTTGCAAGCAGCATCTTTGGAGCGGGTTGAAAGCACTGTATACAGTGCTTCCAAAATGGCCAGGCCTATTGGAATGAATGGGCAGCACATTCAAATCGCCTTAAAAGCGTTGCAAAATGGGAGTTTTTAATCCTTTTTGGGGTTAAAAGTGCCCGTGTCGGCCCGAAAAGCGCAGCTTAAATAAAGCACAGCTAAAACGAGCTGTGCTTTACCGCGGACGCGGCCCCAGTGTGAAAGGGGCCTTAGTGTGGATGGGGGAATAGAAGCATAGATAGCCAGCTTAAACAGTAACTGCAATTTTGTTGAGAAAAAAACATTGCCCTCTGGGTGATTTATGTACATTGTAGGGATTTTAACTCTTGCAGATTCCTACCTTTTGTTATAGCTGTTTGTTTGTGTCCATGTGCAATGTGAATCTGTGTGGGATTGGTTTTATAATTATAAATAGAATTATCAGCTGCTGCACCTGCAGCTGGGAGGGCCTGCATCCCTTCAGAATACAGCTGCGCGATTAATCGTTAGAAGATCACGATCCCCCCGCGCGATCGCTAGGCTGGATTTGCACGATTTTCTGATCTCCCCGCCGGATCCACGGAACCAGCGTGGAACGCAAATGGCGGATATAGGAACTGACGTCAGCAATCGGAACTGACGTCAGTCATCAGAGAGCATGATGTGGCGCAGCGCAGCTGGATGTCGATGATGCGTGGGCGGTACCACCACGCTTCTCGGCCGGCGGGAAACACGAAAACACACAGCACAGCGGTGAGTGCGCACTGCACACGGTGTGAGTGTGCACACCAGCAGCATGATCCGATGACTCCAAAACACAGTGAGTGAGCTTCCTTCCTTGTGCCTTACTACTACATGTATTATGAACACCAGTGACCACAGTGAGTCGGCTATCCCAGGCCCAGACCTTGCAGGTGACAGTCAGGCTATTAAAAGGTGGCATGTGAGCCAAGGAGTGGACTTAACCACTTCACGCCCGGGCTATAAGCAAAAGACGTCCGCAAAGCGGTCGTCAATTGCTGATAGGACGTCTATGGACGTCCTCTTATTTACTTCCGCGATGCGCGCCACCGCGGGGAAAAACTGTGCCCGCGGTGTCAGGCGAGTGCCGATGCGCGTGCCTGGCGGCCGCGATGTCCGCCAGGTACGAGCGATCGGCTGTCACAGAGCCAGGGACGTGGATCTCTGTGTGTAAACACAGAGATCCACGTCCTGTCAGGGAGAGGAGACGGATGGTGTGTCCCTTGTACATAGGGACAACCATCAGTCACCTCCCCCAGTCAGTCCCCTCCCCCCCACAGTAAGAACATCTAGCAGGGAGCATATTAACCCCTTGATCGCCCCCTAGTGGTTAACCCCTTCCCTGCCAGTCACATTTATACAGTAATCAGTGCATATTTTTAGCACTGTTCGCTGTATAAATGTGAATGGTCCCAAAAATGTGTCAAAAGTGTCCGATGTGTTCGCCGTAATGTCACAGTCACAAAAAAAAAATCGCAGATCGACGCCATTACTAGTAAAAAAATAAATAAAAAAATAATTTTAAAAAAATCATAATTCTATTCCCTATTTTGTAGGCGCTATAACTTTTGCGCAAACCAATCACTATACGCTTATTGCGATTTTTTTTTTTACCTAAAATATGTAGAATACGTATCGGCCTAAACTGAGGAAAAAAATAGTTTTTTTTAAAAAAAAATGGGATATTAATTATAGCAAAAATTAAAAAATATTGTGTTTTTTTCAAAATTGTCGCTTTATTGTTGTTTATAGCGCAAAAAATAAAAAACGCAGAAATGATCAAAGACCACCAAAAGAAAGCTCTATTTGTGGGAAAAAAAGGACGTCAATTTTGTTTGGGAGCCACGTCGCACGACCGCGCAATTGTCATTCAAAGCGTGACGGCGCTGAAACCTGAAATTTCGCCTGGGCAGGAAGGGGGTTATGTGCCCAGTTGTCAAGTGGTTAAAATACCGGCAACCACTGTCCCTTATTATGAATATTAACACAGTCTGAGTCAGCTACCCATATATTATGAATATTACCACAGTCATCTACCCAGAGTCTGGGGTAGCTGACTGTGGTAATATTCATAATATGGGTAGCTGACTCAGACTGTGGTAATATTCATAATATATTATAAGGGACAGTGGTTGCCGGTATTTTAAGTCCACTCCTCACATGCCCCCCTTTAATAGCCTTTTGAGAATCGTGATCTTCATTCTAAGCAAAAGAATTGTGATTCTCATTTTTCCCAGAATCGTGCAGCTCTACTTGAGATGTGATTTGCCTTTGAAAGTATCTCACCAAAAATGAAATTTTTGTTGAAGGGGATGCCCAAAATCTGTATCTTAGTGCAGACTCCTGGGATAATCAGTAAGCCAATCACACAAGCCAGAAATTAAATATCTGGGGGGTGTTCTGTACACCATCTGTGTACAGAACACCTCCAGGTGGCCATATTGCATTACATTTTACAGAAAACGACAGAGCTGCCGAAATGGAAAGGTAATTTTTAATAACATTCAATTACAACATGACTTGTGCCGCAATTGTTTACGCTATATTATTATTATTTTATTTGTTTTTTTATATACTGTAGTTCTACAAATATTCATGCAAGCACCTTCTCATAAAATTCTTTCAGTCTTCAAAATAATAAAAACAATAAAAAATGCAATACACCAACACATAAAAATACAGACATTCATAGGAGGAATCTGTCAGCAAGAAAACATCACATGGTTGCAGCAGTTCATGGATCAGATGAAATTTAGGATTAGTAGAGTCTGGACTAAAAATTAAGCCTATTTCTCCAATGTACATCCGCACAGTGTTGAAAGCTATACCATGCAACTTTCTCTTATAAGGTCAAAAGTTTACAGGGTAACTCCACTTTTTAAACACTTTTCTAGATTAGGCTAATATTCTTAGCCAGGACACCAAGGTAATCAATTTTGTAAATAATTTCCCATACCTACAGTATGCTGTTCTATTATGATTGTACTAGGTATTGGAGTATGTAGGCATAGGACACCCCCCTTGCCATGCCCTCTTAAAAGAGAATTGTACAAAAAAATCATTGGTTAAACCACTTTAAGCCCACGTTCACACTGGGCTGCAGGAGTGAAGCCTGCGAGTTCAGCTGAACTCGCACGATTTCACTCCCACTGGCAGTCCCAATTTCAGCCACAATTTCAAAGACATCTGAAACAGATGTCAATGTAAATCGCGGCTGAAATCGCAAAAAGTAGTACAGAAACGACTTTTTGTAATCGGTGCAGCGCCGCAGATGCGGCGTCACACCGATTAGGACGGTGCCATTGCCCGCAATTTGCGGCAAATTTTGCCGATTTGACATGCGATTTGACATGTCAAATCGCATGTCAAATTGCACCAGTGTGAACCAGGGCTAAGACACGGCTTTTTCTGGCACTTTTTTTTACAAGTTTAAATCAGTATTTTTTTAGCAGACCATAGAGAATAAAATGGCAATTGTTGCAATTTTTTTATGTCACAGTTTTTCCGCAGCGCAATTCTTTGGAAAAAAATCTGAAAGATGATGTTACGCCGAGTAAACAGATACCTAACATGTCATGCTTTAACCACTTCAATACCATGCACTTATACAGCTTCCTGCCCAAGCCAATTTTGAGCTTTCAGCGCTGTCGCAATTTGAATGACAATTGCGCGGTCATGCAACACTGTACCCAAACAATTTTTTTATCATTTTGTTCCCACAAATAGAGCTTTCTTTCGGTGGTATTTGATCGCCTCTGCGATTTTTATTTTTACATAACAAATAAAAAAGAGTGAAAATTTTGAAAAAAACTACGCTTTTCTTTGTTTCTGTTTATTATTTTTTTGTAAATAAGTACCTTTTCTACTTCAATGACGGGCACTAACGGGCACTGATAAGGTGACACTGATGGGCACCGATGAGGTGGCACCAATGAGGTGGCACCGATGAGGTGGCACTGATGGGCACTGATAGGCAGCACTGATGGGCGCTGATATGTGGCACTGGTATGCGGCACTGATGGGCACTCATAGGTGGCACTGATGGGCACTCATAGGCGGCACTGATGGGCACTCATAGGCGGCACTGATGGGCACTCATAGGCGGCACTGATGGATACTTATGGGTGGCACTGATAGGTGGCATGGACGGGCACTGATAGGCGGGCACTTATGGGCACAGATGGGCACGGATAGGCACTGATAGGTGGCACTAATGGACACTGGTAGGTGGCACTGATGACTGGTGGCTGGCATTGCTGGGCATCATGCATTTTTTTTGTGCCATGATGGTGCCAATCAGTGCCCATTTGTGGGCACTGATTGGCATATATTTTTTATCTCTTTGTGCATGTGGATGGCCATGGGGGACTTACCTGGCCATCCACATGCTTGGGGTTCCCTGGTGGTCCTGGGGGGCTTCCCTGGTGGTCCAGTGTGGGTATCCGAGGGGGGGGCTGCGCTGATAAACAATCAGCGTGAACCCCCCCTGTCAGGAGAGCCGCCGATCGGCTCTCCTCTACTCGTGTCTGTCAGACGCAAGTGAGGAAGAGCCGATCAACGGCTCTTCCTGTTTACATTGTGATCAGCCGTGATTGGACACGGCTGATCACGTGGTAAAAAGCCTCCGCCGGAGGCTTTTTACCGAGATCAGTGTAGCGGTGGGTCAGACTGACCCACCGATCGCCGCGATGCGCGCCCCCCCGGGCGCACGGCGGCTGTTATCCCGCAGGACGTCATATGACGTCCAGTGTGGATAACACAACCACTTCCCGGACGTCAATCTGCTATTGACGGGGTGGGAAGTGGTTAAAATTGTGCACACTCGTGGAATAACGACAAACTACGGTACTTAAAAATCTCCATAGGCGACACTTTAAATGCCTTTACAGTTTACCTGTTTAGACTTACAGAGGAGGTCTAGCACTAGAATTATTGCTCTCATGCTAACGTTTGCAGTGATACCTCACATGTGGTGTGAACACTGTTTACAGATGTGTGCGTGACTTATGTATGCATTCGCTTCTGTGCACAGAGGGATGGGGGCGCTTTAAATATTATTATTTTTCTTATTTGTTTTACTTTTACACTGTCCCTTTATTTTTTTATATCACTTTTATTCCTATTACAAGTAATGTAAACATTCCATGTAATAGAAATAAGAATGACAGGTCCTCTTTATGGAGAGATCTGGAAAACATTTTTAACTTTCGCTTTAAAAAATAAATTGTTTACTTCCAGCCTGGATCGGAAATTACATCATGACGTCGCTCTGGTCCTCCAAGGCCATAGAGGCGATCAAAGAGGATTTTTACTCTTTGATCGCCTCTGGGACTAGCCAGCCGCACCGTCGGATCATTTCTTGGGGGACGGAAACAGTAAGTCAGAGAAACACAGGCGAGCCCCACTGCTTCTGTAAGTGTTCCAGCAGCACATGAGCTGCTCAGAACACTTTCATGAGAAAGACAGCTGCCGGCTGAAGAAAAATATACCAAGGTTATGGCTGATAGCTTCAGCCATAACCCTGGTAAACCACTTCAAAGCCGCAACGCATTTATATATATATATATATATATATATATATATATATATATATATAGGAACATTGGACCAGGTGAGCACAAAGTTGCGGCTGCTAGTACCGCCTAAACCAATGGTCACCTAGAGGGGGGAGGGGATGTTGATTGGACTTTCGAGGTACTGATAACAAAAAGCAAAATTGATATAATTTTTTTTTATTATACATAAAACTATTACAAAATTAAAAACATATGAGCCATACCCCACATACAAAACAGCATTAGCTATTGACGGATGAACCGTCAGATGTCTGTTGCGGTGGAGTGAGGCCAGAAGCCTCAACCGGGGGGGAAGGGGAAGAGGGAGGTGAAGGATAAAGAAAGGGAAAAGGAAAATGAGGGGGAGGGGGAGGGGAGGGAGGGTGTGTGTCTCACCACAACCCGAGGAAAGCTGGATGTACTGTGGCAGCTAGATTCCAAGATACAAGCGGTCTATGGATTACAATAGTAGTATGACCACCAATGGGTAATGCCTTGCACATAGCAAGCACCTATAGCAGCATGGTGGCCAAGAGAGGGAACAGGAAGAGCGGATAGTTAATAAAGGACCAGATGAATGAAAAAAGGTCTGCACCATCCGGATCGGTAGACCGATCTTACCTGATAAGTCCCATCCAGTAGATAGCCCCAGGGAGAGTCGCATACAGCTCACAACAGCGGCTCCGGTGGGAGCCCCGACCCCAGCGAGCGGTGTGTGACGTCACAGAGTCAGTCCAATCACACAGTGCGGGGTGCCAGAAGCTACCGCGCATGTGCGCGTCAGTCAGACCTATGGCCAATAGGCCAGGTCTACTGACGCAAGTCAGGATTGACCAATGGTATCCCGACCAGAATGGACACTCGTCCACCAATGGGGTGAGATACCAAGCCTCCATGTGATCACATGACCCAGGGGACGCAGGCGAACACTGGTATATGACAGTACAGCAATAATAACATACAATAATCGAGGATTAATAATGCATTAAACAAAAATTACACATTTTAACTCTTAAGCCTCGTACACACAATCGAGTTTCTCGGCAAAAACCAGCAAGAAACTTGCTGGCAGAGATTTTTTGCCGAGAAATTCGTTCGTGTGTATGGTTTCTCGTCAAGAAAAGCGACAAGAATCTCGACGAGAAAATAGAGAACCTGCTCTCTATTTTCTCGTCGAGATTCTCGTCAGCCTGTTTCTCGACGAGAAAAGTGTGTGTGTGTACACTTACCTGTTCGCCGGGAAGCCCGCACATGCTCGAAATGACTTTGACGCATGCGCGGTAGCTTCCTAGGCATAGGTAGGGTTAACCAAGATGGCGGCGACGGCATCGAATGTGACGAGCGCATGCTCGTCGTATTCGATGATGTCACCGCGTACGCTCCATTCAAAGAACGGCGGGTTCTTTGAAATGAGCGTGTGTACACTCGGCCGGGACAAGTTTCTTGTCCAAGGATCTCGTCGAAAAAAACAACGTGTTTTTTACGACGAGATTCTCGGCCGTGTGTACGAGGCTTTTGAGATCAATGTCTAAGTGATCACCTAAACAGATTCAGGAATAAAGAGGGGAATATCCCAAAGGGGAAAGTCGAGACCAGGGGTCCCAGGGGTGGCACTGGAGGGGCTATGCACAATTTAGCCACCGGTAGGGATTCCAGCAATTGGGGCAGATTAAAGCAATGCCTCCGAATCCTCCATAGAGATGAGGGATAAAAGAAGGAGGGAGGGGAGGAAGGGAGAAGGGGAGCAACCCAAATTTTACAAGAAAGGTTTATATGAAATCATTTCATTCAAGCCAGGAGGGGTGGTGGCATTAAGGTGCTCTATCCAGAGTTTCTCTTTGCAGAATCACCTTATCCCAGTCACCCCACCCGGGGTTTGGTATAACGACCTCCAAGACCAGAAACCGGACCACAGAGAGATTGTATCGATGGTACAAACCAATATGCCGACTGATAGTGGCAAGTTTACCACTACCGGAGTAGTAAAGGTGGTCCCCAATTCGCTGTCTAAATTCCCTGATGGTCTTGCCTATATACTAGGCTTTGCATTTACAGACCATGAGGTATATAACACCCCTGGTGCCGCAATCGGCATAGGTGAGTGGGAGGAAATGCTCTCCATTTGGTAAAATTAGGTGCTTCCCTTCCAGCACCCAGGGGCAGCGGGGGCAGTCACCACATTGAAATGTACCATTGGGCCCTAGTTTAGGGGGACCACAAGATTCATAATGACTTTGGGTCAACCGATCCCGCAATGAATGGGCTCTGCGGAAAATTAACTCAGGGTTAGATTGCACATGTTTATGAAGGGTATTGTGTTCGGTCAGTAGATGCCAATGCCTCGTAAGAATGTTTCTCAAAATATTGTGATAAATCTAACTGACTGCTTGGAAGGCTGAGGTCTGGGAGGGTTGTATAACAAGGAGTGTCTAGAGCGTAGACGGGCCTTGTTGAATGCGTTTTTGAGGTTAGTACGGGAATAACCTCTTAGTAACAAGCGTTCGCGTAGAGCGTTGGCCTGGATTATAAAATCACTCTCTAATGCGCAATTTCTGCGAAGGCGCAGGTATTGCGCGAATGGAATGCTACGTACCAATGGTCTATGGTGGGCACTAGTTGCATATAGCAGGGTGTTACCCGCTGTAGGTTTGCGGTATAAATTGGTACTCAAGGTACCATCCATTTGTTTGATGATGACCAAATCCAGAAAGGGGATCTGGCCATTATCAAATTGGAAGGTAAATTTTAAAAATTGAGGTAATTTTTATCTAATGATTGAACAAAACGCAATAGTTCTTCCCTGGTCCCGGTCCAAACCAGGAACAGGTCATCTATAAACCTATTCCAGACCAATGTTTTCTCTAGGAACTCTGCATATTTCTCGTCTGCATTTAAAAGTCTCTCCCAACCTCTCAGATAAAGATTGGCATACGCCGGGGCGCACAAAGTCCCCATTGCGACCCCTTGGGTCTGTAGATAGAGTTGACCATTAAAAGTAAAACAATTCTTAGTTAAGATGAAATGTAGCAGTCTAAGAATAAACTCATTGAGGGGCCAGGAAGTTTTTTCCTGTTCTCGTAGAAAGGATCCAGCCATCAGAACGCCCTCATGGGGGATGCTCGAGTAAAGGGCCTCGACATCGATGGCCATGAGCAGGGTGTCTGGAGGGACCTGGATCCCCACGAGATACCTCAAGAGATCAGTAGTGTCCCTGATATAAGAGGGCAGGAAAAGGGCCAAAATGCAAAGGATTTGGAATTCCGAAAGAAAGGACGACACGAGGGACTGAGGGATGGGCCGATACCAATTAGCATTATTAAGAATGATTAGGTACATGCTTTGATAAAAATCATGTGTCATAAGAACAATGACATTTTTGTAGAGATTTTAAAGCTTTGGTCTGGCCACTGGTTAGATTGGAGGGTATAACTTGCCACTGTTGCTGTTTGAGATCCTTGATGGTGGCCTGTACAAGCCCCAAATAGCAGGATGGGTCATAAGGTCCAGGAATTTCCTTGAACGAAGTTGGAACGGCTTAGATGGCCGTCGCGAGGTCGTAGGAACAGGCTGGGGTGCACAGTGGGGGGTTAACTGTGAGGACCCAGAATCCCCAACAGCCCCCTCATTATAAAAGGAGCATGAGGTCGCGGAGTGCCCGAAACTCCTCCATACTAAACTGTTTCGTGCGTTCCGCAAGCTCATGCTCCAAATTGAATTTAGCACGATCATGGTCGTAAATAAACTTGAACGTGAGGTTTCGGGCAAATAAATAGAGATCTTTAATCTAGGGCTGTGGAAATTAACTATTAATTCCTCGATTAATCGATTAATGTTTTTGATCGATCAAAATTCTTTTGATCGGTACTCACCTCTCCGCCGGCTTCCGGGTCTTCAGGGAGTTCCGTCGGAGATCTGGTGACGTCACGAACACTGGCGGGGCTTGCCGTGTCCATCTGAAGGGCTCCTTTGCTGTGCCTTCATATCTGCATGCCGGCGGGACCTTACTATCTGCCATACGCAAGGGCTGTTACACTTCCCTCTATCACTTCCCTCTATCAACCTGGGATTCTACAGCCATCCACTGGGAGATGTGATAGTTCCCTTCACGGGACATCTAAATGCCGACGGACTGATGTTAACCCCTCCTCATCTGGATTCAGCAGTGGTATCATTTTACACATTTTTATACCAGTATCATACTTGGCTAGATGTTTTTATGACTGCTTTTGCTACCGTTTGGTATTACTCGCACCATTTTTACAGTTTATGTAGCTACATCGATTTTATCTCCAGTGCAATATTTATTTTGTTACCTACTTGAAGACTATAAAGGTTTTAATGCTATTCCCATCGAACGCTGCCTTTGTGTGTTTTTTGTATCCTGCTATCTATTTTTCCAGTGGTTGGTAGCTGCACTGGGAATCAGCCTGCAAGGAGATCAGCTAAAAGTAGTTGGATCTGTATGTGCGTTATAATTAATCGAAATTAGTCGATTAATCGATTTAAAAAAAAAATCGATTAATCGAACACGAAAAATTTAATCAGTAACAGCCCTACTTTAATCGTATCTGTAACTTTCAAAGATAGATAGACAGATAGCTATGTATGTATATACAGTATTTAAAAAAAAAAATATATATATATATATATATATATATATATATATATATATATATACACACACACACACACACACACAGTATAGGTAGTGCATTTTATATACAACTATATAGATCAACGATCTAGACCTTTAACGAGGATCTATTGGGGGGCAAGTCTGGTGCCAGCAGCCACGATAATTCCAGCTCCAATAGCGTATATTAAAGTTGTAAAACTATATAGATCAGCCCAAAATAAGTGACAAATGAGGAGAAAGAGGCACTTTGTTCTCAATGAAGGACAGTCCCTCAAAATCAGGAACAGTTGGGAGCTATGGGAGTGTCTACTCTGCCCAATAATTACATTTTGTTCACAACCATGCAGTAAATTCCCAATGGTCATCAGGTCACTTGGTAACATTCACACAGACTTGGCATCACACTGTGCCCACAGTTTTCACTTTGCAAAAAGTAAAATTATGAAATTCAAACTTAGCTGTAGTCAAAACTTCAAGACCCTGCATAACTGAAACAATATAGGAAATGAATATTACCTATAAATGTGATTATTTGTTGCCCTGGAGCAATATATCAACTCAGACAAAAAAGTGTATAAATACAGAATTACTGTGCGCATGCGTGGGGCTCAGGAAATAGCCGCCTAAGCCGAGAGCTCTGCTTCAGCCTAATGCAGTCCAAAACGCAATAGTTCTTCCCTGGTCCCGGTCCAAACCAGGAACAGGTCATCTATAAACCTATTCCAGACCAATGTTTTCTCTAGGAACTCTGTATATTTCTCGTCTGCATTTAAAAGTCTCTCCCAACCTCTCAGATAAAGATTGGCATACGCCGGGGCGCACAAAGTCCCCATTGCGACCCCTTGGGTCTGTAGATAGAGTTGACCATTAAAAGTAAAACAATACTTAGTTAAGATGAAATGTAGCAGTCTAAGAATAAACTCATTGAGGGGCCAGGAAGTTTTTTCCTGTTCTCGTAGAAAGGATCCAGCCATCAGAACGCCCTGCTCATGGGGGATGCTCGAGTAAAGGGCCTCGACATCGATGGCCATGAGCAGGGCGTCTGGAGGGACCTGGATCCCCTCGAGATACCTCAAGAGATCAGTAGTGTCCCTGATATAAGAGGGCAGGAAAAGGGCCAAAATGCAAAGGATTTGGAATTCCGAAAGAAAGGACGACACGAGGGACTGAGGGATGGGCCGATACCAATTAGCATTATTAAGAATGATTAGGTACATGCTTTGATAAAAATCATGTGTCATAAGAACAATGACATTTTTGTAGAGATTTTAAAGCTTTGGTCTGGCCACTGGTTAGATTGGAGGGTATAACTTGCCACTGTTGCTGTTTGAGATCCTTGATGGTGGCCTGTACAAAGCCCCAAATAGCAGGACGGGTCATAAGGTCCAGGAATTTCCTTGAACGAAGTTGGAACGGCTTAGATGGCCGTCGCGAGGTCGTAGGAACAGGCTGGGGTGCACAGTGGGGGGTTAACTGTGAGGACCCAGAATCCCCAACAGCCCCCTCATTATAAAGGAGCATGAGGTCGCGGAGTGCCCGAAACTCCTCCATACTAAACAGTTTCGTGCGTTCCGCAAGCTCATGCTCCAAATTGAATTTAGCACGATCATGGTCGTAAATAAACTTGAACGTGAGGTTTCGGGCAAATAAATAGAGATCTTTAATCTAGGGCTGTGGAAGTTAACTATTAATTCCTCGATTAATCGATTAATGTTTTTGATCGATCAAAATTCTTTTGATCGGTACTCACCTCTCCGCCGGCTTCCGGGTCTTCAGGGAGTTCCGTCGGAGATCTGGTGACGTCACGAACACTGGCGGGGCTTGCCGTGTCCATCTGAAGGGCTCCTTTGCTGTGCCTTCATATCTGCATGCCGGCGGGACCTTACTATCTGCCATACGCAAGGGCTGTTACACTTCCCTCTATCACTTCCCTCTATCAACCTGGGATCTACAGCCATCCACTGGGAGATGTGATAGTTCCCTTCACGGGTCATCTAAATGCCGACGGACTGATGTTAACCCCTCCTCATCTGGATTCAGCAGTGGTATCATTTTACACATTTTTATACCAGTATCATACTTGGCTAGATGTTTTTATGACTGCTTTTGCTACCGTTTGGTATTACTCGCACCATTTTTACAGTTTATGTAGCTACATCGATTTTATCTCCAGTGCAATATTTATTTTGTTACCTACTTGAAGACTATAAAGGTTTTAATGCTATTCCCATCGAACGCTGCCTTTGTGTGTTTTTTGTATCCTGCTATCTATTTTTCCAGTGGTTGGTAGCTGCACTGGGAATCAGCCTGCAAGGAGATCAGCTAAAAGTAGTTGGATCTGTATGTGCGTTATAATTAATCGAAATTAGTCGATTAATCGATTAAAAAAAAAATCGATTAATCGAACACGAAAAATGTAATCAGTAACAGCCCTACTTTAATCGTATCTGTAACTTTCAAAGATAGATAGACAGATAGCTATGTATGTATATACAGTATTTAAAAAAAAAAATTATATATATACACATACACACACACACACAGTATAGGTAGTGCATTTTATATACAACTATATAGATCAATGATCTAGACCTTTAACGAGGATCTATTGGGGGGCAAGTCTGGTGCCAGCAGCCACGATAATTCCAGCTCCAATAGCGTATATTAAAGTTGTAAAACTATATAGATCAGCCCAAAATAAGTGACAAATGAGGAGAAAGAGGCACTTTGTTCTCAATGAAGGACAGTCCCTCAAAATCAGGAACAGTTGGGAGCTATGGGAGTGTCTACTCTGCCCAATAATTACATTTTGTTCACAACCATGCAGTAAATTCCCAATGGTCATCAGGTCACTTGGTAACATTCACACAGACTTGGCATCACACTGTGCCCACAGTTTTCACTTTGCAAAAAGTAAAATTATGAAATTCAAATTTAGCTGTAGTCAAAACTTCAAGACCCTGCATAACTGAAACAATATAGGAAATGAATATTACCTATAAATGTGATTATTTGTTGCCCTGGAGCAATATATCAACTCAGACAAAAAAGTGTATAAATACAGAATTACCGTGCGAATGCGTGGGGCTCAGGAAATAGCCGCCTAAGCCGAGAGCTCTGCTCCAGCCTAATGCAGCGGCGCCCCTAGCGAACGGCACAACGACTCTACAGCCCCCCAAACGTACTGACAGGCTCCTTAACAGGTTGGGAACTCCCCCCCCCCAGGCACAAAATTCACCAAATAATTTGGAATTATAGCCGCAATTTGAGCCGGTATTAACGGATAAAAAAACAAAATGGCTGCCACAGCGCAGCACTCTGCCTCAAGCGTGCTCTGCCTCACTGAATACAGGCAGGCTATTCATACTGCAGCTCCAACATTTACCTCAGGACACCAGGCAGGACTCTCTCAGGTACTTACAGCTGCTCCACCTTCCTCTGAGCCATTCCCTGGACACTTAATGTCTGAATATGCCCTTTCCTCCTCAGGACACAATTCTGCAGTCCAAGCTGTTTCTGTCACCTCAGAAGCCTTTCCCAGCAATGAAGCAAAACAACGGGCAGATTTATTTCAAAAGTTTTCTGACCTTTTAGACCAGTGTTTCTCAACTCCAGTCCTCAAGGCGCACCAACAGGTCATGTTTTTGGGATTTCCATTGATTTCCACAGGTGATTTCAGCAGTTTCACTGCCTTAGTAATTATCACAGCTGTTTTATCTGCAGGAAATCCCAAAAACATGACCTGTTGGTGCGCCTTGAGGACTGGAGTTGAGAAACACTGTTTTAGACAAAGGACTGGCACAAACAGCAGCCAAAATCACTGGAGACTTGAAAGCTGACTTTCAGAATTTGGGATCAAGAATTTATTTAATTGAACACAAACTAGAAGAAACGGTGGCCTCATCAAATCAAAATATGAAACATATACATACAGTTCAGGAACAATTAGATTTTGCCATCTCTAGAATTGATGACCTCGAGAACAGATCTCGCAGATACAATATCAGAATTAGGGGACCACCTGAAACAGTTCTGGATGTATCATCAGGAGTCCAGGAATTATTCAAAAACTTACTACCTACTGTACCTCTTCACCGCCTGGAACTCGATAGGGCCCATAGGGCTCTGGGACCCCCAAGGAAAGATGGTAAACCCAGAGACATCATTGTCAAACCCCACTACTTTTCCACAAAGGAAGAGGTAATGAGACAGGCCAGATCCTCCCCCCAAGTGATATATCAAGGACATTCCATACAACTATTTGCAGACCTCTCTCCTTTTACTATCCAGCGCAGGAGGGCACTGAAACCACTACTATTGGTCTTAGCACAAAAATAAATTAAATACAGATGGGCCTTCCCTTTTGCGGTCAAATTTTCTGATAAAGGAAAAATTTACTCCTTCTCCAGCCTCACGGAAGGGGAACACCTACTGCTACAACTTAAATTAATCTCCCATGAAGCGGACATGGACACAGCCCCAACCAACACTGGTTTGACTAAGAGACTTACCCCGACAAGCCCACAATCCCCAATATGGAAAAAAGGAAAGACAAAAGAAGATCAAGGACAATGGTCCCACCTGAATAAGGACTAATTAACATTTTTTTGTCCTGTTCCTATTTCGGATCTAGAATCCGAACACAAACCCATCTGTAACCTTTAATGGGTGGGGGGTTCCTCCCTCCCTTTTTTTTTTTTACCTAGTTCCTTCTTCCCTCTTATTTTTATTTTTTATTTTTTTGTGAGGGGATTGGCAAAGTGGATTTTGCTAGATTTTTGGGAGGACTGGGTATCAAATATATTGCCGTGCTGTTTATAAACGTTCATACAAGTTTATATTTGTTAAGGGCGCCCTGTAGAGGGGTGGACCACATGTGCCTCCACCTATCTCTGAGAAGCCAGTAGGTTTCTGGGGGCTAGGTTGTCTAAACCCTAGGGTTAGACATTTTTTTTTTTGTCTAGGGCTTCCTTCTTCATTTTTTTTAATGCTCTTTTCCTTTTCACTATGTGCCTAACATTCCCATCTTTTGCAGAACTTCAAATTTCCAGATTACTGAAGGACATCTTATACCTTCTTTCCCAGCTGAAGAAAGGCCCTGATATAACTTCAAACAGAGGACTACATAGGGTGAGTGAGGATATTGCAGTTGAATGCATTTCTTTAGATCTCTATGGCTTATTCCACACAATCCCACCTTAAAATAGCCTCCCACAATGTTCAGGGTTTAAACTTTCCAATTAAAAGGAGGGAAATCTTGAATTATTACAAATCTCTCAAAATGGATATCATTTTAGTCCAGGAAACACACTTTCCTATGCGGTATGGTCCCAAATATATTCACCCCCAATTTCACCTGGCCTGTGCAGCAAATAAAACCAAAGGGGTGGCCATCATCTTTTCCAAAAATTGTAAATTTGAAAAAACTTTTGAATACATAGACCCGGATGGAAGAATCCTTCTGATAAAAAGGCACTATAGAGGGACATCTATTTTCACTGGTGTCCTACTATACCCCCAATAGGGGTCAAGCTGCTTTTTTCAAAGACATGATGGACACCCTTACTCCTATGCTAGCAGGCACGATCATTTTCGGGGGAGACTCAAATGCAGCATTTGATCAATCTTTAGACAAATCTAAACCTTCCAGCTCCCAATTGACTCGCCCAACCAATGAAAGTATTAAAATTGCCAAATATTAGCAGCCCACAGCCTTGCTGACACCTGGAGGGAACTGAATCCCTCTAAAAGGGATTTCACACACTTCTCCCACCTACACAATACATATGCCAGGATAGATAACATTCTAACCCCTATACCCCTGCTCCCATTCATATCCAATGCTTAAATCAAAGACATGACCTTGTCAGATCATTCAGTGGTGTCCATATCTATTTCCATTAATGCTCGAAAAAGAGGCCATTGGAAACTTAATGAATCCATTTTATCTAACCCGACCAGGGTGGGGGCAATCAATAAAGCACTCCAAGACTTATTTACCTTAAATGACAATGAAGAAACCTCTGCTGAAATGTTATGGGCCGCTCATAAAGCCTTCATTAGAGGTAAAATAATCCAGATCTCCTCACAAATCAAACGGGAACGTAATGATAATATAGAGCGTTTAGAAAAGGAATATACGTCCTTACGAGCAAGCCAAAAACAAGACCCCTCCAAGGTACCTATTGCCCTAATAGACAAAGCCAAATTAGACCTTAACTTAATCCTCACCACACAAGCAGAGAAGGCAATTCGTTGGAGTGGTAATAAATTTTATTCACATGCGAACAAAATAGGATCCTCTCTTGCTATGAAACTTTCCCCCCCCGAATCAGGGTTAACACTATACCCAAAATTCGAATAGTGGGTCAACCTCCTACGACAAATCCAGCCAAAATTCTTGATGCCTTTCAGGACTTGTACTCTAATCTCTACTGCTCTCCCTCCCAGTCTGATGAAAATTGTATCAATAAGTATTTAGACAGCCTTCCCATACCAACCCTCAACAACACCCATGAAACTTTACTAGAACAAGACTTTACAGTAGAAGAGGTTCTAGAGGTCATCAAAGACCTCAAATCAGGGACGGTACTGGGCCCTGATGGAATATCTATTCCTTATTATAAAGGCCTTTGCAGATACCTTAGCACCACATTTAACGAAATTCTTTAACGCCAAAACACTAGGTGAACCCTTGGATACCCACCTCAATACTGCTTACATTACAGTTATTCCAAAACCAGACAAAAATCCTGAAGAAATTGGTAATAAATAATGGCCGTTTAGCTTCCTTTATCAATTCATACATACACAAAGACCAAGTAGGCTTTATCCCAGGTAGGCAAGGCCCAAATCAGATACGTAGGGCAATAGATATAGTTTCAATACTCAAATCTAATTGAGGGGGAGGAGAGAGACAGCAGGGGCTACTTTTATCTTTAGACCTCCAAAAAGCCTTTGATACTGTATCTTGGACATATATATTCACCCCCACATTGGGGGTTTGGGGAACGTTTCATGGGTATACTACACATCCTAAGGCACAAATTTGTCTTCAAGGACATTACTCTAAACCAATAAACATACTAAGGGGTACAAGACAAGGATGCCCACTTTCTCCGCTTATTTTTGCGATTGCTATTGAAACTTTGGCAATAGCTATTCATCAGAATCAAAATATTAAGGGAGTGACCTGTGGAGACCAAACCCATAAATGTGGTTTGTTTGCAGATGACATCCTTTTATTTGTAACATCACCGCTAATTTCATTGCCGAATATATGTCAAGTCCTCCACAGTTTCTCAAAAATTTCAGGCCTGAAGGTTAATTACGAGAAATCGCAAGCCCTTAATGTCTCGCTCCCTCCCCTAAGTGTATCTTCACTTAGGCAGTCATTTAAATTTGAATGGAATGATTACTCCATAAGGTATCTAGGTATCACACTTACAGCTCGCACGGAAACTCTATATGAACACAACTACCCACCATTGTATAAGAAACTAGAAACTGATCTCAAAAACATGGTCCAAATACGAAATTTCGTGGCTGGGCAGAATTAACTCAATCAAAATTACCCTTCTCCCGAGAATTTTATACTTCCTATCCCGATAAAAAAAAAACACTTGAAGACTCTTCAGAGCAAAATACACCTGGGGAACCTCTAACTATCGCATTCCTCAAAACACCCTGTTCCGTCATAGAAATAAGGGAGGGCTGGGCCTTCCTGACTTACACAAATATTTCATAGCAGCAAGATTGGCTCAACTCTTATTGGTCTACTCAGAGACTGAAAAACCGGACTGGATTGACATTGAGAGTCAGGCAGTCTTTCGAATTTCTCTTGATTGTTTATTATGGTTCCCAATCAAAAAACGACCACCTATAATGGCCCCTTCCCTATCCCAATCCTGTGCGCTCTGTGACAGATATAGGAATTATCCAGCCCTTATCTCAGCGGCACGCCCCCTTACACATCTATTTAACTACCCAGATTTCCCCCCGGGTATGGACGTACAAACGTTTAAATGGTGGGTGGATAAGGGACTATACCGCATAGGTCAATTCTTTACTCCCGGAGGGCCTATAACCCTTAACCACTTAACGACCGCCCACTGTAAATATACGTCAGCAGAATGGCACCGACAGGCAGAATCACGTACATATACGTGATTGCCTTTGTATAGTTGGGGGGTCCGATCGGACCCCCCTTCTTTACAGTGGGTGGTCGTTTTACCTTCGGGAGCGATCCGGCATGAGGGGACGGCCATTCGATTCCGGCCACCCCCTCTCGATCGCTCCCGGCGAATGAGAGAGCTTCCCCTGCCTGCCAGGAAGGAGGAAGTGATGTCATCTCTCCTGGGACGCTCACATATACCGAGCGCCGTACAGGAGAAGATGCAGGTTAGTACACAAAACAGCACACTGACACCAGGACACATAGGCACATAAATCACCCCCCAGCCCCCAGTCACAGTGTCACTGATTGCAATGACCATTTATTTAGTGATCACTGCAATCAGTGACATTTGTAACTGTAAAAGTGTCAATACATTTAGTTTTAGGTCCAGTGTAGCCCCCTAACCCCCCTAATAAAGGTTTAACCCCCTGATCACCCCCCAGATAACCCTTTCACCCCCTATCACCACTGTCACTAAGCAATCATTTTTCTGATCGATGTCTTAGCGTCGGCGATGCTGATCGGTAGCCAGTAATTTTTTTTAGGTTCGCCGCAGGTTTTTATAGCGTCGGGTACCCCCATATATTACCTAATAAAGGTTTAACCCCCTTGATCACCCCCCAGGTAACCCTTTCACCCCCTAGCACCGCCGTGGCTATGCGATCATTTTTCTGATCGATGTCTTAGCGTCGGTGATGCTGATCGGTAGCCAGTAATTTTTTTTAGGTTCGCCGCAGGTTTTTATAGCGTAGGGTACCCCCATATATTACCTAATAAAGGTTTAACCCCCTTGATCGCCCCCCCCCCCCCAGGTAACCCTTTCACCCCCTATCACCACTGTCACTAAGCGATAATTTTTCTGATCAATGTCTTAGCGTCGGCGATGCTGATCGGTAGCCAGTAATTTTTTTTAGGTTCGCCGCAGGTTTTTATAGCGTTGGGTACCCCCATATATTACCTAATAAAGGTGTAACCCCCTTGATCACCCCCCAGGTAACCCTTTCACCCCCTAGCACCGCCGTCACTATGCGATCATTTTTCTGATCGATGTCTTAGCGTCGGTGATGCTGATCGGTAGCCAGTAATTTTTTTTAGGTTCGCCGCAGGTTTTTATAGCGTCAGGTACCCCCATATATTATCTAATAAAGGTTTAACCCCCTGATCGCCCCCCAGGTAACCCTTTCACCCCCTATCACCACTGTCGCCAAGCAATCGTTTTTATGATCGTTGTCTTAGTGTCGGTGATGCCGATAGGTAGCCAGTAATTTTTTTTTAGGTTCGCCGTCAGGTTTTTATATAGCGTCAGGTACCCCCATATATTACCTAATAAAGGTTTTAACCCCCTAATTGCCCCTAGTTAACCCTTTCACCAGTGATCATCATATAAGTGTTACGGGTGACGCTGGTTAGTTAGTTTGCTTTTTATAGTGTCAGGGCACCCGCCGTATATAACCCAATAAAGGTTTAACCCCCTGATCGCCCGGCTGGTGATATCAGTTAGGTTTTAGCGTCAGAGAGGGTCTGCGTCACACCCCAGGCAGCGTCAGGTTAGTGCCAGTAGCGCTAACACCCACACGTGAAGCATACACCCCCCTTAGTGGTATAGTATCTGATCAGCTCAATATCTGATCTGATCAGATCTATACTAGCGTCCCCAGCAGTTTAGGGTTCCCAAAAACGCACTGTTAGTGGGATCAGCCCAGATACCTGCTAGCACCTGCGTTTTGCCCCTCCGTCCAGCCCAGGCCACCCAAGTGCAGTATCGATCGATCACTGTCACTTACAAAACACAACACACATAACTGCAGCGTTCGCAGAGACAGGCCTGATCCCTGCGACTCCAGTGCTGTAGGAGGTAATTTCACCACCACAGTTAAAAAAAAAAAGCATATATGCCGAAGCATTGGGGCAGCAGGAGCGGAGGAGCGATTTTGCTCCTAATGCCGCGTATATACGGTCGAAATTCCGACGGAGGCTTGCCCGTGGAAAAGTCTGACCATGTGTACGCGGCATAACTTTTGCGAGAAGATGCCCCCATGCTTCGGCATATATAAATGGTGCATGTATGCCCATCATTAGAAGTGGGTGGATGAAGGGCAGTATTCTAATGGTGGGCATACCCACCGATCAATCTTTTTTTTTCGTTCAGCCAACAGGCTGCATGAAAAAAAAGATTACAATACATGTCCAACAAGGACCAGCAACGTACTGGTATGTTGCTGGACTTTGAATGCTTATACCAGAATGATGCCTGCGGGTTTAGGTATCATCTTGGTATCATTCTTTTCAGCCAGCGGCCGGCTTTCATGTAAAAGCAATCCTAGTGGCTAATTAGCCTCTGGACTGCTTTTACAAGCAGTGGGAGGGAATGTCCCCCCCCCGGATATAAAAAGCGCCATTGGGAAATTGGGAAAGCATTTTATCACACCGATCTTGGTGTGGTCAGATGCTTTGAGGGCAGAGGAAAGATCTAGGGTCCAATAGACCCCAGTTTTTTCAAAAAAGAGTACCTGTCATTACCTATTGCTATCATAGGGGATATTTACATTCCCTGAGATAACAATAAAAGTGATAAAAATAAATAAATATGGAAGCAACAGTTTAAAAATAAAATAAAAAAGCAAAATTAATAATAAAAAAAAAAAAAAAAAAAAAAAGCACCCCTGTCCTGCCCTGCTCTTGCCCAATGGCGAACGCAAGCGTCGGTCTGGCGTCATATGTAAACAGCAATTGCACCATGCATGTGAGGTATCACCGCGAAGGTCAGATCGAGGGCAGTAATTTTAGCAGTAGACCTCCTCTGTAAATCTAACGGGGTAACCTGTAAATGCTTTTAAAGGCTTTTAAAAATGTATGTAGTTTGTCGCCAATGCGCGTTTGTGCGAAATTTTAAAGCATGTCGTGTTTGGTATCTATGTACTCGGCCTAAGATCATCTTTTTTATTTCATCAAACATTTGGGCAATATAGTGTGTTTTAGTGCATTAAAATTAAAAAAAGTGTATTTTTTCCCAAAAAAATGCGTTTGAAAAATCGCTGCGCAAATACTGTGTAGAAAAAAAAAATGCAACACCCACCATTTTATTCTGTAGGGCCTTTGCTTTAAAAATATATATAATGTTTGGGGGTTCAACATAATTTTCTTGCAAAAAAAAATATGTTTTCATGTAAACAAAAAGTGTCAAAAAGGGCTTTGTCTTCAAGTGGTTAGAAGAGTGGATGTAAGCTTCCTAATGTGGTGTATAAAATGCCAGAACAGTTCAAAACCCCCCCAAATGACCCCATTTTGGAAAGTAGACACCCCAAGCTATATACTGAGAGGCATGTCGAGTCCATGGAATATTTTATATGTTGACACAAGTTGCGGAAAAAATACAATTTGTTTTTTTTTGTTTTTTGCACAAAGTTGTCACTAAATGATATATTGCTCAAACATGCCATGGGCAGATGTGGAATTACACCCCAAAATACATTCTGTTGCTTCTCCTGAGTACGGGGATACCACATGTGTGAGACTTTTTGGGAGCCTAGCCGCGTACGGGACCCCAAAACCAAGCACCGCCTTCAGGCTTTCTAAGGGTGTCAATTTTTGATTTCACTTCTCACTGCCTATCACAGTTTCGGAGGCCATGGAATGCCCAGATGGCACAAAACCCCCCCAAATGACCCCATTTTGGAAAGTAGACACCCCAAGCTATTTGCTGAGAGGTATTGTGAGTATTTTGCAGATCTCGCTTTTTGTCACAAAGTTTGAAAATTGAAAAAAAAAAGAAAAAAAAAAAAAATGTTCTTTCTTCATTTTCAAAAACAAATGAGAGCTGTAAAATACTCACCATGCCTCTCAGCAAACAGCTTGGGGTGTCTACTTTCCAAAATGGGGTCATTTGGGGGGTTTTGTGCTATTTTGGCATTTTATGGCCTTCAAAACTGTGATAGGTAGTGAGGAGTGAAATCAAAAATTTGCGCCCTTAGAAATCCTGGAGGCGGTGCTTGGTTTCCGGGGTCCCGTACGTGGCTAGGCTCCTAAAAAGTCCCACACATGTGGTATCCCCGTACTCAGGAGAAGCAGCAGAATGTATTTTGGGGTGCAATTCCACATATAACCATGGCATGTGTGAGCAATATATCATTTAGTGACAACTTTTTGTAATTTTTTTTTTTGTCATTATTCAATCACTTGGGACAAAAAAAAAATATTCAATGGGCTCAACATGCCTCTCAGCAATTTCCTTGGGGTGTCTACTTTCTAAAATGGGGTCATTTGGGGGGGTTTTGTACTGCCCTGTCATTTTAGCACCTCAAGAAATGAGATAGGCAGTCATAAATTAAAAGCTGTGTAAATTCCAGAAAATGTACCCTAGTTTGTAAACGCTATAACTTTTGCGCAAACCGATAAATATACGCTTATTGACATTTTTTTTACTAAAGACATGTGGCTGAATACATTTTGGCCTAAATGTATGACTAAAATTGAGTTTATTCGATTTTTCTTATAACAAAAAGTAGAAAATATCATTTTTTTTCAAAATTTTCGGTCTTTTTCCGTTTATATCGCAAAAAATAAAAATCGCAGAGGCAATCAAATACCATTAAAAGAAAGCTCTATTTGTGGGAAGAAAAGGACGCAAATTTCGTTTGGGTACAACATTGCATGTCCGCACAATTTACAGTTAAAGCAGCGCAGTGCAAAATTCTGAATTCACCTCTGGTCCTTTAGCTACCAAATGGTCCGGGGCTTAAGTGGTTAATCACTGTTTCAAAAATTTGAAGTTACCGGATTCAGAAAGATCCCACTTCAGCCAAATCTCGCAGTTCTTACATCAAATTTGGACGAATAAACCGTCATCACCACAATTTACAAAATACGAGGCTTGGTGTGGAAAAGTTACAGAGCTGAGAGGAGGCATTTCTGTGATATACTCATCCCTCTCTCACCCTACAACAAAGTCTTCTTGTATGGAGGCCTGGGAAACTGATTTCAACTTTAATTGGAACCTGGATGCCTGGCATAGAGCTTGTTCAAAGTCCTTCAAGGGAATTATCAATGTTTCCCTAATGGAAGCTAATATCAAGGTGCTAACTAGGTGGTATTTCACTCCCACTAAAATAGCAGCCATATATCCGTCAGCGGATCCGACTTGCTTTAGAGGCTGTCAACTCTCTGGGTCTTTGGCCCACATATGGTGGGAATGTCCTAAGATTCGCCCCTATTGGAGGAAGATTTTTAATTTAATTTACAGGGTCATTAATTGCCAGGTTCCCAGGTCCCCATCTGTAGCCCTTCTAAATGCTCAAATACCTCATATATCAAAGATTGCACAAACATTAATTCACTTTCTCCTCACAGGAGCCAAACTAGCTATAGCCAAGGCATGGAAAAAACCTAAACCTTTCATTTCAGAAACCAAGCGGAAAATATCTTGGATAATGACCCAAGAAAAATTGTCCATTATCTTAAACAACACAATCCCGAAATGGGAAAAAATATCTGGAAACCATGGGCCAATTTTATAGGGCTTTTACTTACCCAAGATGTTTCAGCAGCTTCCTAATCTACAATAACCTTCCGTTAGGCACCGATCTCTTTTTATTTTCTTCTTCCTTATACTCCTCTTTTTTCTCCTATTCTTTTTTTTTTCTTCTTCTTTTTTTTTTTCAATTATTAATCTCAAATTGATGAGATTCCTGGAGATGACTTTAAAGTTTACTAATTACTCTATACTTACTTGGAACACAGAGTGATGGATAAGTAAGTCTGGAATATTAAAGGATTAATAGAGCCACTATAATCGAGAAGCATAGAAGGTTATGGATTGAGGCCGTAAGGGGGACTAATATTTCTCTCACTTGGCATAGTCTGATCCTGATAAGGGTACTAAGGGGATAAGAGGAACTTAGCCCTGTCAAAAACACGTACCAAAGAAGCCCCACCGAGATAACATAACACTAAAAACTGTTATATTATAAGATGCTCTGAAGCTACTATTATGATATCTTCTCTTCCTTTTTTTTATTTTATACATATTCTGGACATGTGATCGATTTTACCAACCTCCTAGCCTCCAAGCTCAAATAATTCGTTATTTTTGTATTATTCTTTGTTTATTTAATTATAACAATGTTACATTTTACAATGTATTGTATGCCTTATAAAAATAAAATATTTTGAAAGGAAAAAAAAAAAACAGAATTACCCTCTGGACACAAGCTGCAAAATGCTCAGCAATACTAGCATGGCTTCACAACAGAAAAATCAATTTCTACATTGCTTCTTCTCTACCCCAAGGTAGGTAAAGGCTAGTAAATCACATTTCCCTTTAAATCCTTGTATACCGAGAAGATATACACTACCTTTTCTAATATAATCTCTGACATGTATACATTGATTACCAGTATCCCTAATTGTGTTTCATTGTTTTTCAAACAATTGCTTTTAAAAGAATACAAAGAATACTTAAGATTTCCTATATAATGTATTATTTATAATATGTAAAACTGTTGTATGAAACAACTTTAGGAAGCTGAATTCCCCTACCAAAAGCATTTCTAAAAGAAGTATCTACTAAACTATCAGGGGAAACCCTACTGGTTGGGAAAAAGGGCTCTACAACTCAATGCTATTGCCTCACGTGTAACTGATGTGCTTCTTTTTATTTGCACTAACATACAATTTTTATATTTGTACTAACATTCAATTATTCAGGACAAGCTTTCCGGGGTATGTCCCCCTCATCAAGGTCCATGCAGTATTCAAACACTTATTTTTTTTAAAAGATTGGTGAGATCCTTACAAAAATTTGCTAGCAAAATAATTCTACATGTAATAAATATTTAACAGCTGCATTTTCAGGAGCACAGAGCAGAAACAGAGATGGGTCAAACAGTAATTGAAAGTAGTACCTTGAGTTTGGCATCCGGATTTAGAATCATCTGGGCTAAGTGGGCGATAGCTCCCGCATCCACCACGGTCTGAGCCAGCTCCGGAGAATGCTTCGATAGATCACTCAGGGCTGAAGCAGCAATCCTTTTCAGAGCAATTTCTGGCTCCTGGATACACAGCACTAGCAGGGGAACAGCTCCTGCATCCACCACAGCTTGTGACAGCTCTGCAGGTCCAACAAGAGGTAATTAAGTAAGTATGGGTGACTGACCCTTATAAGAGCCATTTTTCACTATGACACACACATTAAAGGAGAAAGGGCAAGCTGGACTGTGCTGTCTGGAGATCTGCAATTCAAATCAGCCTCCTTAGCTCCTGAAGCCATGTGGACCAATCCTTGACTGAAAGGGACTCCGGTCAATGGTTAGGACCTCTTTTACATACACACATTTGGGGTAGATTAGGCTGCGAAAGCTTGTTATTCTACTAGGGGGTGGAGAAACTAAGCAGATGTCAGCTGTTTAAACCCAGATCCACCAGTGGGCAGCTATTTTCTGCATGGATAGACAGGTTACACAAAGCCACCACTGTATAAAATAATAGAGGGGGGATAGACTGGCATATTCTAATTACATTGAAATTAAAAAAAGCTTTTACATATGTTGCAAGATTTTATTTAAAAAAAAATGTTATTTAAAAAAAAAAAATGTTTTGCTCAAATATAAACAGATATAATATAAATATTTATGGAATTCATCTAAATATTACAAAGGTTTTTACAGAAAAATTGTCAAAAATTACAATGTATAGACAATATATACAAATATATATATATATATATATATATATATATATAAATAAAAGTGTGTACTGTATACATTTTCATATTATATATATATATATATATATATATATATATATATAATCTTTTTCCCTCTGTGTAACTGGATAACTACGTTAATTTGTCAACACTTAATTCATGAAATCAAATTAATTTTTAATTACTATTATAACCCCCTGTTTGTTTTCTTTCCAAAAACAGGAGCACATAATTATACATAGAAAATACCTACAAATTCAGAATGCATAAAATTCTTGTTCTGAATAAACAAGGACAACAATATTTCATATGTTTGAGATCTACAGCAAATAAGTAAAAATGAAAGTATTTTTAGTATCTCTTACTATAACAGATCAATTAATGCATCAAATGTTTATAACCTTAAATGTATTGTGAATAAAACATATTGATCAAAGTAATATTTTTATTTTATTATTTTACATATAGTTACATAGTAAGCTCACACAAAATGTCTTCTTAAATTAGAAAAAAAATGACAGATTTCACTGTCATGAAAAGAAGGGTAGAACAAAAACAAAACACTTTATTTACTGAGGGAAGACATCTGTAGAAAGCTGAATAATTTTTTTTATCGCTGCCAATCAGATGTCAGATGTCATTTTTTAGTAGAGAGCACACAAAAAAATTAGGGTTAACTGATATCAGATAGCTTTAGACAGCACAAAAGCCATTTATAAACCTGCCTCTATGTTACTTAGCAAAGACAGGCAAATGCAAGCGTCAAAATTCTTTGAATAATTTATAGACTCTATCACGGTTAATTATAATATGTGTATCAAGCATTTTACAAACAGACCTATTTCAGTTTGAGCTTCATTATTGTGTGTTTGCACTTCAAATATTATTTATATATTTTTTTATTGCTTTAGGTTCACAGTGAAAATTAAGTGCAATTATTCCAAAAGTAAGGTAATATTTGGTTGCCGACTGTCTATTTTAATGGTTGGTAATGGTCAAATTAATATTTTGTTGCTAACATTTTTCAAGAAAAATAAGGCCTTGGTAATGAAAAATGTGGTGACAGTAAAGGAAAATAAATGATTTTCGACAAGTGCATAATAATAAAATGACTTGTCATCTACCATGCCTATTGACTAATACATCAGTAAACTCTAGATATAGGATGTAAGCAAAATGCATCATGACCGAAAGCTTATACATGTAATTTTTTTTTGTGCACTTAAAGCATTTGTAAACCCAACATTTCATATTCCTGATATGTGGCTGCTGTACCATGTACTTATATGGGAAAGTATCCTGTTCTCTTTGTACTGCCTCCTTTGTGTGAAATCCCTGGTGTTCCCACCAGTACCTCTTCTTTCCTATTAAAAACTGACCACACTAAGCAGGAAAACAGCTGTGCTGGGAACTCAGCCTGCTCCCCTCCAATGATCAGACTTGTCCTGCCACCCCCCCCCCCCCCCAGCACAGCCATTCAATGGGAAGACCAGTGTCCTGCAACTTCTCCTCCCCCAGCTGAGAACAGATGATATGTGATCAAAAAAAGGGTATTTATAATTTGTTAAATCTTTACACAAATGTTTTGCCTTACATTTTTATTTTAAAAACTTTAAAAGGTGAGGGTTTACATACACTTCCATGGCATATTGAGGTTGTCATATACCAACCATGACCACAGCAAATTAAAGGGATATTAAAGTCTTGTTTTTTTTTTTTGTTCTTTAAAATAACAAACATTTTCTACTAACCTGCTCTTTGCAATGGTTTTGCACAGAGCAGCCTGGATCCTCCTGTTTTAGGGTCCCATGCTGGCACTTATGGCTCCTCCCTCCTGCCATGTGCCCCCACAGCAAGCAGCTTGCTCTGGGGGCACCCAAACAGGCATACACCCGAGCCGCAGCTCTGTATGTCCATTCACACACAGAGTGGTGGCTTGGTCCTGCCCCCTCGGTCTCCTGATTGGCTTACTGGCTGTGATTGACACAAGCGGGAGCCAATCGCTGCATCGGGAGGGAGCTTAGGTAAGTATTAGTGGGGGGGGGGGGTTATCTTTGTGCATAGAAGGTAAAAACCTTGTGCCTTTACAACCACTTTAAGACCTCATGCACACTGGATGTAAAGGAGATGCTACCTGGAGACAATCTGGGCTGGCAGAACATCATCAGAGTAATTAAATACAGAAAACTCACCAGATAAATAATTAATCAAATCATGTAATTATTATTATTATTATACACGATTTATATAGCGCCAACAGTTTACGCAGCGCTTTACAATGTATAGGTTCTCAGCCTTAGAGCTGGCGGGGGACAGATGCAGCATCGGATTCTAAAATAACAAAAAACTCCCATACTTCTCTTTCTTTTAAGGAGATACAGGTAGACTTTATAACAAAACAAAAATAAGTTAATATTGATATGCCACAAGGAGGCAGAAAGAACTACAAATGATGTTGAGCTACTACATTATGTAGTGTTGTACGCTGGTACTAAGTAAGAAAAACGTAGTAAAAGCGGCAAACATTTTTCAGTCATAAATGGTCAGATTACCGTATATGAAAGTCTCATCAGCGAAAGATGATTTCTGATTCGTTGCTGTGGGTCAGTGCACTTAGCTAATTTCTTTCTGTGATTGTCTTATTAAATAAAAAAGACACTTGTGTTTACAATTGTTATGCAGCATACTGACACCTGAACCTGCCTTTGTGATCCACTGCGGGTGACGATACATTGTTAACCCTTGAGGAGGGAATCCATCAGACATAGGGTAGTGGTTGCTAGGGTCATCTTCCCCTAATAGTCACTCAGGATTAAAGGTTTAATGGACTTTCTCAGGCACTGATATGACAACATACAAATATTACATAAAAAATATTTATTGATATGTATAAACAAAAAAAGGACAATAACAAAGACCAAACCCCACAGTATAGAACAGCATGAATCGGTGACAAAACAGCCGTATACAATCTATCAAAGTGGAGCAGGCCAAGCCTCAACCGGTTTCGCGGCAGAAAAACCGCTTCTTCAGGAGGGTCTGTACAAAACATAATATACTTCCCTCCCTCTCTCCCCCTCCCCTCTCTCTCTCTTTCCCCCCCCTCTTTTTTTTTTTCCCCCTCCCTCTCCCCATGTTCCTTTCACTTTCCCTTCCCCCCCCCCCCCTTTTTTCCCCCCCCCCCCTTTTTCCCTCCCTTTTCGTCCCTTCCCTTCCCTCGTCATCCCCTCCCTTCCCTACCCCACCTTCGTTTCTTCCCTTTCCCTCTCCCTTCCCGTCCCTTCCTCTCCCCTTCCCCCCCCCCCTTCCCCCCACTATCAGCACTGGGTGCCCCATGTTAAATTGGCTCAAATATAAATGATCTAATTCAATATTATTTTAATCATTACTATTAGATTGTATCAATCTGCACCATATACGTTTTTTCCCCCTCATCCGCCGCGGGGGGTTTACTTGGGCAGTCGCTGCACCTCTGAACGTCTCCACGGTGAGCAGTCCACATACCTTGACTTTTTGATTATATTGTCGATATTAAATACGTTCTATGATTGTATTAACACATTGCTAGAATATTTATTATGTATATTATGTTTTGTACAGACCCTCCTGAAGAAGCGGTTTTTCTGCCGCGAAACCGGTTGAGGCTTGGCCTGCTCCACTTTGATAGATTGTATACGGCTGTTTTGTCACCGATTCATGCTGTTCTATACTGTGGGGTTTGGTCTTTGTTATTGTCCTTTTTTTGTTTATACATATCAATAAATATTTTTTATGTAATATTTGTATGTTGTCATATCAGTGCCTGAGAAAGTCCATTAAACCTTTAATCCTGAGTGACTATTAGGGGAAGATGACCCTAGCAACCACTACCCTATGTCTGATGGATTCCCTCCTCAAACATTACTACGGATGAGGGCACAATATATTGTTAGTTTATTTTTTTATAATTGAGGCTATACTCAACTCTTCTCTTCATTCTATAGGGTGGATAACACACCCGTTTCTCTTTTTCGATGGATATCACCAAGTGATCCATACGAAAATCATTTTGAGTGCCTCTACCTTATTATTAAAGCTATACTGTTTTCTTTGTCCTATTTATACCATTTCACCAACAATTTTTGGGAAAAGACCAACTAGCCATAACCATGGATGTTCTAGGCACTGATTGGACTGGGTTCATGTCTAAAATTCACACTTCTTGTATGAATGACCATAAAATTGAAGATGATCTTAAATTGTTTTTTTCAAAAATGTTTTCACTCTTAAAGCGCAAATCACATCTTCACTGGCACATCGAATATTTTAGGTATTATTTGGCAGAGAATATCTGTCCAATTGGACTTAGAGTCCAAATTTTCCCTACCATCAAAGACCCCTCAGTAGATTTCAAAAAAGTATGGGAAAGTTCCCTCTTAAACTGCAGTTCTGAATTGATGAAGTCTTTGGTTGTACAATATTCTAAGGACATGATCAATCTAGACCAAGAAATTGATAATCTTAATGTACAATACCTCCATCTGGTTGGCAACATTACGTTTGCCGCCAAGTGGAAGGAATTAAAAGAACGTCTAGAGATCATCAATAAAGAAATCATCATCAAAAAACAAACCAAATTTAATAAAGATAAGGCTGTCTTTGCAGAGGGACATGCATATAAATGGTCAGGTGGTATACCTACCAAGAGGGGATTTCAACGTGCAAACTTTGCCCGAAATCCCACTACAGAGGCTGAATCTGATTCATCAGCCTCATCTAACTTTTCACAAAATCCTATACACTCCACCACACCAGCAGTCTATTCATCCCGTAAGAGACTAAGATATGGAGGTGGTACACCTCCTACTGGCCCCAAGAAAGGCAAAAAGGGACATACTGGACCCAAAATACGTGGGCCGCCATTACAGGACGTGACTAATCCCACTGGTCTGGTTACCGGTGGAGTTGCCACGTCCACTTCATTACATGGGGCAATTCCTAAAGTTCTTAGTTCCATGTCCAATAAATATACTAAAGTTAACGAGGATGCCATTTTTTTAGCCCTGAAAAAACAGCAGGGAAATTTAGACACATTCGTTCACAAGAACACACAACCACTTCCCTTCCCTTTACCACCACAAACAATTCCCAACACAACACCCATCTGAATATCATTAACCTCACTCCTCACAGATTATCTGAGGATGAGTCTTCAGTCCTACAATTGGGCTTAGGTTTCTGTCCTCTGGACTCTCTAAAAGTCACAGACACAATCAAGGACTTATACCTCTTTGCTCGCAACCTCACTTTTAAATTCATTTATGATAATGATCGTGCCAAGATTAATTTAGAGCGGGAGTTGGCTGAGCGCACGAAGCATTTCTCGATGGAGGAGTTCCGTGCGCTCCGCGACCTTATGCTCCTTTATGATGAAGGTGGCATGGAAGATCTCCAGCCACCGACACCTACCATCACTCCCCCACTCCCAACCTCCACTATTTTACATCCACCCAAACCTTTTAGACTCCGTTCGCGGAAATTTCCAGACTTAATGACATGTCCTGCTATCTGGGCATTTGTACAGGCCACTATTCGTGATCTTAAAAGACAGAAATGGCAGAATATACCTTCTAACCTTACGCAGGGGCAGACCAAAGCTTTGAAAATGTTACAGAAATCTCCAGATCTGGTAATAAAAAACTCAGACAAAGGAGGGAACATTGTTCTAATGACACACGAGTTCTATCAGAACATGTGTCTCTCAATTCTCCAAAATGTCAATTGGTACTGTCCCATTTCTCATGCTGCCATTTCTTCCTTTTCCACACAACTGCATATCCTCTGCACTGAGGCCTTCCACTTGGGCCTCATTGAGAAGGATACTTTAGAATTTCTTCTCCCCAAATTTCCCCGTATACCCACCTTCTATGCCTTGCCTAAAACCCACAAAAATATCAGCAATCCCCCAGGCCGCCCTATTGTCTCTGGAATTGGATCCCTCACTGATAATGCCAGTAAGTTCGTTGACGCCTTTTTGATGCCGCACGTCAGCAGTTTGCCTTCTTACATCAAGGATACTTCTGACTTGCTGCGTCACATTGAGGGTATCCGGGTCCCCCCGGACGCCCTGCTCGTGGCCATAGATGTCGAGGCATTATACTCGAGCATCCCCCACGAGCGGGGCGTCCGGGTGGCCGGTTCTTTTTTACACGAACAGGAGCGGACCTCTTGGCCACTCAATGAGTTCATTCTTGATTTGTTGTATTTCATATTGACTAAAAATTATTTTCTCTTTAATGATCAACTTTTTTTACAAACACAGGGGGTCGCAATGGGGACTTCTTGCGCCCCTGCCTACGCCAATCTTTATTTGGGTGGGTGGGAGCGCTCTATTAATGCAGACGAACAATACACGGAAATGCTTGAGCATGCGTTGGTTTGGTATCGTTATATTGACGATCTTTTTCTGGTCTGGACGGGGACCAGTACACAATTAGAACAATTTATGGATTTACTAAATTGTAATGATTTTAACTTGACCTTCACAGTATATTTTGATGATACTCAGGTCCCATTTTTGGACCTGACTGTCATGAAACAACTAGACGGTACGTTAAGTACCAACCTTTATCGTAAACCGACTGCCGGTAACACTTTACTTTACGCCACCAGCGCTCATCCTAAGCCATTGATACGTAGTATACCATTTGCGCAATATCTACGCATACGTAGAAATTGTGCTTCAGAAAGTGACTTTAAAATTCAAGCTAACGCTTTACGTGAACGTTTATTACTAAGAGGTTATTCTCGCTCCAACCTGAGAAAGGCCTATAATAAGGCCCGCCTTCGCTCCAGGCAATCTCTGCTTTACCCCCCCCCTAGACCGAAACCTATTCAAGAATCAGTCAGATTTGTTACTACCTTTTCGGGTCATCATCGCACACTTCGAAATATCCTCAATGAACACTGGCATTTGCTCACCGAACATAATACCTTGCAAAAACACCTTAGACCTTATCCAGAATTGGTGTTCCGCAGAGCTCACTCTTTACGGGACCGCCTAACTCAGAGTCACTACATTCCCTATAGTGTCCCGCAACAGGGACCCAAAGGCACCTACCAATGTGGAGAATGTCCCCGTTGCCCTTGGGTCCTGGAGGGCCGGAACTTTACTCTCCCTAATGGGGAGCATTTCCGCTCCTCTGCATATGCCAACTGTGGCACCAAGGGGGTTATTTACCTCATGGTTTGCCTTTGTAAGGCTTTTTACGTGGGTAAAACCATCAGAGAGCTCAGACAACGTATAGGAGATCACATATACTATTCTGGCAATGGGAAATTGACCACCATTGGACGACACATAGGTCTATACCATCGTTATGACCTATCTGCCGTGCGGTTTTTCGTCTTGGAAGTTGTTAAACCGAGCCCCAGGGGTGGCGATTGGGATAGAACTATCCTACAGAGGGAAACCCTGTGGATAGAACACCTCAATGCCACAATTCCCCCTGGAATTAATGAGATGAACTCCTATAAATCCTTTTTATAAGTTAATTTTATTATTCATTTATCTATTTTTCTTCTCCCTTCCCCCCTCCCTTCCCCCTTTCCTTCCCCCCTCCCCTTTCCCCCCCCCCCCCTCTTTTTTCTTCCCCCCCCTTTTCCCCCTCCTTTCCCCCCCCCCTTTTCCCTCCTTCTCCCCTTTTCCCCCCCTCCCCCGCCCCCTTTTCCCTCCCCCTCTCTCCTCTTCCGAAATATGGCCTTTTTATAAGTCTATATCCAACTTTACTTGCCATCAACGTGACACATTCCTGTAAACGTGCTGTTTTTCTTTCCAATCCCTTAAATTGTATATTGGTGATTTCTGTCAAACATTTTGTTATTGATAGGTACCATTAATCATCTATTAAAAGTCCTATACTGCTATTATATGTATATTGTTACTGTATTACACTTTATTGTTTTTGGTCTCTGGCTGCTGACGTTACATGCGATGCGGCGGCTTCCTATCTCTACCCCATTGGCGGATCAGTTCTCTTCCTGGTCGGGATGACTATGTCATCCCGTACTTGCGTCGTTTGACCTGGCCCCACGGCCTTGGGCTAATTGACGCGCACTTGCACGTTAGGTGTGCACAGTGCGGAAGGGATGACCCCGTGACGTCACGCGCCGCACGTCACCTGCGGCGCGCTTGACGGCGGGGTCGGGGAACACACATAAGCGGCTTGTTCGCAAGCCCTTGGTGTGAGTGGTGCATGCACACTCCCCCTGGAAAACCATATGTGAGGAACAGACATGCCGAGGTGAGTGCTCTATATAGCAACAAGGCGCTTAGTTGCCTTTCAATCTGTTTAAAATTGCTGTTTTCTTATATGCAACTTTTTGGTTTCATATACAGCCTATAACCTTGTCCCTCTACCTTGCCGGACTTTGGGCTCCAAATCTGGTCTATCATAACCCTCTGGCTGTCTAGATCCTCCTTAGGTTTTCCTCATTACTGCAAAAATGTATGAATATTGGTAAGAGCCTATTACATGTGCTGGCTATATAGTCCAGTCTTTACCCCAAGTGCCCTAATTTTTCCCTTCCCTCCCCTTCCCCTCTGGGTTCCTTGGTCTGTCTCCCCTCCCTCCCTGGTTTGTATCTGCTGGACACAGTGGTTTGGTGTCTGTTGGTGTTTCCAGTACATTGGGGGTCGAGGTCGGCTCCTTTCGTATTAGAACTTTTTCACCCCTTCAACCCCCCCTTCCCTTCCTCCCCCGCCCTCAACCTCCCCCCCCCTTCCTTTCCCCCCCCCCATTTCTCCCTTCCCTTCCCTCTTCTTCCTCCCCTCCCCCCCTCTCTCCCCCTTCCTAACCCCCCCCCCTTCCCTTCCCCCCCCCCCTTTTCCCCTCTCCCCTCTCCCCCTCCCTTTCAATCGTTCCCCTTCCTCCCATATTTTCCTTCCCTCCCTCTCTCCCCCTCCCCTCTCTCTCTCTTTCCCCCCCCTCTTTTTTCCCCCTCCCTCTCCCCATGTTCCTTTCACTTTCCCTTCCCCCCCCCCCTTTTTCCCCCCCCCCTTTTTCCCTCCCTTTTCGTCCCTTCCCTTCCCTCGTCATCCCCTCCCTTCCCTACCCCACCTTCGTTTCTTCCCTTTCCCTCTCCCTTCCCGTCCCTTCCTCTCCCCTTCCCCCCCCCCTTCCCCCCACTATCAGCACTGGGTGCCCCATGTTAAATTGGCTCAAATATAAATGATCTAATTCAATATTATTTTAATCATTACTATTAGATTGTATCAATCTGCACCATATACGTTTTTTCCCCCTCATCCGCCGCGGGGGGTTTACTTGGGCAGTCGCTGCACCTCTGAACGTCTCCACGGTGAGCAGTCCACATACCTTGACTTTTTGATTATATTGTCGATATTAAATACGTTCTATGATTGTATTAACACATTGCTAGAATATTTATTATTTATTATGTATATTATGTTTTGTACAGACCCTCCTGAAGAAGCGGTTTTTCTGCCGCGAAACCGGTTGAGGCTTGGCCTGCTCCACTTTGATAGATTGTATACGGCTGTTTTGTCACCGATTCATGCTGTTCTATACTGTGGGGTTTGGTCTTTGTTATTGTCCTTTTTTTGTTTATACATATCAATAAATATTTTTTATGTAATATTTGTATGTTGTCATATCAGTGCCTGAGAAAGTCCATTAAACCTTTAATCCTGAGTGACTATTAGGGGAAGATGACCCTAGCAACCACTACCCTATGTCTGATGGATTCCCTCCTCAAACATTACTACGGATGAGGGCACAATATATTGTTAGTTTATTTTTTTATAATTGAGGCTATACTCAACTCTTCTCTACATTGTTAACCCTAAAAAAGATCCCAAACGCAGTGGACACAAAAAAAACATTACAAGAGAGTGCAGTGTTTAGGAGTGCATTACGCTCAGAATGCATGGTTAAAGAGTGCGTTGCGCTCAGAGGGCAGGGATCAGGGGTGTGTTACGCTCAGAATACAGGGATCAGGTGTGCGTTATGCTCGGAATGCAGGGATAAGGGATCAGGAGTGCGTTACGCTCAAGATGCAGGGATCAGGAGTGCATTACTCTCAAGATGCAGGGATCAGGAGTGCGTTACTCTCAAGAAGCAAGGATCAGGAGTGCGTTATGCTCAGAATGCAGGGATCATGGATCAGGAGTGTGTTACGCTCAAGATGCAGGGATTAGGAGTGCGTTACACTCAAGATGCAGGGATCGGGAGTGCGTTACACTCAAGATGTAGGGATCGGGAGTGCGTTACACTCAAGATGCAGGGAGCGGGAGTGCGTTACACTCAAGATGCAGGGATCGGGAGTGCATTGTGCTAAGAATGCAAGGAACAGAAGTGCGTTACGCTCAGAATGCAGGGATCAGGAGTGCGTTACGCTCAGAATGCAGGGATCAGAAGTGCGTTACTGTCAGAATGCAGGGATCAGGAATGCGTTAAAGGTCAGAATTCAGGGCTTAGGATTGTGTTACGCTCAAGATGCAGGGATCAGAAGTGCGTTACGCTCAAGATGCAGGGATCAGGAGTGTGTTACGCTCAAGATGCAGGGATAAGGAGTGCGTTACGCTCAAGATGCAGAGATAAGGAGTGCGTTACGCTCAAGATGCGTGATGCCAGAAAGGCATGTTCCATGTGTGTTTCCTGCATAGTGTTCAAAACGCACTGCCTTTGTGATCCACTGCGGGTGACGATAAATTGTGAACCGTAAAATAGATCCCAAACGCAGTGGACACAAAAAAAGCATTACAAGAGAGTGCAGTGTTTAGGAGTGCGTTAAAGAGTGCGTCGCACTCAGAGTGCTAGGATCAGGAGTGCATTGCGCTCAGAGTGCAGGGATCAGGAGTGCGTTATGCTCAAAATGCAGGGATCAGGAGTGCGTTACGCTCAGAATGCAGGGATCAGGTGTGCGTTACGCTCAGAATGCAGGAATAAAGGGATCAGGAGTGCGTTACGCTCAAGATGCAGGGATCAGGAGTGCGTTACGCTCAAGATGCAGGGATCAGGAGTGCGTTACTCTCAAGATGCAGGGATCAGGAGTGCGTTACTCTCAAGATGCAGGGATCAGGAGTGCGTTACTCTCAAGATGCAAGGATCAGGAGTGCGTTACTCTCAAGATGCAGAGATCATGGATCAGGAGTGTGTTACGCTCAAAATGCAGGGATTAGGAGTGCGTTACACTCAAGATGCAGGGATCGGGAGTACGTTACACTCAAGATGCAGGGATCGGGAGTACGTTACACTCAAGATGCAGGGATCGGGAGTGCGTTACACTCAAGATGCAGGGATCGGGAGTGCGTTACACTCAAGATGCAGGGATCAGGAGTGCATTGTGCTCAGAATGCAGGGATCAGGAATGCGTTAAAGGTCAGAATTCAGGGATTAAGAGTGTGTTATGCTCAAGATGCAGTGATCAGAAGTGCGTTACACTCAAGATGCAGGGATCAGAAGTACGTTACACTCAAAATGCGGGGACCGGGAGTGCATTACACTCAAGATGCAGGGATCGGGAGTGCATTGTGCTAAGAATGCAGGGATCAGGAGTGCGTTACGCTCAGAATACAGGGATCAGGAATGCGTTAAAGGTCAGAATTCAGGGATTAAGAGTGTGTTACGCTCAAGATGCAGGGATCAGGAGTGCGTAACACACTCAAGATGCAGGGATCAGGAGTGCGTAACACACTCAAGATGCAGGGATCAGGAGTGTGTTACACTCAAGATGCAGGGATCGGGAGTGCGTTCAGCTCAAGATGCAGGGATCAGGAGTGCATTGTGCCAAGAATGCAGGGATCAGTTGTGTGTTACGCTCAGAATGCAGGGATCAGGAGTGCGTTACGCTCAAGATGCAGGGATCAGGAGTGTGTTACGCTCAGAATGCAGGGATCAGGAGTGTGTTGCACTCAGAGTGCTGGGAGGGGGGGGGGAGATGGGAAGTGTGGTAGAGGACACTGCTATGGGGTGGCCCTGCCCATAGCAGTGTCCACTGCCCTCTTCACTAGCGCCCCCCACACACCCACACTAGTGTCCTCTTCCCTCCCATAGCATCCTACCTCTGCACAGGAGACCGAAAAGCAGCACAGTTCTGTACTGGGGGTGGGAGCAGGAGCTGGCAGAGTGACGTTTAACATTAACAAGCTGGTGATTGGTTGCTTAGGACCTAGCAACCTGCGGGTTAACTTGAAACATTATCTTTGCTAGCTCCTCCCCCGCCCTTCGTCCTGGGCTGTGCTGCCTCTCGCTCTTCGCTGTTTACAGTGCCGGAGGAGGCTGGAGGGGAGGGAGAGAGAAGAATCGAAGGCAAGGCGGAGGAGGCTGGGGCGGAAAGAGAAGGACCGTCACTAGCAGTAGCGGTGTCAGCGGATCATATCCGTTCCCGGTCTACCACGATCGACGGTTTGCCGACCCCGGCCTTAAAGCGTTATTAAATCCAAAAACAAAAATGTAATATATTGCAGCTTACCAATCATTAGATGTGGTGGCTGCATTAGTTTTCTTTTTTCACATTATTTCACCTGGCAATTCTGCCAGTAACACACTTCCTTTCTTAGGGTGTCTACAATCTGGATAAAGTAGTAAAGCAGATACCTTTAGACAGCAGCCTTGTCAGTCTGAGGAGAGGGCAGTGTAATGCCGCGTACACACGCTTGGAAAAAGTCAGATGGAATTTTTTCATTGGATATTCCGACCGTGTGTATGCCCCATCGGACTTTTTCCGTTGGAAATTCCGACGGAATTAGATAGAGAACATGTTCTCAATTTTTCCGATGAAAAAACAGAATTTCCGTTCGTCTGGATTCCGACGGACTAAAAACCCTGCATGCTCGGAAACAATTCTACGCATGCTCGGAAGCATAGAACTTCACTTTCTCGGCTCGTCGTAGTGTTTTACATCAGCGCGTTCTTGATGGTCGTATTTTAGTGTGACCGTGTGTATGCAAGACAGCTTGAGCGTAATTCCGTCTGAAAAATCCGGAGTTTATTCCGATGGAAATTCCGAGCGTGTGTACAAGGCATTAGACTAGCAGATTTGAATGGGCTTGACTTAACAAATTAAAGCTGAACTTCAGTTCACACTTTGTAAGCAGTTACAGCAGCAGTATTTTTTTCTATGTGGGATGAAGGTTTTCCATAAATGAATAAAAAGCTGATCATTGTAGGCACCCCTGTGAGTGTTAAATGCTTCTTCTCAACCTTCTAACTGCTACTTTGTCTGAACAGCTGGGTCTGTTAAAGGAAGTTGAAAAAGAACAGGACTTAGTGGCTGGATCACCAAATGAAAATGAAAATTCAACGCAGCCACCAAATCTAAGAATTGATATGCTGCAATTTAATATATTTTTGTTTTGGGATTAATACCGCTTTAAGTATTGCATAGCCAAGCAGGTCACACTTCTCAAGGTTCAAAAGTAGCTTCCTCAGTCACCTCTCTACCTCTAGCCTCTTCTCTGGACCATAAATCTTTTGCTCATCTCCTCTTATACAGGGTAGACCTGCTCCCACCCCTCCCAGCCACCCACTATGCTTGGCAGTGGTTACGTCTTTTATCCCACCAGGCACCTTTTTTATAGTGGGCAGGGGTGACAACAATATACACTATATTACCAAAAGTATTGGGACACCTGCCTTTACACGCACATGAACTTTAATTTCATCCCAGCCTTAGTCTGTAGGCTTCAATATTGAGTTGACCCACCCTTTGCAGCTATAACAGCTTCAACTCTTCTGGAAAGGCTGTCCACAAGGTTTAGGAGTGTGTCTATATCTCGCAGTCTCTAATTTACCCCAAAGGTGTTCTATCGGGTTGAGGTTAGGACTCTGTGCAGGCCAGTCAATTTCCTCCACCCCAAACTCGCTCATCCATATCTTTATGGACCTTGCTTTGTGCACAGGTCCAAATCATTTGGTGGAGGGGGATTATGGTGTGGGGTTGTTTTTCAGGGCTTAGCCCCTTAGTTCCAGTGAAGGGAACTCTTAAGCCTCGTACACACGATCGGATTTTCAAAGCCTCTGACTTTTGTCCGAAGGGCATTGGCCATGAACTTGTCTTGCATACAAATGGCACACAATTGTCGGCCAACAAACATGAATGTAGTTACATACTACGTGATTTTTCAGCTCTTTAGCGCCACCCTTTGGGCACCTTCTGCTAATGTGCTTGGTGAGTATTGATTCCGAGCATGCGTGTTTGTACTTTGGACTTTGTCCGACGGACTTGTGTACACACAACAGACCATTGTCCACGGAAAATTTTAAAGCCTACCATCCAACATTTGTCTACGGAAAAACCGACAAATGGTCCGATTTTCCGCCAACAGGCTGTCATCACACAATTCCCGTCGGAAAATCCGATCATGTGTACGAGGCTTAAAGGCGTCAGCATACCAAGACAGAAGAGTGGTCCACAATTCCAGTAGAGAGGTGTTAGAAACTCATTGATTGATTTCAGTTATTTTTTCCAAGGTGTGCTTCCAAATATTAAATGGAGGGTGCCAATAATCTTGTCCAGTCCATTTTTGGAGTTTTGTGTGGAATGTCACATTTGGCTTTTTGTTTCTGCACTTTTTTGTGTCATAGCAATACAAGCAAAATAAATAAAACACGAGAATGCCTAAGTATTTGTAATTGCAACAACGTTTTGGTAAAAGTGGTGCATTACCTGACAGAAATGCAGGGGTGCCAATATTTTTGGCCATGACTGTATGAATCAGACTTTTAAAGAATGCCAATTTCTTTTGACCTCTGCCAGACATCTACCCGAGTGGATTGGCTTGCCTATGCCTCCTGTTCCATTAAAAAGGGTCCAGGCTGCCTGCTATTACATCAGTGATCTGAATCTACCACAATGCACCTGTGTTAACCTCACCATAAAATACATTATAATTAGGCATGATTTTGTATATTTGAACATGTTCAGGAAAGTCATGTTCACTATGTTTGGCTCCAAATGACTCATTAGCTTGTTGTAAACTTGTGCTAAGGTTTCAGAAGCCACCTTTATGTAATCATTGTGAAATAGTACAAATTAGATCTCACATAGGAGTTGCAGGGAATGGGGAAGGAAAGGGAGTAGCCATATAGGCTCCCCTTTCCTCATGGGGTCACTGTAACTGCAAGGTTAATACATAAGTTTCTAAGAAGGTTTAGCTACAGGGCTAGAGAGTCAATAGTTTTAAAAAAAAAAAAAAACCCCCAGTCAGTAGATTTGATTAAGCTCAGGTGTGTTAGAGAGTTCTGGAAATCTGAGAATCAGTAAGGGATTGGTTAGTGAAATCAGGTGTTAGATCAGGAAAATTCTAGAAGCTGGTTTCTGGTCCATTTAAGGAGCAGTTCCAGGCAGGTTAGTGGTGCGATACCAGAAGATTCCAGCAGGAGGAGCTCCCCACCCTACCCCCCCCCCATCTTTTTCCCGTCGCGGCCAATTCATGTGGTAGGCTCCCTCTGGTGAATTGCCAGAGGGGAGAATTAAGGAAAGTCAAGTTCAAGTAATAATCAGCTCGAGTCTCAGTGGCTGGGTTGAGTACGGGTATTGATAAACACTTGGTTGGAAAGTATGTTTTAAAAGTTAAAATTGGTGGATTATGGATTTATGTTTTGAAAACCAGTGAATCAGGCCGTGGCCAATAATTATCCAAAAAAAAAAATAATAATAATATATATAAAAATAAAAAATGTTACATGGAGATTAATAAAATTGGTTATAACTTGCTCTGGTGTTTTTTGTGCTCTATGCATGTTTGCGGGGGTGTGCATGATGCATGTGATCCCATAGTAACACAGAGTTGCTCTCAGAATGAATAAAGGTACAGCCATGACTCAATGAAAGCTCTCCTAAGAAAAGGAACAGCCTATGGTCATGGGGCAGTAAAAAGTGTTTAGAAGTGAAGAAAAGTGTAGAAAAGTATTTAAAGGGAAACTAAAATGTTTTATTCTATAGGGTGTATGCTTTCAGAAAATATATACCGTAATGTTTGGGGTTTTTATGTAATCTTCAGGCCTAAAATAATTATTTAACCACTTCCTTACTGGGCACATATACCCCCTTCCTGCCCAGGTGAAATTTCAGCTTTCAGCACTGTCACGCTTTGAATGACAATTGCGCGGTCGTGCGACGTGGCTCCCAAACAAAATTGACGTCCTTTTTTTCGCACAAATAGAGCTTTCTTTTGGTGGTATTTGATCACCTCGGCGGTTTTTATTTTTTGCGCTATAAACAAAAATAGAGCGACAATTTTGAAAAAAAAGCAATATTTCTTACACTTTGCTATAATAAATATCCCAATTTTTTTATTTTTTTAAATATTTTTTTCCTCAGTTTAGGCCGATACGTATTCTTCTACATATTTTTGGTAAAAAAAAATCGCAATCAGCGTTTATTGATTGGTTTGCGCAAAAGTTATAGCGTTTACAAAATAGGGGGTAGTTTTATGGCATTTTTATAAATTTTTTTTTTTTTTATTAGTAATGGCGGCGATCAGTGATTTTTTTTGTGACTGTGACATTATGGCGGACACATCGGACACTTTTGACACTAATTTGGGACCATTCACATTTATACAGCGAACAGTGCTATAAATATGCACTGATTACTGTATAAATGTGACTGGCAGGGAAGGGGTTAACACTAGGGGGCGAGGAAGGGGTTAAATGTGTTACCTATTAGTGATTTTTACTGTGAGGGGAGGGGACTGACTGGGGGAGGTGACCGATCTGTGTCCATATGTACAAGGGACACAGCATCGGTCCCCTCTCCCTGACAGGACATGGATCTCTGTGTTTACACACAGAGATCCATGTCCTTGTCTCTGTAACCGCCGATCGCGGGTGCCTGGCGGACATCGCGGCCGCCAGGCACGCGCATCGGCATTGCAGTGAAGCGCCGGGCACGTGCGCGCCCCCCAGTGGCCAAATAGAGGAGGCCGTATAATAACGGCCTCCCGGCATTTGACAACCACCTTGCGGCCGTATATTCTCGTACGGCGGGCGCGAGGTGGTTAAATGTGTTAAAAAACAACAACTTAAAAACAGCCATGGCAGCGAACGAGTTATGCCGCATACACACGGTCGGAATTTCCGACAGAAAAAGTGAGATGGGAGATTTTCATCGGAAATTCCAACCGTGTGTATGCCCTATCTGACTTTTTCTGTCGGAATTTCCGACGGACTAAGATAGAGAGCAGGTTCTCTATTTTTATCTTCCGACTGAGGTTTTCCCGTTGGAAAGTCCAGCCGCGTGTACGTGGCATTAAAGTGGAACTATGGGCAAAAAGAAAAAAAAAGACATTTAAGATGCAATTTGTCAGTAGCATTTACACAGCTTTAAGACTCGTACACACGGCCGAGAATCTCGTCGCAAAAAAAAACGTTGTTTTTCTCGACGGGTTTCTTGTCAAGCTTTCCTTGCATACACACTGTCAATCCAAAATCTCGTTGTTGTAAAGCGCGGTCACGTACAACACGTACAACGGCAGTATAAAGGGGAAGTTCTATTCCAATGGCGCCACCCCTTGGGCTGCTTTTGCTGATCTCGTGTTACCGCGTGTTAGTAAAAGTTTGGGGAGAGAGACGATTCACGCTTTTCAGTCTTCGTGCTTTCAGTTCGTTACAGCGTGACAAATGTGCTATCTCCATTACGAACGCCAGAAGGAGCGCTCCCGTCTCATACCCGATTCTGACCATGCGCAGTTTTTGAAGACTCGGAAAAGCATACACACGAACGTTTTTCTCGTCCAAATACAGTCTGACGAGAATCAGGATGAGAAAACTGAGACTCTCAACGAGAAAAAAGAAAGCAGGTCTTTTTTTTCTCGTCGAGATTCTGGGCAGTTTTCTGGACGAGAAACCTGAAAGCCTCGTACACACGCACGGTTTTCTCGGCAAGAAAGCTCTCCCAACAGTTTTCTTGTCGTTTCTTGTCGAGAAAACCGGTCGTGTGTACAAGGCCTGAGTCCTGATCCTGCCAAAAAATGCCCCTCAGGTATAGCTTATATACAAGATTTTTGTTTTGTTTTTTTAAGCAGAATCAACATTAAAGGAAATTCTTGTATATACAGTAAGCTATACCTGCCTTTTTTTTTTGTGTTATTTCAGCTATTAGGCCACAATAGGATTGTATGCAACTAGAGCTCATATTTTAAACCTTTGTTGATCTTAGCTTTTGGATAATAAAATTATATATTTTTATACTGACATTTGTTTTGATATGTTTTTTTTTTCTGCATTAAAACCCCTGGGGGAATTTCTTTTTGCATTTATATTTGGGGTGCGCAGCATTTCTCTAATTCTCTAATTCTATGTGGATTTATATAAAAAATATCCCTCTTTCCTCCTCAAACATCTTTGTCTTTGGTTGACGTATATACAGTATAGCTTAAAAAAATGTACCTACCAAAAAGGTGTTATATTAAACTAACACTTTCATCCTCATCTCTCTCGTTTATCTCTAAAGCCCTGTACACAAGATAGGTTTTACCGATGAAAACAGTCAGATGGACTTTTTTCATCGGACAAACCGATCGTGTATGGGCCCCATCGGTCTTTTTTCCATCGGTGTTTAAAAATAGAACATGTTTTAAATTTATCTGATGGTTAAAAAAACGATAGCAAATTACTATCGTCTGTGGGGAACTCCATCGGATAAAAAACCCACGCATGCTCAGAATCAAGTCGACGAATGCTCAGAAGCATTGAACTTCATTTTTCTCGGCTCATCGGAGTGTTTTACGTCACCGCATTTGGAACGGTCGGATTTTTGACTGATGGTGTGTAGGCAAGACTGATGAAAGTCAGCTTCATTGGTTTTCCGATGGAAAAATCCATCGTTTAAAAAACCATAGGAAATCCGATCGTGTGTACAGGGCTTCAGTCTCTCATTCAATGCATTGGCTATTCTGAGAAGCCAGTATATATAAAAAAAGAAGTGGTGGAAAAGGACTTATAAAATTATATCAATTATTTTTTGAATGTTAATTCTTGCTGGTCTGCACAACTGAGGGTATGTTGTTTGTCTACACTTTGGGGGTTATTTACGAAAGGCAAATCCACTTTGCACTACAAGTGCAAACTACAAGCGCAAAGTGCATTTGAAATTGCACTGAAAGTGCACTTGGAAGTGCAGTCGTTGTAAATCTGAGAGGAAGATCTGAAATGAGGGGAAGCTCTGCTGATTTTATTATCTAATCATGTGCAAGCTAAAATGCTGTTTTTTATTTTCCTTGCATGTTCCCCTCGGATCTACAGCGACTGCACTTCCAGTGCAATTTTAAAGTGCACTTTGCACTTGTAGTATGCACTCCTAGTGCAAAGTGGATTTGCCTTTCGTAAATAACCCCCTTTGTGCTGAAAGGTAGCCCTCTTCCTCATCTCAGAAAGTTGGACGGTATGCTGGATATGTGTGATTTTTTTTCTATGCTATGTTTTTATGCATCATGGAACCAGTCTAATAAATGGCCATATGTGTCTTTTTAATGAGAAAAGATTTTTTGTGAGTCACAACCAGTGCACAGTTTATTTTCTTTCCATGCAGTGAAATAATTTCCCCTCGCGTTAGCCATATTAACAAGTCCTTCTGAGACGCTGTAAGTGTTGGCACGTGGCCAGCCTCTTCAGTGGGTACTGCCGGCTCACACAGGTGTACAACCTCTGGAGAGTTTCAGAATGCTGTATCACACAAGGATATAATCACATTCTATGACCTTTGAACTGTGGCAGAGCAATTCTGGAAAGCCACAGATTACCATAAATACCCACGGCTGACTATAGAGAGCAACCCGATTTTTTTTCTTTCTGCTGCGGCACAAATGAGATTAAACATAATCCTTCTGTTTCTTGTAAACTTCATTTCCATGAAAAACCTATAGCCCAGAACACCACTTCTGCAGTCCATCAAGCATGCTGGCCCAATGGATTTACAGCTTGCTGAATTTTAACTGTAGGCTTCCATTAGACAGAAACTGAACATCTTTGAGTCCTGTAACAATGCTTCCCATTGTGATCCACAGCATCTGTTACCACTGAGCTGCAGTTGGAAAAGGAACAAGTTTTACAAAAAGTTGCTTTGATTTTGCAAGGGTGCATTCACACTAATGGTTCATCCATCTGAAAAACCGATGTAAAGTTGTTGTTTTTTTGTATTTTTCATGTATTAAAATTTGACTTAAAAAAAAAAAATGTACGGGGATCTTCACAAAGTAAATTAAAAAATATCAAGATCATTCACATTAAAGGATAAGCTTACTTTAAAAAAAAAATAATAATAATAAATGCACATTTTTTTGCAGGTAAAAAAATGTGCATTTACTATTTTTTTTTAGGAGCCTGGCAAGCATTGCACCAGCAATCAGCAGGTCTCCTGCAGACTGTCAGTGTAAGCTCATAAATAACACAATAGCTGCACTACCTCCAATCATGTGCTAAGTACCAATCTGTGAAAAATAAATCATAAATAAATAAATAATAACAAACTGGGAATCTGCAGTTACTTCCGCAATCACAAACTATATTTAAAACGAGCAATAAAGATAGCTGTGCTACCCACTATACTCTATAAATAGTGACACAATTCCTAAAGTTTAAAGCGCTAATCAGTCCATAAAAGTGCTTCAAATTAGGTGCTATAATATTGAACAAAAACTGACTGTGCTGCGTTCTGATAGAGGAATATTCTGTTCCTATCACCTCTCACGTACCCTCTTAGGACTGAACTCACTGCATATTGTTGACCTCAAACTGCGCAAACAATACCCCAGAATGACATTGTGAAAGAAGTTTGTTAAAATCTTTGCAAATGTATTAAAAATAAAAAACGAAAAAAAAATCCCATGTACAAAAGTATTCACAGTCTTTGCCACTGACCCTCAAAATTGAGCTCAGGTGCATCCTGTTTCCACTGATCATCCTTGAGATGTTACTACAACTTGATTGGAGTCCACCTGGGGTAAATTCAGTTGATTGGACATGATTTGGAAAGGCACACACCTCTCTATATAAGGTCCCACAGGTAACAGTGCATGTCAGAGCACAAACCAAGCCCTGAAGTCCAAGAAATTGTCTGTAGACCTCTGAGACAGGATTGTATGGAGGCACAGATCTGGGGAAGGGTACCGAAACATTTCTGCAGCATTGAAGGTCCCAATGAGCACAGTGGCCTCCATCATCCGTAAATGGAAGAAGTTTGGAACCACCAGGACTCTTCCTAGAAATCTTTCAATAGGGACACTAGCTGTGATGACCATGGTGACAACCAGAGATTCTCTTACTTTCTAGGGATGGCTATGGGACAAGAAGTGAAGAGATATCTCCCCAGTGGGACACAAAGGGCAAAAGAAAAACCTGACAGGGATTATAACCCTTCTTTACTTTATCCAAAATAAAAAAAGTTTTGGCTTTAGTTCTAATTTAACCAGTTCCCTACCAACTTACGCAGATATACTGCGGCAGAATGGCTCTCCTGGGCAAAATCCCGTACATATACGGCTTTGCCCAGAAGAGCCACCAGAGGGTGCGCGAGTGTGTAAACACAGAAATCCCTGTGCCGTCAGAGGAGAGGAGACAGACTGTGTGTTTCTACAAAGTAGGAACAACGATCTGTCATCTCTCCTAGTTAGTCCCATCCCCCACAGTTATAACACAGTGAGGGAACACAGAGTAAACCCCTTGATCGCCCCCTAGTGTTAACCCCTTCCCTGCCAGTGACATTTATACAGTAATCAGTGCATATTTATAGCTCTGATCGCTCTATAAATGTCAATGGTCCCAAAAATGTGTCAAAAGTGTCCAATCTGTTCGCTGCAATGTCGCAATACAGCTAAAAATCGCAGATCACCGCCATTACTAGTAACAAAAAAACGGCATAAAAATGACACAAATCCTTCCCATAGTTTGTAGACGCTACAACTTTTGTGCAAACCAATCAATATAAGCTTGTTGCGATTTTTTTTTACCAAAAATATGTGGACGAATACATATTGGCCTAAACTGAGGAAGAAATTTGTTTAAAAAAAAAAAAAAATGTGGGGTATTCTTATTATAGCAAAAAGTAAAAAATATTGTTTCTTTTTCCCAAATTGTCGCATTTTTTTGTTTATAGCACAAAAAATTAAAACCGCAGAGGTGATCAAATACCACAAAAAGAAAGCTCTATTTATGGAAGAGAAAGGACACAAATTTTGTTTGGGTACAGCATTGCATTACCGCGCAATTGTCAGTTAAAGCGACGCAGTGCCAAATTGTAAAAAGTGCTCTGGTCAGGAAGGGGGTAAAATCTTCCGTGGCTGAAGTGGTTAAATATAATTTAGCTTCCTTTGTCTCTGAAACTACTGATCCTTTTGACACAGCTGTTGATTTACTAAAACTGGAGAGTGCAAAATCTGGTGCAGCTCTGCATAGAAACCAATCAGCTTCCATTTTTTTTTTGTCAAAGCTTAATTGAACAAGCTGAAGTTACAGCTGCACCCATAGGGACCTATTTATACAGCGATGACATTTACCAAACATTCATTGCACTGTATATTGAGACCTCATGGCCACTGGCGTTTTTACAGCTGCGTTTTTTGCAGCTTAAAAACGCCTGTCCATGTTATTGTAAATATTTTTTTATTTTTTTTTGAAAAAAAAAAAAACGTCGGAGCTAAAAACGCGACCGCGCGTTAGTGCGCGTTTTTTGCGCGTTAGTGCGCGTTAGTGCGCGTTAGTGCGCGTTTTTTGACGCTCGCGTTTTTTTCTGCCTAATTCTGACGCTGAGGAACGCACTGGCCCTGGGTTTTTTTTACAGCTTACAAACGCCTATGCTCTTTACAGCTCAAAAACGCCTAGGCGGGCATGAAGCTATAGACTAACATGGACAGGCGTTTTTAAGCTGTAAAAAACGCTCAAAAACGCGGCTGAAAAAACGCCCGTGGGCATGAGGCCTTAAAATTATTTCTTTTACCATCCATGGACTGACACAGTGTCTCTTTACACTTTACACGTGGGTTATGTCCCTGCTTGCAGGAGAAGACCTAGGCAGAATGTGAAATGTTATACATACATTCTAAAAGCCAGAGCTGAACAGCCCCACCCAGGGGGCGGTCCCTCCGGACATAACCCTCCCACTACAGTCAGCAGACTTCAGTCTTTTTCTGCCTAGCAGAAGGAGAAGACGTGGCTCTCTCAGGAGCCAGTCTCCTGACCTATTTTTATTCCTTTTCTGGAATTCTTTTTTATTTTATTTTTGAGAATTTTCTATCAACTGTCGGCTGGGCAACAGGTTGGGTACAAGATATCCTCGTAGTCTTCCCTGTCCGACCATCGAGCGTGCTGATCCTCGCCTTGTGTGCGTGAGACTCAGTTCACGACAGGCCCCATGACTCCAGGGGTGGCCGGGTTTGCTTTCATGCTCCCACGGTCCTCTCAAGACTGAACAGCTCCTGACTGACTGTATCTTTCGCGGTGGACCGGGCCGACAGCTACTCAGTACTGCACTGTGATAGTCCTGTCAGAAACACACCAGTGGGTCCCTCAGGGGACGGGTAAGTAGTCTCTCCTGCCTGCAGGTGAGTACAAAAGGCTGTGTGTTTCTCTGTGGGGGATTTTCCCTGTCTCCCCCTGTATTTCATTGTCACTCTCTGTCACCATTGCTGGCGCTGTGCTGTGTGGGGTGCCTGGGGGTCACACTGTTCTTGGAGGGGCTAATGCTGGTCTGCAGATATGCTTGGGGCCTTTTTTTGTGTGTTTTGGGGCCTGAACGCCGAGTGGCGCTGTGTGTGTACTGTTTTTTTCACTTTTGCTGAGTCATGGTGGCCATCTTGCCGCGGATCGCCTCAGTGAAGTGCGGCGGCCATTTTCTTGTAGCCCGCGCGCTCTTCAGCACTAGTTTTGGCCTCTAGCGCTGCTGTAACAGCACGAATCTCCTCACAATCTCCTCACAGCTCACCAGCGCTGACACAGCGCGGTACAGACAGCGGAACTGAGCGGTCCATGGTCCGGTTTGGTGAGTCCCCTGGGCGCCCCCTCCTCAGTCAGCACAGCCTGTGGGTGGACTTTTTATCTGAGGAGTCTTAGAGGGGGGCAATATGGAGTCTCTGTCACCAGCTTCCCCTAAATGTCAGTGGACAACAGGCAGTGCTTCAGCACCTGCGGTCCCTAGGGACCAGTTGTGGGCAGTCCTGGAATCATTTCTGACCAGGATGGGGGCTGTGTGCAAGCGCAAGGGAGCAAAAAAGCGCCCTCTCCCCACTTTACTTCATGAGGGCAGTGCGCTGATTCAGATATGGGCCTAGCCACTACCGCTCAGGACCCTAGTTCTGAATGTATTGGATGGTTTTGAACAGGACATTCCTTATGAGGAAAACTCCAGTTCTGAGTCAGTAAATGACAGGGCGCTTGTTAGTGTACTCATGACTGCGGTGAGGGACACTCTCAAGCTAAAATGCTGCGGATGCAGAACCTCAGGCGGATACAGTCTCCTTTGGTTCTTTTAAGGCCAGGCCTTCTAAAGAGGTTTTTCCATATGTACTTTCTTTGACCAGCTCATTGATAAGGTCTGGGAAAAGCCGCAGAAGAATTTTTTTATGGTCCCGTGGCATTTGTCTATCAGATACCCCTTGAAGATGCCCTACTTAAAAAGTGGGCTTCTCCCCCAGGGTCGACCCTCCAGTCGCCCGGTTGAACAAGGCCATCACTCTCCCGATGGAGGGGACTCCTGCATTTGAGGACCACACTGACAGGAGGTCAGAAGTGGTGAGCAGAGCCATGTTTGCCTTGTTGGGATCCGCCCTACGGCCTGTGGTAGCGGCGACCCTTGTGTCTTAAACACTTACAGGTTGGGCAAAAATGTTGCACCTAGCTGTACAGGAGCATAATCTTCCTCCAGACACAGTTGCTTTGGCCCACCAACTGGTTCAGGGCCTGGTTTATGTGTGCAACGCCACGTTGGACGCGGCCCCTTTAATATCCAGGGCCTCTGTCTCGGCGGTGGTATTGCGTCGTCTTATCTGGTTGAAGTGCTGGTCTGCTGACCTAGCCTTAGGAAGCTCCTGACGGATCTACCATTTAAAGGTGGTAGACCTTTCGGTGCTGCTCTGGATGACATCGTCATGGATGTCATGGGAGGTAAAAGCACTCTTCTTCCTTAGACTAGCAAGGGTGAGGAGGCCCGCCGCAAACAGGGGCCTTCCTTTCCAGCAAAAGGTTTTTTTTTCGTCAGTCAGAGTCCACGGGTAGGCCCTCTCAGACTGACGGCAGTGCGGCTGGTGGGCACAAGTGCCCCTGGGTGCGTAAGCCGAACATGCGGCTCCCAAGCCCGCCTCCGCGTGAAGTCTTGCCTCCGCCCGACTCTGGGGTTGGGGGGATGACTTTGCAGGTCACGAATCGGTGGTCCTCCCGAATCTCCGACTGGTGGGTGTGCGAGGAAGTCACCTCAGGATACAGGATAGTATTCCGATCCTGGCCCCCAGACAGATTCTTTCCCTCAAATCTTCCTCTCCTTCCTACCTGTCGGGCAGCCCTCTTGGGGGCTGTACAGGATTTGATCAGGTCCGGAGTGATTGTGCCGGTTCCGTCACAGGAGAGTTTTCAGGGATTCTACTCGAATCTGTTTGTCGTCCCAAAAATAGGACGTGGTTCGACCTATCCTGGACCTCAAGGCCCTGAATGCCTTCGAGAAGGTGCAGAAATTCTGCATGGAATCCATTCGCACGGTGATCGCTACACTCCACCAAAGGGATTTTCTTCTGGCGTCCTTGGACTTCAAGGACGCCTACTTGCATGTTCCGATCTGTGCAAGTCACTAGAAGTTTCTGCGCTTTGCGATCAGCGAAGTCCACTATCGATTGTGGCTCTTCCTTTCGGCCTAGCCTCGGCACCAAGGGTGTTCACCAAGGTGCTTGCTCCGGTTCTAGCCTTCTGTTACAGCGAGGTATTGCTGTCGTGGGCTATCTGGACGATCTTCTGCTAAGAGCAGAAAGTGGATCAGACTTAGAGGAAAGGTCACTATCGTCAATTAGACCCTCAGGGACTCGGGTGGTTCCTGAACATTCAGGAGTCAGTCCTGGTCCAGACTCAGTGTCTGGAGTATCTAGTTCTGATTCTGGACTCCTTGGAGGCAAAGGTATCCTACCTCTGGAGAAGTTGCTGACACTTCAGTCTGCGGTGCGGGTGCTGACATCCCAAAAATGGTTGTCAATCCGTTTTTTGCATGAGAGTCCCGAGACTCGTGGTGGCCTCCTTCGCGGCCGTTCCGTATGCCCAATCACACACCAGGGCATTGCAGAAGGAGATCTTGTCCACCTGGGACAAATCCCTGTTGTCCTTGGATCTTCAGATCCAGGTGATTCACCTGGTCAGGGCGCCCCTGACATGGTGGTTGAGATCCTCGGCTCTTCGGTCCGGAAAGTCGTTCCCCTCCCATCCAATGGACGGTACTCACGACGGACACCAGCCTGATGGGCTGGGGTGGAGTCTGGGGAGTCCTGTCGGCTCAGGCCTTGGACTCCGGACGAGCCCGTTTACCAATCACTGTTCTGGTAATAGGGGCCATCGGACTGTGTCTCTCCTCAGGTCAGAGAGAGTACGGGGTCGCTCCATCAGGAGCCAGTCGGACACCGCCACGGCGGTGGCGTATGTAAACCATCAAGGGGGAACTCGGAGCTCAGCTGCGGCTTCCGAGGTAGTCCATATCCTGAAGTGGGCCGGAAGAAACGTGCCGGCTCTGTAGGCCATTTTACATTCTGAGCATAGACAATGGGCAGGCGGACTATCTGAGTCGCCAATCGCCAGACACCGGACCAAGAAGAGTGGTCCTTGCATATTTCAACTCCTTTACCGACGGTGGGGCACGCCGGATGTGGACCTGATGGCCTCTCGACTCAATCGCAAGGGTCGAGGTTGGGCCAGATCCAGGGATCCTTGGGCGATGCCTCGGATGCGTTGGTGGCCCCATAGGGTCCTTATCGCCTGATATAAACTCCGGCGATCCTAATTGTTCCGGATTGGCCTCAGCATCACTGGTACGCTGATCTGGTACGTCTCGTCGCGGACGTTCCCTGGCGGTTGCCGATGAGGGAGGACCTTCAGTCTCAAGGTCCTATGTTTCATCCGGCTTACAGTCTCTGGCTTTAACGGCAGGGCTGTTAAAAGCCAGGTGTTGAGGGACCGAGGTCTCTCGGACTCGGTCATTTTGACCATGTTAAGGACACGGAAGTCTTCCTCCAGGCAGATCTATCACCGTACCTGGAAAGCTTATATCGCCATGTGCGAAGCGCTGGACTGGCGTCCTCGGACATATTCCGTCCCCAGAACCCTGCGTCCTCTGCAGTGTGGAGTGACCCAAAAGCTTGCTTTGAGTACCATCAAGGATCAGATTTCGGCCTTGGCCGTCTTCTTTCAGCGACCTCTAGCGGGTCATTTTCTTGGTTAGCACCTTGTGTTGGGGGTTCACCATGTGCTCCCTCCTGTCAAGCCTCCTCTCCCACCGTGGGATCTGAATTTGGTGCTCTCGGTCCTCCAGGAACCTCCTTTTGGGAATATCCGGGATATTCCCCTCTTGTCTTGTCTCGGAAGGTGGCCTTTTTAGTGGCAATCACTTCTGTTTGACGAGTGTCTGAGTTGGCGGCTTTGTCCTGCAAGTCGCCATATTTAGTCATCCATAAGGATAAGGCGGTGTTGCATCCGCGACCTTCCTTTTTTGCCAAAGGTGGTGTCGACCTTTCACCTACATGAGGACATTGCCCTCCCGTCCTTGTGTCCTCACCCATCGCATCCCAGAGAGTTTGCGCTGCACATATTGGAGGTGGTACGAGCCTTACGGGTGTACCTGTCTGCTACTGCTTCTATTCGGAAGTCCGACTCACTATTTGTGACTGTCTCTGGTCCATAACAGGGCCAAGCGGTTTCGTCTGCCATCATTTTTAGGGGAATCAGACAAACAGTCATTCAAGCCTATGCTCTCAAAGGGCGGGCGCCTCCCTTTCCGGTTACGGCGCATTCCACCAGGACAATTGGTGCTTCCTGGGTTTCCCGACATCAAGCGTCGGTTGCACAAGTGTGCAAGGCGGTGACCTAGTCGTCTGTTCATGCCTTTTAAGTTTTATAAGGTTAATGTGGCTGCATCTTTGGATGCTTCCTTCGGCCGCAGGGTGCTGCAGGCCGCTGTTTAAAGTTGCGACTCCTCCGTTGAGGAGCTCTGCCTTATTGGAGTGAAGTTTTGGTTTTTCCATTTATACTGCTCCCATCCCTCTTGACACTGCTTTGGGACATCCCACGTGTAAAGTGTAAAGAGACACCGTGTCAGTCCATGGATGGTAAGAGAAAATAGGATTTTTTGTACTCACCATAAAATCCTTTTCTCTGACATCCATGGACTGACACGGCACCCACCCTTCCTTTTAAGTTTGTACTGCTTTGTTACGAACTGAAGTCTGCTGACTGTAGTGGGAGGGTTATGTCCGGAGGGACCGCCCCCTGGGTGGGGCTGTTCAGCTCTGGCTTTTAGAATGTATGTATAACATTTCACATTCTGCCTAGGTCTTCTCCTGCAAGCAGGGACATAACCCACGTGTAAAGTGTAAAGAGACACCGTGTCAGTCCATGGATGTCAGAGAAAAGGATTTTACGGTGAGTACAAAAAATCCTATTATTAGAATACAAAATGTTGCAGGACGATACACTTGCATTAAATGTTTGGTGAATGTCACATTCACCATCACTTTTACAAAATGTATTTTCTTCCTATGTATTCCTTAACCACTTCCCTACCCAGCCATAGCCAAATGACGTCCACAGATGGGATCTCCCATCCTGGGTGGACGTCATATGACGTCCTCGGCTTTGTAGGGGGATATCTGAATGATGCCTGCAGCTAGAGGCATCATTCAGATATCCTTGTTTAGAGCCGGCGATCCTGCACACCATAAGAATGATCATAGCGGCAGTTCCGCCACTTGATCATTCTTATAGGCGGTGGGAGGGGACATCCCCCCTCCTGCCGCCATCCGGTGCTTCTCCGGGCTCTCCCGTGCCATCGGGGGCCCGGAGAAAATCGTCCGGCGCCGGTGGTGGGTCACGTGACGAGCATAGAGATGACTGGTGACCAGATGGTCACCAGTCATCTCTATGATCGTCGGAGGCCCGGGCGCGGTGTGATGACGTCACGCCCGGGTCCTCATATATAAACAAAGCCGCCATTGCGGCTAGTAAGTATGAAATCAGTGAATTTTTTTTCACGATCTCATGCTTTCCAGCCTGGAGGAGAGATGTGGGGTCTTATTGACCCCGCATCTCTCCATAAAGAGGATGTTTACATTCCTTGTAATAGGAATAAAAGTGATAAAAAAAAATGTAAAATAAGTGTAAAAAAAAAAGAAAGAAAAGTAAAATAAAAATGTCCCCAGTAGCTCGCGATCAGAAGCGAACGCACACGTAAGTCCCGCCCACATATGTAAATGCTAAACGCCGTTCAAACCACATATGTGAGGTATTGCCGCGTGCGTTAGAGCGCGTGCAACAATTCTAGCACTAGACCTCCTCTGTAATTCTAACCTGGTAACCTGTAAAAAAAATTAAAGCGTCGCCTATGGAGATTTTTAAGTACCGAAGTTTGGCGCCATTCCATGAGTGTGCGCAATTTTAAAGCATGACATGTTAGGTATCTATTTACTCTGCGTAACATCATCTTTCATATTTTCACAAAAAATTGGGCTAACTTTACTGTTTTGTTATTTTTTAATTCATGAAACCATTTTTTTTCCCAAAAAAAGGCGTTTGAAAAATTATTGCGCAAATACCGTGCAAGAAAAAAAGTTGCAATGACCGTCATTTTATTCCCTAGGGTGTCTGCTAAAAAAAAAATATATAAAATGTTTGGGGGTTCTGAGTAATTTTCTAGCAAAAGAATGATGATTTGTACATGTAGGAGAGAAGTGCCAGAATAGGCCCGGTATGGAAGTGGTAAAAAAAGCCCGGTGTTGAAGTGGTTAATCATATGCTCGGACAGTTCTGCTTAGTGTGGGGAAAGGTGAGAGTCTTTGTCAGCCTTTTACTATGGTCTGCGGCCATGTTAAGGAGATTTCCTTTCATTTCCTGTGCCACTGGTACTGGAATAGCAGTGAGGGTAAAATCTAACAGAGACTCAAAGCAATAAAAACACTTTTAGCAGAGCAGGGAAGGGTTACAACTACTGCAAGCTTTTTATTGCCGTCTGATTTCCCACTGGGGAGATCTCCCCTCACTTCTAGCCCTAGTTAGTGACAGTTGGGGTGCCACAGAAAGCAGTAAAAACCTGACAAAGGATCTAACCCAACATTTTGCCTACAATAACACTTCAAAGCTTCTATTAAGTCTGCAATCATCAAAGTAGGCTATCCTATAATATACACCTAATTTAATGACTATTTCATTAACGTGGAACTCCAGACATATTTCCGAAAATAAAGTCAGCAGCTACAAAAACTGTAGTTGCTGACTTTTCATAAATAGATACTTGCCTGTCCCAGGAACCAGTGCTGTGCTCACCCGAGTCATTTTTATTCCACCAGTATTTGGTCCCTGGCGCTGGCATCTTATCCGTGGGCACCCGGCTGTGACAGCTTGTAGCTTTACAGCCAGGTGCCCACTGCACATGCGCAAGCCACGCTGCACTGTGTGAATGCTCCTGTCTTTTGGGACCTGTGACGTGTCTCAGAAGACTGCGCAGAGGAAGGGGGGGGGAACTTGTGCTCGGATAGCCTAAGCGATCTGAGCAGAAGTGGGAGCATGTACCTATCAAAACAAGGTACACACTTCCTCCTACTTGCTAAATATTGCAGAGGAGGGGGGAGAGAAGGAGGAACAGCAGAGCTTTCCCTTTTGGGTGAAGTTCCTCTTTGAGTCAACAAAGCTGCCAAATGCCCTAATAATGAGTTTAGGCCAGTGATCAGAAGACTAAGCACCTCTCTCATACACTGTTCTGCAGGCAGGGGGGCCAGGGCAACGGTTCAAGGATCTAGCCAGTGCCATTAAGTAGCGGTGATTGGGAAATTATGTACCCCTTCATGCTTTCCTGCCTTCCATTCTACTACAGGCTGCCATTGTATGTAAGACTGTGATGTTATTGCCTGGCTAGGGGACTATAGGCACGGCTTGTGTCGGCACAGCATCCTGTATGTCCCAGAGAAGGGTAAAGGAAGCAATCTGACTAGGATAACATAAATCTGCATCCACGCTTAGCATGGACAGTGTCATACAGGAAGCCCTTCATTAATTGGGGACTGGCAGGCTCACCAAGTATTTGCAATTCTTCTATAAATAAAAAGGATGCCACGTGTATAATATGAGGGACAGAGGAGTGTAGCGCTAGCTTTTAAATTCTAACTTTACATACACTTTAATAAGCACAGCTTGGTGAATACATATAAGGCTGGCCATGCACTGATCACATTTTGTCCAGTTCCAGATGAACCAGGTAAAATTTGCTCAGTGGTGGCCCTGCTCTACTCAATAAAGCTCAATTGTTCACTTGACTTTTGTAGAAAGAACCTGCTGGAAACATTTTATTCAACACATTCAATCAGATAAAATCCAATACAAAAGCCCATGGGCATTCGTCCAACTGCGCTGTATAGCATAGATTGAAGAATCTGTTTGATTTCTTTAATTTAGCCCGCAGGCAGAAATCTAAAGCTGGCTATACACAATTATATTTTTTAACAAAAAGTTTTATAAAAATTCTCAATACATTTAACAGTTTGGTTCAAAAGTACAAAACGCACAAAAAAACTACCTGATGTATACTTATACTGTAAGATTGGTCTTTACATGGGAAATATTACAGTACCGTGTTTTTCCGCGAAAATAAGCCCGGGTCTTATATTAATTTTGGCACCCAAAAACACACTAGGGCTTATTTTCGGGGTAGGGCTTGCCATTTAATCCCCAGTGTGAACAGAGAGTAAAAATGCTTACAAATTGCTAGATTCCCCACCTCCACAGTACAATGTAATGTAAAAAGTATGTGTGTCTGCAATCTGTGTTGTGCCACATACCTTCCTATAGCGCAGTTCAGAGCTTCCATGACCCCCCCTGATCGTCTTCCCCGACACAAGCACTGCAGAGGTAGGGGGGCCAAGATCCCCCCTGAGAAGAGGAGAGCTGTGGGAATCAGCTGACCGCGGCTCTGCGCTTTTCAATGGTCCTCCTGTGCTCTCTTACCCGCTCCAAGCTTTGCAGAGGGAGGGGGGCCCCCCGAGATCCCCAGCTGACAGTTGGCAGAAGAGGAGAGCTGTGGGGATCAGCTCAGCGCGGCTCGGCCCTTTTCCGATGGCCCGCATTAAATCTCTTACCTGCTCCAAGCTTTGCAGAGGGAGGGGGGCGAATTCCCCTGCTGACAGCTGGGAGAAGAGGCGAGCTGCGGGAGGTCAGCTGAGCGCCGAGCGTGATCTAAGAAGGCATCTTACTAAACTATACCACAGAAACACACCCTCCACACAGAACACTGCAATAGAGAGGATTCCAGCAGTCCACAATCACTTCAAACTAGGGCTTATTTAAGGGGTAGGGCTTATATTGCAGCCCTCCTGGAAAATCGGGGTAGGTCTAATTTTCAGGGTAGGTCTTACTTTCGGAGAAACACGGTATCAACCCCAGCAGGGGTGCACTATATCCACGCACCAAACCCACTATGACCTAAAACTTCACTTTTATTCATAACTGTTTAAAACTCATAATGTAGAAAATAAAAAGAATTCCTCCCTCCTAGATTGTAAACTTCAATAAGCAGGGCCCTCTGATTCCTCCTGTATTGAATTGTATTGCAACTGTACTGTCTACCCTCATGTTGTAAAGTGCTGTGCAAACTGTTGGTGCTATATAAATCCTGTATAATAAGGATGACAAGTGTATGACCTTATAAGACAATGTGCAATTAGTGCTAAAATACAAAATGATGGAACAGATATACAACTGCCTCCATTACATTATAGGGAGATAACAGCCAGACAGCAAGTATGTCTTTAGCTGCCGTTGTCAAATTTTCTGTCTGATTGGAGATGTGTGGTTCCAAAGTAGTTTGACCACTTGCCTACCTCGCACTGTAGCTTTACTGCTACAGTGCGGGCCGGCTGCGCAGAATCATATTCATATACAGTATGCGATTCTGCTCTTCTGGATAGAGGACGCACGCGTGCGCACCGCCAATCAGCAGGTGCCGGCCAATGGATGACCACCAGCACTAGAGCTTTGTCCTGTCCGCAGGGATGTGCTGCTGTTTGGTTCCCTGCAGAGCATGGAATAAAAACCAGCACATTCCTTAGTGAAAGCACCTCACACTACACACATAAACACTAGATAAGAAAACATTTAACCCTTTGATCACCCTAGATGTTTAACCCCTTCCCAGCCAGTGTCATTATTTCAGTGACAGTGTATATTTTTAGAACTTATCAGCGATTCGTGTCACTGGTCCATGTGGCAGAATACATATTGGCTTAAATTTATTTAAAAAATATGATTTTTTTATTTTATTGGATATGTTTTATAGCAGAAAGTAAAAAATATTGTCTTTTTTCCCCCCAAAATTGTCAGTCTTTTGCCGCGTACACATGATCGGATTTTCCGACAACAAAACCGTGGGTTTTTTTCGGCGGATTTTCGCTCAAACTTGTCTTGCATACACACGGTCGCACAAATGTTGCTTGGAAATTCCGATGGTCAAAAACACGGAGACGTACAACACTACGACGAGCCGAGAAAAATTAAATACAATGATTCTGAGCATGCGTCAAATTGGATCCGAGCATGCGCAGCACTTTTGTGCGTCGGAAATGGCTACACACGATCGGAATTTCCGACAACAACTTTTGTTGTCGGAAAAATAGAGAACCTGCTCTCAAACATTTGTACAGCAAATGTCCGATGGAGCATACACACGCACATCGAACATTTGTTGTTGGAAATTCCGATCGTGTGTACGTGGAATTTTTTTGTTTATAGCGCAACAAAAATAAAAAAAAACAGTGCTGATCAAATGCCACCAAATAAAAGCTCTATTTTTGGGAAAAAATTGATATAAATGTAATTTATGTACAGCATTGCGCGTCCGCGCAAATGTCAGTTAAAGTAACGCAGTGCCACAGAGAAAAAAAAATGGCCTGGTCAAGAAGGGGGGGGTAAATCTTCGAGAAGTCAAGTGGTTTATATTTAATTTGCTTGTAACATTCAATTTTGTACTGAATGTACTTTCCCAAACAAAACACATACACAGTTTTTTTCCATAATGCTCCTTCAAATCTTTTTGTCACTGCGGTCAAAAACAAACTTCGATTTGACTCCACTAATGATTCGATTTTTTAGCAAATGTTCTTAAAATGAAAAATTTCTAAAGAAATGACACTAGTCTTATGGCCAGTTTAAGTAGGAAGACATTTCACGAGCCAGGAAAACGTTAATATATAAAACATGCATCTTTGGTGACAGCGTACCTGCATTATGCCGGGCTATACATCCCAAAGCCCAGGCAGCGGCTTCTTTCACACCAGGGTCAAAGTCCTCCAAGCAAATAACCAGTGTGTCCACGGCTCCACAATCCACTATTGACTGCGCCAACTGAGGAGAATGCTTGGCAACAGCTCGGAGAACAAATGCTGCAGCTTTCTTATAGAAGCGCTGTGGGAAGAGGAACAGGCCAAAGTTATTACTACATAAAACAGTTACATGCAGCAGCTGATTAATTCTCATGTCATGTCTTACAAGTTCAATGTGATTTTCTAGAATCCCTCTCATCAACATAATACAAAGATTTTCAGCATCACCAATGAAGTTATCCAATCTTCTTAACCACTTTAAGACCGGGCCTATTTTTCAGACTCAGTGTTTACAAGTTAAAATCATTTTTTTTTGCTAGAAAATTACTTAGAACCCCCAAAAATTATATATATTTTTTTAACACCCTAGAGAATAAAATAGCGGTCATTGCAATACTTTCTGTCACACCGTATTTGCGCAGCGTTCTTACAAGCGCACTTTTTTTTGGAAAAAATAGGATTTTTTTGTACTCACCGTAAAATCCTTTTCTCTGTCGTCCATAGACGGACACAGCTCCTTAAATATTGACATGTGGGTTATGTTCCTGTTCATAGGAGAGGACTAGGCAGAACATGTTGGTTATCTTAAAACATGTAACTTTAACAGAGTTGAACAGCCCCGCCCAGAGGGCGGTCCCACCGTACATAACCCTCCAAACTGCAGTCTGCAGCCTCAGTTCGTAGAAAAGCAGTACAAACTAAAAAAGGAGGGGTGGGTGCTGTGTCCGTCCATGGACGACAGAGAAAAGGATTTTACGGTGAGTACAAAAAAATCATATTTTCTCTTTTCGTCCATGGACGGACACAGCTCCTTAAATCTTGACATGTGGGACGTCCCTAAGCAGAGTCAGAAAAAACGAGGGGTGGGAACAGCAATCAAAAGAAGACAACAAACAAATAGAGCTCCTCAACGGAGGAGTTGCAACCTCAAACAGCCGCCTGCAAAACCTTGCGGCCAAAGGAAGCATCCGAAGATGCACTCACATCAACCTTGTAAAACTTTGAGAAAGTGTGAATAGACGACCAGGTCGCCACCTTACACACCTGTGAGACATATGCTTGATGTCGGAAAGCCCAGGAGGCACCAATTGCCCTGGTCGAATGCACCGTGACAGGAAAGGGAGGCGCCCGCCCCTTCAGGGCATAGGCCTGGATGACGGTCTGCCTGATCCACCTAGAAATGGTGGCCGACGAGACCGCCAGGCCCTTCTGTGGACCAGACACTGACACGAGCCGTGAGTCAGACTTCCGGAACGGAGCCGTAGCAGACAGGTACACCCGTAGGGCACGTACCACGTCTAAAGTATGTAGCGCAACCTCCTTGGGATGCAACGGCCAAGGACACAAAGATGGAAGTACAATGTCCTTGTTTAGGAAAAAAGCCAAAACTACCTTAGGAAGGAATGAAGGTTGTGGGCGTAGCACCGCTTTATCCTTATGGAGGACCAAGTAAGTTGACTTGCAAGACAAGGCCGCCAATTCAGAAACCCTTCTGACCGATGTAATGGCAACTAGAAAGGCAACTTTCTGAGAAAGCGTTAAGAGAGGAATCTCCCTGATGTTCTCAAAGGGAGGTTCCTGAAGTACCGAGAGCACTAGATTCAAGTGCCACTGAGGAAGCGGTGGTCTAATCGGGGGAACCACGTGTTGGACCCCCTGCACAAACGTACTTACCAGTGAGTGAGCCGCCAGGGGCCGTTGGGAGAAGACAGCCAAGACTGAAATCTGCCCCTTAATAGTGCTTAAGGCAAGTTTCAGATCCACTCCGCACTGAAAGAACAGCAAGATCCGAGAAACCGAATATGCCCATGGGCGCCAGGCCATCTCTTCACACATAGAGATGTGGGCCTTCCAAGTGCAATGGTAGATCATCCGGGAAGAAGATTTCCGGGCCCTGAACATGGAGGAGATTTCCGAATCTGACAGACCACGGTCCCTTAGTACCTGGCTTTCAATAGCCATGCCGTTAAAGCCAGCGACTTTAAAAACAGGATGAAGAATGGGACCTTGAGACAGAAGGTCCTCTCGCATTGCCAGGGAGTGTCAGCTACCAGTCTCACAAGGTCGGCGTACCAGGGGCGCCGGGACCAGTCTGTGGCAATTAGAATCACCAGAATCCCCATGGCCTCCACTCTGCGGAGCAGACGAGGAAGCAATTTCATTAGGGAAAGGCATAAATTCCCTGTGGAGCCGTCCGACGCATCTGCCCAGGGTCCCTGGACCTGGCCACAAACCTTGACACCTTGCGATTGAGTGGAGAGGCCAGGAGATCCACAACTGGTGTGCCCCATTTCTGACAAAGTAAATGAAACACCTCCGGGTGTAACGACCATTCCCCCTGGTCCAGCGTCTGGCGACTCAGATAGTCCACCTGCCAGTTCTCTACGCCCGGATGTAAACATCCGATAGAGCCGACACGCTCCTTTCGGCTCAACTGAGGATGTGAGCGACTTCCGACGCTGCGGCCGAGCTCCTTGTTCCTCCCTGATGGTTGACAGAAGCCACCGCCGTGGCGTTGTCCGACTGGATCCTGACCAGACGCCCTTGAAGTCTCTGCGACAACTTGGAGAGGCACAGTCTGATCGCTCGAAGTTCGAGGACATTGATCGGCAGGCGAGATTCGTCCGGAGTCCAGCAACCCTGGGTCGACTGGACCACCCAGACCCCCCCCCAAAACTGTGAGGCTGGCGTCCGTCGTGATCACAGTCCCATGGAAAGGAAGGAACGACCTCCCGGACTGAAGAGCCGGGGATCTGAGCCGCCCTCTCAGGGAAGCCCTGACCAGGTGACTTACCTGAATCCAGAGACAATGGATATCTGTTCTAATTGGACAGGATCTCCTCCTGCAATACTCGAGTGTGGAATTGGGCATATGGAACTGCCTCGAAGGAGGCCACCATGAGGCCCAGAACTCGCATGCAAAAAACGGAGAGACGACCATTTGCGGGATGCTAACAATTTCACCGCCGACTGGAGCATCTGCAACTGCTCCAAAGGAAGGGAAGACCTTCGCCTCCGAGGAGTCCAGGATCAAGCCTAGGTACTCTAGACGCTGAGTCGGTACCAACACCAACTTCTGTATGTTCAGTACCCAACCAATTTCCCGGAGGGTCTGACTGGCTATAGACATGTCCTCCTCTAATTCTGAGCCAGAAGCAGCTCTCAGAAGAAGATCGTCCAAGTAGCCCATGATAGCAATGCCTCGCTGTCTCAGCAAAGCCAGATCGGGGCGAGCACCTTGTTAAAAACCCTTGGTGCCGACGCTATGCCACATCGCAAAGCGCAGAAACCTCTGATGGCTGTTGCAGATGGGGACATGCAACTATGCGTCCTTGATGTCTAGGGACGCCAGAAAATCCCCCGGATGGAGCGCAGCAACCTCCGAACGAATGTATTCCATCCTGAACTTCGCACCCTCACAAGGTATTGAGGGCCCTGAGGTCCAAGATTGGACGGACACCATCCTTCCTTGAGACTACCAACAGATTTGAATAGAATCCCTGAAACCTTTCCACCAGGGGCACAGGTAAAATTACTCTGCACCAGAGCAAGTCTTGTACTGCTCCCATCAAAGCAGACCAATGAGCCGGAAGGAGAGGAAGATTTGAGGGAAAGATCTGTTTGGTGGACAAGAATAAACTCTATCTTGTACCCCCAAGTGACCACCTCGCAGACCCACTGGTCAGAGAGTAGGGAGGTCCACCGAGCTGCAAACACGCTAAGCCATCCACCCATCCTTGAGTCGGGTGAGGGCAAAATTTCATGCGGCAGCAGGCATGTTAACCGGTTTGTTCGGCATACGCGCCCAGGGACGCTTCTGTCCCCCAGCTGGAGCCTTGTCAGTCTGGGAGGCCGGCTGACCCTGACTGACGAAAATACTGGTTCTGCGCAGATTAGGAGGGCCCCGGCTCACGGCGCGGCTCCTTTTCCTCAGAGGACTGCGGGAGAAGTGCGCTCTTACCTCCAGTGACATCCTTAATAATGTCGTCCAGCGAGGTACCAAAAAAACACTGAAAGGCAATCTGCCAGAGCTCACTTGGATGCTTGGTCAGCGGACCAGCATTCCAGCCACCAGGCAGCGCAGTACCACCGCAGATACAGAGGCTCTGGAAATCATTTTACATACACACACTGAGTATGTATTAGTGTATATGCTTTTACTGTGGCGCCGAAGGCGCGCATGTCTTTGGAGTGTGGGAGGAAACCGGAGTACCCGGAGGAAACCCGCGTAGGCACAGGGAGAACATGCAATCTCCAGGCAGATGGTGACTGGGTCCGGGTCGAACCAGTGACCCCCTTGCTGCCAGGTGAGGGAGATAACCGCTACACCACTGTGCTGCCCTCCATTCAGTGAATGTCTGAGACACCAAAGTCGCAGCCAATATAGGTCGCAACACTGACCCCAGCATGGTGAACCTGGAGCCGGACACCACTTCGGACCTCCTATCAGTAGGGCCCTGGAGGATAACGGAACTCCATGCACTGGGGGACCACAAAGGACCTCAGCGGCCGTCCCATTCCTTATCTATGAACTTTATCAAAGAAAGTAACTGTCACAAAATGGTCAGATTTGTGTGACCCAAAGGAGACAGACTCCTCTGTGGAATTCCCAGCTGCATCTACCAGCTGGAGAGTGTCCCGCATCAGAAGTGCACTCATAAATGCCCTGTCTAACACTCCCCAGAAGATGGCGGGGGGAGGGGGTGCTTTTTTACCCCCGTTACGCCCGCACGCCGTTTCTACCCTGGCAACAAATGATTCCAGGACTGTCTACAGCGTATCCATGGAAACTGCAGGTGCAGGGGCACCATTAGCTGCCTCTGGCAATGTAGGGGAAGAAAGGTCACATACTGACTCCATAAACACCCACTGACAGCCCTCAGGGACCAAGTGAAAAACACTTAAGAGTCCACCCTCCATGCTGCACTGACCGGGGGGGTAACCCAGGGGACTCACCACCCAGAAGGAGACCACTCAGCACCGCTGCCCACCTTGTATACACAGCGCGTGTGTGATGAAAAAACTGAGGAGAATGAACTGTGCGCCGTTTAGAAACCAGTGCTAGAGGCCAAACCCACTCCAAAATGGCCGCCAGACACCTCAGATAAAAAGGGCGCGGACCACAAGAAAATGGCCACCCGTAATACCGACCTGCGCCACAGCGCGGCCATGACAAAATGGGCGCCAATGGAAATTTTAACATAAAAAAAGCACACTAAAAATGGCGTCAGCGCCGCAAAAAAGGGTGCCCGAGCACCGGGATGTGGACGAGAAGGCCTGCAGAGACTTCCCAGGAGACAGAACCCCCCCTTGCAGAAAGCGGACCCCGGCGCCCCACGGTCCCCCACAGGGACTCAAAGCCCCCCACAGGTACACCCCGGTTGCAGCGGGCCCTAGGGCAGGAGGGCAAAGGGCGACAGAGAGCAGGGAAAGGGAGGACAGGACAACCCTTTAATCCCGGGAATGCCCAGCTGTTCCACCCTGCCAAGACAGGAGGAACCGTACTTACCCGTCCTTGCAAGGACATGCTGGCGCGTCCCTGACAGACCCACAACCGATGGTACGGAGTATCTGTCGGCCCGGTCCACTGCGAGTGAGACAGCAAACAGCCCAGTCATATGTGGACCCCGGAGCATGTGCTCACCGGCCACCCCTGGAGCCATGGGGTACAGCTAAGGACTGGCACGCTCGATGGCTGGAACTGGGAAGACTACAAGGATCTATAATATCCAGCCTGTCACCCAGCCGGCAGTTGGTAGAAGATATCACAAAAAAATGTAAGTAAAATAAAAAATTCTTCAGGACTCTGGGCCAAAAGGGAGCCACGTCCTTCTCTTCTGCTAGGCAGAAAAAAAAACTGAGGCTGCTGACTGCAGGGTGGAGGGTTATGTACGGAGGGACCACCCCCTGGGCGGGGCTGTTCAACTCTGTTAAAGTTACATGTTTTAAGATAACTAACATGTTCTGCCTAATCCTCTCCTATGAACAGGAACATAACCCACATGTCAAGCTGTGTCCATCCATGGACGAAAAGAAAAAATACACTTTTTTGAATTAAAAAATAAGACAACAGTAAAGTTAGCCCAATTTTTTTTATATTGTGAAAAATAATGTTACGCTGAGTAAATTGATACCCAACATGTCACGCTTCAAAGTTGCGCCCGCTCATGGAATGGCGACAAACTTTTACCCTTAAAAATCTCTCCATATGCAACGTTAAAAAAATTCTACAGGTTGCATGTTTTGAGTTAAAAAAAGGAGGTCTAGGGCTAGAATTATTGCTCTCGCTCTATCGCAGTAATACCTCACATGTGTGGTTTGAACACGGTTTTCATATGCGGGAGCTACTCATGTATGCGTTTCGCTTCTGCACGCAAGCTCAGCGGGACAGGGCACGTTTAGAAAATGTTTTTTCTTATTTAGTTTACCTTTTATTTTAAATGTTTACACTGTTCTTTTAAAAATAAAAAACTATGTCACTTTTATTCCTATTACAAGGAATGTAAACATCCCTTGTAATAGGAAAAAAGCATGACAGGACCTCTTAAATATGAGATCTGGGGTCAAAAATGCAATAAAAAAAAAAAATGTCATAAAAAAAAAAAAAAGAAGTTGCTTTAAGAGCTATGTGCGGAAGTGATGTTTTGAAGTTGCTTCTGCCCTGCAATGGTAGGGAAACGGGTGGGGGCCATCTTCCACTCACTCATCTCCATACCCAACAGGGAGAAGGACACGATCACCTCCGCCGCTGCCGACGGTTCCGGTAAGCAGCGGAGGGCACCGGAGAGTGGCGGGAGGCCCCTCTCCCGCCGCCGATAAAAGTGATCTCACGGCGAATCCGCCACAGAGACCACTTTTATTTGAAAGTGGACCGCCCGCTGAAGAAGAGAATCTGGGGTTAGGTAAGTTGGCTACTGCCATAACAACGATTTCCCTCTTCAAACAGCCGACGTATAACGACGGCGGGTGGTCCGTAAGTGGTTAATAACTAAAAAAGAAGGAAGCCAGTTCACGCGGATTCAAGTTTTCACACCATCTCTCAACCTGCGTAATGGTTGCTGACGCTTTTCTTTATTGTTAGAACGTATTCTTGCACAACCTGGAATCATGCTTTAGGGCCCATTCACAGTATGGTTTTATGCATTTAATACAAGTGTGTTAAAGTGGTTGTAAACCTCAGACATAAAATATGAACAAAGCATATCCCTCTATAGTGTGTACTTGTCTCAATTAAGAGCACTAAGTGTTATTTCTGTCTTCTGCTTCGTTCCACTGCTATCATCATGAATCACTTCTGACAAGTTTTCCTGACACCAAAAGAAAAATGGTGACATGGAATGGAGCTCCAGCTGACTGACAGCCTCAGCTCTGTTTCTGTGTGCTGTGTGGAGGGGGGGGGGTGTTCCTTCCCTCCAATCAGCTCTCAGAGCTCTCTTTTACTAAGCTCTGCAGAGTGTTACTTCAGCTCTCTGACCCCTTTTTTTTTTCCCCCAAACTCTCAGACAAGCTTTAAAAACTCAGCACTTTGAACAACTGTAGAGAAGAGAATGTGTTGAAAATGTGAGTAAAATTGGTGCCAACCTGAATTCCAAAAGAAAATATATGTGAAGCTGCCCCTTTAAGTGGATCCACCACCTCAAAACAGAAAAATTGGTAAAAAATAAAAGGCGCTAACATAGAACCTTCACCTCTTCAAATATGATAGCATATATGATGTATCTAAGCCTCAATCCAGTAAAAGTGAAAAGAAAAATATCAAAAATAAAAAAACACTACAAAGTCCATAAAACATTCTATCTTGTATCTTTGTTCCACATGCAATGGAAAGATAATGTGCTCGACAATTTTTAGGTTGTAATTTTTTGTAAATTTTTAGGTTGTAGATTTTTGCATTTGTCATATGTATTGATTTATATGATATGGAATGTGTAGAGACCATTTGGGTTCTTCCAACATACACAGCCTGCCGCTACATAAGAAATTAGTAGGTCAATTAGTGTGGGGATGATTAAAAAGATGGAGGTGATGTCTGAACCAATAGTGATGAAGAATGGGGTATATAAGGCTACAGAAAGATGGTGGATAGTGAGCTTCCTGATGACGCTGGTATGCATTGAGACTGCGTGTCAGCCATCCGTGACGTCACTTCCTGTTGGGTTTGGATAGCACTTGCGGTCGCTGGAGCGCAGGCTGTTTATGTTGGTGCTGACCATAGCACCATCAAATGTAAGAGCTAAATCGCTTTTAATCTTTGTTTCGGTATTTTAATAAACGTTATTACACTATCCTGGATCATTATATTTTTTCTGGGTCTCGACTGCTGGGGAAAGAGAGAGTATTTAAAAGGACAGTGGCTGGTGTATTCCTATAAGGCATCATGACTGCGACCCTGAAGCCCTGTACACACGATCAGATTTCCTATGGATTCTAGTCCGATGGATTTGTCCATCGGATATCCGATGAAACTGTTTTCCATCAGTCTTGTCCACACACCATCAGTCAAAAAACTGACCGTTCCAAACGCGGTGACGTAAAACACTCCGATGAGCCGAGAAAAAACGGAAAATTGGTATCAAATACTTACCGTATTTTTCCTTTCCTGATGGACTCCATGGCAGCCTACGTGTTGGTTAATCCCGCCCCTCATACCTCATAGGACCCTTCTCCCATAAATCTTTGCTCTGGGCCAGAGGCCGTGTTCCATAATTTAGCCTACTCCAGCCACTGGGAGGGAACTCCTGCTGCCATGGAGTCCATCAGGAAAGGAAAATTACGGTAAGTATTTGATATAAATTTTCCATTTTCCTGACAGACTCCATGGCAGCCTACGTGTGGGAAATAACTAGCCATACACACCCGGGTGGGCAGAGTGCTGGACAAAAGAAAAAAGGTTTAATTGGCACCATCAACAGACAAGATATGTAAACCACTACGCAGTAGTGTGCCATGAACGTGTTAATTGAAGACCACAAGGCCACCTTGCAAATAACTTCTGGAGGCACGTGACGTGATGCCGCCCATGATGAAGACACTTCTAGTTGAGTGAGCAGTCACCGCTTCTGGAGGCGCCAAGCCCTTGGCTTTATAGGCCCACTGAATGGCCTGAACAATCCATGCTCCGATAGATCTGGAAGAGGCACGCATTCCCTTATACTTCCTGTGAAAAGAACGAGCAGGTGGTCAGTCTGACGGAAAGAAGCTGTAGCTTCAAGATACTGACTCAGAGCTTTTCCAACATCTAAGGGATAAACACTGGAATCCTCGGTAGATCTGAACGTTGGAAGAGCAATCTCCTGATTGTCATGAAACACAGATGCCACTTTGGGGTCTGAACCCAACATAGGAATTAAAAGGTTTAGAAATGGCTCCTTGCATCCCTGAGAGCTGATTTCAGAGACCCTCTTGGCCGATGTTATAGCCACCAAGAAGACAACTATTAGAGAGAGTCATTTGACAGAAGATTGATCTTCATGTTCCAACTCTCTACCTAAGAAAAAATCCAGGACAAGGGGAAGATCCCAATTAGAAAAACTTGGCTCTGAGGTCTGAGCCTTATTGCTCCTCTGAAAAACTACTGAGTAAGAGGGTGTCTAGCCCAGGAAACACCGGTAAAGGCAGAGATTACAGCGATTTGGACTCGCAGCGAGCTGACTGACAATGAGAGATCCAATCCTGATTGTAAGAAGCCCAGGATATCATGTATCTTTGGGTTTTTGCAAGAACCTGCAGTGGAAGAGGTGTAGTCTGAAAACTTTTTCCAAATCCTCTGGTAGACCCTGTTGGTGCCTGTTCTTCTGGCATTTAATATTGTGGAGATGGCCCTACTTTGACAGCCTAGGGCCTCCAACCTTCCCCTCTCAAGAACCAGATCATCAGATGTAGATGGGCCGGGCATGGATGTAGAAATGCCCCTTGTGATAGGAGATCTGGTCTGGAGGGTAGAGGAACTGGGTCCCGGAAGCGGAGTTGCATCAGCAGTAGAAACCATGGCTTGTTTGGCCAGTAGGGGACTATTGCCACTGTCTCTGCTTCTTCCATCCTGAGCCTCGACAAAAAACAGAGAATGACAGGAACCGGGGGAAAGGCATAGGCCCTGTGGAACCGCCAATGGTCTGTCAGAGCATCTACCCAAAAGCCTGGGGATACCAAGACCTCGTGTAGTATCTCTCTAGTCTGAAGTTGCATGGGGAGGCAAACAAGTCTACTTCCGGAATGACTCCCAGGGACAGGACCCACCTGAAGACTTCGGGGGGGAAGTCCACTCATTGTCCAGAGAAACTCTCAACAGGAAATCTGCCTGAACGTTCGGGACTCCAGGGAGATAGACAGCTGTCAGATTGGCCAGGTTTTTCTGGGCCAAGATCATGATGGGCTCTATTTCCTTTGACAGGGAGAGTCTGCGAGTACCCCCCTGTCTCTTGATGTATGCGACTGCCGTTGTGTTGTCCAGTCTTAGGAGGACTGAGTCTCCTGCTGTTAAGTGGTGAAAGGCCTGCAGAGCGCAGAACGCTGCCCGGAGTTCCAGAACATTGGAGACTGTCCTGTGAGAGGGAAAATTCCATATGCCTTGGGCTACTTCTGTCAGCCCCTGTTGCTGGCATCTGTAGTGATGGTGACCCAAGACACAGGTGCGATGGAGTGACAATTGAGGAGGTTCCTCTGTTGTAGCCACCAAGGAAAGCTCTCCCGCATGGATGAGGTTATTTGGATAAAGTGATCCCGAAGCCCTGGATTATACTGCTGGAGGAAACCCTTCTGGAAGGGCCGCATTTTCCACTGAGCCCACTTTACCATGGGTGTTGTTGCCACCATGGTGCCAATGATCTTTAGGCATTGAGAGGCTTGGAGATGAGGACGACATTGCAAGCCAAACTCTGTCCCGGATCACTGGGATTTTTCCAGGGGTAACAAGATGGTGCTCTTGATAGCGTTGAAGTGTGCCCCGAGGAATACCAGGGACTGCGTAGGATCCAGATGGCTCTTTTCCAGATTCAGAAGCCAACCAAACTCGAGTAGAGTGGAGATGACCTGGGATCTGTGGATTAGCAACTGCTCCTTGTCCCGAGACAACAGCAGGTCTAGATAGTGATACAGACGGATACCTCTGGTCCTGATCAGAGCCACGACAGCCAACAAGTTTTGAAAACACACGAGGCGATGTTGTAAGCCCCAAGGGGAGACAGGTGAACTGCAGACGGATTTGATCGACAGCAAAGCGAAGGTATTTCTGGAATTCTGACGCTATCGGAACATGGAAGTAGGCGTCCTTCAGGTCTATAGAGACAAGCCAATCACCTGGTTGGATTGCTTGACTGATCATGAGTAGTGTCTCCATCTTGAACTTCTCCTTCTAGATAAAAGAATTCAAGTGGGCTAGGTCTATAACTGGCCTCCAGGAGACGTTTTTCTTCAACACCATGAAGAGGGGCGAGTAGACCCCTTAAAACCTTTTGTCATCTGGAACTGGAATTGCAGCGCCCTGAGCCACAAGAGAGACAGGAGAATTCGCTTTTTCTCTTCCGAGAGAGGCAAGGATGCCGACTCGCTCTGTTTTAGGCAGGTGCAATATCATAAAGACTTAGGGGATTCTTGTCCACCGGAAGATGCCCCTTTTGAAAACTTCTGGCCTGAAGGCTGTTTTTTCTTCCAGGTCTTCTTGAACTCACGGCCAGGCCTATAGTAGCGAGCATTCCTTGCTCGATCTGAACTTTGCCTGGGCTGTGTTCTCTTCTGGTTTAGCAGACGGCGATCCTGGGGAAGGAACCCCGACTTGCCCCCTGTGGCACGGGTGATGGCACTGTCCGATATGTTCCCAAATAGAGACGAACCCCCAAATAGAATCCTGCACCATGCCTGCTTGGAGGCAGGGTCAGCTACCCATGGGTGCAGCCACAAGGCACGCTTAGCCGTGACAGATGTCAGCATGATCCGAGCCACCAGGCGAATTATGTCTAGGGAAGCCCCACGAGAAAAGCCAACGTCAACCTTAGCCCATGAATAGGTGAGCTCCTGGCCAGTTCTTCCGAGATGCTCCTCAGAGAAGCATCTACGTCGTCTGCCCAGACTTCCATCGCTTTAGAAACGGCTGCGAGAGCTAGAGCTGGTTTGCAGGTCATACCCGCTGTAATGTAGATCTGCTTGAGGTCGGTATAAATTTTCCACTCCAGGCAATCCCTAAAGGAAACAGTATCCTCCAATGGGAGTGTGACATGCCTCACCATCCTCATTAGGGCTGAGTCAATGAGAGGAGCCGACTCCAGGTGTTTTACATCCTTGCTTTTAAATGGGTACATTTTTGATACCTTCATTAACAGGCAATTCTTCCTTTCAACACCACCCCATTTGTCGGTAATTATTGCGCTGAGTTCACCCAAAAAGGAGAAATTAGGGTGTTCTTTTTTGAGGTGTTTAAAATATTTCCTCTGTTTGGAGGGTGCCTCCACTGGCTCTTCCATCTCAAAGCTTCTTTGACAGCTTTTGACCAGCTGTGGTACTAGGGCAAATTCAAAACCTGCACCAGGGTCATCTACCTCCACCTTACTGTCTGAGGCTTCAATTGAGGAATGGCTCGGCTGTGAAGGGCCTGGAGCCTTGAGATCATCCCTAATAGGGACTGACATAGTGTCGCCAGCAGGGTTGTGGGTATGACCAGAATCCCCTTTACTCAGGGACTCATGGACCACCTTTCTGACCAGTGATTCCACTTGTTGGTCTCCACCCTCTCTTATGCGACTTTAGAAAAGCATCGCTTGCAGAGCGATTTGCCTTCAGGAACCTGGGCCCCGCATACCCAGCAGGCTTTCCTCACAGAGCGGCTGGAGTGGCGGTGAGAGTGACGCCCAGAGGTGGTTTTAGACTCCTATCTTTGGTACCTAGATCTAAAGGAAGATCTGACGCCTGGACCTTGAAGAGGAGTGACAACGTTGAGACCTAGGACGGTCTTTGCCGTGCTTTGGTGTTCAGACCTAGAAGAGCTGAGTGACAAAGAAAGGGTTAAGAGCTCCTGAATGAGTGAACCTAAGCATCACAGGTAGAAAATAAATAAATCCTACCTGCAACGCAAGGGTTGGCCACAAGAGGGCGGTGACAGATCCATGGCAAGGCAGTTTGAAAGTGAAATGAATCATTAAAGCCTTATGAGAAACAGGAGTGACAACAGGCATGAGAGAGCACATAACAAAACATAGCCAGCACCCAGGGAGCCTGCAGCAAAAATTTACCTTGTAAACCATAGCCCAGTGCCTGGGTAAATACCGCATAAGCCTGCAAGTCATCCCAAGTAATAGCTGCTTTGACAGCTATTTAAATCTGCCACCGTTAACGATGTCACCGCCCCATAGCGGTTGCCATCCGGTGGCGGCCAATCGCATTCGCGACCGCCGCCGCCATTTTGGCGAAACTGCGCCTGCACGAACCAAGCACAGAATCTTCGTTCGCGGCTTGCGGATGCGCAGCGACTTCCTGAAACGGCGAGCTGGAACGCAGCTGCGCTCCAGCCGCCGTGGCCACTCACTGGAGCTTGATAGAAAATAAGGAGACACACAAAACACAGAGATACGGCTGCCATATAAAAGGAATATCTTTGTACATTACCACCACCACGGCACGATCCGGACCAGAACCTGGGACTGGGTAGCTGTTCGCTAGACCCACCGCACGATCGGGCGTTTACAAAGCCTCCCGCTAATAGCTGGGACGTTTGGCCATATTGCCGCTTGCCTGCCAATGGCCAGGTTAGTAAGCTCTTCATGGTATCGCATCATATCGCCCATGTCCACCTGCTAATAGCTAGGATTGCTGGACTGCAGAGAGGATCACCGCTAACCACCAATGTATCGCCGTGCACACCGCCAGGCCTGGATTACAGAAAAACTTCATGAAAAGGTAAGACTATATCTTGGTCCTAGGAGGAGGACAAAAAAAGGAACACGGCCTCTGGCCCAGAGCAAAGATTTATGGGAGAAGGGTCCTATGAGGTATGAGGGGCGGGATTAACCCACACGTAGGCTGCCATGGAGTCTGTCAGGAAATGAAGTTTAATGCTTCTGAGCATGCGTCGACTTGATTCTGAGCATGCGTGGGTTTTTGATCCGATGGACTTGCCCATAGACGATCAGAGTTTTCGATCGGTTTTTTATCCATCGGAAAAATTTAAAACATGTTCTATTTTTTAAAACCGATGGAAAAAAGACCGATGGGCCCCATACACGATCGGTTTGTCTGATGAAAAGAATCCATCGGACGAAAATCCATAGGTTATCCGATCGTGTGTACAGGGCTTAAGATATCAAAGGCGTATTTATTATGTATGGTTGGTAAGTGTGCATTTTGTACACACAGTGGTGGAGCACTAATTGAAGGAGTTGATAAGGCACTTTAATACCAGAAGTCACGGTGGTTGGAGTTTAAAGCAAGGACTACTCTGTTTATGGACTTTGTAGTGTGTTTTTTATTTTTAAAATGTATTTTCCAATTTTTTTCATCATTCACTTTTGCTGGATTGAGGCTTATATACATCATATATGCTATCATATTTGAAGAGATGAAGGTTGTGTGTTAGCGCCTTTATTTTTTACATATTTTCATTTAGAGAAGAGAAGACTGCAGACAAACAGGTACAACTTATGTAGAAATATTTGTTCCATCTGTGTTTCAACTGAGAATAGTCTTTTCACTGGGTATATGGAAAGGTTTACAACCACTTTAAGGCAGCTCATTAAGGCCTTGTTCACACTCAAAATACTGATGCTGAACAAACGCACCTATAGCGTTAATGTGCATTGTTTGGCACATTTAATGCACATGTAAAAAATGCTCCCAAAACACCCTATGCACGTTTGATGTGCGCATTAAAGGTGCGTTAAAAATGCACCACAGATGCCAATAAATGGCCCTGCCTCTAAACACCAACGTGTGCATCGACACATAGGTTCAAATGGAGGGGTGTTTAGAGGCAGAAGAAAAACGCCCCTAACAGCTAAATTTTTGATATATTGTAGTGCTGTATGCCCACGCTTAGGAAAGTTTAGTGAAATAGTAAAACCTGAATAAAGTAAAAGAAATAAGAGCTGCAGCCCCCCCTAAAGGGCCCCTCAAAGAGAGTCCTAGCAATAAATATGTGTAAATAGATGGGGTATGGCGCTGCTCACTAGTCCTATCTAGGACCAGTATAGTAAGTGTTTCAAATTAATATAGTATGGCAAATTGTCGAGCCATGTATAATCGTGCCACCCTAAATAGTGATAGTGATATTGTGTCCCTGCTATATATGGGATAACGAACCAGCTAAATTTTTGAGCCCAAGTGTGCATGAGGCTTTAAAAAGCACCATATGTTTTTGTTTTTGTTATAAACAAGATATTAATTTCTACCCTAATGCCCCATACACACGATCGTTTTTCTTGCCATTTTTTTTCTTGCCGTTTTTCACGTCGTTTTTTTTCATGTTTCCTCTCAAGCCTGTCTTGCGTACACACGATCATTTTAAAAAACGATCAAGCAAAGCGCAGTGACGTATACCACGTATGACGGCACTATAAAGGGGAAGTTCCGCTCGAATGGCGCCACCCTTCATGTTAGTAAAGTTTGTTGAGCGGCGATTCGCGCTTTTCAGCCTCGTGCTTTTCAGTCCGTTACTGCGTGACAAATGTGCTATCTCCATTCCGAACGCTAGTTTTACCAGAACGAGCGCTCCCGTCTCATACTTGATTCTGAGCATGCGCGTTTTTTTTCACGTCGTTAAAGCATACACACTATCGTTTTTCACGTCGTTAAAAAAAACGACATGAAAAACGACGTGAAAAAAGAGAGCATGTTCGAAATTTTTAATGGCCGTTTTTCACGTCGTTAAAAATGCTCTGGAGCATACACACGATCATTTTTAATGGCCATTTTTTAAAATGGCATTTTTAACGGCATGAAAAACGATCGTGTGTATGGGGCATAAGGCTCCGTTCACACCTAGGTGTTTTTGGGCGTTTTCCTGCTCTATGCCTCAGCTCTAAAAACGCCCAACAAGACAAATTCCATTCATTTCAATGGCCCCCGTTCACATCTGAGCATTCTGTCGCCTAAAGCAAAACGCTGTCGCTCAAAAAAGTACAGGAGCTTATTTTTTGTCAGATTACAGGCGTTTAATTCTTTTACATTGGTGACCATCCACTGACAAAGTCCCGCCCACTGGGATGTAACGCATACAGACGGACGGAAGTCACGTGACGTCACCCGTGGCCATCGCTGATTTCATATATACACTCGCTGTAATACCAGGCACTTGGATATAGTGCCATTTTTGTACTGTATTTTCCGGCGTATAAGACGACCTTTTGTACTTAAAAATATCCCCCAAAAGTCAGGGGTCGTCTTATACGCCGGTACCTGTATGCAGAGTCAGTCAGACTGCGGCCATCCATTGTTCAAAATCCGCGCCTCCTCCTCGTCCTGTTCCGTGTTAGGCGGAACACTCCGCCTATCACGGAGATATTCTCATCCTCGGCCTCGGACGAGAGGACCTCCCTGATAGGCGGAACACCAAACACAGGCTCTGCTGGGAAACTGAGTGTTCCGCCTATCATGGAACAGGACGAGGAGGAGGCGCGGCTTTTGAACAATGGACGCCCGAAGTCTGACTCTCCATACAGGGATAAGGTATGGAGATCTGGAGATCGGCACAGTGAGGTAGGCAATGAGCACAGTGAGGTATGCAATGAGCACAGTGAGGTATGCAATGAGCACAGTGAGGTATGCAATGGGCACAGTGAGGTATGCAATGGGCACAGTGAGTTATGAAATGGGCACAGTGAGTTATGCAATGGGCACAGTGAGGTGTGTCGGAAGGGGGTCATCTTATACAGCGAGTATATCCCAAAACCAACCTTTTAGCTGGAAAATTAGGGGGTCGTCTTATACGCCCAGTTGCCTTATATGCCGGCAAATACAGTAAGTTTTTATTCTGCTTTTACTACAATTAAAGTTCTATTCCTGCGGAGAGCACTATATATGTTCTATTTACTCGCATGATTCATGTGATTCTGGAGTTGAGGTTGCCTACATCTGGCACATTGAAAGTGGCATTGCTAACCCAAGAAGGGACGTTTTAGGATCTGCCTGTTCTGTCTTTGGTTAAATACCAATACACCCTGTATGGGAAAGAGAATTAGACTTTCTTTAAAGGGTCCATTCTGTGAGGTGAGCACCCATTTTTCTCATTGGTGGAGGTTCTTTTCCCACGAAGTCACCTGCATGTTTTCCATATTGTATCATCACTGAAGACACCACATATTGGTTTACCTGTGATATATGGACTTGTTACTAGCGCTGCACTGTCTTTTTATATACAGTATATTGAACTTCAAAACGCCTGTACAAAAACGCTGAAAAAGCTACAAAAAAAAGGCAAGAAAAAAACACAAGAAAAACACCTGTAAAATAACGACGACTAGATGTGAACGAAGCCTAATACAATACAATACAATACGTGTTTTGCTTTTGACCACTTTTACATTCAGGCTGCAAAACCCCTTTTAAAAATGGACCGTATTTGTTAAACAGTTGATAAGGGATTTTAACTACGGTAAATAAACTGGAAGATTACATTCAAAGGTTCTCCCTCACCTGTTACATACAAAATGGAAGATATCTGCAATGATAATTAGTCCAGGATTAAAAATTAATTTCCCAAAAGGCTTACAGATATGATGTGGCTGGGGTAAGGTTTATACACATCAGCAGAATATTAAACTCTTCAGTTTTCGCAGAAACTGAATGGAATGCGCTTATTAAATAAGTCATAGATTTATGAAGCACTGGCAGCTTAAAACAATTGATGTATCAATGCCAGAGATATTGATTCACGTACAGCTAATAAAACAGCCCGTGTAATTGTAGCGGCCTCACTCCCTCTTCGACTTTATCGGTTATACTCCAGCTCATGTCTAGGGGTTCCTGGGTTGCGAGAGTGAGATGCGCCACGGCCCATGTCCTCCCCATTGTAGTAGGGAGGTGAAGGCCACTTCCTGATGTTTCCTCGGGCCGGTGTGTTCTGTGAATGCACTGAGTCTGTAATTGCAAGCTCACCAGCCTCCCCTTTGCTTCCAGTAACTGGAGTTCGCACACCGAAGAAAGGTCCAACACTTGTTTATTTGACACTCCAATAGCAAAGCACAATAAACAGTTCTTTCGCAACAAACTGGTTGGGACCTATAACCTTGCCAACGGTGGGGCGAGCAGATCGAGGCACTTCCTAAAGTTTAAGTTCTATGCCACTGTACTATGACCAGCGGCGCCTAAGCCAATCCGGCTGTTACAGAACAGGAAGGATGGGGTCTCTTCCAGCAACCCCTATGAACAGCAATGGAGCCCTCTTCGATACGCTGTGGCCCCTATCAGGGGGATGTGTCCTCCCAAGAGAGTTCCCAGAGGCCCACTGTCACCGGGTTGGTGCTGCTCCGGGTCTCCAGTGGGTAACCTCCCCGGCCTCCTCACCTCAGGTACGAGTCCCTCCGCCCAGGGACCCTCGGACAGTCCACCCTAGCGGGACCCAGTCGAAGGTACTGGGCCCCAGGCCTCCTCGATAGTACCTCACCCCAGGCTAAAGGTGCCTGGGATGGACGCCAACATGACTCCGGACCAGGCCATGGGCACCTGGACCAGACTCCTGGATTTCCCGCACCCAGGCCTAAGGGCCCTGGGTGTGGACCGCAACCCTCCTCCTCCTCCGAGGACCTCCTTCTCCGCAAGACCTCGTGGTAAGCGCGTCTCCCCCTTTTATCTCCTCCCATCAACGGCCCGGCGGGTTCCCCGCCCCAGCCATACCATCTCCAGGAAGGGACAAAACAGGGAGCACTGCGAAGATGATTCTACCTGAAGCCTGTGGGTACCTCGCCACCCACAGGCAAAGGAGAATATTACATCCTCCAATCCTCCACGAAACAAAAAGGGGTCTGAATCCTAACACAATTATACACCTGGGTCACACTATTGCCCAGGTGTATCCCATCAATTTGAGGACCCCGCTACATAATATATGCAGTATTCAGGATCTACATTGCACTTAGCACAATTTCCCTCTGCAAAGATTTTGCCATCTGGGTGAAAGCACCTCGGGTCATTATCATTTTCAAGTGCGCTGCGTTCATTTTTTTGGATCTTAGAAATGATTTTTCCGCTCCTCACATATAATGCCGCTTTAAAAAAGGGCCAAGGATCACGCCAGAAGATTTTCTTCTCTTTTTGGATTCATCACAAAGCAAATAAGAATAAATGCACTAAAAATTCTTCACTGACTGACTACAGGCGAGCAAGGCTTTCAGGCCTAGCGGTTTGGTAACTGTCTAAAAGAAACAGAAATCTGCCACAAATGAAGCAGACCCAGCCTACAGCTGAAAATGGTGTTTGTGGATCTTGTTTCCCCATCTAGTTTTTTTTTTTTTTTAGGAGTTATTTTTTAACAAAATCAAAACCTCATAAGGAAAGAAGAACAAGCAGAGAAGGTACGTCATACAATAAAAATGTAATAAGGCCCACAGATAAATATACGAGGACGGTTTTGCATAATTTTTTTTTTCCAATTTCAGCATCACAATGTTGCAATAAAGGTCATCAACAAATGGTAACAGTGTCATCTTGTTTAATATCCAATTACAATACGACTTCCAGTCGCCTGGTTGTTGGTAATGCAATTCCTCCCATGCTGATTTCATTCATGTCTTTTGGGATTGTACGGAAATATAACAATTGGCTGAATGTAGTACAATGTGTAAAATCTGTCATGACAATAAGCATACTCCCCACTGTGGAGATTTGCTTCCTAGGATTGGTAGACCCCTTGGCCCCTACAAAGGTGATCTGAAATATCCTAACCATATTGTTCTATTATGCCAGGAAAAGTACTGTATTATTCTTTCTTGGAAGAAATCTACTTCCCGACCATTCCGGCCTGGAAGGCTCTGATAAACAAGGCATTGCCTCTTCATAAAGCCACATATACCAGTAGAGGGGTGCAAGCTAAATTTGACAAAGCGTGGGGAGGCTGGGTGAATGATACATCTACTGTATCAGAGTGAGAGCTGTCTCTCTTTGAGAATGCCTTCAACTTTTTATTAATACCATAATACTGTATGACGTGGTCCCTTTTGAAATTTGATGGGGATAGGTATCTGATTGTATTGCATATGAGATCTACACTCACTGGCCACTTTATTAGGTACACCTTGCTAGTATCGGGTTGGATCCCCTTTTGCTTTCAGAACTGCCTTCATTCTTTATTGCATATGTTCAACAAGGTGTTGGAAACATTCCTCAGAGATTTTGGTACATCCTGACATGATAGCATCACACAGTTGCTGCAGATTTGTCAGCTGCACATCCATGATGTGACTCTCCTGTTCCACTACATCCTAAAGGCGCTCTAATGAATTGAAATTTGGTGACTGTAGAGGCCATTGGAGCACAGTGACCTCATTGTCATGTTCAAGAAACCAGTGGTTAGATGATTTGAGCTTTGTGACATGGTGCATTATCCTGCTAGAAGGAGCCATCAGAAGATGGGTACACTGTAGTCATAAAGGGATGGACATGGTCAGCAACAATACAGGTGATACTCGAAAAATTTGAATATCGTGCAAAAGTTCATTTATTTCACTAATGCAACTTAAAAGGTGAAACGAATATATGAGATAGACTCATTACATGCAAAGCAAGATAGTTCAAGCCGTGATTTGTCATAATTGTGATGATTATGGCTTACAGCTCATGAAAACCCCAAATCCACAATCTCAGAAAATTAGAATATTGTGAAAAGGTGCAATATTCTAGGCTCAAAATGTCCCACTCTAATCAGCTAATTAAGCCATAGCACCTGCAAAGGGTTCCTGAGCCTTTAAATGGTCTTCCAGTCTGGTTCAGTAGGAATCACAATCATGGGAAAGACTGCTAACCTGACAGTTGTGCAGAAAACCATCATTGACACCTCAAGCCTCAAAAGGTAATTGCAAAAGGAGTTGGATGTTCCCAAAGTGCTGTATCAAAGCACATTAATAGAAAGTTATGTGGAAGGGAAAAGTGTGGAAGAAAAAGGTGCACAAGCAGCAGGGATGACCGCAGCCTGGAGAGGATTGTCAGGAAAAGGCCATTCAAAAGTGTTGGGGACTTTCACAAGGAGTGGACTGAGGCTGGAGTCAGTGCATCAAGAGCCACCACACACAGGCGGATCCTGGATATGGGCTTCAAATGTTGTATTCCTCTTGTCAATCCACTCCTGAACAACAAACAATGTCAGAAGCGTCTTACCTGGGCTAAAGAAAAACAGACCTGGTCTGTTGCTCAGTGGTCCAAAGTCCTCTTTTCTGATGAGAGCAAATTTTGCATCTCATTTGGAAACCAAGGACCCAGAGTATAGAGGAAGAATGGAGAGGCACACACTGCAAGATGCTTGAAGTCCAGTGTGAAGTTTCCAGTCTGTGTTGATTTGGGGAGCCATGTCATCTGCTGGTGTTGGTCCACTGTGCTTCATTAAGTCCAGGGTCAATGCAGCCGTCTACCAGGAGATTTTGGAGCACTTCATGCTTCCTTCCACAGACGAGCTCTACGGGGATGCTGAGTTCATTTTCCAGCAGGACTTGGCACCTGCCCACACTGCCAAAAGCACCAAAATCTGTTTCAATGACCGTGGGATTACTGTGCTTGATTGGCCAGCAAACTCACCTGACCTGAACCCCATAGAGAATGGGGCATTGCCATGAGAAAGATGAGAAACATGAGACTGAACAATGCAGAAGAGCTGAAGGCCGCTATTGAAGCATCCTGGTCTTCCATAACACCTCAGCAGTGCCACAGGCTGATAGCTTCCATGCCACGCCGCATTGAGGCAGTAATAGCTGCAAAAGGGGCACAAAACCAAGTACTGAGTACATATGCATGCTTATACTTTTCAGAGGTCCGATATTGTTCTAAGTACAATCCTTGTTTTATTGATTGCATGTAATATTCTAATTTTCTGAGATTGTGGATTTGGGGTTTTCATGAGCTGTAAGCCATAATCAGCACAATTATGACAAATTACGGCTTGAACTATCTCATATTTTAGTTTCACCTTTTAAGTTGCATTAGTGAAATAAATGAACTTTTGCACGATATTCTAATTTTTCGAGTATCACCTGTACTCAGGAAGGCCATAGTGGGAGGGCGGGAGGAGGCAGAGCTGATCATTCTCCCATTAGTGGAGAGGAGGGGGAGGGCTGTGCTTTGTAAGAATGGAACACTCTCAGTCCTGTGACATCGCCGGATAACAGCTGCAGTGCAGGATGGAGGGATCACTGCATTCTTTCACTGCCATCTGGCCGCAAATCCAGCCCTGTTAAAACCCCCGCGGGAGCCGCTCGATCAGTAGCACTCGGCCAGCTCTGTGAACTGCACATGCGCAGTTCTGAGCGGGCCGCATAGCGGCCCTTTTACAGAGAATTCAAGTGGCCTGGGGGAAATTTGCACTCTGCCCCCCGGCCCAGCCCGCCCCTGTAACCATCTGAATGTCGCAGCTGAAGTCGAAACTCATCAGACCAGGCAATGTTTTTCCAATCTTCTATTGTCCAATTTTGGTGAGCCTGTGCGAACTGTAGCCTTAGTTTCCTGTTCTTAGCTGACAGGAGTGGCACCCGGTGTGGTCTTCTGCTACTGTAGCCCATCTGCTTCAAGGTGCAATGTGTTGTGTGTTCAGAGATGGTATTCTGCATACCTTGGTTGTAATGAGTGGTTATTTAAATTACTGTTGCCTTTTTATCATCTCGAACCAGTCTGTCCATTCGCATCTGACATCAACAATGCATTTTGCACAACTGCCGCTCACTGAATATTTTCTGTTTTTAGGACCATTCTCTGTAAACCCTAGAGATGTCCCAGCCATCAACAGTTTTTAAATACTCAGACCAGCCCATCTGACACTAACAACCATGCCACGTTCAAAGTCACTTAAATCCCCTTTCTTCCCCATTCTGCTTGTTTCGAGCTTCAGCAAGTCGTCTTCATCACGTCTAGATGTCTCATCACGTCTAGATGTCTAAATGCACTGAGTTTCTGCCATGTGATTGACTGATTAGCAATTTGTGTTACCAAGTAATTGAACAGGTGTACCTAATAATGTGGCCGGTGAGTGAATTATTGTGAAGTTTTTTATTTTATTTTTCAAAATGGCAGTTACATGAAAACGATTATGGGAAAATAACTTTTTCAGGGGACTTGTAGTTGGCTCTTATCCCGAGTCTGTCCTTTGCTCTTTGTCAGGGCTATGCTGACCATTTGTGCTGATGTATGACTCTTATCTGGTTTTTGTTCCTTCCTTAGTTGTTTGTTTTGTCGTTTGACAAAGTGTCATGTTTGTACTATGTTGGAAACTATTTAAAAATTATTTTCCAATTACAATATGACCAGACAATGCATAAAATTACCTTTTCACTATAGCAACATAATCTGAATAACCAGTGTGATGGACATAGAGGGCGGGAGAGAGGGTAAAGTGAAACAATAGGGTCACCAGGAAATAGGGAACAAGGAGCAAGGAGCAGGGTTGGAGGATCATGGGTGAACAACATCAAGAAAGGCATGGTTGAGTTGCTTCATATATGTAGACCTTCTACAAACACACTATATAAACAGTCTCATTCTATAACACAGTCTAAAACTATCCTTATACAATCCTTATACACCTATCAGATTAGAGAAGAGAGATAGGAACCATACCAAGGGCCCACCAGTGTGGTAATAGGTAAATCAAAGATAATGATAATGATGGTAAAAACAGAGACATGGTGTATTTGTCCAAAGTTTTATCAAGCGGTAATTACAGGTTGAGGGGTGGAGCTCTTGTTAATTGCAACTAATACTTTCAAAGGATGTTCTATCTAGGCTGTTTTAGCCTAAAAGAGAAGGCCAGATTTTCTTTTTTCAAACACAGCATGTACCTATTAGGACACCCCCCTTACATTACAATACAGGTATGGGCTGTTTTAAGCTGGCTGAACATTAAAAAACGATTTTGGTACCTTTTAAATAGCTAATGCGTGACATAGCCTGGAATGGTGCAATAGTCCTGTCCAGCCTTTTTCAACCACGGTGACGTAGCACTCCGGGGTGCCTTCTAGGCTCTTCAGGGGTGCCCTTGGCAAAATGTTTAAAAATTGCCCCAAATTGCCCCAAAATTGTCCAGAAGCCAGCAAATGGATCAAGCCTGTCTTTTTGTTACACACAGCCACGGGTCTTTCAGAAAATGTATACTTTTTCAGGGGTATAAAGTCAATCTAGCAAAAAAATGCATATTTTAATACTGTATGTGTGGGAAAAATGTTCATTTCATTTTCTTAGAAGTCCTCTTTTGTTGGTTTCAGCCCCTACGGTCAGTTATGACTATGTCCACTTCCTGGAAATCTGTCCTCCCTGGATGCTACCCTTGCTGGGCTTCAGGCCGTCCACACCACCTCAGCTCCCGGTAATTATGCCCCTTTTGGGTGGGTCCCTGATCTTTAATGCCACACTTCCATCATGCAGCTACACTTGTTAATATCTCAGAGTGTGGGGCTTTTATAGTTAATCTTACTTTTATTATTTTTCCATATTTATCCCCATTTTTTTCCTTGATAGGGTCAGACCATATAGAAATTCTTTCTATTTTAATACATTACTCATCCAATCCACACGCATGCTCATGAAGAGTGGATCAATCCACGAAATGCATAGAGCTACTATATGCTGTGTTTCTATTAATCATGTGTTTTAATTTATATTCTTTAGTATGTGTATTATGTGATATTTACTGTCTGCAATCATGTGGCAATCTGCCTTTATTGTATGTACATGAATTGTATTGGTTACTGTATTTTATTCATGATTATCATTATGTATTACAATATTGATTTATACAATAAATTTGATCTTTTTACACCTACGTGCTTAATTTAACCACTTCCCCACTGCCCATAGTCATATTACGTCCACAGATGGGATCTCCCATCCTGGGTGGACGTCATCGGCTTTGTGGGGGGATATCTGAATGATGCCTGCAGCTAGAGGCATCATTCAGATATCCTTTTCTTGTGCCGGCGATTCTGCGCACCATAAGAACGATCATAGCGGCGGTTCTGCCGCTTGATCGTTCTTATAGGCGGTGGGAGGGGACATCCCCCCCCTCCCGCCGCCATCCGGTGCTTCTCCGGGCTCTCCCGTGCCATCGGGGACCCGGAGAGAATCGACGGCGCCGGTGGTGGGTCACGTGGTGAGCATAGAGATGACTGGTCATCACATTGCGCCCGGGTTTTCATATGTAAACAAAGCCGCCATTGCGGCTAGTAAGTATGAGATCAGTGAAAAAAAATTCACGATCTCATGCTTTTCAGCCTGGAGGAGAGATGTGGGGTCTTATTGACCCCGCATCTCTCAATAAAGAGGACCTGTCACACACATTCCTATTACAAGGGATGTTTACATTCCTTGTAATAGGAATAAAAGTAATCTAAAAAAAAAAAAAGTTAAATAAGTGTAAAATAAAAATAAAATAAGTAAAAAAAAAAAAATTAAAACGCCCTTGTCCCCGGTAGCTCGTAATCAGAAGCGAACGCACACGTAAGTCCCACCCACATATGTAAACGTCGTTTAAACCACATATGTGAGGTATCGCCGCGTGCGTTAGAGCACGTGCAATAATTCTAGCACTAGACCTCCTCTGTAACTCTAACCTGGTAACCTGTAAAAAAATTAAAGCGTCGCCTATGGAGATTTTTAAGTACCGAAGTTTGGCGCCATTCCATGAGTGTGCGCAATTTTAAAGCGTGACATGTTAGGTATCTATTTACTCGGCGTAACATCATCTTTCATATTTTCTCAAAAAATTGGGCTAACTTTACTGTTTTGTTATTTTTTAATTAATGAAACCATTTTTTTCCCCCAAAAAAAGGCGTTTGAAAAATTATTGCGCAAATACCGTGCAAGAAAAAAAGTTGCAATGACCATCATTTTATTCCCTAGGGTGTCTGCTAAAATAACATATAATGTTTGGGGGTTCTGAGTAATTTTCAAGCAAAAGAATGATGATTTGTACATGTAGGAGAGAAGTGCCAGAATAGGCCCAGTATTGATGTGGTAAAAAAAGCCCGGTGTTGAAGTGGTTAAAAGTACCACTTCCTTCCCCCCCCCTTTTTTTCATTCAGATATGGATGGAGGCACCGGACCTTACCAGGTCATCACCTCATTTAAAGTCCCAAATTGTTTTTCTCTTTCTTTTCATATATAATATAGGGTTTAGATAAAGTTGAAATCTAAAAATCTAGGGGAAAAAATCTAAATATTCCTGTGCCTGAAAAGAAGTTCATCCATTTAGTTGGTTTGGTTTGCTGGTGTTGCAACACTCAGGTAATGTTAAAACAATAAAAGGGTTAAGGACTGCCCCAAGAGATGCCAGTTTTATTGTACCTATTAAAATCTGATGTGGACACGCAAGGTGAAAAGTCCCGGTGCAGTTCACTGTCAGTTCTCGGAACCAGGACTGAGAAAGTTTCCACTTACTTAGGTTTATTTGCTAAAGCTGGCTTCTGTCCAGCGACTCTGGAACTGAGAGACAGATTAAATGTGTTTGTGCTTCAGTACTCTGCGCAGTTTATCATCCTGACAATTTTTTTAAATTAACCCCGAAAGGCCTTCAAAAGCATTTACAGCTGGCCCCACCACCAGTAAACGGGTTAACTGAGCTATTGGTCTAAACTCAGGCTGCTACATTGTATGGTTTTCAGGCTCAGAAATACATTCACGGATGGGGAAGGACTGTGGCACATGTTCCAAAAATATAGGCATAACATTAAATAAAAAAATTAAAAATACTCTCCTTCTAACAAAGAAAATTACATAATTTATTTTTAAAAGCCCTCCCAAGTCCACCTATTAAGTAAACCTGTCAGATATTTAAAAGCTAATCCCTTGGCTGCCACAGCAGGGTGGAAGGATTTCATTTTTAATAATCTGACATTAGATGGTTAAATCCTGGCTGTTAATGCACAGCAAAGTAACCTGTGGCTCTCCAAAAGTCAGCGAGGGTGAAATAAGATTAACTAAGCCGCAGCTGACTGTTGAATTGTTATTATATGGAACAACTAAATTGTGGTTAAACAACAACAACTGTAGATGGCACATACAAATCCACAAAAGGAATGTGTATGCAAATTAGGAAAAGGTTTAACTTCACGTGAAATAGCAAGATGGTGGTGAAAAGTCTGCATTTGCTCCCTTAGGCACCAATGCTGTTCTTATGTCATTACAGTAGCTGTGACATGATCACCAAGTGATCTGGGATCCTTTGTACAATGCATCCAAACAGTGAACTGGATAATCCCTAAACATCTTTCCACTTGGGTTCATCAAGTTTGTGTACTAATGTCTCTCTATTGGGCATATTCATAAACAGCACTCTAGTTAAGAGACATGTAAACAGCTACAGGGCTTCCGTGTTTAAAGTCCAATTCCACACACTTAATCATTTAACTTGGAAGAGAACCAAAGTAAAGGGAGCATCATTTTTTTATTTTTCTCATTTTTGGTCTTCCGATTAAAAATATATTTATATATTTAAATTGGGCTTTAAAGCGGAGCTCCACCCACAAATTCTTTTTTTTTTTAAAGTCAGCAGCTACTAACACTGTAGCTGCTGACTTTTAATAAGGACACTTACCTGTCCTACTCTTCTGCGCTGATGGCCCCACCGCCATCCACACTAAGGGAGACTACTGCGCATGCCCGAGTCTCGCGCCGACTTGTGAATGGGCGGCTGCTCTCTGGGATTACACACAGTTCCCAGAAAGCAGCGCTCCCCATTCACTAGAAGAGAATGAGGAAGAAGATAGACCGCGGTTACGGAAGAGGCAGGTTACGGACTTCCGCACAGCAACAGGAATTTCGGGTGACTATAAAAAAAAAAAAAAAAATTCTATTTTTTTTTTTCTATTTATTTTTTTTTAGGATTTTTTGTGAACACATTTTTTTCTGGGTGGAACTCCACTTTAACTCCTTCATGCATAAGTTAAAACAAATTCTTAATTGGTTGTTAAGCCACTGTCATATCTACATATTACCCTCTCTGTTTCCTAATGCTATTTTTCCTAATGCTATCATGTGCCACAGTGTCTGTGTTTTATAAAAAAAATGCCGTCTATATGCAATTTCAAAGCGCCCTCCGGCGCTCACATGACCGGCCGCCTCTTTCCTCTCTCGAGCTGACAGGTACAGCATACCTCCCAACTGGCACGGATTCTGCGGGTTTTACCCGCATAGGCTCCTCCTTCCCGCAGTCCCGCGAGAGTGTCATCTTTCCCGCACAGCAGGAAGCATGAAGAGGAGGAAACAGCAACCAGCAGGTAAGCCCCCCCCCCCAGATTGGTGGTCAAAACAGTGCTCGGAGCCCCCCCCCCCCGCTCAACAACTTTTTCTTTTGGGGACGATTGTTTTTTTTTACATGTCCCGCGGAACCACCCATCCCCCCCGCTCAACAACTTTCATTAGCAGGGGAGAGGGGAGATCTGAATGTCCCGCTGTGGGACTTTTGAAAGTTGGGAGGTATGGGTACAGTGGGAGGGGCCGGGGATCCCCTGCTGATGTTAATCGGGAGGAGAGAGCTGGCTGGTCACAGGAGTGCCAAGCGGCACTCTGAAATCAGGTATAGCCACTGTGGCACATAGCATTAAGAAACAAAGAGGATTATATGAAGAATCAAAAGTAATTTCAGCAGCAGGAGGGGAGGGGGCGGGTATTGGTAAGAGCTAACAGGCAGGGAGGGGAGGGGGGAGAGGATGACAGAGAGAGCAGATGATGGAGGCATGTGAACTGATAATGGTGTCAGGGTTCAGCAGCCATGATAAACCGTAGTCAGTTTACAGGGGGGGGCAGAACCAGGCAGGATCAGCCAGGTATTTCAGGTGATACAGGGGGCCAAATGACACAGCACAAGCACTGTGCTGCATAACATGCTTTAGAGGAACAGGATCTATTATTCTATTTATTTTTTAGGGTAACAAACACTTTAAAACCTGAATCCAGTTTTGCAACTTTGGCATATGTTAGTAAAACTGTACATATTATCACAACTACTTAGTGTATACAGATGATTTATACCTTGATTTTTCAGGACTAATTTGGCTTTCAATTAGTAGTAAATGGTAATACAGTCGATATTTACTGTTCTTTTATTAGAAGGTAATCTGGCCCAAAATAGCAAAACAAATTTCATTTTTAAAATGTATCTGTAAGATTTTCCTACTCCTAACATTCACAGCAATGTAATTTAAAGTGTAAGTTCACCTTTACAGAAAATCTGTAAGGTGAACTTACACTGGACCCCCTTCCCATTGCACCCGGTCCCGCTGTACCTGAAGCCGGCGATCTCCCGTTCTGAGAGATGATATCGTCGCTTTACCAGTCAGGGGATTTGAAATCCCTGCTGCTTTTTCTCCTCTTCGCTCGCGGGTTCTGATTGGTCGGCACCGCCCATGTGACGGCGCCGACCAATTAGAATGCTCCCAAATGCACCTCCTGATAAGATACGTTTTGGAGAATGAGCCGCATGGGATTTCTAACCCTGGACCGGTAAAGCGGCGACCCGGTGTGTCAGTGCGGGTGATCGCCGTGCTCCAGGTGCTTTCCACCTTTAATGTGACCTATAAACTGTACAACTCAATTGAAAAACAAACTGAAATCTTTTAGGGAAGGGAAGTAAAAATAAAAAAACAAAAATAATGTGGTTGCATAAGTGTGCACACCCTCTTATAACTGGGAATGTAGCTGTGTTCAGAATTAAGCAATCACATTCAAACTCATGTTAAATAGGAGTCAGTACACACCTGCCATCATTTAGAGTGCCTTTGATTAACCCCAAATAAAGTTCAGCTGTTCTAGTAGGTCTTTCCTGACTTTTTCTTAGTCGAATCCTACAGCAAAAGCCATGGTCCGCAGAGAGCTTCCAAAGCATCAGAGGGATCTCATTGTTAAAAGGTATCAGTCAGGAGAAGGGTACAAAAGAGTTTCCAAGGCATTAGCTATACCATGGAACACAGTGAAGACAGTCATCATCAAGTGGAGAAAATATGGCACAACAGTGACATTACCAAGAACTGGACGTCCCTCCAAAATTTATGAAAAGACGAGAAGAAAACTGGTCAGAGAGGCTGCCAAGAGGACTACAGCTACATTAAAGGAGCTGCAGGAATAACTGGCAAGTACTGGCTGTGTGGTACATGTGACAATAATCTCCCATATTCTTCATATGTCTGGGCCATGGGGTAGAGGTTTCTTATGAAGAAAAACATCCAAGCCCGGCAACATTTTGCAAAAACACAACTGAAGTCTCCCAAAAGCGTGTGGGAAAATGTGTTATGGTCTGCTGAAACCAAGGTTGAACTTTTTTGGCTATAATTGCAAAAGATAGGTATGGCGCAAAAATAACATTGCACATCACCAAAGGAACTCCATACCCACAGTGAAGCATGGTGGTGGCAGCATCATGCTTTGGGGCTGTTTTTCTTCAGCTGCAACAGGGGCATTAGTCAAGGTACAGAGAATTATGACCAGTTCCAAATACCAGTCAATATTGGCACAAAAGCTTCAGGCTTCTGCTAGAAAGCTGAACATGAAGGGGAACTTCACCTTTCAGCATTAGAACGACCCAAAACATACATTCAAATCAACAAAGCAATGGCTTCACCAGAAGAAGATTTAAAGGGGTTGTAAAGGTTCGTTTTTTATTTTCTAAATAGGTTCCTTTAAGCTAGTGCATTGTTGGTTCACTTACCTTTTCCTTTGATTTCCCTTCTAAACGTTTTTTTTCTTTGTTTTCTTTGTCTGAATTTCTCACTTCCTGTTCCTCCTCAGTAAGCTGTTCTGGCTGACTAAACACCACTCGGATGATAGTGTGAAGTTTACTGAGGAGAAACAGGAAGTGAGAAATTCAGACAAAGAAAAAAAACATTTAGAAGGTAAATCAAAGGAAAAGGTAAGTGAACCAACAATGCACTAGCTTAAAGGAACCTATTTAGAAAATAAAAAACAAACCTTTACAACCCCTTTAAGTTTTGGAATGGCCCAGCCAGAGCCCAGACCTGAATCCGGTTGAAATTCTGTGGGGTGATCTGAAGAGGGCTGTGCACAGGAGATGTTCTCACAATTTGACAGCTTTGGAGTGTTTTTGCAAAGATGAGTCAAGTCAAAATGTGCCATGCTGACAGACTCATACCCAAAAAGACTGAGTGCTGTAATAAAATCAAAAGGTGCTTCAGCAAAGTATAAAGCCCCGTACACACGATCGGATAACCTATGGATTTTCGTCCAATGGATTTGTCCATCGGAAATCCGATGAAACTGTTTTTCATCAGTCTTGGCCACACACCATCAGTCCAAAAACCGACCGTTCCAAACGCGGTGACGTAAAACACTCCGATGAGCCGAGAAAAATTAAGTTTAATGCTTCTGAGCATGCGTCGACTTGATTCTGAGCATGCGTGGGTTTTTTAACCGATGGACTTGCCCATAGACGATCGGAAATTCCCATCGGTTTTTTATCCATCGGAAAATTTTAAAACAAGTTCTATTTTTTACAACCGATGGAAAAAAGACCGATGGGTATCATACACGATCGGTTGGTCTGATGAAAACCATCCATCGGACGGTTTTCATCAGTCAAACCGATCGTGTGTACGGGGCTTTAGTGTAAGGGTGTGCACACTTATGCAACCATATTATTTTTATTTTTTATTTTTACTTCTCTCCACCTAAAAGATTTCAGTTTGTTGTTCAACTGTGTCGTACAGTTTATAGGTTATATTAAAAAGGTGGAAAAAGTTCTGAAATTATTTAGCTTTGTCTCATTTTTTTACATCACAGAAACAGTGTGTATACTTTTTATATCCACTGTATATGTTATTTGATATTTGTAATCATAGTACAGCCAATAAACAATAGTGTGCATTTTTCTTTTCTATCCTACCTAAACACACTGTCACAAAATGTTTTTTTTTTTAATCCTACCTAAAACAAACTGATGCAGATCTTTGACCCCGATCTTGACCCTTACCCTGATCTAGCCATTTTATCTTTGATTTATTTTTATTTTACGCACACACAAAAATATACTTTTGATGTGTCTGCTTTACCTTTTCTTGGTACCTTTAAATTACGGTAGTTACGTTTTTACTGGGTCTAGGTCTCCCTTGACTTCAGGGCTAAGTCTTGCCACCTGCATTATTTGTTTCTTGACTGTTCCCTTAGTAGCTAAAACACGCAATGTCCTTGGAAAGTGGGATAGTAGTTTGTAAAGCTTAGCCCAATAGGAATAAGCCAAGCCTCAGTATCAAGAATAAACTGAATTCAAAGCGGCCTACACATATACATTTTCTGGCTATCAAAGGCATCCTTGTGGAGTCAGGACTTTTACCAATTTAAAAGGGCTGACCTGTCAGATACTCCTAATATTTGAAAGGAAAAAAATAGACACCACAAAATGCATTCTTTGTGTGCCTCTCTGATTAAAGTGATTGTAAAGGCAGAAGGCTTTTTTATCTTAATGCAATCTATGCATTAAGATAAAAAAGTCTTCTGTGTGCAGCAGGTCCCCTTCAACTCCCTAATACTCGCCTGAGGTCCCTCTAGATCCAGCGATGCTGCAGGAATGTCTCGGCTGCCTGGGACTCCCCTCCTCATTGGCTGAGACAGCAGCGTGGTGCCACTGGATCCCGCTGCTGTCAATCCAAGTCAGCCAATGAGGAGATAAAGGGGGGGGACCACGGCTCTGTGTCTGAATGCACATAGGGAGCTGTAGCTTGGCTCAGGTGCCCCCATAACAGGCTGCTTGCTGTGGAGGCACTCAACAAGAGGGAGAGGCCAGGAGCATCGAAGAGGGACCCCAGAAAAGGAGGATATGGGCTGCTCTGTGCAAAACCACTGCACAGAGTAGGTAAGTATAACATGTTTGTTATTTTTAACAAAAAAAAAAAATGAAACTTTAGCTAAGCCCTGACCACCTGTCTGCAAATTGTCCAATGGCAGCGTTCACAGCCACCTACAAACTGCCAAAAAGACTCTGTGCTAGAAATGTCAGGTGAGGATTGAAGCTCCAATCTGTTTACCAATTGTGAGACAATTTAGGATGCTTCCTAACTAAAGTGAATCTTTCCTCAATTTCTTATCAAAAGCATATGTGCTGCCTAAAAGCAAGCACACATAATACAATACATATATATCCCCTGAGGGGGTCTTCAGGACCTGGATGCCATGATAATGGACCATGGCCCTGGACCTGTATAGCACCAGGGGCTAAAAACCACTTGTTGCATGCCACATGCCAAGGTGAGCACCGAATACAGGATCTGGTGCCTGAAGCAAACATTACAGGTCAGCCCCATTGCTGCGGGGTCTGAATACAGTTCCCAAGATGTACATCAAGGTTAACTGATCCAGAAACTGTTAGTAAACTTGGAGGCAATGAGAAGTTGGATATCAATAGAAGTTTCAGTCAAAACAGTGAAAAAAAATAAAGAATGGCTTTGAAAACTTCTTCATAGAAGAAGCATCACCTAAGGACACTAGCAAAAAATTGCAGTCCCACAGAGAGGGTGGTTATATGAGGGTGCACTGGAGGCATTCCCTGCAAAGCTTTTGCCAGTGTCCAATCACTTGAAGGTAGCGGTATATAACCCATAGCTTATGACTTCCTGTCCTGTAATGTACGCTTAAGATATACTGTCATTTAAAATGGTCAGAGGGTAGTCCTTTCTGCATACATGTGAAGGATTTATAATTAACACTTTATATATTTTCGAGTGGCTCTATCATAAGTGAAGTATAGGGCTGCCATTGCTAGTCTCCTTTTGTAAATGATAGTTGCCTGGCTGTAGGCCATCTTCTGCCTGACCCAATGCTGTTGTCACTCAGGAAAAAAAACGCGTGGTAGTCAAAGAATTGGCAAGTAAAAGTCAAGCATAAAAGCCTAAAGCCCTGTACACACGATCGGATTTCCTATGGATTTTAAACCAATGGATTTTTCCATCGGAAATCCGATGAAGCTGACTTCCATCAGTCTTGCCTACACACCATCAGTCAAAAAAACGATCGTCCCAAACGCCGTGACGTAAAACACTCCGATGAGCCAAGAAAAATTAAGTTCTATGCTTCTGAGCATGCGTCGACTTGATTCTGAGCATGCGTGGGTTTTTTATCCGATGGAGTTCCCCACAGACGATAGTAATTTGCTATCGTTTTTTTTCCCATCGGATAAATTTAAAACATGTTCTATTTTTTAACACTGATGGAAAAAAGACCGATGGGGCCCATACACGATCGGTTTGTCCGATGAAAAAAATCCATCGGACTGTTTTCATTGGTAAAACCGATCGTGTGTACAGGGCTTAAATCTGAAACCTTATCAACTAACTGGTAAGCTGCAATATATTCAAATAGTTTTTGGGTTTAGTTACGCTTTAAGTGTGCCTCGCAATATCATATAATCACATAACACACAGCTGAGCCCTGTAGTTAAAGCAGAACTTCACCTTCCCACCACCTTTTTTTTCTTTTAAACCCTGCTTAGCTTGTGGCACACTCCTCCACCCAGCGGATCCAGCACTGTCCTGCCGAGGCCCTCTTCTCAGCACCTGCCATTGGGGTCCCCCACCGCCATGTTTGTGTGTGACGTCTATGGGAAGTCCGTCGGCTCTTCTGGGTTTAGCAGGCAGCCCTCCCGATAATGCACCACAAGGCCCGCCCTCCTCCTCCTCTGTGAATGAAACACTAAGGCCTCATAGGATTTGTAACATACACGTCATTCGCCTAGGCAAATAATATGTATTGGAGGCAAGCCGAACCCTTTTTGCTAAAGAAAGAAGTAAACAAAAAGCCAATATTCAGGAAGCAGAGCGGAGAAGTGGACAGTTTTAATATTGAGGATGAATATCTGCTTTAAAAATCAACTCTGGACTGAAACAAAGAAAGCTATTGCAGATTCTTGCATAAGTCCAAATGTCTGGTTGTAGGTAGGACTGTCTTTGTTGCCCTACAGACAGCCATTGCAAGGTTGTTTATTATTGATAATTCTAACTATTCCACAAAAATCACATCAAAGATCAATAATTGGTCACTCTACCACTCGGTGGCGATTTTTTTGCATCAGAATTCTGGAGACTCAGATAAACAGTTATTGATGTTAAAAATTTCAGACATATTGGATGGCACATACAGCTGAATGACATTAGATGCCAATAGCTCCCACTGCTGTCTCAGCCAATGAGGAATAGACCCAGAAGAGCCGCTGCTCTCATGCACATCACAGGATTGAGATGAGGCTCATGTAAGTTTTGAGGGGGCTGCTGCACACAGAAGCCTTTACAACCACTTGAAGTTTACAGGCTGCTGATGAGGGAGAACAGAGAGAGAATGAGTGAGATAAGACATTATCCTTGTAAGTTTAACTCTTTTGTGTCTCTTTGGAGCAGCAGAGTTAGTCCTGTCACCCCTCCTGCTTTTCTTTTCTCCCTCCCTAATATGTGTTCCCTCAGCACAGTCTGTGTCATTCCTGTTGCTTTCTTCCTCCTTCAGCAACAGTAAATCTTAAAGCTGTCAGCAGATCAGCCATTAGTGGCTATAATTTTAGGCATAGTGCCTAGAATAGAGAGCAACTAAGCATGTGTAGAGCAGGGTGAGAGTGTGCATTTCTGGATTTTAAACAATAGCTATACCTGCAAAAGGGGCCAGCCTGAAGTGATATATCAGGGCTTAATTTTTGGACTAAAGTTCCACTTTAACCACTTCAGCCCCGAACCATTTTGCTGGTCAAAGACCAGGCCACTTTTTGCGATTCGGCACTGCGTCGTTTTAACTGACAATTGCACGGGGTGCGACGTGGCTCCCAAATAAAATTTACGTCCTTTTTTTCCCTCAAATAGAGCTTTCTTTTGGTGGTATTTGATCACCTCTGCAGTTTTTATTTTTTGCGCTATAAACAAAAATAGAGCGACAATTCTGAAAAAAAACAATATTTTTTACTTTTTGCTAAATTAAATATCCCCAAAAAATATATATATATTTTTTCCTCAGTTTAGGCTGATACATATTCTTCTACATATTTTTGGTAAACAAAAAAACGCAATAAGCGTTCATTGATTAGTTTGCGCAAAAGTTATAGCGTCTACAAAATAGGGGATAGTTTTATGGCATTTTTAATAATATTTTTTTTTTTTTACTAGTAATGGCGGTGATCAGCGATTTTTATCGTGACTGCGACATTATGGCGGACACATCGGACACTTTTGACACCATTTTGGGACCATTGTCATTTTTACAGCGATCAGTGCTATAAAAATGCACTGATTACTGTGAAAATGACACGGGCAGTGAAGGGGTTAACCAGTAGGTGGCGCTGTAGGGGTTAAGTGTGCCCTAGTGAGTGATTCTTACTGTAGGGGGGATGGGCTGTGTGTGACATGACACTGATCACCGCTCCGATCACACCGATCAGTGTCATTGTCACTAGGCAGAGCAGGGAGATGCTTGTTTACACTAGCATCTCCCCGCTCTATCTCTCCGTGAGACGATCGCGGGTATCCCCACCGCGATCGAGTCTGTGGGACCCACGGTCGGGCTCATGGAGAAAGCGGCAGGGTCGCGAGCGCGCCGGCGGGCACGCGACCACACAGCGGCATCTTAAAGGGGACGTACAGGTACGTGCTTATGCCTGTCCGTGCCGCTCTGCCGTATATATACTGGAGGCGGTCCTTAAGTGGTTAAAGTGGAACTTCAGTCATTTTTTTATCTTTCCATTTATTAAATCTTCTGCCCTTGTTGTTTTAACTTTGGATAGTAAAACATTTTTTTTCTGCCAGTAAATACCTTATACAGGCCACCTCCTGTTTCTTGTCTGGTAAAAAGCCTAGGCTTATGACATCATGCGCAGCTCTCTCTCTCACTTTTGTGAGAGTTTTGCCAGAAAGGGAGGGGGTGAGTCATACGAGGGCCAATGAGAGCTGCAGAGCTGGAGATGTGCCTCTGTGTGTCTGTGTAAATCCAGGAAGTGAACAGGCAGCAGCTTTAGCTGCCCACAGTTAAAATTATTGCAAACAGACTCAGTAGAGGGAGATTTCTGCAGCATATTTGGCAAGTACAGAATCACAGTGTATATAAAATAATATGCAAAGTGGTTGGAGGGAAGCTTCAGTATGCCAAAGATGTTTTTATTACAAATTATGTAATTATGTATTATATTCCTCTTTAAGGAACACTGCAGGCAGGCCCAGGGGGTGGAATCAAGCAAGACACAGCCAAGATCATGGATAAACCTAAATGGGCGTTACACACTGGGTGGTCTGTGGCATTTGATGCAATTTAATGACTGTTGACAAACTTGAATATCATACAGATAAGTGTACTGCTTGGACCTTGAAGAAGGAGACATACCTGAAAGCCTGTCCTGAAAAATTGTGTGTTAGTGCAAATAAGAAAAGTATCACTCAAGCCTCGTACACACAAACGAGTTTCTCGGCAAAAACCAGCAAGAAACTTGCTGGCAGAGATTTTTTGCCGAGAAATTCGTTCGTGTGTATGGTTTCTCGTCAAGAAAAGCGTCAAGAATCTCAACGAGAAAATAGAGAACCTGCTCTCTATTTTCTCGTCGAGATTCTCGTCAGCCTGTTTCTCGACGAGAAAATTGTGTGTGTGTACACTTACCTTTTCGCCGGGAAGCCCGCGCATGCTCAAAATGACTTCGACGCATGCGCAGTAGCTTCCTAGGCATAGGTAGGGTGAACCGAGATGGCGGCGACGGCATCGAATGTGACGAGCGCATGCTCGTCGTATTCGATGACGTCACCGCGTTCGCTCCATTCAAAGAACCGCGGGTTCTTTGAAACAAGCGTGTGTACACTCGGCCGGGACAAGTTTCTTGTCCAAGAATCTCGTCGAAAAAAACGACATGTTTTTTTCGACGAGAATCTCGGCCGTGTGTACGAGGCTGGACAGTACTCAATTGTCTCTGTCGTGTGCACGAATATGGCTACAATCATCTCAAACAAATAAGATAAAAGTTACAGTAGCTTAGAGAAGGTAATTATACAACCCCAACTCCAAAAAAGATGGGACTGTGTAAAATCTACAGAAAAACAGAATGCAATGATTTCCAATCTTCAGTAACCCATATTTTATTCACAATAGAAAACATATCAAAGGTTTAAACTGAGAAAATGTACAATTTAAAAAAACAAAGTAATATTGAAATTAATGGCAGCAATTGATGGTTTAAGAGATTTGCAAATCATTGCATTCTATTTTTATGTAGATTTTACACATCATCCCAACTTTTTTTGGAATTGTGGCTGTACACTCATATACTCTTCTTCCTTAAACCAGACCATGTACTAAAATACGTCTTTGTCCTGGACTGTGCATTCTTGCAGGATTTTGGGATCCCCAGCATTTTACCCCCCCTCCCCCCCTTCCATGAAAATACATTTTATTACAAGGCCCACTTTATGGACTTGTCCCACCAACCTACCAACCTCGGTAAAAGTAAAGTGTCTCATTAATCAATAGAGGTCCTCTCATTAGACAGAGGTGTAGCATTTGAATCATGGAAGTTAATATCAGTGAAAGCAGTTTGAGGCTGGGTTCACACTGGTCCGACAAACGCTCCGACATTGGGAGCTCATGTCGCTTGACGTGTGAAAATCAATGTTTCCCTATGGGAGCCGTCCTAACTGGTCCGACACATGTCGGTCCGACTTTGAAAATGCTCCCTGTACTACTTTGGTCCGACTTTGATCCTACTTCAGCCCATTCAATATCATTGAAGTCGGATCAAAGTAGGATCCTTGTCCTAACCATCCAACTTTTGACATCTCACCCTGGGATTGTTTTGATTGGTCAAAGGACAAGTCAGACTAGCACAAAGTCGGATCAAAGTAGTATCCTGTTCATGAAAGTCGGATGGATGTCGGACCAATGTAGGATCAATGTAGGACTGATGTCGCAGAGCAAAGTAGGATGAAAGTTGTATAACTGTCGTGTCATACCAGTGTGAACCCAGCCTAAGGCCCCTTTCACACTACCGCAACTTCAATATCGCGCGATTTTGCCATGATTTTGCGGGTGCGATTTTGACGCAATTTTAGGGAATGCCTGTGTAAGTACTGGGACTACTTTGAAGTCGGCACGACTTGAAGTCGCACATATATGAATAGTTATCATTGAAAATCATGGGGAACGACTTGTCATGTGACTTTGCAGTCCCAAGTCGCAGGACAAGTCGCACAAGTGTGAAAGAGGCTTTAGAGGGGATTGAGAAAGTTAATAGCAGCTATCTTGTGTCTTCTTCTCCTGGACAGGACTTTACTTCTAAAGTAAACCTTTGTTAGAGGAACTGAGTTCTGGAAACTCTGTCAAAAAAGGCAGACAGAGGGTAAAAGACTAGTCACCAGTATTGCCTGTGATATCTCTGCAACTAATATTTCCCAAATACTGCCTTACCATTTCTTGTTCTATATTGTATCTCAGTGTAAAGTAGTCCATCTTGGTAGAAGCAGAACTTTGCCTCCTCATGTCAGAGCCTCCAGAGAGAACAGTGAAAAGCACAGTAGTGACACCACCAAATCCCAGTTCAAATTTCCTTAAACAAGCAGTCAGAGGCAACAGTGCCTTAGATCTCACACTGCAGATATACAGCAAGGAAGCTGTAGGAGTGCCTAGGTACGCTCATATACCATAAAATGCGCAGTTATTTTTCAGCAGAAGACAAAAAGGTAAAATTACGAGGGCGCTGCTTAGGCAAAATTAACACTTCAATATTTTTTCTTTGAACTAGCAAGTCCTCACATTTAAGCTTCATGCACACTGGCCGTTAAAAATGCCACTTTTAAGAGAGTTTGACTTTTTTTTTCTGCTTTTAAACACCTCTCAGTGTCCATGCAAACATAGGCGTTTACAGGCATTTAGAGGCAGAAAAAAAAGCACTGCCAGCGCATTCAGGAACAGCAGCGTTTTGGCAGAAAAAAAAAAGGCTTAATGCGCCTTAAAGTGTGTAAACACATGTGAGGTGCGTCACATGTGAGGTGCGTTTACTGCTTGAGCGTTAGTTCATTTTAAAGGCCAGAATAAATTATTATTCTGGCCAATTAAAATAAATTATTGCCCAAGCACTTGACGTGCCTAAAACGTGGCTTTAGGTGTGTTTTTGGACGCTGCTTTTCTCCTGCCAGGAGAAAGGCGTTCAGGAGAACTGGGAAAATGACCAGTGTATATGAGGACTTAACATTTAGGGATATGTGAGGGCTGCTGACCTTCTTCTGAAAATGCTAGTTGCTGGCTCACATACCGACCTTCTAGTTTTTGTACTTTCTTAGGCTGGATTCACACCTATGCAGTTTTAGTGCTTTTTTGCATTTTGCAGATTTGCACTTCAGTTCATTTACCATGGTTTCCTATGGAACACGTTCTGTAGTGCAAATCTGCAAAGTGCAAAAAGCACTAAAACTGCATAGGTGTGAATCCAGCCTTAGTCATCAACTTGACACAAGTATGGCCATACACTGGTACATTTTTGAATAAACGTTTGTACGAAAATTCTTACGAAAATGTTAAGTACGTTTGATGGCTTGACAAATGTTGCTCGAAAATACTTCAAAATTTGGTTTGCTTTGAAGATTCGATTTGAAAAAAAATAAACTTTCACAAATAAGAACAACAAACACTCTTAGAAACTTTAAAAGAATAAACAAAGTGAATCTGCACTAAAGGTGCTCAATGTGAAATGTGCAGAGAGCTGCTATGTACTATGCCATGATACCACGCGCATGCGTGGTAGCGTGTGTGCGTGCCTCCACCCTAAGCATTTTATCACATATAAAGCCACCAGGGTATATGTGACGTAACACACGCCCCTGATGACATCATATGTGACAACGCGTACGGCAGAGCCACGCACACTCTATCATGCATGCACGATCGATCATTGCCCATTTTGGTCTCTGGAGGAAGTACTGCATCTGACGTTTACATGCTTGTCAATGATCTACCCATGTGAATGTACCCTTTTGCATTAAATTGATTTTATAAATGATAATGCACTGTATAGAGTATTCTTTCGTTCTATGCCATCCATAATGAAATGCAATTCTATCTGGGAGTCTGAGTCATAACGAAACATAGCAACTATAGCGGCAGTTGGTAACCACATTTCCCATTGTGTTTGTTACCTGGAGGTGTAGCAGGACGGTTCCATGATCTGGGAGGCTGGCTTTTATGTTGTAAACAAAGTACATGTGGACCACTCTTAGTAAGTGGGTCACATATGTTCAGGTAAGCGCAGCATGAGCTTGGTTGACTATCCTGTGATTTCCACTTCTCAACGCGGCATGTGGGACTGTCACCTTATTTCATTGTTTAGAATCCTTCTTACTTTGTAGTAGTAGTTGTTTTCGTCTCCTTTAGTTGGAGCCACATTTTATTTACCGTATTTATTTTCTCACTTATCAATGTGCTTTAATTGCTCACTAATTATTGATTGTTTGTTAATTTAAGCACTGCACGGTTTCTATATTGACTCTTAGAAACTTGTTCCTTAGAGAAAAATTCACTGCAGTCAAAAACGAATGTCCATTTGAGACTGCTAACATTTAGGAAATCAAACAAACTTTCTTTAAAAAAAAAAAATGTAGAATACATTTCTACTACATTTCTATTCATCAGAAACTTCAGCAGACCTTATTAGCATTCTTGTTCTGGGTTACTGATTCAAAGAGGTCAAGCAAGTGAACAAGCATCACAACCAGGCAACTAACATTAGGGACATGAAAACGGCTATTTTTGTGTTTCTGTCAGGAGAAGTTTTGTTTAACCACTTAAGCCCCGGACCAATACGGGCCATTATGACCAGGCCCCTTTTTGCGATTCGGCCCTGCGTTGCTTTAACTGACAATTGCGTGGTCGTGCGACATGGCTCCCAAACAAAATTGGCGTCCTTTTTTTCCCACAAATAGAGCTTTCTTTTGGTGGTATTTGATCACCTCTGCGGTTTTCATTTTTTGCGCTATAAACAAAAATATAGCGAAAATTTTGAAAAGAAATGACATATTTTTCACTTTTTTCTATAATAAATATCCCCAAAAAATATATAAAAAAACATTTTTTTTCCTCAGTTTAGGCCGATACGTATTCTTCTACATATTTTTGGTAAAAAAAATCGCAATCGCCGTTTATTGATTGGTTTGCGCAAAAATCATAGCGTTTACAAAATTAGGGTATAGTTTAAAGGCATTTTTATAAAAAAAAATTTTTTTACTAGTAATGGCGGCGATCAGCAATTTTTTTCGTGACTGCGACATTATGGCAGACACATCGGACACTTTTGACACATTTTTGGGACCATTGTCATTTTCACAGCGATCAGTGCAATAAAAATGCACTGGTTACTGTGAAAATGACACTGGCAGTGAAGGGGTTAACCACTAGGGGCGCTGAAGGGGTTAAGTGTGCCTAGGGGAGTGTTTACTACTGTGTGGGGGCGTGGCTACGACTGACACATCACCGATCTCCGCTCTGATTACACAGAGCGGAGATCGCTGACATGGTCAGTAGAGGAGCGGGGAGATGTTGTGTTTACACACACATCTCCCCGCTCAGAGCCTCCGTGAGACAATCGCGGGGATCCCCGCGGCGATCGAGTCCGCGGGACCCGCGGTCCCACTCACGGGGAAGGCAGGGGGGTCGCGAGCGTGCCGCCGGCAGTGCGCGCGCGACCCCAACGTCAGCAGTATATATACGTATATATACCGTGAGCGGTCGGCAAGTGGTTAAAGGTTGAAAAACAGGTGACATGTTCACTTTATTCTTTAACCACTTCCATACCGCTGAACGTCATATATCATCCTTGGCTTTCAGTGGTGATATCTGAATGATGGGTGCAGCAGCAGGCATCATCCAGATAATAGGATTTTTGTACTCACCGTAAAATCCGTTTCTCTGACGTCCATGGACTGACACAGCCTCTTAACACTTTACCCGTGGGTTTATGTCCCTGCTTGCAGGAGAAGACCTAGGCAGAATGTGAGATGTTACACATACATTCTAAAAGCCAGAGCTGAACAGCCCCGCCCAGGGGGGGCGGTCCCTTCCGGACATAACCCTCCTACCTGCAGCCCTCAGTTCATAACAAAGCAGTACAAACCTTGAAAAGAAGGGTGGGTGCTGTGTCAGTCCATGGACGTCAGAGAAACTGATTTTACGGTGAGTACAAAAATCCTATTTTCTCTTATCGTCCATGGACTGACACAGCCTCTTAACACTTTACCGTGTGATGTCCCAAGGCAGTGTCAAGAGGGATGGGAGCAGTATAAATGGAAAACCAAAAACTTCACTCCAAACAAGGCAGAACTCCTCAACGGAGGAGTTGCAACTTTAAACAGCCGCTTGCAACACCTTATGGCCGAAGGAAGCATCCGAAGATGTAGCCACATCAACCTTATAGAAATTAGAAAAGGTATGAGCGAACGACCAGGTCGCCGCCTTGTACACTTGTGCAACCGACGCTTGATGTCGGAAAGTCCAGGAAGCACCAATTGCCCTGGTGGAATGCGCCGTAACCGGAAAGGGAGACGCCCGCCCCTTAAGGGCATAGGCCTGAATGACGGTCTGTCTGATCCACCTAGAAATGGTGGCAGACGAAACCGCTTGGCCCTGTTTTGGACCAGAGACAGACACAAACAGTGAGTCAGACTTCCGAATGGAAGCAGTAGCAGACAGGTACACCCATAAGGCTCGTACCACATCCAACGTGTGAAGCGCAAACTCTCTGGGATGCGATGGGTGAGGACACAGGGACGGAAGGACAATGTCCTCATTAAGGTAAAAGGCCGAGACCACCTTTGGCAGAAAAGAAGGTCACCGACACAACACCGCCTTATCCTTATGGATGACCAAATAAGGCGTTTTGCAGGACAAGGCCGCCAACTCAGACACCCGTCTAACAGAAGTAATGGCCACTAGGAAAGCCACCTTCTGAGACAAAGTTAGGAGAGGAATATCTCTGATATTTTCAAAGGGAGGTTCCTGGAGAACCCAGAGCACCAAATTCAGATTCCAAGGAGGGAGAGGAAGTTTGACAGGAGGGAGCATATGGTGAACCCCCTGCACAAAGGTGCTAACCAAGGAATGGCCTGCTAGCGGTCGCTGAAAGAAGACGGCCAAGGTCGAAATCTGACCCTTAATGGTACTCAAAGCAAGCTTTTGGGTCACTCCACGCTGCAAGAACCGCAGGATTCTGGGGACGGAATACGTCCGTGGACGCCAGTCCAGCTCTTCGCACATAGCGATGTAAGCTTTCCAGGTACGGTGATATATCTTTCTGGATGAAGTCTTCCGTGCCCTTAACATGGTCGAAATGACCGAATCCAAGAGACCTCGGTCCCTCAGCACCTGGCTTTCAATAGCCATGCTGTTAAAGCCAGAGACTGTAAAGCAGGATGAAATATAGGACCTTGAGACAGAAGGTCCTCCCTCATTGGCAGTCGCCAAGGAACGTCCACGACGAGACGTACCAGATCGGCGTACCAATGACGCCAAGGCCAATCCGGAGCAATGAGGATCACCGGAATTCCTTTGGTCGCCACCCTGCGCAGCAAGCGAGGAAGCAGCTGCAGCGGAGGGTAAGCATATATCAGGTGATACTGACCCCACGGGGCAACCAACGCAACCGAGGCATCCGCCCAAGGGTCCCTGGACCTGGCCACAAACCTCGACACCTTGCGATTGAGTCAAGAGGCCATCAGGTCCACATCTGGCGTGCCCCACCGCTGGCAAAGAAGATGAAAAATCTCCGGGTGCAAGGATCACTCTCCCTGGTCCAGCGTCTGGCGACTCAGATAGTCTGCCTGCCAGTTTTCTACGCCCGAAATGTAGACGGCCGACAGAGCCGGCACGCTTCTTTCGGCCCACCTTAGGATGTGGGCGACCTTGGATGCCGCAGCTGAGCTCCGAGTCCCCCCTTGATGGTTGACATATGCCACCGCCGTGGCATTGGCCGACTGGATCCTGAGTGAGCGGCCCTGTAGTCTCTCCGACCATGAGGAGAGGCACAGTCTGATTGCCTGTAGTTCCAGGACATTGATCGGTAGACGGGCTTCGTCCAGAGTCCAAAGCCCTTGGGCCGACAGGACTCCCCAGACTCCACCCCAGCCTGTATGGCTGGCGTCCGTCGTGATCACCATCCACTGGATGGGGAGGAACGACTTCCCGGACCGAAGAGCCGGGGACCTCAACCACCACGTCAGAGACGCCCTGACCGGGTGACTCACCTGGATCTGAAGATCCAAGGACAGCGGGGATTTGTCCCAAGTGGACATGATCTCCTTCTGCAATGCCCGTGTGTGTGATTGGGCATACGGAACGGCCTCGAAAGAGGCCACCATGAGTCCCAGGACTCTCATGCAAAAACGGATTGACGACCATTTTTAGGACGTCAGGACCCGCACTGCAGACTGAAGTGTCAGCAACTTCTCTGGGGGTAGGAATACCTTGGCCTCCAAGGAGTCCAGGATCAGACCTAGATACCCCAAACACTGAGTCGGGACCAGGACCGACTTCCGAATGTTCAGGAGCCACCCGAAGTCCCGGAGGGTCTGACTGACAATAGTCACACTTTCTTCTAATTCTGAGCCATTGTCTGCTCTTAGAAGAAGATCGTCCAGATAGCCCATGATAGCAATGCCTCGCTGTCTCAGCAAAGCTAGAACCGGAGCAAGCACCTTGGTGAAAACCCATGGTGTCGAAGGGAAGAGCCACAAATTGATAGTGGACTTCGCCGATCGCAAAGCGCAGAAACTTCTGGTGACTTGCGCAGATCGGAACATGCAAGTAGGTGTCCTTGATGTCCAAGGACGCCAGAAAGTCCCCTTGATGGAGTGTAGCGATCACCATGCGAATGGATTCCATACAGAATTTTTGCACCTTCACAAAGGCATTCAAGGTCTTGAGGTCCAGGATTGGCCAAACCACGTCACTTTTTGGGACAACAAACAGATTCGAGTAGAACCCCTGAAACCTCTCCTTTGACGGTACAGGCACAATTACTCCGTACCTGAGAAAATCCTGTACAGCCCCCAAGAGGGCCACCTGACGGGCAGGAAGGAGAGGTAGATTTGAGGGTAAGAATCTGTCTGGGGGCCAGGAACGGAACTCTATCCTATATCCTGAGGAGACCACCTCGCACACCCACCGGTCGGAGATCCGGGAGGTCCACCGATCGGAGAACCTGCAAAGTCGTCCCCCCACCCCAGAGTCGGGCGGGGGCAAGACTTCATGCGGAGGCGGGCTTGGGAGCTGGCTTGTTCGGCTTACGCACCCAAGGACGCTTCTGTCCACCAGCCACACTGTTATCAGTCTGGGAGGGCTTACCCGTGGACTCTGACTGACGAAAAAAAACTTTTTTGCTGGAAAGGAGGGACCCGGTTTACTGCGGGGCTCCTTTCCCTTGATAGTCTGAGGAAGGAGAGTGCTTTTTACCTCCGGTGACATCCTTAATAATGTCATCCAGGGCAGCACCAAAAAGCCTACCACCCTTAAAGGGCAGATCCGTCAGGAGCTTCTTAGAGGCTAGGTCAGCAGACCAGCATTTTAACCAGATAAGACGACGTAACACCACCACAGAGACGGAGGCCCTGGATATTAAAGGGGCTGCGTCCAAAGTGGCATCGCACACATATACCAGGCCCTGCACCAGTTGGTGGGCCAGCGCACTAGTGTCTGGAGGAAGATCATGCTCCTGCAAAATCTTTGCCCATTCCGTGAGTGTCTGAGACACAAGGGTCGACCCAAACGACAGGACGTAAGGCGGATCCCAACAAGGCAAACACTTCTGACCTCCTGTCAGTGGGGTCCTTAAATGCAGGAGTCCCCTCCATCGGGAAAATGGTGGCCTTGTTCAAACGGGCGACTGGGGGGGTCGACCACTGGGGGAGAGGCCCACTTTTTAAGCAGGGCCTCTTCAAAGGGGTATCTGATAGACAGACGCCACGGGACCATAAAAGTCTTCTGCGGCTTTTCCCAAACCTGATCAATGAACCTGTCAAAAGAAAGGTGTATATGGAAAAACCTTTTTAGAAGGCTTGGCCTTAAAGGAACCAAAGGAGACAGCCTCTGCCTGAGGTTCTGCAGTCGCAGCATCCAGCTTGAGAGTGTCCCTCACAGCATCAATGAGTTCACTTACAAGCGCCCTGTCATTTACTGACTCAGAACTGGAGTCTTCCTCACAAGGAATGTCCTGTTCAAGACCATCAAAATATTCAGAGCTAGGGTCCTGAGCAGCAGCAGCTAGGCCCATATCTGAATCAGAGCACTCCCCTTGTGGAGATAATGTGGGGAGAGGGCGCTTTTTTTGCTCCCCTGCGCTTGCACACCGCTTCCATCCTGGTAAGAAATGTTTCCAGGACTGCCGACAACTGGTCCATAGGGACCGCAGGTGCTTAAGCACTGCCTGTTGCCTCTGACATGCATGGGGAAGCTGGTGAAACAGACTCCATAATTGCCCCTCTCTGAGACTTTCTCAGAAAAAAAGTCCACCCACTGGCTGCGCTGACTGAGGAGGGGATACCCAGGGGACTCACCAACCTGGACTAGGACCGTTCGGTTCTGCTGCCTGCACCATGCTGTACCAGCGAGAGTGAGCTGTGAGGAGAGTGTGGGGAGTGCGGGGAGAATCGCGCCATTCCAGCAGCGATAGAGGCCAAACCATGGAAAAAGCGTGCGCGGCTTCAAGAAAATGGCCTCCGCAATGTGCTCCGGCGATCCACGGCAAGATGGCCGCCACACAAAGAAATGTAAAAGCACTAAAAATGGCGCCGAATGGCGTCCAGGCCCCAAAACACACAAACAACAGCCCCCAGCGATTGCAGACAGCCATGAGCCCCCCCCCCCCGGGACAGAATGACCCCCAGGCACCCCAGACAGCACAGCGCCAGCAATGGTGACAGAGAGTAGCAATAACCAGGGGGAGACAGGGAAAATCCCCCACACAGAGAAACACACAGCATGTACTCACCTGCAGCCAGGAGAGACTACTTACCCGTCCCCTGGGGGACCCACTGGTGTGTTTCTGACAGGACTATCACAGTGCGGTACTGAGTAGCTGTCGGCCCGGTCGACCGCGAAAGATACAGCAGGACTGTTCAATCTTGAGAGAACCGCGGAGCATAAAAGCCCACCGGCCACCCCTGGAGTTGTGGTGCATGTCGTGAACTGAGTCTCACGCACACAAGGCGAGGGTCAGCACGCTCGATGGTCAGACAGGGAAGACTACGAGGTTATCTTGTACCCAACCTGTTGCCCAGCCAACAGTTGATAGAAGATCTCAAAAATAAAACAAGAAAAATTCCAAAAAGGAATAAAAATCGGTCAGGAGACTGGCTCCTGAGAGAGCCACGTCTTCACCTTCTGCTAGGCAGAAAAAAAACTGAGGGCTGCAGGCAGAAGGGTAATGTTCAGCTCTGGCTTTTAGAATTAATGTGTAACATCTCACATTCTGCCTAGGTCTTCTCCTGCAAGCAGGGACATAAACCCACAGGTAAAGTGTTAAGAGGCTGTGTCAGTCCATGGACGATAAGAGAAATATTTTTTTAAGCCGGCGATTCCCTACACCATAAGAAAAATCATAGCAGCTGCCTTGATCGTTCTTACCGGCGACAGGAAGGGATGTTCCCCCCTCCCCCCGCCCTTCCGTGCATCCGCCGGCGCCGGAAGGAAGCTATAGAGAAAACCGAGGGACAGATGGTCCCCGGCAATCTCTATGACTCTCAGAGGCGCGGGCGCGACGTTATGACATCACGTCCAGGCTGGCGTAAGAAAACAAAGCCAGGGACTCGGCAGGAAAGCCTAAGATCCTTAATTTTTTTGTTTTTTTATCTCAGGCTTTCCAGCCTGGAGGTGAGAGGTGGGGTCTTATAGACCCCACATCTCTCCATAAAGGGGGACCTGTCACGCACTATTCCTTTTACAAGGGATGTTTACATTCCTTGTAATAGGAATAAAAGTGATCAAAAAACATTTTTTTTAAAGGGAAAGTGTAAAAAAAAAAAAAGAAAAATAAATAAATAAACAATACAAAAAAAATTAAACCGCCCCCGTCCCGGCGAGCAGAAGCGAACGCATACGTAGGTCACGCCCGCATATGTAAACGGCATTCAAACCACACATGTGAGGCATCACCGCGACCGTTAGAGCGAGAGCAATAATTCTAGCACTAGACCTTCTCTGTAACTCTAAACATGTAACCTGTAAAAAAAAAAAAAAAAATCGTCGCCTATGGAAATGTTTAAGTACCAAAGTTTGGCGCCATATCACAAGTGTGCGCAATTTTAAAGCGTGACATGTGAGGTATCTATTTACTCGGCTTAACATCATCTGTCACATTATACAAAAAAATTGGGCTAACTTTGCTTTTTTATTTTTTTTATTCCTGAAAGTGTTTTTTTTTTCAACAAAAACGCGTTTTAAAAATTACTGCGTAAATTCTGTGTGGCATTAAAAGTTGCAATGATCAGCATTTTATTCCCTAGGGTGTCAGATAAAATATATATCTCTATATCTCTATATCTATATCTATATCTATAGATCTAGATATCTATATAATGTTTGGGGGTTTTGAGTAATTTTCTAGCAAAAAAATTATGATTTTTACATATAGGAGAGGAGTACTGGAAGTCACGCGGTATGGAAGTGGTTAAAGGATAAAGTCGGAAAGGCAGTTCTTCAAATACATAATAGCTAGCCACCATTGAACTTGGTCTAGAGGCAGAAATGTGTTTCTTGTGAGTTATATTAAGTGCAACAATTGCAAAAAAGAAAAAAAAACCTCCATAAAGTATTGACTTACATTCTGTTCTGCGAGTGAATACACGAGCTGTGGAAGGATGTCTCCTTTAACAACTGCTTCTGCCAGATCATCATTATAATTGGCTAGCCTCCCGAGAGCCAGAGCAGAGGTCTGTTGGATATTTGGGACCACATCCAGAAGAAGGGGCCGCAGCAGAGACATAACGCCTAAGTAACAAGAGAAAATGAAGAAATATTACATTGTATCTTCCTTATCAGAGAGAAAAAAAAATGTTTATCAGTATATCATGTGATCTACTTTAAAGAGAGCCAGTGATGGCTCAGACCTTTTTTTTTTTCGTATTGAGTAGGAAAGTATTAGTAAGTTTTTAAGCAGCCTGTGTCCCCGCTGGGTTGTTTTACCCTTTTCGACTTGAGACAGAAAGCGATGGAAAAAGTCATTCAAGACCAACTTCTCTCACATTGTCTAAAGCAGTGTTGGCCAACCTTCTTGATGAAGTGGGCCTCAAGTGCGGCCCCTGACATCAGCAAAGGGCTGCGCATAAAATGTAGTGAATGCAATGCTACAGAAAGCTTTCATACATTACAGACATGCAATAGGAGTCAGTGGGCATGCTACAAATGATGGCCGAAGACTGAAAAAATTCTATAGGAGTTGTTGCAGACTGGGGGGTCACAGACTGAAAATACACACAAATATAAAATAGGCTATGGCAGCCATTTACAAATTAATGCTGCCCTATAGCCTCCCTAAAATTATTTATGCCACATTTGATATATTTATTTTTTTTTTTAAATCTATTTAGTAAGGTAAAAAAAAAGCTGAGGGGAAAAACATAAACAGAGGAAAATGATTAACAGCACAGAAGAAATAAGATAGTGAGAAAAAAAAAAACAAACAAGCCATGTAACTACTAGAACCTGTTCTGAAAAATATTTTACCTTCATTGGCCTGAGCAAGCACCTCGGCAAGGTATAACTGACTTTGGCCTGCAGATGCCCCAAAGGACGCACAATAATTTGCAAAGGGCCGCAGGTTGGGCACCAGGGATCCAAAGGATAAGGTAGCCTTATGCGGCGTACACACGATCGTTTTTCATGCCGTTAAAAATGCAATTTTTTAAAATGGCCATTAAAACCAATCGTGTGTATGCTCCAGAGCATTTTTAACGGCGTGAAAAACAGGCATTAAAAATTTCGAACATGCTCTATTTTTTCACGTCGTTTTTCATGTCGTTTTTTTTAACGACATGAAAAACGATAGTGTGTATGCTTTTACGAGGGGAAAAAAAACGCGCATGCTCAGAATCAAGTATGAGACGGGAGCGCTCGTTCTGGTAAAACTAGCGTTCGTAATGGAGATAGCACATTCGTCACGCTGTAACGGACTGAAAAGCACGAGCCTGAAAAGCGCGAATCGCCGCTCAACAAAGTTTACTAACATGAAGGGTGGCGCCATTCGAATGGAACATCCCCTTTATAGTGCCGTCGTACGTGTTGTACGTCACTGCGCTTTGCTCGAGCGTTTTTTTTAATGATCGTGTGGATGCAAGACAGGCTTGAGAGGAAAGATGAAAAAAACGACGAGAAAAACGTCGGTTAAAAAAATGGCATGAAAAACGATCGTGTGTACGCCGCATTAGGCCTCGTGCACACTGAATGTTTTTACAGCTGCTGTTTTTGGCTTCAGACGTTTTTTTCTGCAGCCAATAAACTCCCCAGCATGTTATCCTATGTGTCCATGCACACATAGACTGTTATCAGCAGTTCTTGGGCAGGGGCGTTTTCTAGTTGGAAAAAAATCCCCAGAACTAGCGGGTTTTTAGAGGAGTTTTTCAGTTGTAAAAACGCTCTAACTCTGAAAAAAGCTGAAATCAGCTTAAAAATGCCAAAAAACGCAGCTATTCTGCGTTAATCAGCGCTTTTGAGCCATAAGCTTTTATGAGTATAGTTCTGCTAAAAAAATCTACAGCTAAAAACCGACAAAAAACGCTACTTCAAAAACGCTGAAAAATTGAAAAAATTACTGCCTTTTTTATAACGTCCAGTGTGCATGAGGCCTTAAAGTGGTTGTAAACCTCAGACATGAAATGTGAACAAAGCATAACCCCCCTGTAGAGTGTACTTGTCTCAATTAAAAGTACTAAGTGGTTAACTGCTTGCCAACCGCCGCACGAGGATATACGTCGACAGAATGTCACAGCTGCGCAAATGGGCGTATATATACATCCCCTTTAATTTGCGGACCATGTCGGGACCCTGTCGCGACCCGCGGACTCTATGTCCGCTGGTGTCCCGCGATCGGGTCACAGAGCTGAAGAACAGGGATATGTTAGTGTAAACACAACATCTCTCATAGAGGAAAGCGGGCTTTGTCTGAGTCTGTTCTGCATAAGCGGACTAGACATCCACCTGCTCAGCAAGGATCAGTGGACATATTTCACGCTGGGCAGGCGGACTGCAATGGAGCCCGCCCCATGTGTAAAGGGCCTTATACAATTCAAAGGACCCGTTTCCTTTCTCGTACAGTACAGGGCACAGGCAGAGTCTAAAGCCTTGTACACACGATCAGATTTTTGGATGACCTTTCGTCTGTTTTTTGTTGCATGCTAATCTCATGTCGAAAGTGAAGAGGTTACTCACCATATGAAAATTCTCGTACGACAGAATTCAACTTCAGAAGTGACGTAATATGTTGAATAGTTTTACATTCGTAGTCTTGCTCTTACAATTTATTTCGGACGAAAGCTATACTAATTCAATGAAAATCGGACATTGAGTTCACGCACGACAAAAAATATATAGTCTGCACATTAAGCTTTTATGAGATGAAAAACCGAAATCGGCTTTCGAAAGCACCATACTAACGATCCGAAAATCGGCAGATCATTAGTCGGACTAAATCTTACTTCCGATTTTCGTATCGTGTGAACGGGCATTTTGGCAAGTGGGGACTCCAAAAGCATAACAAAAATAAGGAGTGGGCATCACAGCAACATTTCCAACAGAAGAGAAAGGTCAAAGACTGATAGGCCCCTTTCACACGTACGGATCCCGAGAGGATCTGTATCTTTCTCATCCGCTTTCTCAGCGGGGATCGCTCCGTTGATCCCCGCTGAGCCGGCAGATGACAGGGCGGTCCCTGCACACTGTGCAGGGACCGCCCTGTCAGATCTCCGCTCTCCTCTATGGGGGGATCGGATGAACACGGACCGTCTGTCCGTGTTCATCCAATCCGCTCTGCAGACGGATGGAAAAATAGGATTTTCCTCCGTCTTCAGAATCGGACCATAGCGGAGACCGATGATATCAGGTGTCAGCGGATGTTCATCCGCTGACACCCGCTATCCCATAGGGATACATGTATGTCCATATTTCATCTGAAAACGGATGGATGTAATACGGACATACGGTCCGCACGTGTGAAAGGGCCCTTACTCAAACAACAGGCTGTATCATCTTGCAGCTGAAGATGACATTAGTAGAGGCCTGAACATACACCTGGCAAAACTTTTTAACATGAAAGCAGAGGACCAGGTGGCAGCCTTGTAAATCTGAGAAATAGAAAACTGAAAAGTCAAAGAGGCACCCACAGATCAAGTGGGGACTGCCTTAATGGGATGAATCCTCTGCTGCAAGGGTTAAGCTTGAACAATGAGTTGCTGAATCCAGGTGCATTGGTGGAGAAGCACGAATCCCCTGCAAACCCAGCAGGCTGAATGAAAAAAAAACTGACAGATCGCTATACTAACATAAGCGATGTTAGTACAGCGACCTCCCCCACTATGCATAGACTGCCTCCCCGCCAGAACACACTGATCAGCGATTGCAGCCACTGGGTGTGATCGCTGATCAGATGCCAGTCAGCTGCTGGTTTTCAAGCATGCCCATTCGACAGAAGCCGGACAGGTTTCTGTACACACTGGCCGAATGAAGGCTGGTTTTTGTTGAACCAGAATTGACCGATATTCGGCCCGTGTGTACCAGCATTTAGAACAAGAATGTAGATAAGTAGCTTTGATTTCAAGTTTTTTCTTTCGTGATCTGAATTCTTGTTCCAGGTCTGTGTCTCCAAGTAATAGGCTTCGTACACACGGCCGAGATTCTCGTTGAAAAAAACATGTCGTTTTTTTCGACGAGATTCTTGGACAAGAAACTTGTCCCGGCCGAGTGTACACACGCTCGTTTCAAAGAACCCGCGGTTCTTTGAAAGGAGTGTACGCGGTGACGTCATCGACTACGTCGAGCATGCGCTCGTCACATTCGATGCCGTCGCCGCCATCTTGGTATATCCTACGTATGCCTAGGAAGCTACCGCGCATGCGTCGAATTCATTTCGAACATGCGCGGGCTTCCGGGAGGACAGGTAAGTGTACACACACTCACTTTTCTCGTCGAGAAACATGCCGAGGAGAATCTCGACGAGAAAATAGAGAGCAGGTTCTCTATTTTCTCGTCGAGGTTTCTTGTCGGTTTTCTCGACGAGAAACCCGATAGCAGCGTACACACGACCGATTTACTCGGCAAGACCTCTCTGCCAGCAAGTTTCTTGCTGGTTCTTGCCGAGAAAATCGGTCGTGTGTACGAGGCCATAAAGTCAAAAATGGCCAGGCAACTAATATTTTCAGGAGTAGGTCAGCCCTGGCAGTCTATATATCAATAATGTTCCTTCTTCCAGTGCTACACTCAGAAGCCCTACTTTAGAACAAATGTTTTAAATGTTGTGAGCAAACTAGATGCAGCAACAGCCACCCAGATTAAAGGGACAGCTGCCTGCTCAGAGCCAGCGTCTTCTCTCCTCCTCCTGCTCCTCCTCCTCGTAAACTGTAACAATACGCACAGTCGGCTGAAACAGTTTACAAGGAAAGCAAGGCTGTGCTCCAGCCGCATGCTCCTGATCCAGGCCTCTACAAAAAGAATGTGTTCCCTCTAATGGTATGGCACCACAACAGCATACAGATTTGTGCAATAGAATACCCGGCACTACTTTCTAGAAAACAATCGATGACTGCAAAGTTGCAACAGCACTTATAGATTTTCAATAAACTATTAAGTGTATGGTATTCCGGTTTATTCTTAAAATCAGATCATTTCAGTTAACGTCAAAAATCTAAACATAAAGCAGACACCATTATATCACCATCTCTATGGTTACCAAATACAAGCAGTGTTTATTTGGCTGCCATGATTCACTTGTAATAATGGTGTGTGCAGCAACGGCTATGCAAAGAAGACTTTATTAGTTGTGTGGGACACATTAAATATGGAAACAATTGTATTCTTTTAAAAAGTAATTTCAGGCACAAAATATTACACCCTTCAGCTCACGCGTATATTTTTTCAAAAGCTAAACAAGCTACAAAACTTAAATTTGTCCCAAAAATTCTATAAATCCCTGTCCTATCTTATCCATGTCGCTGGGGGGTACAGGCTTTGCTTGTCACAGTGTGCATACCCCCTAAGGGGTCTTTATGGTCTGGGAACCATAGAGATGCACTACAGCCATTAACCAATAAAACACCCTACAGCCAACTACACGTGTTACACTTTGTGCCAAAATAAGCGCCTGATGCCCTGTACACACGACCGGTTTTCCCGGCGGAATAAACTCGGATGGTTTGTCCGACGGAATTCCCCTCAAGCTGTCTTGCAAACACACTGTCACACCAAATTCCGACCGTCAAGAACGTGGTGACGTACAAAACTACAACGAGCCGAGAAAAATGAAGTTCAATGCTTCCGAGCATGCGTCGACTTGATTCTGAGCATGCGTGGTTTTTAGTGCGTCAGAATTGCATACAGACGAACGTATTTTTCTAAATATTTTCATGTTCTCTATCTTAGTCCGTCGGAAAAAGAAAGTACTGATCCCAAGTATGTCCCAAAAACAGAGCGGTATAAAGCACAGAAGTGCAGGGCAATGGGAAATACATGATGTAAGTGCAGAGCAGTGGGTGGAAAAAAAATGCAATGAGCGGTATGCAGTGCAGGGCATTGGGGAGTATAAAATAGAAATGCAGAGCTAGGGAGTGTGTGGTATGCAGCAATAAGAAAGTGAAGGACAATGAGCTGTATGCAGTGGCAGGGCAGTGATTAGTATATAGTAGTAAAAAAGTACAGGACCATGCACAGTACCTAGTAGCAGTGCAGAGCAGCGTGTGAGCTGCATGGTCTGGTAGTGGCAGGGCAGTAAGTGAATAGTATGCAGTAGCAGGGCAGGGAGCAGTAAATAATGGCAGTGCTCATCAGTTAGCAGTATATAATGGCAGTTCAGTGAGCTGTAAGTAGAGGCAGTACAGAGCGGTGAGCAGCATGTTGTGGCAGCTCATTGAATTTTACATTGTCAGTGAAGTAAGCTGTATATAATAGTGCCAGGCAAGCCTCATATTGTGCTTGATACCTTTGTATCTAAATTCTTGTATTCTTTCACATGGACGTGTCCGTGTACGGTCTCCGCTTTGCTCAGCAAGGATCGCTCCGTTGATCCCCACTGAGCAGGCAGATGACAGCTCCATCTCTGCACTGTGCAGGGACGGACCTGTCACAATGTCATAAAGTGGTTGTTATAGGAAACTGACACTTTCCTTTCATGAAGGTTTCACAAAATCATTCTAATTGGTGCTAAAATCCCTGCAAGATTACCAGGGCTCCAGCCCCCAATCACTCCACTGTTAGGGCTCATGCACACAGGACATTTTAAAAACGCCAGCACTAAAGCAGCGCTAAAAACAGCAGTTTATCCACGTTTTTACATTAGCATTTTTGCGTGTTTTCTTTTTTTTGGGGCGTTAGCGTTTTTGGACGGTTTTTTTTTCATTAAAAACACTCCCTATAATGTAAAAACGCCAAACGCAGCTAACTGCTTGTTACAGCGTTTAGCAGCGTTTAGGGGCATTTTCCGTTTTTACTGCTCCTGGAAGCGCAGGCTGTCGTTTTTTTTTCTACTGCCCTTAAACGCTTATGCCTCCAAACGCCTCTGACAGTTTATGTGTGCCTGGACACATAGGCTAACATGGAGAGGAAGTTAAAAAAAAAGTCAGATGCCCCTAACAGCAGCTGTAAAAACGTCCGTACATGAGCCCTTAAGCGGAAGCCATACACAGTGAATACATTTTACCCTAATATTTACATTAGATAGGAATGGAAGGAACAGGCTTTGCCTGAAATAAATTAAAAAAGCTGACCGCATCTAGGATGAATTCCAAAATTGTGGTCTGCTTGTGGCCACCAAAAACACTCACAAAAATCTAGCAATACATACAATTTGGCTTTTAATCTCCACAAAATAAAAATCCTCTGACCAAAGTATATGCTTCCAAGAACATTAACTCCAAAAATAGAGGGTTATATAATAGAACACTTAGTTAACCTTTAAGTTACATTATATGTATTATTTTAAAGTCAAATTAATAAAAAATTCTATTGCATAGAAAATACAACAGCCTAGGAACTAAGATATGTGTGCATTTAAAGTAGAACTATGGCCACCCATTAAAAAAATATGCACTGCAACATTTTTACAATTTAACTTGGTCCCCCTGCAAAGTCCCACAAACACTTGCTTCATGTCAGTGAAGTCCACTTAAAGCGACATTAAGGCCTCATGCCCACGGACGTTTTTACAGCCGTGTTTTTGAGCGTTTTTTACAGCTTAAAAACGCCTGTCCATGTTAGTCTATAGCAGTGATGGCGAACCTTGGCACTCCAGGTGTTTTGGAACTACATTTCCCATGATGCTCCACTACACTGCAGAGTCCATGAGCATCATGGGAAATGTAGTTCCAAAACATCTGGGGTGCCAAGGTTCGCCATCACCGGTCTATAGCTTCATGCCCACCTAGACGTTTTTAAGCTGTAAAAAAAAAACAGGACCAGTGCGTTCCTCAGCGTCGGAGTTAGGCAGAAAAAAACATGAAGCGTCAAAAAATGCGCACTAACGCGCACTAACGCGCGGTTGCGTTTTTTTAGCTCCGACTTTTTTTTCCGCAAAAAAAAAAAAAAAAGTTACAATAACATGGACAGGCGTTTTTCAGCTGTAAAAAAACGCAGCTGTAAAAACGTCTGTGGGCATGAAGCCTAAAGCTTAATTTATTTTTTTTAAATAACAAACATTGTATACTTTCCTGCTCTGTGCAATGGTTTTGCACAGAGAAGCCCGATCCTCTTCTTCTGGGGTCCCCCGCTGGTGCTTCAGGCTTCTCGTCTTCGGCAAGTGCCCCCATGAGAAGCCGCTTTCTATGGAGCATCCGTGGGTGCTCGCTCCTGAGCCACCCTGTCTGCATCTATTGACACAGAGCAGGCCCGCTGCTATCAATCTGCCCAGGGAGGAAGGAGACAGCGGCATGAGCCACTGCTCTCGTGCAAATCGCTGGATTGGATCGGGCTCAGGTAAGCTTAAGGGGGGCGGTTGGCACAGAAGGTTTTTCACCTTAATATATAGAATGCATTAAGGTGAAAACCCTTGAAGCCGCGTACACACGATCGGTTTTACCGATGAAAACAGTCCGATGGATTTTTTTCATCGGACAAACCGATCGTGTATGGGCCCCATCGGTCTTTTTTCCATCGGTGTCAAAAAATAGAACATGTTTTTAATTTTTCCGATGGATAAAAAATCGATAGCAAATTAATATCATCTGTGGGGAACTCCATCAGGAAAAAAACCCATGCATGCTCAGAATCAAGTCGACGCATGCTCAGAAGCATTGAACTTAATTTTTCTCGGCTCATCGGAGTGTTTTACGTCACCGCGTTTGGAACGGTCGGTTTTTTGACTGATGGTGTGTGGGCAAGACTGATGGAAGACAGTTTCATCGGATTTCCGATGGAAAAAACCATCGGATTAGAATCCATAGGAAATCCGATTGTGTGTACAGGGCTTAAGGCTTTAGAACCACTTTAATGCAGCTTTCTGTGATGGTGTGGACATAATGCTGCACGGCTCCTGAACTCAGAGCAGAGTTTCCACCTTTACTTAAACTGTCTTGGCTTGGACTACAGTGGGATGGTGAAAAAATGTTGTAGAGGTGTGGCTATCAGCATTACATAATTACATAGGTTAAAAAAAAATAGGGCTGTGGAAATTAACTATTAATTCCTCGATTAATCGATTAATGTTTTTGATCGATCAAAATTCTTTTGATTGGTACTCACCTCTCCGCCGGCTTCCGGGTCTTCAGGGAGTTCCGTCGGAGATCTGGTGACGTCACGAACACTGGCGGGGCTTGCCGTGTCCATCTGAAGGGCTCCTTTGCTGTGCCTTCATATCTGCATGCCAGCGGGACCTTACTATCTGCCATACGCAAGGGCTGTTACACTTCCCTCTATCACTTCCCTCTATCAACCTGGGATTCTACAGCCATCCACTGGGAGTTGTGATAGTTCCCTTCACGGGACATCTACATGCCGACGGACTGATGTTAACCCCTCCTCATCTGGATTCAGCAGTGGTATCATTTTACACATTTTTATACCAGTATCCTACTTGGCTACATGTTTTTATGACTGCTTTTGCTACCGTTTGGTATTACTCGCACCATTTTTACAGTTTTTGGAGCTACATCGATTTTATCTCCAGTGCAATATTTATTTTGTTACCTACTTGAAGACTATAAAGGTTTTAATGCAATTCCCATCGAGCGCTGCCTTTGTGTGTTTTTTGTATCCTGCTATCCATTTTTCCAGTGGTTGGTAGCTGCACTGGGAATCAGCCTGCAAGGAGATCAGCTAAAAGTAGTTGGATCTGTATGTGCGTTATAATTAATCGAAATTAGTCGATTAATCGATTTAAAAAAAAATCGATTAATCGAACACGAAAATTTTAATCAGTAACAGCCCTAAAAAAAAAGAAAGAAAAGAAGTCCATCTAGATTACCCAATAGAAAAAAAAAAAGAAAATAAATACTATAAATAAAACTGAAAGCCTCCACATACCGAACGCCATACCCACAGATGATCCAGGGGAAGGAAAAAAAAGACATGGCCCAATTTGCTCCACCAGGAGAAAAAAAAACTTCCATATCCCTTAAGGTAATCAGATATTCCCTGGCTCAACAATTTCTGGTGTTATTAATTTAAATGGTTATTATCTGCCCTAGCTGTTAAAAAAAGGTTGATAGCCAGTTATAATAGCGTGTTTAAGAATGCATCCAGCTTTTTTTTTTTTAAACAATCAATTGAGCTGCCAAGTTCCTGAGGGAATCTATCCTGCATTTTCACAGCTCCTAGGCCCCTTTCACAGGGGCTTTCTGATCAGGTCCCCCTGTCAGATCTTCAGGCGGACCTGATTGTACGCTCTATTCACCTCTATGGAGCGGCAGATGTCAGCGGTGACATGTCCACTAACATCCGCCGATATCCGATCCTTTTCGTGAAATCCATACGGATGGAAACCCTATTTACTATCCGTCTGGAGAATCGGAAGAAAATGGACAGGCGGTTCGTTTTCAATCCGATCTCCCATAGACGAGAGCGGGGCTCTGACAGCTCCGTCTCCGCCCAGTGAGCAGAGGCAGACCTGCCATTCGCCTGCTCAGCGGAGATCAGCGGATCGATCCCTGCTGAGCAAGCGGAATCCATATAATGGACAAGCACGTGTGAAAGGACCCTTATGCCCTGAACACACGATCGTTTTTTCCGATGAAAAAAGTCTGATGGATTTTTTTCATTGGAAAAAACGATCGTGTGTGGGCCCCATCTGATGGAAAAAAACGGATAGAAAATTCCGATCGTCTGTGTGGAATTCCATCGGAGAAAAAACCCACGCATGCTCAGAATCAAGTCGACGCATGCTCAGAAGCATTGAACTTATTTTTTCTCGGCACGTCGGAGTGTTTTACGTCACCGCGTTTTGAACAGTCGGAATTTTGGCTGATGGTGTGTAGACAAGACTGATGAAAGTCAGCTTCATCGGAAATTCGACGGAAAAATCCATCGGATTTTATTCCATCGGAAATCCGATCGTGTGTACAGGGCATTAGGCTTAGTTCACACTGGCATTGAAAGCAGGCGTTTCAGGTGCATTTTTAACGCTCCTTAAATGTCAATGCAGTTGATAATATGGACAGCGCACAGTGTTGCTTCAAAATTGATGCTTCATGTCGAGTTTGAAAGGAGTTGAAGCATTTCAACTCCTTCCATTCAAGTCTATGGTAACGTGCCGCAAACACGCCGGCATGCAGTTGTGGTGCGTTAGTACATAATAGTTAATAATAGGCATTTGTGGTTCGGTTTTAACAATGCATGTCAACCGCATCGCAAATGCGCATAGGGCGTTTGGGGGAGCGTTTTTATTGCTCATTAAACACTTATCAAACGCGCATTAATGCTATAGGTGCCTTTGATAAGCATCAGTATTTTGCGCAAGTGTGAACAGCCCTTACTGTGTACAGTAGGTGCCGCCGATATTGTGTCAATCTCGCCGCTTCTAGCGGCGATATTGACACCCTATGAGCTCCGTCGCGAGAGCCAGCGCCGAGCTGTCTCGTCATCGGGAAAGGAAAAATGTTCCTTTCATGATGAGCGACACGCATTGCCGATAGGCGGGGATCCGACGCGGATTCCCGCCAATACCAGGCACTGCGTTTGGTATGAATCCTGAGCGGGAACTCCACGCCAATTTTTAAAGAAAAAACCGGCATGGGTTCCCCCTCCAGGAGCATACCAGACCCTTGGGTCTGGTCTGGATTTGAAGGGGAGCCCTACGCCGAAAAAACGGCGTGGGGGTCCCCCTAAAGATCCAAACCAGACCCTTATCCAAGCACGCAACCTGGCAGGCCGCAGGGGAAGAGGGGGGGACTCATCGCTTCCTCTCGCAGTAATGATAAATCTTCGGTCCGCAGAGAATTATATAGGCTTCACATGACGTCACAGTCACATGCTCCGGGGCACATGTGCACATGACGCCACAGTCACATGCTCCAGGGCACATGTGCACATGTGCCCCGGAGCATGTGACTGTGACGTCATGGGACCATGTGACTGTGACGTCATGAGAAGCCTATATTAATCTCTGCGGACCGAAGATTTATCATTACTGTGAGAGGAAGCGACGAGTCAACATCGAGGAGGAGAAGAGGGAAGAAGACGCCGACGGCGACGACAGAGAAGACCGGCTCCTCCACTAGCAAAAGAGCTACAAGAAGTTAGTGGAGGGGCCGGAAGAAGGACAACGGAGAGCCGGACGAGACGACGGAGAAGACCGGGTTCTCCGTTAGCAAAAGAGCTAAAAAGAAGTTAGCGGAGGCCCGGCAGAAGAAAGAACCGGAGAGCGGGAGAAGAACCGGAGAGCAGGAGAAGAATGCGACGAAGAAGACCGGGCCTCTGCTAGCAAAAGAGCTAAAAAGAATTTAGCGGAGGCCCGGCAGAAGAAAGAACCGGAGAACGCGGTGACGACACCGGAGACCCCCGAAGTCGGAAGAAGACCTCTGGAGCGGTGCAATAAAATACTTTTAAAAACTGTGTTGTGTTTTTATATCCATTTATTTTCCACCAGGTGAATGGGTAGGGGTACGATGTACCCCATACTCATTCACATAGGATGGGGGGGCCGGGATCTGGGGGCCCCCTTATTAAAGGGGGCTCCCGGATTCCCATAAGCCCCCCGCCCGCAGACCCCGACAACCAACGGCCAGGGTTGTCGGGAAGAGGCCCTGTCCTCATCAACATGGGGACAGGGTGCTCTGGGGTGGGGGGGCCGCAGGTCGCCCCCCTGCCCCAGAGCACCAAACCCCCCATGTTGAGGGCATGTGGCCTGGTACGGTTCAGGAGGGAGGGGGGCCGCCCTCGTCCCCCCCTCTTCCCCTGCGGCCTGCCAGGTTGCGTGCTCGGATAAGGGTCTGGTTTGGATCTTGAGGGGGACCCCCACGCCGTTTTTTCGGCGTAGGGCTCCCCTTCAAATCCAGACCAGACCCAAGGGCCTGGTATGCTCCTGGAGGGGGAACCCACGCCGTTTTTTTCTTTAAAAATTGGCCTGGAGTTCCCGCTCAGGATTCATACCAAACGCAGTGCCTGGTATTGGCGGGAATCCACGTCGGATCCCCGCTCAATACAGTGTCGCGTCTCCTCGCTATTGCAGCGAGCGCGACACGTGTCGCCACCCTGCTGCCGAGATCTCGGCACTCCTGTCGCCGAGAATCTCGGCGATGGGAGCGCGATAGAAATACAATATCGGCGGCACCTACTGTATATAGCCTGTGCAGAGCCAAACTACAGGTCCTCATAATGATCCCTTATCCAGCAATGCTAAAGACTTTCTACCAGTAATTGATTAGACCTGGAGCGCCGCTATTTGCAGTCCACTTCCGCCTTCACTGGTCCAGTACTGCGTTCCAAGACCTTTAATTCGCACACCTGATAGATCACATGACTACACACCAAGTGGGACTTCCTCCTGGAGAACTCACTGGAGAGTTTAGCGGCGCGATGCCGCCCTGAAGTGAGCTTGGAGTCGCCACACAGCCACCTACAAGCCGAGCAGTGACCTGACAGAGACTTATACTGTCCTTGGGAAGGAGCATACCCTGCAAGGATCTGGTGAGAGCCCAATTGGGCAAACCCCCCGCCATTCCCTATTTGCAATACCTCTCTCCTACATGCCTGCTCTTTCATCTGTATTATGGAGGCTTGATGAGACTGTGTAGCCTGACAACAAAGTGTGTTCAGTTCATTTGTACTGGTCAAAGTGAATTTTCAGTGACATTTAAAGTCTCTCTAGGCGCTATGCATGCTCCATGAGTGGAACACATTCTGTGTTTGGAACACTGAATTACAGCAACAAGTGGCTTATATCGCTGAAGTGTATATATGTTTGAATTGCTGTTTTGATTATCTACAGTGAATAGTGGATCTGTGCATTTGAATTCTGGACTATATCTGTCTCATATATTCCATGAGCATTTTTTTGCAAACGGACTATCTCTATCTATGCACAGCATCAATACGGTGGATGTGCATATGTGTCCTGTTTTAATTCCAATAACACACGAGATCCCATATTCACTTTACAGCTTTTTTTCAGGACCGCTATAGTTGTGACTCCCTCTTCCTCTGGATAAATGGACTTTGTCATTTGTGTTGATTCAGACACACTGTATCCCTCACATGTACCCTAAATTTTATGTATATGTACCCCCACCCCAAATAAAGCCTTTTATACATATTTTTGCACCACAAGCCGTAGTTGACCTGCCTTAATTTGCTTTCCTGGGACTCCCTTGTCCCTCCCACCCCAATTTTTCCTTACTGTGAAGGAACCTTACCACATGTATAGGCTGAATCTCTTTTCCTCCAGTAACAAAGGGTGCCCCACTGCCCTTTGTGATTACCCTTACATGAATGAGGAGCATTCAGTTGTACTTTAAAGTGGAAGTAAACCCCCCTATCATTTTCAGCCAAGAAAGCTGCCATCTTGGCCTCTGTTTACTCTACAACTGCCATGATGCTGCACATGTGATCAGTTATGACACCAGCCATTGGTTGGTTTGACAGTTTGGTTGAGAGCACAACCAATAAGAGTGTTACATTTCCGGCACGTGCTGTAAATGAAACTGTTTTTTGAAACTGGTAAATGGATTGGTTTACTTTAGCTTTAAGTACATTTGCTCTCAAAACATGTGCCCAGTGTCAGCTGTCACATATAGGAAACTATACATTCTTCAGTTTGAACATTGTACAGGAAATAATCTTTAATTTGTTATTTAACATATTGTTTTTGATCTGATAGTCTCAAGACACCTTATAAAAAAAACTCTTAAGCCCCATACACACTATCAGATTTTCTGCTGATTTTTGTCATCAGATTTACCAAAACCATGTAGTGCAAGGGCCTGCCTGATTGCATACAAATTGAAAATCTTAAGGTTTGACCTCATATTAGATTAGGTTTTGGTAAATCTGATGACAAAAATCAGCAGAAAATCTGATAGTGTGTATGGGGCTTTAAAATTAATCTAATTAAACCTCATTTAGAACACTGGAATCCTTTAGTGTTGTGTTTTAGCTGCTTAAAATTGTTTTATAATTTTTAGAGAGAAAGGTAAATAACCTTTACCGTGCCACCCCAACCCCTGAACCACCTCTACTACCAGCTCTCCTGTCTCCATCTGCTGATTGGATTTGTTCACGTGTCCTCTGAGACCAATTGCCCTTCAGTGATGGTCTGATGTCAGTCTTTACCCAGCATTACAAAAACTGTACATTTCCAAGGCCAAGCTATACTTCTTATAATGTACATAATAGGAATACAAGGCATTCTCTGATTGGTTAAAGTGGAGGCTTCACCTTATCCAATCACAGAACGCTTCGCGATTAATTAGAAAAATAAATCGTATTCTCTGAATGGCACCCATGACGAGCAAGAAAACGTCTGTTTTTACTATGCAGAAAGGTAGCTGTTTGGTACGGGACCCAGAAGACAGCAAGGATCGCTATAGTAGCAGCAGATACTACTATGATTCTCTGCTTCCACAGGGATTGGCCAGGTATGGAAATTGTACTATGCAAAAAAATTAAAATAAAATACATACCTAGAATTCAGCTTTAAAATGGTTGTAAACCCTGGTGTTTTTTCACCTTAATGCATCCTATGCCACTCTGTGCAAAACCAACTGCACAGAGGAGGTAAGTATGACATATTTGTTATTAAAGAAACTAAAAAAAAAAAACGAGGGTTTAGTAACCATTTAATGATTACAGACATTTGTTTAAGAAGTAGGAAAATAAATCTTCTGCTTTTGTATAGGGAAGATTGGACAACCTTTTGAACCCCAGGAGATCCCTTGAAATAATTTCCATTAAAATTTGTAAATCTACACTACATGGTATTTTAGCATGATCGGTAAGTTGTAGATACAGTAATAAATAAATAAAAACTAAATGTGGCATAAGTTATTTGATACCCAACACAGATGATATTTCTAAACACTCCCTGCTCTACAGTATGCAACATTTTTATTTTCAGTAATAATCATGAAATTAAAGTAGAACTATAGACAATACATTTTTGTTTTCATTTTGGATAAAGTAAGGGAGGGTTATAACCCGTCAGGTTTATTTTTGCCCTCATTGTCCCATTGGGGAGATTTCCCTTCCCTTCCCGTAAGGCAAAGGCACAATGAGCTAGTATGCACCGCATACTAGCTCATTATGAAAAACGTACCTTAGAACGAAGCTCCAACGGGGCCGCCCGGTCATCGCTGAGAGAGCTGACATGTTCCCTCTGCGTTTCTTCCAGGTTTGCGGCTCCTGACATCATTCCTGCTCATGCATGCGGGAGCCCTCTATTCTGGCATGTGTCGGCACGATAAGCCGGACCTTCACTGCGCATGCGCCGCTGACGTCAGTGGCTGCATGCAAGGTGATTATCTCTTAAAACGTACAGGTTTTAGGAGATATTAATTTTACCTGCAGGTAAGCCTTATTATACCAACCAGAAATTACAACCCAGAAACTAAAGAAAAGCTTGGACAGCCGCACTCCAAAAAATTTGTTGGTTCTTTATTTAAAAAAACAAGGTCACATCAACACATATGACAGCAAAAAACAGCAAGAGGAGCTGACATGTTTCACACTGCAAATCAGTGCTTAATTATAGCTTTCTTTAGTTTCTGCATTGTTATATGCAATCGCCTGCTCCCACGGCTTCGGATCCAGTGAGCAGATCAACAGCCACGTCTGAGCGGTAACTTCTTTCTTCCAGAAATTACAACCGCTTAAGGGAATCCTTTGGGGACCCCCAGGTCACCAGAAGTAGTTGTCCCCATTGGAAGATGTCCCCTCTATTCCTTTTCTGGGAACAAACCAAATTTGGGATTTTCTTTTACTTTCCTTTTCAGGAACGGTAAACAGGAAAAATAGAGAGGGTGAATCTCCCTAACGGGGGCACAGACTGTAATAAAAAATGGCCAGGTGTGCTAATCTCTCTTACAAAACAAAACAAAAGTTTTGCCGTTAGTTATACTTTAACAGTGTCCCCTCAAACTAGTGGTCAGTGGCTAAATACAACTGCCCCCTTGCATTTATGGTCTGTGGAGAAGGACCCCTTACCCACACATCATATTCTGACAGGCACACTGTCTCCATTCATGGACCTGTACCCATCTCTGCATGCCTGTGAAACTTGGCTGTACGAAGTCCATACAGTTGCTGCGTATCCATTGACTTAGGCTTTGTTCACACCTATACAGGTTAAATGGTGCATGCATCTTTTTGTGTGTCACGTTTAGTGCAGCCTAATAATTCACTGGGCTGCCCTAAGTGCGAAAATCACACAAAAAAAGTGCATGACCCATTTTCAAATTGCGCCACATCAAAACGCATGGTACTTTGTTACCATGTGTTTTGGCACTACGCATTAGTAAGGTGTGTTTGGACACCATTAGGAATGAATGGCACTGACGCGTTCCTGCAAAAAGGGATGCTTGTTGTTTGTGTGTTGCAGGAATGCGTGCAATTTTGCATGAGATCCTGCAACACATAAATATGAACCTAGCTTGACATTGGCTGTCTGCACACAGCTCCTCTCTGCTTTAGATGCATAAACAAGTGGTTGTCCATGCTGTTTGGGCCTCTGTGTCTGTGTATGAGCCCTAAGCTGAGTAGATGACAAAACACTGTTTAGGGCCGGTTCACACTTGTGTGATGCCAGACATCGCATGTAATTTGCGGCGCACTGCTGTTCACATTACATGCGATGTCTGTGCGGTGCGATTCCAGCCATACAGATAGTATGGCTGATATCGCACTGCATTCGATCCAAAGACGCACAGGACCCTTTTTTCTGTTCGGACCAGAATCGGATCGCATGTGTGTTTACACATATGCGATCCGATTCATGTCTGAACTGTCAGTTCGCAGTGCGATACACGAGCTGAAATGGGGGTGTCGTTAAAGCGGAGGTTCCGCGGCAAAACTTTTTTTTTTTTTTTCCTGCATTCAATGGGGTTTCCCAATAATAAAGTACACTTACTTGTTTCGTTTCTGCTAGTATCCGCTGTCCGTTTTCCTCGTAAAGAAGGAGTTATAAAATACGTTTCTCTGTGTTTCCATTTTGCTTGTGGGCATTGTGAAGCCCACAAGCAATCATTTCCTGGAGTAGCGCTGTAAACGAAAAGGTTGCCATCACAACGGGGCCGCGTCATTGAAAGTTCACGCCCCATTGTGATGGTATGCACAATCTAAATAGAGACGCCCTTGTCACGTGACTGGCGTCATGCGTCACGTCGTATGTGAAATCTCTCGAGATTTCGCAGCACTGCATACCAAGTCCCTGCAGCCAAGTCCCACGTTGCATTGCGGCGCCGGAGAAAGGCTTGGAAACGCCTACTCCCGCGGGAGGGAATCCCGGAAGTCGCTTTATGAAAAGGCAAATACAAGGTATTTATATATGGGAAAAAAAATGCTTTGTCCTTTGATGATGTACATATTACAGCGGTTGTGTTACAGTATAGTTGTGAATTTGGGTGAACCTCCGCTTTAACATATAATGACACTCCCCAGCAGTTCACATATGGCAGTGTGAACAGCAGTGCGAGTCGGGTGCGATGCGGGAACCCGCAGTGGATTTGCAGGGTTCTCGCATCGCACAAGTGTGAACCGGCACTCATAGTGTAAACAAAAAGGAGAAAAGAAAATGTGACATTATATGAAGTACGTGGTTGCAATTGGGTAAATGCTTGTTATAAAGTAATATTTATTGATGCATATAATTTTATATATAGTCTCTGTATTTAACTGTATAAAAGTACAAAATATTAGTACCTAATAATAATAATAATAATAATAATAATAATAATAATAATAACATACAATACAAAATAGTACTAGGTAACCTATAATCTCTCTGATCCCTGTCACGAAACACGTTGAGCTATTTGATGCCATGCTCTATTTATACCATGCAGTTACAGTATTTTATATGGAATCTTTTCATATGTATTATGTGGTTCAGGAATTCCACATGAATTATTTTACAATTATACCATTTTTATATTTTACAATTATGTATATGCATCAGCAATGACAGGGATCAGATCAGATTATAGGTTACCTAGTATTATTTTGTAGTATGTCTATAAACTTAATTGAATGTTATTATTATTATGTACTAATATTTTGTACTTTGATACAGTTAAATACAATTATATTCATCAATAAATATTACTTTAGGTCACATTGGTGAATATATATTTACCAAATACAGATCAAGTAAGCTCACTGGAACTATACTTACAGGTGGTGCAACAACACAAGGAGGGAGCACTGGTGATTGGGGGCGACCTCAATATGGTTTTAGACCCAATAAGAGATTCATCGAAGGGTGCCTCCTGTCTATTGTATGTCAGACTGAGAAAAGCAAAAAAACTCTTTCAAGATCTGCAAGTGGTAGATAGCTGGAGAGCTGTTCACGCATGGGACAGGGATTAGACGTTCTTTTCCGCAAAATATAAGACATACACCAGAATCGACTATGTACTGATATCCCAGAGTATGATTACCTCTCTGAAAAATACTATCTCAGACCATGCACCCACCAGTTGTAAGGTTGAAATAGGAGAAAGAAAGGGCAGAGAGTGGCACTGGAAGATAAACGAAACCCTCCTAAAAGATGAGGAATATGAGGAGAAATTGAAACAGGATTTAGATTCCTTTTTTGAAATAATGAGACAGGGGAAATACCGCCTTTCGGTATCTGGGAAACACATAAATGTGTAATGAGAGGTATGCTCATATCTATGGGGGCTCATAGGAAACGGAAACTAAACGAACAAGTAGATACAATGCTAAAACGGATTGGAGAACTAGAAACAATTCACAAAAAATCACAGGCAGAAGCTATAGGACAGAAACTAGAGGGACTACGGGAAAAACTCAATCTCCTGCTCATCAATAAAGCAAAAGCTAAATTAACAAGAGGAAGACGGATGTTCTATGAATTTGGGAACAAGCCAGGGAGAATGTTAGCAAATGCTCTTAAGGAAAAAAATACGCGAAAATAGATTAAACAAATTCAAACGCAAAAAGAAGGATTGGTTAATACCCCCCAGAAAATCGCACAGGCTTTTAAGGAATATTATCAGAATTTGTACCAACTCGAAGGGAAACCTACCCCAGAAAAAGCTCAAAAGAAATGGGAGGAGTCGATGAGATATATTGGAGAAACAGAAATGCCTAGGATGTCAGAAGAAATAACAAGAGAAATAGATATCCCAATCAGTATAGAGGAGTTTAAGAGGGCATTAAACATTTTGAAGTTGGGGAAGTCACCAGGCCCAGATGGGTACACCCTGTCATATTATAGACTGTTTGCTGAGAGACTGGCTCCGAGATTGACAGCGGCTTACAATTCACTACGCAAAAGGAAAAAATATGCCGACAGAAACACTTTTAGCATATATAACGGTGATCCCAAAGGAAAGGAAAGACCCCTCCCAGTGTTCTAGTTACCGCCCGATCTCCCTGCTTAATGTAGATCTCAAAATATTCACAAAGATCCTTGCTATGAGATTAATAGATTATATCCCGAGACTGGTACATCCAGACCAGGTGGGATTTACGCCTGGGAGGGAGGGAAGAGAGAACACACAGCGAGTAGTAAACGCAATCTACCTGGCCCAAAAACAGCATAGACCAATGGTGCTAGTTTCCGCAGATGCGGAAAAAGCATTCGATAGAGTAGATTGGATGTTTTTGAAAGCAACTTTGCAACATATCGGCCTGGGAAAGGGGATGATGAGCTGGTTCACAGAACTATATTCAAATCCTAAGGCCAGAGTAAAGGTAGGGGAGAGAATCTCTGAGCCATTCTCCATTCATAATGGCACACGTCAGGGATGCCCACTTTCGCCCATTATTTTTATTTTGACAATAGAAACTTTTTGGAGAAAAGTACGGGCAAATCAAAGTATCAAGGGTTTACCCACTAGGGAGAAAGAACAGAAACTCGCTGCTTACGCAGATGATTTAAGTTTCTTTGTTACCTCCCCAATTTATATCTTTACCATCACTGTTAGCGGAACTGCGTGAATACGGAGGAATTTCCAATTTTAAGGTAAACTATGGGAAATCAGAGGCAATGGGGATCGAAACAAATACGCGCTTATTACAGATGATTACCACACAATTTGATTTCAGATGGACTGAGTCCCATATAAATTACCTAGGGATAAAAGTATCTAAGAATTTGAATAAGCTATTTGAGCTCAACTATATATTAATGGCGAGACAGATTAAAATTGACTTTCAGAGATGGGACAGGGAAATCTTCACCTGGTTTGGAAGGACAAACATCATAAAGATGAATGTGATGCCGAGACTTCTATACCTTATACAAACGCTGCCAATCAAGATCCCCCAAGTTTTTTGAGAGACTTGAGTTCGAGGTTCATGAGATTTATATGGGCAGGGAAACCAGCAAGAATACGCAGAACTATTCTAACACTTCCAAAAGAAAAAAGGAGGGATTGGGGTTCCGGACCCAGGAAGATATCAAGAAGCCTCTCATTTAAGTAGAGTAGTGGAGTGGTGTGGGATAGGCGGGGAGAAACCGTGGATACAAATAGAGCAGGCAACGATAGCTATACCCTTAGAGGGGCTGGTATGGATACCAGAAGGGGAGATACCAAGGGAAGTGAGAAAACACCCGACATTAGGTTACACTTCATTAGCAACTAAAAGATATTCAAAAAAACAATTACCCCAAGTATCCTAGCCCGATGACCCCAAATTTAGGTACACCGGCTTTTCATCCAGGCCTTAAAGACCCCAGATTTAGAGCAATACGTCAGAGAGGTATCAGTAGGATCGTTCATTTCTCTATAAATATTCAGCTAATGTCAAAAAACGAGATAGAACGAGAGATAGCATCAGAATTAGATTTTCTAAGAAAAATGCAACTAGATGCCTTTATTAGAACCAAGTTAAATACGTATGCGGAAGTCAGGCTACCGACGAGGTTTAAAGAGATATGTTTGAAAGGTGAATCAGTAAAACATTCTCTATCATACTTCTATGCTATATTAACTGAACTGGAAGCTCCACAGGAACTCACCTTCCTTCGGGAATGGGAGAGAGACCTGGGTGTAACATTTTCTCAGGAGCAGATAAACAGGATCCTGGTGTACAATCAAAAAGTATCAGTGGCGAGTAGGTACCAAGAAGGGGAATATAAAATACTCACTAGATGGTACAAAACACCAACGGTATTACACCGGATATACCCCCAAATATCAGAAATCTGCTGGAGATGTAAGGAAGCAGAAGGAACTATACTTCATATTTTCTGGGAATGTGCAAAAATTCAAGAATTTTGGAGATTAGTAGCTGGAACTATTGAATTAGTAACAGGAATAGTGTTAGGAGAAAATCTGGCTACATATCTATTATTTGATATCCTTATATCATTTGAAAAATATAAAAATTCCTTACTGAGACATTTGTTGGTGGCAGCTAGGGCATGTATTCCTGTCCTGTGGAAATGTTAAAGCCCCCCCATCAAGAGCACAATGGTTTGCGAGGATTGCACAAATTCAACAAATAGAGAATCTCACTCTGACAATGAAAGATCAAGATGGGAGGTATCGAAAGACATGGGCCCCATACATAGCATACGGGGAAGAGACAAGGGCTGATGAATGAGGGAATGTGGCAGTCGGTGGCGATGGGGGGAGGAGCGTGACACCGTAGGGGATGGGTTGTGGGTTTTTTTTGTTTGTTTTTTGTTTTTGGGGAAGGGAGTGGGCGGGGAAGGAAAGGGAAAGTGGAGCTTATAATAAGTAAAGTACTAAGTCTGGAAGTAACAAAATGTATTTAATAGAATGTAATATAAAAGGTGAAACTAAGACTATGTAAGATTATTTGGAATCATGTCAAGAAAACTTTATAACAAACATTTATCCAATTGCAACCGCGTACTTCATATAAAGTCCCATTTTCTTTTCTCCTTTATGTTCACAATGTCAGGGATGGAGGCATATGTCTAGGTCATTGCTTCATACAAAGTCCCCAAACCCCTTCTTTTTCACTGTTCATAGTGTGTAACTGGGACCCAAGAGCTATCCAGGAACCTAACAATAAAATTAAAGGATTATCGAAGATGCTTGTAGGCACCAGAACGTGTGTGCACTCTGGCACAAGTGACAGTTAGGACAAATCAATGTATTTGACAGGTTTTCTTTAAGTGCTTTATTGCTTATTTTACAAAGACAGCAAATTCACGTACTGCATCCTTGTTTAGCTTGATTTTATCATCTTTGGTTTGTATCCAGAGACATATAACATACGCCTTTCTTTCAAACAAAGTAATCATGTATGAAACTCTATCAGCACTTACAAACACCCAGTCCTCTCTGTCTGTTGCCTCCCTGCTGTTTTTCCTGCATTAAAGCAGACTTTTAGCTCTCCCCACACTGACATGAAGACCCTTACTCCCCAGGGTGAATGGGGATAATCAAGCTCACATTGTTTTGCTCGATCCACTGGAGACATGCAGTTATTACAGTACAAGACTCACTGTCATGTCACATTGCTTATTTACAGAGCATTCAGCTGATAAATAAGGTGAAAAATGCATTTCTAAAACATCATAAAAAAAAGGGGGGGTTTCACATTGTGGACCAAAATGTTGGCTGTGGGTTTGATTTATTCTGCATTAATAGGCTCCCCCTGAGTTTTGAAGAAATTTTTTATTTTTTATTTTTTAACATAGAGCTGCCAGAATATACAAGATAATATTAAAAGCAGAACAGCTCGAATCACAATGAGTGATTGTATCAAAAGACCCTTAGATACCATAGATACAAAGAATTCAGGATTTTTAGAGCCCAATGTCTTTAAAACAGTTGTTACACATTGGGAACATGTACCTGGAAGCCATATTGGGGATGCATTTCATGTTACACAGGAAAACATTCTGCCTGCCTGTTCCCCTAGTTTCAGACACATTGCTGGAAGCATGTGCTGTATAGATCCTCCCTAGTGCTTTTTGAACTGAATCTGCCCTATAACAAACACGGGATACCTGGCACTGGAGTCTAAGTATTACAGCCTGATATTAACCCCTTGATGCCAAACGTACGCAGATATGCGGCCTCAAAGAACTGGGCCTTTTTCTTATCTGTATTTGAGCTGGGAGCGCACCGCACAGCACGCTCCCAGCACAGAGAGGAGGGTCTTACCAAGAGCCCCAGGTCCCGTACTAACGATTGGGACCCGGAAATACAGATTCTGGATCACATGATCACTGTGATAGCCTCCGATTGGCTACCACAGTGATCAGTCACTGTGAAGCCCACATCTGTGCTTCTCTCTGTGAATGGAGAGGAAAGATACATTGTATCTTTCTCTCTCCTTGCAGAGAGAAAAAAAAGTGTGTGTGTAAAAAAATATAATAATAATAATAATAATAATAATAATAATAAAAAAGAAAAAATACCTAGACAATTGTCTGATCTAGGTCAGGCCCAATGTTATGCCGCGTACACACGACCGTTTTACATGGCGTGAAAAATGCAATTTTTTAAATTGGTCATTAAAAACGGTGGTGTGTATGCTCCAGAGCATTTTAACGACGTGAAAAATGGCCTAGAAAAAATTAGAACCTGCTCTATTTTTTCACGTCGTTTTTCACGTCGTTCTTTTTAACGTCGCGAAAAACGGTAGTGTGTACGCTTTTACGAGGGGAAAAAAATGCGCATTCTCAGAATCAAGTATGAGACGGGAGCGCTCCTTCTGGTAAAACTAACGTTCATAATGGAGATAGCACATTCGTCACGCTGTAACGGACTGAAGAGCACGAGGCTGAAAAGCGCGAATCGTCTCTCACCAAACTTTACTAATACGAGAATCAGCAAAAGCAGCCCAAAGGGTGGCGCCATCCGAATAGAACTTCCCCTTTATAGTGCCGTCGTATGTGTTGTACGTCACCGCGCTTTGCTCAAGCATTTTTTTTCACGATAGTGTGTAGGCAAGACAGGCTTGAGAGGAAACATGAAAAATCACGTCGAGAAAAACGTCGTTTTTTTTAAATGACATTAAAAACGGCCGTGTGTACGCGGCATAAGTGTTTGGGTCAAAGTAAGGGTCAAAGGTCAAGGTCAGGAGCAAAGACCACGTTTAGTCTGTTTTGGACAGGATTTTTAACATTTTTCAAATTAGTATCAGTGTCAGGGAGCGTCAGTGTCAATGTGTTTTAGCTAGGATAAACAAAGCAAAATGTGCACTATTGTTTCTGGGCTGTACTACGGGTACAAACAACAACTAACATAGACATATGTGGTATCACTGCGATTGTTCGGGAGCAGGAGAATTTATTTTGGGTTGTTCTTTGGTGGTAGGTTATGGTAGTAACAAGAAATATACAGATACATTTTAAAAAAATGTATTACTATTTTGGGCCAGTTTTCCTTTGATAATAAAAAGAAAAATCAGGAGATATCCATTACCATTTACCACTAAATAAAAAAGTCACATTTTCCCTGAAAAAAAACAAGGTTTAATTACACGGATGCACAAAGTAGTTGTGATGATATGTACAGCTTTACTAACGCATGTCAAAGTTACAAAATTGTGCTTAGGCATTAAGATTTATATCCAGCTAATAAAGCTAAATGGTTCTCCTAAGGCAGATCTCATCTAGCAGAGGCCTTTCGGTGTACTGCCAATGCATTTTGTGGGTTATATGGTGCATGTATGGGACAGGACTTAGCACAGTTTGAGAGATAGGTTTTTTGATAACTTGGAGTTAGGCCCCTTTCACACTTGTGTGACTTGTCATGATTTCCAATGAGTACCATTCATATCTGTGCGACTTCAAGTCGCATCGACTTCAAAGTAGTCCCTGTACTACTTTGGTTTGACTTTGATGCAAGTTGAAGTCCATAGATCTCAAGTTTACACAGGCATTCCCTGAAATCGCTGCAAAATCATGTCAAAAACGCATCTGCGCAATCGCGGTAAAATCGTGGCAAACTCGCGCAAATTTCAAATCGCAGGAGTTTAAAAGGGGCCTTTTAGTAAATAATGTCTACTTGCAAGTAGTTCCTGCTTACCAACAGATAATTTTTACTTTAAGGCTCCTTTCACACTACCACGACTTCAAAGTCGAGCGATTTTGCCGTGATTTTACCTCAATTTTGCCACGATTTCAGGGAATGCCTGTGTAACTCGCATCAAAGTCGGACCCAAGTAGTATAGGGACTACTTTGAAGTCGGTGCAGCTTGAAGTCACACAGATATGAACAGTACTCATTGGAAATTATGGGGTACGACTTGTCATGCGACTTTGCAGTCCCAAGTCGCAGGACAAGTCGCACAAGTGTGAAAGGGGCCTAAAGGTGAAGCTTAGATATGTTTTAAATAGTTACATTGGTCCAGTGTGGACTAATTTAAGTATGTATGTGCCATACCTAGCTGATCCCTGTGGAGGCTGAAGGTCACTGTATTAGGCACCGCTACTACAGTGATCACCACTAGCTTCTGGGTCCTGTGCCAAGTGACTGCTCTGCTGCATAGTGAGCACCAGTATTCATTTTGGCATCACATTTTGATTTTGTTTTATTTATAATCTTTTGACTAAAATGCCATTTTAGTTTTAGTCCCATTTTAGTCATCTGCAATTGTTTTAGTTTTAGTTGTATTTTAGTAGACTAAAATCTCGAGTTCGTTTTAGTCAAATAAAATCATTTTAGTCAACTTAAATCAAATGTGTTTAGTGAATAGGCAGCCAGCCATCAGAGTAAGAAGTGGCTCTGCAGGTAAAGTGGATGGGAGAGAAGCAGCGCCAATCTAAGTGCAATATGTAAAGCAAAAAGGAACAGTTATTAGGTATTGCACCAAGTAAATGGCATGTAAAAGACACCAAGCATTGAAGTCCCTCTAAATGGAAGGCTGACATTTTAGACCCCATCCATTGTTTTTTATTTTTTATTTTATCATTTTATCATTTTATCATTTCCCTTTTATTTTGGACAGATAATCTTATGACATTATCTTTTACTTCTATATAATTTTTCACTTTTTGATCTTATGTTTTTATACTATAATTCCTTGCTGTTTGTGTCATGAATAAACCACTGTTTATTTAACCTCCCTGGCGGTATTCCCGAGTCAGGCTCGGAGTGGAATTTCAGTACCAAAAGCGGTAACCCCGAGCCAGACTCGGGCTGCATAGCAGGAAACAGGGAGAGTTACTTAGCTTGTTCCCTGGATACTGCGATGTCTCCCCGCTGTGTGTGCGAGTTGTCTCCTCGCTCGATCCACACACAGTGCCCCCGAGCTCCGTTCCCTGCGACGTTGCGGCGCACAGGGGCAGAGATCGGCGCAAAATTCAAAAAAGTAAAAACACAATACACATACAGTACACTGTAATCTTACAGATTACAATACTGTATAAAAAAATGACACATCCCCTTTGTCCCTAGTGGTCTGTCCAGTGCCCTGCATGCACTTTTATATTATAAATACAGTTTTTTCTGCCTGGAAACTGGAGATTGTCCATAGCAACCAAAAAGTGTCCCTTTACATCAAAAGTGGTTTTAGACCAGCTAGAAAACAGCGATAATAAATTAGAATCACTTGCAGAATTGAGCGATAGCGATTTGTGGGGAAATTCATCATCAAACACTAAATCTAATGACAGCGACAATTCTGCAACTGAGCAAATTTCAATGTTTTGGATTTGATTACATTATTGAATAATTTTTATTATTATTATTTGTTATAATTATTTATAGTTATTTATTATATTATAATTTATGATTTTGTGTTTCAAACTTTATCATACCCGGGATGTCTACTAGACTCTTGTTTGGACAGATTTAAGTGAGTTATTTCGAAGAATTACAGGCCTACAATATAAAACGCCAAATTTCCATGCAAAAAAATCTGACAGAATCATACTGCCAGGGAGGTTAATGTATTACACCACTGGCATGTTCCTGTGGCCGACACTCGCTGTGCTGTGTCTGTAGGGTTTATAGTTGGAGCCGGTGCGCTGAGCCTTGCTGTCCACCGGCACCACTGCTGCCCTTATTTAACCTCAGCTGAGATGGCCGCTCGGGAGGCTTGAGGAAAGAGCACGCATGCTCCAAACGCGAGCCACGCCCACGCCCACTGCAGGCTCTCTCTGTCTCCCGGTGATGCTCGCTCGCTCTCCCGTCCACTGCCCTGGAGCACTGGAAACCATTTCAAGAAAAAGGACAAGATAATGGTGCTAGACAGATAAAAGGAGAGCAGGTACTCATGAAAAATAATAAATATAATGAAAAGACCAAAAAAGAGATTACTTGTTGTAAATAATTTCCCAAATAGTGTACAATATAACGTTAGTGGCAGTTCACATCAGATTGAAGTCACATCTGTAAGTAATCAGAAATCAAAAAAGGGGCACCAGCTAAGTGTAGCATTAAACTAAGTTTAAATTTTTTGAACCGTTCTCCTGGTGAATATTTCCTGCAAATACATTCAATGAACCACACCTGTAAGGGTTGGGAGGACTTATTGTGGTGTTCTAGAAAATGCCTAGGGGATGCTGTGTTTATCATTACCCCCCTAAAAAATACAACTATGTTCGCCAAATTGTTTTCAAAGGGTTCTAATGGTTCTCCCAATGTAAAACATCCACACGAGGAAGAGTATACCACAAGTTGTGTGGAACAGTTGTAGGCAGATTCTAACCACTTAAGCCCCGGACCATTTCGGGCCATTAGGACCAGGCCTGTTTTTGGGATTCGGCACTGCGCTGCTTTAACTGTAAATTGTGCGGACATGCAATGTTGTACCCAAATGAAATTTGCGTCCTTTTCTTCCCACAAATAGAGCTTTCTTTTAATGGTATTTGATTGCCTCTGCGATTTTTATTTTTTGCGATATAAACAGAAAAAGACCGAAAATTTTGAAAAAAAATTATATTTTCTACTTTTTGTTATAAGAAAAATCGAATAAACTCAATTTTAGTCATACATTTAGGCCAAAATGTATTCAGCCACATGTCTTTAGTAAAAAAATGTCAATAAGCGTATATTTATTGGTTTGCGCAAAAGTTATAGCGTTTACAAACTAGGGTACATTTTCTGAAATTTACACAGCTTTAAATTTATGACTGCCTATCTCATTTCTTGAGGTGCTAAAATGGCAGGGCAGTACAAAACCCCCCCAAATGACCCCATTTTGGAAAGTAGACACCCCAAGGAAATTGCTGAGAGGCATGTTGAGCCCATTGAATATTTTTTTTTTTTGTCCCAAGTGATTGAATAATGACAAAAAAAAAATTACAAAAAGTTGTCACTAAATGATATATTGCTCACACATGCCATGGTTATATGTGGAATTGCACCCCAAAATACATTCTGCAGCTTCTCCTGAGTACGGGGATACCACATGTGTGGGACTTTTTAGGAGCCTAGCCACGTACGGGACCCCGGAAACCAAGCACCGCCTTCAGGATTTCTAAGGGCGCAAATTTTTGATTTCACTCCTCACTACCTATCACAGTTTCGAAGGCCATAAAATGCCAAAATAGCACAAAACCCCCCCAAATGACCCCATTTTGGAAACTAGACACCCCAAGCTATTTACTGAGAGGCATGTTCAGTCCATGGAATATTTTATATTTTGCCACAAGTTGCGGGAATATGACAAACTTTTTTTTTTTTGCACAAAGTTGTCACTAAATGATATATTGCTCACACATGCCATGGGCATATGTGGAATTACACCCCAAAATACATTCTGCTGCTTCTCCTGAGTACGGGGATACCACATGTGTGGGACTTTTTGGGAGCCTAGCCGCGTACGGGACCCCAAAAACCAAGCACCGCCTTCAAGGTTTCTAAGGGCATACATTTTTGATTTCACTCCTCACTACCTATCACAGTTTTGAAGGCCATAAAATGCCAAGATGGCACAAAACCCCCCCAAATGACCCCATTTTGGAAAGTAGACACCCCAAGCTATTTGCTGAGAGGCATGTTGACCCCATTGAATATTTTTTTTTTTTGTCCCAAATGATTGAATAATGACAAAAAGAAAAAAAAAAATGTACAAAAAGTTGTCACTAAATGATATATTGCTCACACATGCCATGGTTATATGTGGAATTGCACCCCAAAATACATTCTGCTGCTTTTCCTTAGTACGGGGATACCACATGTGTGGGACTTTTTGGGAGCCTAGCCGCGTACAGGGCCCCAAAAACCAAGCACTGCGAACGCTGCAGTTATGTGTGTTGTGTTTGGTAAGTGACAGTGATCGATCGATACTGCACTTGGGTGGGCTGGGCTGGGCTGGGCTGGGCGGAGGGGCTAAACGCAGGCGCTAGCAGGTATCTGGGCTGATCCCGCTAACACTGCGTTTTCGGGAACCCTAAACCGCTGGGGATGCTAGTATAGATCTGATCAGATCTGATCAGATACTATACCACTAAGGGGGGTGTATGCTTTGCGCGTGGGTGTTAGCGTTACTGTCACTAACCTAACACTGCCTGGGGCGACGCAGACCCTCTCTGGCGCTAAAACCTAATTGATCTCACCCGCCGGGCGATCAGGGGGGTTAAACCTTTATTGGGTTATATACGGCGGGTGCCCTGATGCTATAAAAAGCAAACTAATCAACCAGCGTCACCCGTAACCTTTATATGGTGATCACTGGTGAAAGGGTTAACTAGGGGCAATCAGGGGGTTAAAACCTTTATTAGGTTAAATATGGGGGTACCTGACACTATATAAAAACCTGACGGGTAACCTAAATAACTAAATAACTTACTGGCTAACCAGTGACACCAGTGACGCTTATACGGCGATCACTGGTGAAAGGGTTAACTCTAGGGGCAATCAGGGGGTTAAAATAATATATGGGGGTACCTGACACTAATAAAAACCTGCGGCGAACCTAAAAAAAAATAACTGCCTATCTAAAACACCAGCGACACTAATATAGCGATCGGAAAAACAATCGCTTAGTGACGCTGAAGTTAGGGGGTGAAAGGGTTACCTGGGGGGTGATCAAGGGGTTAAACCTTTATTAGGGGGGGTTAGGGGGCTACCCTGGACCTAAAGGGGCCTAATCCTAACTGCCCTGCAACTTTTTACAATCACAGATGACACTAAATGCAGTGATCAGTAAAATAAATGATCACTGCAATCAGTGACACTGTGATTGGGGGCTTTGGGGTGACCTGGGGGGTGATCTGGGGGTGACTGGGGGGTGATTTGTGTGCCTATGTGTACCTACGTGTCAGTGGACTGTTGGTGCACTAACCTGCTTCTTCTCTGCTCTGCGCCGGGAACGAAAAGACCGCGGCGAGGGAGATGACATCACTTCCTCCAGCCTTGTTTACATCACATGGCGGAGGAAGCATTTTCATTGGCCGGGAGCGATCGCGAGGGGGGGGGGCGGAATCGAGCGGCCGCCCCCTCATGCCTGATCGCTCCCGAACACTTAACGGCCGCTCACTGCAGTGAAGGGGGGTCCGGATGGACCCCCCAACTGCACAAAGGCGATCACGTAGATCTACGTGATTCTGCCTGTCCGTGCCATTCTGCCGACGTAAATCGGCGGTGGGCGGTCGTTAAGTGGCTAATATAGGACCAGATCGGATTTTACTCTACAGTGAGTTTCCAACTGTCCTTCTTTTAATAAACTGGTTTTAATGGCACACTTAGCTGGCACCCCCTTCCTGTTTTCTGATTCCCCAGAGAGATGAGTCTTCAGAAAAGGCAATAGTTGAATACTAAGCTAATTTCCTCTCTTTTCCTCTCACAATGTATAACCTTGAATTGAGACACTATTTCAAATCTTCTTGATTGACTTGCAGTGATCGGGATTTGGTGGCTATAAATCAACTTTACGGGGCATTAACTGTTTTAATGGTAATCAAGTGGAAGACGCATTACAAAAGGCCTATAATCACTTCGCTGCTAATCAAAGTAAAATCACTTTGCAGGGCTTTAAACTCTTTACCACTAATAAATAAAAAAGCAATCTGCGGGTTATTAATCATATTGGTTTAATAAAACTTGGCAAATGAAACCCAGTAAGAACTCTGAAGGTCAAAAAAAAAAAACACATTTCTTTTAATAAAATTTTCTTTCAGATGACGCATGTTTAGAATGAAATTACATTTTAGAGACTGAATTAATATTATTCAAATGAAAAAAAGTGAAAAAAAGTTAAACATATAGATATGGTACAGGCATTCAGGACCCGCTCACCACAGGAGGAAGAAGAGGAGAGAGGAACTGTGATGTCTGTTGACCGGACTGCAGAAGGTAGGGGTCTGGAATTGATGGGGTGATGGGTGAGTGGCGGGGAGGGGGTGGAGTTGAGCTGTAAATCACACCCCTTTCCCTCTGATGCTTATACTAACCTTTCCTTTACATCCCCTGTTGTTCCATTTGCTTGCAGAAAGGATTAGAAGATGTTCTGTATAACTTTTTTTTGTTTGTATCTTATACGGGGATAAAGACTTTCACTCTGCCCATGTGACAGCCCATAGTCCTGGTGCTTGGCTTCTCAGATTCCCAGAAAAGCATTGTGGGAGGAAGAACCAGGAAGATCTCAGACTTGGGGCAGCAAAGAGTAGGGGAGTATAGAGTCATATAGAGGTTGATTTACTAAAGGCAAATAGACTGTACACTTTTCAAAATGCAGTTGCTAAAAAGCTTAGTAAATGAGGTGAAGTTTTTTTTTTTGCAAAGACTAGCCAATCATATGCAAGGAAAAATGGCACCGCTGCTGTGTCTCAGCCAATCAAGAGGTACAGTCCCGGACAGCTGAGGCACTCATGCACATCGCTGGACGGAGATGGGGCTCAGGTAAGTATTAGGGGGGCTGCTGCATGCAGAAGGTTTTTTATCTTAATACATTCACTCAACATGCATAAGGCAGCCCATTCACCTACGTTCAACAATCGCCCCAAAGAAGCTCCAGAACTAGGGTATAGCATTTTGGGAAGGGGATCGCATTCACCCAAGCTTGTGTGACACATTGAGCATGATTTCTATGCTAAAATGTTGCAACTCAGCTGGGTGGAAACAAACAACATTTTCCCATTAAAAAACACTACATTTACTAATGCCTACCTGCTTTTTTCTAACACTGGAAGATATTTGGTAAGCAACAAGCTAAATTAAAGAATCTACAGGTCCTCACTATAACCATGGACCTACAGCAACTATATAAACCAGCATGGGCAATTTTTAATTCCTGTTAGACCCCTTTTACACTGAGGCGCTTTGCAGGAGCTACAGCGCTAAAAATAGCGCCTGCAAAGCGCCCTGAAACAGCGGCTCTATTCACTCCAATGTGAAAGTCCAAAGGCTTTCACACTGGAGCGGTGCGCTGACAGAGCGTCAGAAAAAGTTCTGCCAGCAGCTTCTTTGGAGCGCATTAGGAGCGGTGAACTCATCGCTTCTAAAACACCCCTGCCCATTGAAATCAATGGGCAGCGGCGCCGAACCGCCACTTTTAACCCTTTTTCAGCCACTAGCGGGGGTTAAAAGCACCGCAAAAACAACGGTAAAGCATCGCTAAAAATGGCGGCGTTTTACCACCGACGCCCGGGCACTTTCAGTGTGAAAGCGGCCTAAATAAACAGGAGGGTCTACTTCCTTACTGTATCATCAATCAGATTTATAACATGTAAGTCAGGTTTAAATCTGATTGATGTCTGTCAGAAAAGTTATAATGCTGACACCATAAGGAAGACCTGAGCTGTGGAGGCTGTGCCAAAACATGACAAGCAGAGGGCTAAAAACAGGTCACCAGTATTGCCTGTGGTCTCCATGTAGCTGATCTTTTCCCCCTTACTGACTTACCATACCTTGTTGCACACCATGAAGAGGGTCATCATGTCAGAGCTGCCACCCGGATGACTGGTGATCTGATTACCGATACGGTAATGATCAAGAAACAGGAGCAGAGGTTCAAAAAGCACAGATCCTCAGAATGAATGAAGCAGAAGCAGCGAGAACCTTGCATTGCATATCCTCAGATACAGCTTCCTCTCCAACAAGGAGTGACATCACCAAATCTAACTCAAATAACAGACTTTTTGCCAGAAGCAGTAGTGCCTTAGGTGATCTCACACTGCAGGTATACAGTATGGTTAGAAGTTTCAAGGTAGAGGAAGTGAGCTGCTAGAAAGATTTCAAAGGGTATTTTTTTAACCTCCCTGGCGGTATGATTATGTCAGATTTTTGATGCTGAAAGCAGTACAATTATTTTGCATGGAAATTTGGCGTTTTACATTGTAGGCCTGTAATTCTTAGAAATAACTCACTTAAATCTGTCCAAACAAGAGTGTAGTAGACATCCCGGGTATGATAAAGTTTGAAACACAAAATCATAATATAATAAATAACTATAAATAATTATAACAAATAATAATATAATAATAATAAAAATTATTCAATAATGTAATCAAATCAAAAACACTGAAATTTGCTCAGTTGCAGAATTGTCGCTGTCATTAGATTTAGTGTTTGATGACGAATTTCCCCACAAATCGCTATCGCTCAATTCTACAAGTGATTCTAATTTATTATCGCCGTTTTCTAGCTGGTCTAAAACCACTATTGACATAAAGGGACATTTTTTGGTTGCTATGGACAATCTCCAAATTCCAGGCAGAAAGAACTGTATTTATAATATAAAACTGCATGCAGGACACTGGACAGACCACTAGGGACAAAGGGGATGTGTAATTATTTTATACAGTACTGTAATCTGTAAGATTACAGTGTACTGTATGTGTTTTGTGTTTTTACTTTTTTGAATTTGGTGCCGATCTCCAACCCTGTGTACCACAGCGTCACAGGGAATGGAGCTCGGCGGCACTCGGGCACTGTGTGAATCGAGCGAGGAGACAGCTCACACACACTGCGGGGAGACATTGCAGGATCCAGGGGACAAGGTAAGTAACTTTCCCTGTATCCTGCGATGCAATCCCGAGTCTGGCTCGGGGTTACCGCTAATGGTACTGAAATTCCACCCCGAGCCTGACTTGGGAATACCGCCAGGGAGGTTAAATAAACTGCTTAGGCACAAATAACATTTTAAGATGTTCCCTATAAGACAGCTAATCTTTGCTTTATTGGTTCAGATCCTCTGTACAAGCTTCATCTCCAGCATATGCATACTCTTTTTTGTTAGTTTTACATGAAACACTGGTTTTCTAGGAGATTGGTTCATCCTGGAATCCATCCCATTGAGAGAAGACCCCAATACCCTACCTTTCCCCCCCCCCTCCTCCTTTTATACCTTATATATTGCCCCCACTCCCCATTCCCACACCCATGCTTCTTTATCCCTTTTAGCCACCCCTCTCCAGCTACTTCCCCCTGAAATCCCAGCTTATGCCATATCTCCCCCCCCCCCCCCCCATACTGTGCATCAGGAACATTTTCATTTCATATTACCTCTCCCATTGAGTCAGATAGGAGAAACATTTTGCACTTAGCATGAACCATCTTTTTACCTAAGCCCCCCACATGTCTGTTTTCATGTTTCACATCATCAGTCTTGGATGATACCACTATATACACTGGTGACACATATGTTCCATCAGTATGTACCTTGATGTAATGCTTCAGACTTCATTCAATGTGATGCCTAATGTTATTGTACTTTATGTACAGTATGTCATCATAAATAAAGCGTTAAAAAATATTGTTACTGCAGGTTTGTCCTGTTTATAATGATGCTAAAATTAACTAACCTTCTGGTAAAAAAAATAAAAAAAAGATGACAAAGCTATTTTTATGCTTGTAACTGTAAAGTTAAAAAGCTAATGAAAACAAAAACAAAAAGTAATATTATTCATATAAAAAAAAAGAAAAGAAGAAAAAGTCATGCTTGAGAGGGGAGGGCCCTGCCACTATTTAGGCAAACATGTTCACAATTTAAAGGAGAAGTAGGGCCGAAGCTGTTTTGGATCTACTCCTCCTGTGGGTCAAATGAGTGCACTTTGTCTGCACTCCTGTTAACCATTTTCAACCAACAGCGGGCTAAAGTTCACTGTCGGCTGGTCCAGGCTCTGGATTGATCACAACTTTACAGTCAGGATCCACCCAGAAGCCTGGATTGGCAGCTGGCTTAGCCTCTCAGTGAGTCGCTAAGAGCCTGAGCCAGCCCCTCTTGCACCCTCCACAGCCCAGCGCTCCAGTCTCTCTGCTCAGTAAAGACCGAGACCTGAGCGATCAGCGGTCTTTGATTGCTCAGTTCTCAGTCAAAAGGGGACAGCTGAGATCGGTGCTGCAGCCATCTAGGCAAGTATGTCGTTTTTTGTTTTTTTTTAGATCTCTGAACTCCTGTTTTAACTGCTTGCCGACCGCTGCACACAGATATACGTCTGCAGCATGGCAGTGGTTAAGTTGACAAGTTGACAAGAAATAAAGTAGACTATTCTAATCCACTTCCTCCTGCTGTTCTCTACATATATTAATTTGTGCAAGATCACAGTTGGTGACTCCCTCTGTGATGTCCCCTCTTTGGGAATTTTTTTATGGCCACACTCATGAATGCTCCACACATTTTTATAATAAATCATGAAACTATACTGTTATAGCAAGTGATTTTTTTAAATGTGTCTGACTTTTTTGATGTTTGCAATGATATAGATGTCCAACTTCCTTGCTCCTCCTGAGGAAGTAAACCTTAGGTCTGACAAACGTGTTGTTGATCATATATCTCTGTACTTCAGTGGCTAACTACTTCAATGACTAATATGCTGATAATATGGAAAGGAATAAAAAAAAAACACAATAATAGATAGTAAGCTCAAATGTCCTATTATAAGTAACTGCATCTCGTAGTAATTAATACTATTTCTTTATTACATATCACTCTAAAAGTTAAAAGTTTAACAACTTTTCAATTTTTTGTTTCTCTTGATTATATAATTTGTTAAAATTGATTGTAACACCTTAGTTCTTTAAATAACATATAGCTTACTTAAGTCTTCAATTGCTTGTAAATACAAGTAACACTAAGATTTGCTATGTAAATTCAACTAATGCTATCATCTAATGTAATCAATATTTTGTTAATTGTACCAATGTTTATATTTACAAAATCAATAAACAAATTTGACAAGAAAAAAAAAAAAACCTGAATCAGGGAGCTTGGTAGCTGCTAAAATACAAAAATCTTTCTGTTGGGCCCCGTTCACACCCTCCAATCCATACCAGGCCCTTATCCGAGCATGCAGGCCAGGAAAGGGGGGGGGCAACCAGATGGTGATGTCACATGGGGACGGGTCACCTGCTGACATCACCGGGTGACTCCGCCCCTTAGCTATTTAACCACTTCAATACAGGGCATATTTTTACCCCCTTCCTGCCCAGAGCAATTTTTAGTTTTTAGCGCTGTTGCACTTTGAATGACAATTGCGCGGTCATGCAACACTGTGCCCAAATGAATTTTTAAGGTTTTTTTCCCCCACAAATAGAGCTTTCTTTTGGTGGTAATTGATCACCTCTGTAGTTTTTATTTTTTGCGCTATAAACAAAGAAGAGCGACAATTTTGAAAAAAAAAAAAAACTATTTTCCTCAATTTAGGCCGATACGTATTCTTCTACATATTTTTGGTAAAAAGAATTGCAATAATTGTATATTGATTGGTTTGCGCAAAAGTTATAGCATCTACAAAATAGGGGATAGATTTATGGCATTTTTTTTTTTTTTACTAGTAATGGCGGCGATCTGCGATTTTTATTGTGACTGCGACTTTGCGACGGACATATCGGACACTTTTGACACATTTTTGGGACTATTCACATTTATACAGCGATCAGTGCTATAAAAATGCATTGATTACTGTGTAAATGTGACTGGCAGAGAAGGGGTTAACACTAGGGGGCGATCAAGGGGTGAATGTGTGTCCTAGGGAGTGATTCTAACTGTGGGGGGAGGGGACTGACTGGGGAAGGTGACCGAACGGTGTCCCTATGTACAAGGAAGACACCATTGGTCTCCTCCCTGACAGGATGTGGATCTGTGTGTTTACACACACAGATCCATGTCCTTAGCTGTGTAACTGCTGATCACGGTCCGACAGGCACGCGCATCGGCACCCGAGTGACGTGGCGCGTGCGCCCCCTAGCGGCCAGGAGGCCCGAGGACGTCATATGACGGCCGCCCAGGATAGCAGAGCCACCTTGCGGCCGTCATATCACTTGACGCGGGATAGGAAGTGGTTAACCACTTCAGCTCCGGACCATTTGGCTGCCCATAGACCAGAGAACTTTTTGCAATTCTGCACTACGCCGCTTTAACTGACAATTGCGCGGTCGTGCGGCGTGGCTCCCAAACAAAATTGACGTCCTTTTTTTCCCACAAATAGAGCTTTCTTTTGGTGGTATTTGATCACCTCTGCGGTTTTTATTTTTTGCGCTATAAGACCCCTTTCACACTGGAGCGTATTGCAGGCGCTATAGCGTTAAAAATAGCGCCTGCAATCCGCCCTTAAAAAGCTGCTCCATTGTCTCCAGTGTGAAAGACCGAGGGCTTTCACACTGGAGCGTGGCGCGAGCAGGACGGTAAAAAAAGTCCTGCTAGCAGCATCTTTGGAGCGGTGAAGGAGCGGTGTGTTTACCGCTCCTCCACTCCTGCTGCCCATTGAAATCAATAGGACAGCGCGGCTATACCCCCGCTAGCAGCCGAAATGCGCCGCAGTAAAAATAGATACCGCCAACGCTATGAGCGGCTCAGTGTGAAAGGGGTCTAAACAAAAAAGAGCGACAATTTTGAAAAAAAGGCAATATTTTTACTTTTTGCTATAATAAATATCCCCAAAAAATATATTAAAAAAATATTTTTTTCCTCAGTTGAGGCCGATATGTATTCTTCTACATATTTTTGATAAAAAAAAAAAAATTGCAATAAGCGTTTATTGATTGGTTTGCAAAAAAGTTATAGCGTCTACAAAATAGGGGATAGTTTTATGGCACTTTTATTATTATTATTTTTTTACTAGTAATGGCGGCGATCTGCGATTTTTATTGTGACTGCGACTTTACACATCGGACACTTTTGACACATCTTTGGGACCATTGTCATTTTTACAGCAATCAGTGCTATAAAAATGCACTGATTACTGTAAAAATCACACTGGCAGTGAAGGGGTTGACCAGTAGGGGGCACTGAAGGGGTTAAGTGTGTCCTAGGGATGTGTTCTAACTGTGGGGGGGATGGGCTACGTGTGACATGACACTGATAACTGCTCCCGATTACAGGGAGCTGTGATTAGTGTCCTTGTCACTAGGCAGAACGCGAAAATGCTTGTTTACATCAGCATTTCCCCGTTCTTCCTCTCCGTGAGACGATCGCGGATATCCCCGCGGACATCGAGTCCCGGCGACCCGCGGTCACACTCACGGAGCTCGCGACGAGCGTGCACCCACAATGCTGTGTCCTAAAGGGCAACGTATATATATATATATATATACACGTTGATCTGCCCAGCCGCGCCATTCTGCCGACGTATATCGGCGTAAGACGGTCGGCAAGTGGTTAATTACTGCCACACGGAGGAGCAGACAGCGATTGGCCTTCGTCACGGGCTGAGCTTTTTCTTTTTTCGGGTTCGGCAATGTGACGGGCGGCATGACTGACGATGGATCTATGTCGGGGGACATTGTTTTTTATTTTTTAATAAAGGACTTGTCAAAACTTTTACTGTGTCTATTCCCTTTTTACACTTTTTTTGGTTAATAGGTAGGAGTACTACCCCATACTCACTCACATGCCTGCCTCAAAGTACCCCCCCATGTTGAGGGCATGTGGCCTGGTATGGTTCCGGAGGGGGGGGGCGCTCTTTCGTCGTCGTCCCCTTTCCTGGTCTGCCAGACTGCATGCTCGGATAAGAGTCTGGTATGGATATATGGGAGGGACCCCACACTGTCTTTTCCCTTTATTTTTCATTGCCAGCCAGCCCACTGACAGCTGATAACTTATCGGTTGTTAAGGACGCGGCAGCTGGCTTCCCTGGCCCTCTGCTTAACAACCAGCTATTCTTCACACAGAATTTTAATCGGTCGATCATTTTTGAACTGACCTGAATTGTACATGTACAATATATCCAATGTCCTCTCCCTCTCCTCTCCTAGTGCTTTCTATAGGCTAAACAAAAATGCTTAAAGCTGTAAAACGCTTGTAAAAAGCTGCAAAAACACTTTTAAAAAAAGCTGCAAAGACACTTGAAAAAATGCCAATAAATCGCTAGGCTCAAGTGTGAATAGAGCCTTATGGTATATGCATCTTTTAATATATGTGGATATTTTTTAAAGGTACAGTATATGCTTACACCTGTGTTTTGACTGGAGTATATGAAATACAACAGAAGTTAGTCAGTCCAAGCATTACTGAGTGAAATTAATTACCTGCATTCTGGAGCGTTTCAATGTTTTGCGGCCTTGTGGCAAGCTCTGCGACTGTTTGAACGAATTGGGTCCGCGCCCTCTGATATTGCTCGAAAACTAAAGAAAAAAGGCAGAGCGGTTACATAATGGTGATAGAGAGACTTTCCTAAGCTCAGGCAGCTCTGTTGTAAGAACTACCATTGGGTTACACATTCAAAGAGCAAACGCAGTGATTTTTTTCTGCAGACTCAGCTGATGAATGGAAGATTGTTTATTGTTATGTGGAGCCTCATTTATCAAAGTGTTTTTTATAAGTTAGGTCTGTGTTGCCTCATAGACTCAGGCCCGTATTGGAAGATCACAGAGAATATAAGTGTGAATATGACGGGTAAGTGTGGAGCAATACAGACATTTCTCATGAAGACACTTTGATAAATAGGGTCCATGTGTACTTCTGCAGACACAGGAAAAGATGATGATAAAATACGCTGCACCAACTCAAACACGAGACCAGCTACATGAGCACACACAACATGAACAAAAAATAAATAAATGGGGAACACAGGAAAATTAATTAAAGCTGAACTCAGACTTTCCTTTAAGTCTTGCACAGTAGTACTGGTTCCTCTCCTGTACTGAAATAGCTTACTCTGATTTCACTGCATACTGTGAGCTTCTCATAGTGTTCATTAGTTACTGCAGCAAGTCAGATAGAGCTTGCCTCATTTTCTGGCTCAGCATTACCTAGGGCCGTGTTTCTGCAAATACAGTCTGCCTAAAAATGTGCACTCCTCCAGACTGACAGCCACTCATCAAGATATTTTGATATTTGCATAACTCCTCCTAAGAGCCAGCCCACTGCTTACTAAGGCCGGGTGTGGTGATGTTTTCACGAGGCATCTGGCTGGCCCCTTCTATCAGTCCCATTATTTTGGCAATGTTTACCTCACATTCTTAATGAATTTAGGGTATTTACCTCAAATTAGATATTTTTCTGTGAAAAATTTACTTTTATTTATTATTGCATGCAATATTTCCAAACAGACACAAATATCGCATGCAATAATCATTAGTGAAGTGACTCCAGGAAGTGAAGAGACGTATCCCTATTGGTATGGAGACTGCAAAATAAAATAACAATGCAGGGTTTTTAATCCCTCATCACTAAAAAACAACACGCCCTCCACACACCACCTCGGGCGTGCATCCGGCACGCCGTGTGATCGCAGTAAAGGCCCATCACAGCTGCCCTTTACCCTGTGATCAGCTGTATCCAATCACAGCTGATCACATGTAAACAAACTCGCCAGTTATCGGCATTCCTTTCCTTATGCACTGTCACAGCATGAAGAGAGGAGACAGGGGACATCTAGACAGATAATCAGTGCCCTGATTATCAGTGCAAATCAGTGCCGCGTATCAGCGCCCATCAGTGCCAGATATCAGTGCCACCTCATCAATGACACCTCATCAATGACACCTCATCTCAGTGCTCATCAGCACAGCCTAGCAGTGCCCATCAGTGCAGCCTCATCAGCGCACATCAGCGAAGAAGAAAATTTACTTATTTGCAAAATTTTAGAAACAGAAAACTAGAAAAAAAAATTTTTGGATCATTGTGCACACGGCACTAATAATATTTTGATTACATGTTTGCATTCTTTTTCGAGTCCTGATTAGAATTTAGCCTGCCTATGTTACGCCCCTTTTTACCATAAAAATACAATTGTAATAATAATGTAATACCTACGTAATCATGGGTATAAAAAAAATTCAATTGCGTTGAATAAACAGAACAGTTATTTTGAAAAGATGCTGAGTATCTTTTGTGTCTGTTCCCTACTACAGTAGTTATTAATTTGGAACCAATGATCAATATGAGGATGGGAATTGCCTAATTGATCAGGATTTTTTTTTTTTTGCACATTATGTGGTTTATTTTGCTAAAGCTTTAGAGTGCAAAATCTGGTGCAGCTCTACATAGAAACCAATCAGCTTCCAGGTTGTTTTGTCAAAGTTTAATTGAACAAACTGAAGTTAGAAGATGATTGGTTAACATCCACAGCTGCATCAGATTCTGCACTCTCCAATTTTATTAAATCAACCTCTATAATTTCTTATAACAGTGAATATCACTGTTATAAACAACCATTTTTACTAAATGGAATTGATTCATTCAGTGTTTCTTTTTGTGATTATCTGTGATTGGCCATAGCTAATCACATAGTACAGATGGGCTGTGTTTGGCCCTGTCTGTACTAAGTGATCAATGAAGACGGGCTAAAAACAGCACACAAAAAAAGATGCTGCAAGAGGTAATTGGAAAGGTTAGTTTTGCTTTAAAGTGGAACTAAACCCTCCTATCCTTTTCAGCCACAGAAGCTGCCATCTTAGCCTCTGTTTGATCTGCAGTTGCACATATGATCAGTTATGACCCCAGCTATTTGATGGTTTGACAGTTTGGTTGAGAGCACAAGCAGTGTGACAGTTAGAAATACCGGCATGCTGGGAACAGTTTTTTTTAAACCATTAAATCGATGGGTTTAAAGAGGAACTAAACCCAACGGTTTCCAAAAAACTGATACATTCCCAGCATGCCAGAAATTCTAACTGTCACATATGCTTGTGCTCTCAACCAAACTGTCAAACCATCAAAAGGCTGGTGTCATAACTAATCAAATGTGCAGCACCATGGCAACTGCAGATCAAACAGAGGCTAAGATGGCAGCTTCCGTGGCTGAAAAGGATAGGAGGGTTTAGTTCCACTTTAAAGCAAATCTAACCTTTCCAATTACCTTTTGCCGGCACCAGAATCTTCTTCTGTGTGCTGGTTTTAGCCCATCTTCATTGCCAGTGTTGGGTGACGTCACTCCTGTGGATGTGCAGGATCCAGTCATCCTGGCACTTAGGTAATGGCCTGGAGCTGTAAGCTAAGAAGATAGCAGGCAGGTAGAGAGAGGCCAAGATGGCAGCTTCCTTGGCTGGAAAGGATAGGGGGGTTTACTTCCACTTTAATACCATTTTAAAGCGGAGCTCCAGCCCACCCACCAAAAAATGTAAATTAAGCAGCTACAAATACTGCAGCTGCTGACTTTTAATATTAGGACCTGTCCTGGGGTCCCGCGATGTCGGCACCCCAGGCGATTTTTCAATCAGCTCTCGGGTGTTGCCGCCGCCATTCCTTGTAAGGGAAACCAGCAGTGAAGCTGCTTCACAGCCGGTTCCCTACTGTGCATGCGTGAAGCGCGCTGCCCTTTGTGAATGGCCTGGCGGTGGGGGAAGGAGGAGGGGGGCGAACTTCCGAGTGATCTCACCAAGGTGAGATCTCCCGGAAGTGGGGACGGGTACCTGTCAAAAACAAGTACCTGCTCCCCCCGAAAGGTGCCAAATGTGGCATCGGAGGGGGGAGGAGGCAGATAAGCGGAGATTCCCCCTTTTGCGTGAATTAGCATGCCGATTCAACCATTTTGGTTAATAAGTCCACGCTGCCAAACACTTGGCACACAGCTGTGGCGTGCCATACATACAAAACCCATTTTCAGCTAAAAATAATAAATAAAACCCCTCCAAAAATAAAAGAAAAAAAGGCATCAGTATTGCCCAAGGATCGCTGTTCTTCCGCCCTCTGAAAAGTGACTGATAGAGACTGCCATAGTGTGAATGAGCCCTGAATAGTTGTCACTTTGTGTTATTTCAATAAAGTTTAAAAAAAAAGTTAAGAAATATGTAAAAAAAAATATAAAAATAAACAGTACCTTGTGCTGTAAAACACAACCCCACCTCCATACAGAAGAGACATTTCCAGGGACATCCCACTGTCCCTGGTTACCACAGCGAGGAAGCTGCACTATTATTGTATTCAGCCCATTAATGACACAATAAGAAATACATGGCCAGCTCGGAGCTGTTACCTTGCAGGACTTGGCGCTGGCTCATGCTGGCTGTGTCCGGTGTCCGGTGTTCTCCTCCGGCCGCTCGCTGTCTCCGTTCAGCGCTTCTCGGTCTCCAGGATGCAGCTTCAGCTTGCGCCTAACAATTCTCCGTCTCCATAGCGACCCCAGCGGATGCGGTCGTTTCCAAAAACTCGCTCTGCTGGGAGGAGCCGAGCCGGCGACACGTGTAGAGCGGGCCGACCTAAAGGCAACACAACCGATTCCCCCGTCAGACGAGGCAGATGGTACACTCCGAAGCCTCCGGCCAAGAGGGAGGGGTTGAGTGTCGGTTGCTATGGAAACGACAGGGGCATGTTGAATGCTGTACACAGTGAGGGCAGAGAGTCAGTGTCCTCACGTGTGCTCAGTGAGGCGCGTTTCCCTGGCGGCGGGAATACAGAGATGAGGAGATCTGACCGTCACAACACTGAGCATGACTGAAAAATGTGCAAAATAAAAAAGAGATAAACAACAGTCATGGAATGTCCTAAGTGCGCCTGTCTGCTTCACCACACAGAACCCCGTCACTGTATAATAAATACACAGTTCGAATAAAAATTCACAACGCAAAAAAAAAAAAATAAGGACGAGCTTGTAGCAGCAAATAATGAAATTTCTAATGATGGCCTGTGTCTGATTCTCTATAGTCACTGGAGATTCGTCACTAAAGCCTCCCTATTAAGGCTGGGTTCACATATATGCGAATTGGATGCATTTTCTGCATCCAATTCGCATAACATGTGAATGTGATCTGCTCTCAATTTACACATCCAGGCCGGCCGCAGTGCAGTTTTTCCTGAGTGTTTTTGGGTCCGGTTAAGGTGCAAATTCAGGTATAAATTCGCACCCGAAACGGTAAACAGAAACACACTGGACTCCGGACTGCAAAACGCAGCCAGACATGAGTGAACCCAGCCTTACACTTGCGGTTCGGGGGTGAAAAACCACACAGTCAAGCTGTGTTTTTATGGTTCCTCAACCACTCGGGCCTGGGGTGTACACATGCCGCTGCAGAAATTAATCTCCTTGTCTCGCACAACCCATGGGAAAGATGGGATAGACGTCAGCAGTTTTGACACAATAAAAACACTAATACTTTTGATTGGAAAATATTTGTCCGCGCCCTTTATTATTGGCTTTAATAGATAAATATTAAAGTTAAACTTCAGAACACGTAAAAACAGCTCAGCCACTACAGCTGAAGCTGTATAATCAAAATGCCTGACCTTTTCCAGGGGCCAAGGGCCAATGGGACCTCTTCCCGCAAATTTCACTCTGAGGGGAGACTAGAAACCCAACTGCCGCAATCCCGTGAGGCAAGGGGGGCTTAAAAATGTTTTCCCCCCTTTTCCTTGCATTCAAGCGAATGGAGCCTTGCATTCATGCGAATTAAGCCAGCATTTAGAGAGTTAAAACAGGCGATGAGAAGGCAATATAATGAGAGCAAAGCAAGTGTAAGACCCCTTTCACATTAGGGTCACCCGTGCGTGCTAGCGTGCTAGTGGGGCGCTTTTAACCCCAAAGAAGGGGTTAAAAACTCCCATGTTGCGTTTTTCAGGCACTTCGGAAGCGCTGCCCATTCATTGCAATGGGCAGGGGCGTTTTGGGACCACTGTATACAGTACTCCCAAACCGCCCCAAAGATGCTGCTTGCAGGACTTTTTCTAACGTCCCGCAAGCGCACCGCCCCAGTGTGAAAACACCCATTGCAATGAATGGGAGGCAGTTTTCAGTCGCTTTACAGGCGCTATTTCTAGCACTAAAACACCTTAAAACTGCCTCAGTGTGAAAGGGGTCTAAATGAGCCCTAATGCAGGTCATACATGGGTCAAATTTCAAACAAGATTTCTTTTGAAAATCAGAAACTTTCTGCGTTTTGTGATCCGATGGTGCCACCATTGATTTTGAAATTCATTAAACCAAGCCTTCAATTGCACCTCATGTTGCTACAGAAAATAAATTTAGTGCCCGGGAATCTTCTTTTCTTTCCAGGTCGCAGCTCATGCGCATTTCTTTTTCAATGATATTTCTCGCATGTTTCTCTTATCATTGATTAGAAAATAATTTGTTTTTTAAAAAATTTCCAACATACTCGATCACTGAAATTCGATGGCCTCATGAAAATCGATCGTTGCTGCAGCCCACTAATGGAGCAAAATTCAAACGAGGATTCTTAGTTACGATTTTCATAAGAAAACTATTTCGGAATTCAACCAATGTATGGCCGGCTGGCTCTTTTGCAGGCCATACCTGAGTCGAATTCCAAACTAATTTTCTTTTGAAAATCAGAAATTTTGTATGTTTTGTGATCTGATAGTGCCACCATTGATTTAGAAATTTAACCAACCAAGCCTTCAATTTCACCTCATGTTGCTACAGAAATTAAATTTTGTGGCCATTAATCTTCTTTTCTTTCCAGGTTAAAAAAAATTCCAACATGCCCGATCACTCATATTCGAAGGCCGCATGAAAATCGATCATTGTTGCAGACCCACCAATGGTGCGAAATTCGAACAAAGATTCCTATGCAGGCCATACATGAGTCAAATTCTAAACAAATTTTCTTTCGATAATCAGAAATTTTAGTGCGTTTTGTGATTTGATGGTGCCATCATTAATTTCAAAATTCAACCAACCAAGCCTTCAATTTCACCTCATGTTGCTACAGAAAAAGATAATTCCCAGAAAAAAAAGAAGATTCCTAGCTACAAAAATTATTTTCTGTAGCCGCATGAGGTGAAATTGAAGGCTTGGTTGGTCAAATTTTGAAATCAAAGGTAGTATCATGGGATCACAAAACGCACGAGATTTCAGATTTTTTAATAAAATTAGTTCGGAATTCAAAACTAAGCATGGCCAGCTGTTTTTTTGCAGGCCATACATGGGTCGAATTCACTTTTTCTTTTGAAAATCTGAAATTTTGTGTGGTTTGTGATCAGATGGTGCCACCATTGATTTCACAATTCAACACTCAAGCCTCGTACACACGGCCGAGAATCTCGTTGTTAAAAACATGTCGTTTTTTACGACGAGATCCTTGGACAAGAAACTTGTCCCGGCCGAGTGTACACACGCTCATTTCAAAGAACCCGCGGTTCTTTGAATGGAGCGTACGCGGTGACGTCATCGAATACGACGAGCATGCGCTCGTCACATTCGATGCCGTCGCCGCCATCTTGGTTCACCCTACCTATGCCTAGGAAGCTACCGCGCATGCGTCAAAGTCATTTCGAGCATTCGCGGGCTTCCCGGCGAACAGGTAAGTGTACACACACTCAATTTTCTCGTCGAGAAACAGGCTGACGAGAATCTCGATGAGAAAATAGAGAGCAGGTTCTCTATTTTCTCGTCGAGATTCTTGTCGCTTTTCTTGACGAGAAACCATACACACGAACAAATTTCTCGGCAAGAAATCTCTGCCAGCAAGTTTCTTGCAGATTCTTGCCGAGAAACTCGGTCGTGTGTACGAGGCTTAAGCCTTCAATTTTGCCTCATGATGCTACAGAAAAGAAATTTAGTTTGTTTTTCAAAAAATGTCCAACATGCCCAATTACTCAAATTCGATAGCCACGTGAAAATTAGTCGTTGCTGCGGCCCACTAATGGTACAGAAATCGAACAAAGATTCCTAGTTAAGATTTTCATAAGAAAATTATTTTGGAATTCGACCCATGTATGGCCGGCTGGCTCTTTTGCAGGTCATACATGGGTCAAATTCCGGACACATTTTCTTTTGAAAATCTGAAATTTTGTTTGTTTTGTGATCCGATGGTCGATATTTTTCTCTTTCCAGGTCACAGCTCATGTGCATTTCTTTTTCGACTATATTAATGGGGCCGGAAGAACTCCTGAACACCTGTTAGACTGCGTCCAGGGCCAGTCACTCACAGGTAATCACCCCATGAGCGAGCTGTCAGCTTCACAATGCTTTTAATGGGGTTGCCACTCACAGATAATCGCCGGTAGCCCCTACTGGGTCACCAGCATGGAATCGCTTACGGCCCCTTTAGCAAGTGTGAATGGGGCCTTACACACCACACACCATCACACATGTACACAGTGGTGTATTTTGGTTTTGTGCTGCCCGAGGCAAGACTAAAAACGTGCGCCACCCCATCTAAATTAGTCCCATCCCAACCGTTTTAAAATTAAACACACCCGTGCAACGGCGACAAACAGCGTCAATTTTACTATCCATAGGCAACGCTTTAAAAGCCTTTCCAAACCACTTTAGATTTACAGAGGAGGTCTGGTGCTAGAATTACTGCGCATGATCTGACGTATGTGGTGATATCTTACATGTGTGCGACCATCACTGTTTGCGTGCGTGCGTGTGGGACCAACACACGGGTTCACCTTTTTTCGTGCGGTCATGGGAGGCATTGTCACCTTCTTTTTCTGCCCTCCCATTGGAGGCTACATGTGTTCATTCGTACTGATGTACATTGTGCAGGCATTGTCCACTGTTGTCACCATCAGGAATCCCTCCCGAGAAATGCCATGCAGAGTACATGCATGTAGACAGGAAGCGTCGCAAACTTACTATCGAGTTCACAATATGTTAATGGTCAATTGCACACATTTGCGAGCATGGGCATACATTACTGACCAAAAATGCAGATTTTTCACTGAAGAATGTACGGCACTTGTTTACACGCCTGTGTGCATAGGCACAATACAATTAATGGGCTGTATTTTAGCTCAGTAAAAAAATAAGCTGTACTGAGCTTTTTCAAGCTGCAGTGTGCAAGAGGCCTTAGCGATTTGATGAAAAAAAAAAAAGGAAGAGGCTGGACAAAATCATTTACACATCTGATGTTGTCCTAGGGCTCACCGTACACTTTACATTCTGACTAGTGATGAGCCGAACACCCCCGGGTTCGGTTCGCACCAGAACCCGCGAACGGACCGAAAGTTCGAACGAACATTAGAACCCTATTAAATACAATGGATGCGAACGTTCGAATTCTAAAGTGCTAATTATAAAAACTATTATGCATGTTATTGTCCTAAAAAGGGTTTGGGAACCCGGGTTCTGCACCAGGGGACATGTATCAATGCAAAAATAAGTTTTAAAAACGGTCGTTTTCCGGGAGCAGTCATTTTAATGATGCATAAAGTGAAAAAAAAAAAAGTCAAATATTCCTTTAAATATCGTACCTGGGGGGTGTCTAAAGTATGCCTGTGAAGTGCCACGTGTTTCCCGTGTTTAGAACTGTCCCTGCACAAAATGACACTTCTAAAGGAAAAAAAAGCCATTTAAAACTGCTTGCGGCTTTAATGTAATGTCTGGTCCCGGTAATATGGATGAAAATCTTTAAGAAAAATGGCATAGCTACCCCATGACCCCCCCCCTACCCCAGCCCATTACCAGCCCCTTTGGGTCTTGTATGGATATTAAGGGGAACCCCGCACATAAAATAAAAAAGGCCCTATATACTCAGAACAGCCGTATACAGGCGGTGCATACAAGACAGGGACTGTAGGTTTGTTCTTATGTAGAATCTGTTTGTAATTTTGAACAGGTACATTGTTGAAGTGTAGCTCCAGACCAAAAATCTATTTTTAAACTTTTTGGAAAACATAGGTAAGGGTTATCACCCCTGTAACATTTGTTTTGCTGTCTGTGCCCCTGTTCAGAACATTTCACCTCACTTTCCGTCCTAATGACAACTGTTTTTGAAATGTGGTGTTTTTCTTGAAACAAGGATTGCTGATAAAGCATCAGTACAGAGGAGACACCTTTCTCCCATATTTATTCTTACAGGAGAGAATTTTCCTTCCTAGTGGTAGATTTCCTCTCACTTCCTGTTGTCTTCTTGCGTTTGCAAGTAGGAGTCGTTTGTAAGTTGGATGTTTGAAAGTAGGGACCTGCCGTATATACTCTGCAGAAATAGGCCCCTTAGTTGTTGGTGTTGGCACAACACTGTAAGCACTCACAGTTACTCTTGGTTGGTGCTGGAACGCCCTGCTGTCAACTATTATATCAGGAATTTTAATTACATATAATTGTTGAACAGTGGTAGTAAAAATTGGGCCTTTGATGGTGGTGCTGGTGCCACAACACTGTAAGCCCTGACAGTTACTCTTGGTGGGTGCAGCAATGGGCCCTGCTGTGAATTATTAGATCAAGAATTGTAATTACATGCCCCTGTTGAACAGGGGCTGAAAAATTGGGCCTTAGGCACTGGTGGCACAACACTGCAACCCTTCACAGATACTGTACTTGGAGCACAGCAATGAGCCCTGTTGCAAAGTATTGCTTCAAAAATTGTAATGACACGCCCCTGTTAAACAGGGGCTGAAAAATTGGGCCTTAGGCACTGGTGGCACAACACTGCAACTCCTCACAGATACTGTACTTGGAGCACAGCAATGAGCCCTGTTGCAAAGTATTGCTTCAAAAATTGTAATTACACGCCCCTGTTAAACAGGGGCTGAAAAATTGGGCGTTAGGCACTGGTGGCGGCACCCATAAACAAAAATGATCTTCCAAGCTATCATCATCAATCGTATCATTGAGGACTCGGAGGAGGAGGATAGCCAGTCAACATAACAGCACAGGCACTCAGCATCAGCATCAGTCTTGAAGGGATGTGACATTTTAAAATCAATTAGTCTGTTATATCAGCATCAGGTGTGTGGTAGCTGGTGGTGATCCAAGACTGGTTCATCTTGATGAAAGTCAGTCGATCAACCGAGTCGGTGGACAGGCGCACCCTGTGATCCGTGACAAATCCTCCAGCAGCACTGAATGTGCGTTCCGAAAGAACGCTGGATGCAGGACAGGCCAGTAGCTCAATTGCATACTGTGCAAGCTCTGGCCAGTGATCCATCCTCAAGACCCAGTAAGCCAGAGGATTTTCGGTGGGGAAGGTGTCCAAGTCTGACCTTGCCCCTAGATATTCCTGCACCATGTTTATCAGACGCTGGCGATGGTTGCTGGAACCGATCATACTTTGGGGCTGCGGACTAAAGAATTGTCTGAACGCATCGGTCAGACGGCCACCTTCCCCACCGCTCCTTCTTTGACTGGCCGAAGCCTCAGCAACTCGTTGTCCAGGACCAGGAGTTTGCAACCTCCCAGTCTCTGGGAACGCGTTGCACAGACCTTTCTGCAAGGCCTCCCGGAGTTGTCTCATCCTCTGCTCCCTCTGCGACGGTAACATAAGGTCCGCAACCTTACCCTTGTACCGTGGATCAAGGAGAGTGGCCAGCCAGTAATGGTCCCTCTCCTTGATCCGAAGAATACGAGGATCCTTCCGCAGACTTTGCAGGATCAGGGAGGCCATGCAGCGTAGGTTTGCTGAGGCATTCGCTCCGGAGTCCTCTGGGTCACTAAGGACGACATGATCCGCAGCCACCTCCTCCCAGCCACGTACAAGTCCACTGGTTTCTTGGGACTGTAAATCATCCCTAAAAGACTGCTGCTGATGATGCTGAGTGCCAGCCTCCACCTCCATGCTGACACAATCCTCCTCCTCCTCCTCCTCCTCCTCCTCCTCCTCTTCCTGTGCGATGGGTGGGACAGAAGGAACACTGTCTGGGTAAAGGGGGCCTTGAGAGGCAAGGAAGTCCTCCTCTTCCTGCCTCTGTTCTGCCTCAAGTGCCCTGTCCATTATTCCACGCAGCGTGTGCTCCAACAGGTGGACAAGAGGTACAGTGTCACTGATGCATGCACTGTCACTGCTCACCATCCTCGTGGCCTCCTCAAATGGTGCCAGGACAGTGCATGCATCCCTGATCATGCCCCACTGGCGTGGAGAAAAAAAACCAAGCTCCCCTGACCCTGTCCTGGTGCCGTAGTCGCACAGGTACTCATTGATGGCCCTCTGCTGCGTGTGCAGCCGCTGCAGCATGGCCAACGTTGAGTTCCACCTGGTGGGCATGTCACATATAAGGCGGTTCTTGGGCAGGTTCAACTCCTTTTGCAGCTCAGCCAGGCGAGCACTGGCATTATAAGATCTGCGGAAATGCACACAGACTTTCCTGGCCTGCCTCAGGACATCCTGTAAGCCCGGGTACCTGCCCAAGAAGCGCTGCACCACCAGGTTAAGGACGTGAGCCACACAGGGCACATGGGTCAGTTGTCCCTGTCGGAGGGCGGAGAGGAGGTTGGTGCCATTGTCGCAAACCACCATTCCTGGCTTAAGCTGGCGTGGCGTCAACCACCTCTCGGCCTGGCCCTGCAGAGCAGACAGGACCTCTGCCCCAGTGTGGCTTCTGTCCCCCAAACACACCAGCGCAAGCACGGCATGGCATCTTTTTGCCTGCGTACTTGCGTAGCCCCGTGAACGGCTACGGAGCACCGCTGGTTCATAGGACAAACCACAGGAAGAGGCCATGGAGGAAGAAGAAGAGGAGGGGGTGGAGGAGAGAGGTGTGTCACAACCAGTAGTAGCATTTTGGAGGCGTGGCGGTGGGACAACCTCCAACACTACTGCACCTTGTCCTGAATCCTTCCCAGCTGCCAAAAGAGTGACCCAATGGGCCGTGAAAGAAAGGTAACGTCCCTGTCCATGCCTGCTGGACCATGAGTCAGCGGTAATATGCACCTTACCGCTGACCGCCCTGTCCAGCGAGGCCAAGACATTGCCTTCCACATGCCGGTAGAGAGCCGGAATAGCCTTCCGTGAGAAAAAGTGGCGTTTGGGAACCTGCCACTGAGGAACCGCACATTGCACAAACTCACGGAAGGGGGCCGAGTCTACCAACTGAAAAGGCAGCAGTTGAAGCGCTAGCAATTTAGCCAAGCTAGCATTCAACCGCTGGGCATGTGGATGGCTGGGAGTGAACTTCTTTCGACGGTCCAGCAGCTGGGGCAGGGAAATTTGCCTGCTAGAATCGGACGTCGGTGTACTGCTAGCAGAGTGGGCGCAAGTACTTGGCTGTGACACACCTAATTCTACACCTTCATTCCTCTCAGTGCATGTTTCAGAGAGGACTGAAGTTATAGTGGGGTTGGAGATCCCAGCTGATGCGGTGCAAGGAGAGGTCCGCTTGGTTCTTTGGTGTGGGTCTTTGAGGTAGGCTTGCCAACGAGCTGCATGGCAGGTCAACATATGTCTGGTCAGGCATGTGGTACCCAAGCGGCTGATGTTTTGGCCACGCGATATACGCTTGAGACATATGTTGCAAACAGCAGCTGTGCGATCTGATGCACTAGCCTCAAAAAAGGCCCACACCAAAGAACTTTTTGAATGACGGGCAGAGGCAGCGCCCTGCACAGGCGGAGCTCTGCGGTGTGATTCCGTCGGTGTACTGCCCTTACGCTGGCCACCAAAGGGCATCCTGCCTCGTTGGAGATGTGCCTCCTCCTCATCCTCCTCCTCCTCCTCTCTCCTATTAGGCACCCACGTGGAGTCATTGACCTCATCATCCCCTCCCTCCTCATCACTGGAGCCAATCTGGCAGTATGCTGCAGCTGCTGGAACATGACTGCCAGATTGGTGTCCTTCTTGAGCATCCCCTCTGTCTGCTCTCACGCTACTGCCTTCCTCTAGCTGGGTTTCATCATCAGACCCTTCGAAACGCTGGGCATCCTCCTGGAGCATGTACCCAACACTGTGCTGAAACAGTTCGGGGGACTCCTCAGGAGGAGGACATGGTGGGTCTAGGGAAGGAGTGACTGATGATTTGTCTGACATTGATACCAGGGAAGACGACGCTTTGGCAGCTGCTTTTCCAGTACCCTGAGCCTGGGTGAGAGAGGATGAGGAGGAGGAGGAGGGCTTGGTCATCCACTCTACCAAGTCTTCGGCATGATGTGGCTCAACATGTCCAGCTGCCGAAAAGAAGGACAAGCGTGTCCCATGGCCATGTGCTGATGACAATGCACCGCGTCCACGACCAGCACTGTTGCCCCCAGACACAGAGCCTGCTTGCCCTCTTTTATTGCCTCCTGACTGTCTGCCTCTCCTTGTTTGCCTTCCAGACATTCTAATAGATGGCCTGCAGGGAGATGGGAAAAAAGCAATAAGGGCTACCTTCAGGTGTCCTTCTCTGTCCCTTGAAACAAGGACTTTCACAGTGAAAGAAACTGACACTGTCCCTACCTAGAGTTTTCTGTCCCTAGAATAAATGTTTTTTTTAATCACAATATAGCACAAGGACAATTCACTCAATGTCTCTCCAGGTCCCTGGAAACAAGGACTTGCAGAGTGAAAGAAACTGACACTGTCCCTACCTAGAGTTTTCTGTCCCTAGAATAAATGTTTTTTTTAAGCACAATATAGCACAAGGACAATTAACTCACTGTCCTTACAGGTCCCTGGAAACAAGGACTTGCAGAGTGAAAAAAAAAAAACACTCTCCCTACCTACAGTTTTCTGTCCCTAGAAAAAATGTTTTTTTTAAGCACAATATAGCACAAGGACAATTAACTCACTGTCCTTACAGGTCCCTGGAAACAAGGACTTGCAGAGTGAAAGAAAAAAAACACTCTCCCTACCTACAGTTTTCTGTCCCTAGAAAAAATGTTTTTTTTAATCACAATATAGCACAAGGAAAATTAACTCACTGTCCTTACAGGTCCCTGGAAACAAGGACTTGCAGAGTGAAAGAAAAAAAACACTCTCCCTACCTACAGTTTTCTGTCCCTAGAAAAAATGTTTTTTTTAATCACAATATAGCACAAGGAAAATTAACTCACTGTCCTTACAGGTCCCTGGAAACAAGGACTTGCAGAGTGAAAGAAACTGACACTGTCCCTACCTAGAGTTTTCTGTCCCTAGAATAAATGTTTTTTTTAAGCACAATATAGCACAAGGACAATTAACTCACTGTCCTTACAGGTCCCTGGAAACAAGGACTTGCAGAGTGAAAGAAAAAAAACACTCTCCCTACCTACAGTTTTCTGTCCCTAGAAAAAATGTTTTTTTTAATCACAATATAGCACAAGGAAAATTAACTCACTGTCCTTACAGGTCCCTGGAAACAAGGACTTGCAGAGTGAAAGAAAAAAAACACTCTCCCTACCTACAGTTTTCTGTCCCTAGAAAAAATGTTTTTTTTAATCACAATATAGCACAAGGAAAATTAACTCACTGTCCTTACAGGTCCCTGGAAACAAGGACTTGCAGAGTGAAAGAAACTGACACTGTCCCTACCTAGAGTTTTCTGTCCCTAGAATAAATGTTTTTTTTAAGCACAATATAGCACAAGGACAATTAACTCACTGTCCTTACAGGTCCCTGGAAACAAGGACTTGCAGAGTGAAAGAAAAAAAACACTCTCCCTACCTACAGTTTTCTGTCCCTAGAAAAAATGTTTTTTTTAATCACAATATAGCACAAGGAAAATTAACTCACTGTCCTTACAGGTCCCTGGAAACAAGGACTTGCAGAGTGAAAGAAACTGACACTGTCCCTACCTAGAGTTTTCTGTCCCTAGAATAAATGTTTTTTTTAAGCACAATATAGCACAAGGACAATTAACTCACTGTCCTTACAGGTCCCTGGAAACAAGGACTTGCAGAGTGAAAAAAAAAAAACACTCTCCCTACCTACAGTTTTCTGTCCCTAGAAAAAATGTTTTTTTTAAGCACAATATAGCACAAGGACAATTAACTCACTGTCCTTACAGGTCCCTGGAAACAAGGACTTGCAGAGTGAAAGAAAAAAAACACTCTCCCTACCTACAGTTTTCTGTCCCTAGAAAAAATGTTTTTTTTAATCACAATATAGCACAAGGAAAATTAACTCACTGTCCTTACAGGTCCCTGGAAACAAGGACTTGCAGAGTGAAAGAAAAAAAACACTCTCCCTACCTACAGTTTTCTGTCCCTAGAAAAAATGTTTTTTTTAATCACAATATAGCACAAGGAAAATTAACTCACTGTCCTTACAGGTCCCTGGAAACAAGGACTTGCAGAGTGAAAGAAACTGACACTGTCCCTACCTAGAGTTTTCTGTCCCTAGAATAAATGTTTTTTTTAAGCACAATATAGCACAAGGACAATTAACTCACTGTCCTTACAGGTCCCTGGAAACAAGGACTTGCAGAGTGAAAGAAAAAAAACACTCTCCCTACCTACAGTTTTCTGTCCCTAGAAAAAATGTTTTTTTTAATCACAATATAGCACAAGGAAAATTAACTCACTGTCCTTACAGGTCCCTGGAAACAAGGACTTGCAGAGTGAAAGAAAAAAAACACTCTCCCTACCTACAGTTTTCTGTCCCTAGAAAAAATGTTTTTTTTAATCACAATATAGCACAAGGAAAATTAACTCACTGTCCTTACAGGTCCCTGGAAACAAGGACTTGCAGAGTGAAAGAAACTGACACTGTCCCTACCTAGAGTTTTCTGTCCCTAGAATAAATGTTTTTTTTAAGCACAATATAGCACAAGGACAATTAACTCACTGTCCTTACAGGTCCCTGGAAACAAGGACTTGCAGAGTGAAAGAAAAAAAACACTCTCCCTACCTACAGTTTTCTGTCCCTAGAAAAAATGTTTTTTTTAATCACAATATAGCACAAGGAAAATTAACTCACTGTCCTTACAGGTCCCTGGAAACAAGGACTTGCAGAGTGAAAGAAACTGACACTGTCCCTACCTAGAGTTTTCTGTCCCTAGAATAAATGTTTTTTTTAAGCACAATATAGCACAAGGACAATTAACTCACTGTCCTTACAGGTCCCTGGAAACAAGGACTTGCAGAGTGAAAAAAAAAAAACACTCTCCCTACCTAGAGTTTTCTGTCCCTAGAAAAAATGTTTTTTTTAAGCACAATATAGCACAAGGACAATTAACTCACTGTCCTTACAGGTCCCTGGAAACAAGGACTTGCAGAGTGAAAGAAACTGACACTGTCCCTACCTAGAGTTTTCTGTCCCTAGAATAAATGTTTTTTTTAATCACAATATAGCACAAGGAAAATTAACTCACTGTCCTTACAGGTCCCTGGAAACAAGGACTTGCAGAGTGAAAGAAACTGACACTGTCCCTACCTAGAGTTTTCTGTCCCTAGAATAAATGTTTTTTTTAATCACAATATAGCACAAGGAAAATTAACTCACTGTCCTTACAGGTCCCTGGAAACAAGGACTTGCAGAGTGAAAGAAACTGACACTGTCCCTACCTAGAGTTTTCTGTCCCTAGAATAAATGTTTTTTTTAAGCACAATATAGCACAAGGACAATTAACTCACTGTCCTTACAGGTCCCTGGAAACAAGGACTTGCAGAGTGAAAGAAAAAAAACACTCTCCCTACCTACAGTTTTCTGTCCCTAGAAAAAATGTTTTTTTTAATCACAATATAGCACAAGGAAAATTAACTCACTGTCCTTACAGGTCCCTGGAAACAAGGACTTGCAGAGTGAAAGAAACTGACACTGTCCCTACCTAGAGTTTTCTGTCCCTAGAATAAATGTTTTTTTTAATCACAATATAGCACAAGGACAATTAACTCACTGTCCTTACAGGTCCCTGGAAACAAGGACTTGCAGAGTGAAAGAAACTGACACTGTCCCTACCTAGAGTTTTCTGTCCCTAGAATAAATGTTTTTTTTAAGCACAATATAGCACAAGGACAATTAACTCACTGTCCTTACAGGTCCCTGGAAACAAGGACTTGCAGAGTGAAAGAAAAAAAACACTCTCCCTACCTACAGTTTTCTGTCCCTAGAAAAAATGTTTTTTTTAATCACAATATAGCACAAGGAAAATTAACTCACTGTCCTTACAGGTCCCTGGAAACAAGGACTTGCAGAGTGAAAGAAACTGACACTGTCCCTACCTAGAGTTTTCTGTCCCTAGAATAAATGTTTTTTTTAATCACAATATAGCACAAGGACAATTAACTCACTGTCCTTACAGGTCCCTGGAAACAAGGACTTGCAGAGTGAAAGAAACTGACACTGTCCCTACCTAGAGTTTTCTGTCCCTAGAATAAATGTTTTTTTTAAGCACAATATAGCACAAGGACAATTAACTCACTGTCCTTACAGGTCCCTGGAAACAAGGACTTGCAGAGTGAAAGAAAAAAAACACTCTCCCTACCTACAGTTTTCTGTCCCTAGAAAAAATGTTTTTTTTAATCACAATATAGCACAAGGAAAATTAACTCACTGTCCTTACAGGTCCCTGGAAACAAGGACTTGCAGAGTGAAAGAAACTGACACTGTCCCTACCTAGAGTTTTCTGTCCCTAGAATAAATGTTTTTTTTAATCACAATATAGCACAAGGACAATTAACTCACTGTCCTTACAGGTCCCTGGAAACAAGGACTTGCAGAGTGAAAGAAACTGACACTGTCCCTACCTAGAGTTTTCTGTCCCTAGAATAAATGTTTTTTTTAAGCACAATATAGCACAAGGACAATTAACTCACTGTCCTTACAGGTCCCTGGAAACAAGGACTTGCAGAGTGAAAGAAACTGACACTGTCCCTACCTAGAGTTTTCTGTCCCTAGAATAAATGTTTTTTTTAAGCACACTATAGCAGAAGCACAAAACACACTGACACTCTCCCTACCTATCCTTCTCTTTCCCTAAACTAAAGGAATCCAGGTTAAGCAAGAAAGAAATAACAGTCACTGTCCCTGCCTATGCTACTCTATCCCTGCTCCGGAACACACTACACTAGGCCGCCGTGCTGGCGGCCTTTTATAGTGTGGGGCGTGTACTAAACACCCTCAGCAATAATTGGCCACAGGCATCCTGCCTGTGGCCAATCATTGCTCTCCTCGCTGCCGGCGCTGTGATTGGCCAAGCATGCGGGGTCACAGTGCATGCTTGGCCAATCACAGCGCCTGGATGACACTGCGATGGCGTAGTGCATTGTGGGCCGTTCGCGTCACTCGAATTTGGCGCGAACGGCCCAAATCGTTCGATCTTCGTCGAACGATCGAACAGCCAATGTTCGAGTCGAACGTATGTTCGACTCGAACACGAAGCTCATCCCTAATTCTGACCATATAATCTCTGTACAAGCAACTTTAGATTTACCTAAACTATGTAATAGACATGTGCACTGCCGAAAAATTTGTTAGTTTTCGTTTTAATCGCTTTTTGGTTTTTTTTTTTTGCTTTTGGGTCATTCGTTATGATCGAAATTCGTAAATTCGAAATTTACGTAAAGTTGAAAATTCCTAAATTCGAAAATTCCTAAATTTGAAAATTTGAAAATCCGAAAATAAGAAAGAAAATCTGAAAATTCGAAAGAACGAAAAACATTTGAAATAATAACTAACTAACTAATAATAAATAACTAACTATTAAATTATAGGTATTGGAATTTCCTTTAAAATTTGGCTGTTAGTCAACGTAACGAGTACGAATTTATATAAAGTTATGAATTATCCGAAATAACGCACCGAAACAAATGGAACTGAATGAATTAATAATAATAATAATAATAATAATAAAAGTTTTTATTATTATTGTTATTTATTATTATTATTAATTTGTTGAATTCCATTTGTTTAGATACAGCATTTGTTTCAGTTCAGTTAGTTCTTAACTTCAAATAAATTCTTATTCGTTACGTTCTCTAACAAATTTGAAAGGAAATTCCAACACCTATAAATTTAATAGTTAGTAATGTTAAGTTATTATTAATTAGTTATTGTTTCAGATTTTCAAGTTTTCGGGTTTTCGAATTTTAGGATTTTCATTCTTTTGAATTTTTGTTCTTATTTCCGAATTTCCAAATTTCTGAAATTTCAAATATTCGCATTTACAAATATACGAATTTTCGAATATTCGGAAATAATTATTAAATGGGTTTTCGTTACTTCGGATATTTCCGAATTAACAAATTTGTCGAAATTCTTTAAAAAGTTAATTTGTAACGAAACAAATTGCACATGTCTACTATGTAATGAGATATGAGGATCTACCTAATCTATCCACTCAATTTGTATTCAATCAGGCAGGTCTTTAGGGTGGCCATATTTTCTGTTTGTACTATCCCTGTACAATCTCATTTAAATTTACCAAAACTATTTAATATGAGCAAATTTATACAATCCAATTTAGGTTTATCCAATCGCACAGGTCCTTGCATTCTCATGAACTGATGGTTAAAGGGGAACTTCAATCTCTCACTCAATTAGGGCCTTTTCATATTGGTGGTATGTGCTTTTTTGTATGTGCGTCTTTAACACATTGTCAATTTGTTTTTCTCCATTTTCTGGATGACTTATGCTGCAACCATTAGTTAATAGATAGTAAGGTATATTTTATTTTCTTGATTTGGACTTTTATTAAATTTCTTCAGTTACTTCCTGGTTTGTGGCCTAAGCCAAAATGATCATACATACTAGGAGTCTTCAGGGGGGGGGGGGTATCTCGGCTAGCCACCGCTGTATCCACCGAACACAGCAGATGCGAGTTCCAGTACCTGACCAATATGAAAGGGCTATACAATCACATGATCACAATGTCAACAAAGCTGTTATGAATTAATTTCATTCTGAACAGCTGTGATATCTATAGTGATGCTGTGATTGGCCCACAGCTATCACATAGTACCTGGGCCAATCACAGCACACAATAGTATTCACAGCTGTTATGAATGTAACCCATTGTTGAAGAAAAGAAAAAATATGATTAAATCCTTCCCAGAATCTCCCTCCTGGCCGTCACTCTGCTATAGGCCGGGCGGGACATTCCTCCTTCAAAGTGGACGTCATATGACACGGCTGATGACTGATCGCTACACCGGCCCGCTGCCAGTGTCATGTGATCACTGTGACCAATCACAACAGATCACATGACAATTGTAAACAATGGATGGCTTCCCTTCATGCCATCCATTGTATTCAGTTGTGTTGCTAGCTGTGATTGGTCACACTGATCACATGGTACAGACAGGGCCAATCACATCCCATCTGTACCATGTAATTAGCTTTGGCCAATCACAGCTAATCATAACAAAAGACACTGAACAAATCAGTTTCATTCAGTAAAAACTTTGCTTATACCAATGAAATTCATTGGTATTAGCAATCATAATGTGAAAAAAAGAAAAAAGAAAATCCTGACCACTTCCCCAGAGTAGTACAGTGTTACTATGGTAACACTGTATTGCTCTGATCACAGTGTGTTAAAAAAGATTGTAAAAAAAGCAATAAACCAGTTGAAAAAAGAATGATTACAATAAATGTTTTACATACTGTCACCAGTCAGTGTCCCTGATCATCACCACACCAGTTATATGATAATTCTGTACTGCACTGGTGACAGCATGTAAAAAAAAAAAAAAAAAAAATTGTGCAAATTTTTTTTTTTATTTCTTTATTTTCTTTAAAATTATGACAAAAAAATACAACTTTAAAAAACTTGCCATGCCTCTTACTAAATACCTTGCACTGTCTACCTTCCAAAAAGGGGTCATTTGGGGGGTAATTGTACTGTTCTGGCATTTTCGTGCCTCAAGAAATGAGATAGGCCATCAGTACATCATGATTGATACATTTTCAGATATTTATACCATAGTTTGTAGACTGTACTTATTTGTAAAATGTTATAACAGAAACTAAGAAAAACGTGTTTTGTTTTGTTTTTTCAATATTTTTCGGTCTTTTTTTGTTTGTTTAGCAAAACATTTAAAACTCAACGGTGATTGACTGATTGTTACACATACATATATATATATATATATATATATATATATATATATATATATATATATATATATAAAAATGATAAAAACTTCCTAGGTGTACAGTGTTGCATGACTGTGCAATTGTAATTCAAAGTGTGACAGCGGTGAAATCTGAAAATTGGCCAGGGCAGGAAGGGGGTAAAAGTGCCGGATATTGAAGTGGTTAGAAAAATGTTTAAGAAATTGAATCAAAAAATATGTTTTTTTTTAAAATGCTGTCACCAGTTAGTATCCCTGATCAGCACCACACCAGTCATGTGATGGCACTGTACTGCACTGGTGACAGTATGTAAAAACATAAAATTTTAAAAAAAAAACACGTTTTATTTAATTTTTTCATTTGCCCAAGAAAAAATTGTGATTTTTTTTTTCTTTCATTTCTTAAATTTCTAAAAAGTTGTGACAAAAAATACAACTTCAAAAAACTCATCATTCCTCTTACTAAATACTTCAGACTGTCTACTTTCCAAAAAGGGATTATTTGGGGGGGCATTTGCACTGTCCTAGCATTTTAAGGGCCTCAAGAAATTAGATAGGCCATACATCATGATTGATCAATTTATAAAGATATATATACCTTAGTTTGTAGACGCTATAACTTTCATGCAAACCTATTAGTGTAATATACACTTATTGGGATTTCTTTTACCAAAGACATGTAGCAGAATACATTTTGGCCTAAATTTATAAAGAAATTTGATTTTATTGGATATGTTTTATAACAGAAAATAGAAAATATTGGGGTTTTTGTTTTCAAAATGTTGTATTTTTTTTGTCTACATAGCCAATAATAAACAACCCAGTGGTGATCAAATACCACCAAAGAAAGCTGTATTTGCGTGAAAAAAAAACTGCATAAATATAATTTGTGTACAGTGTTGCATGACCCCGCAATCGCCAGTTAAAGCAGCACAGTGCTGACTAGTAAAAAAAACGCTTTGGTCATGAAGGAGGTAAAACCTTCCGGAGGATAAGTGGTTAAATCAGAATTTAGGGGACATTAAACATTTAGTGCTGGTGTATACCAGAATACGGTGCAGACGCACTGCCTTTGGGATCTGCTGCGGATGCCAATACATTGTTACACGGCACGCCAGGCGCAGATCATAAATGCTGTGCATTTGCGAGCATCATATTTCATGGTATCGCAGTACCACGCAAATAGTGCAACACTTTTTTCTAAAGTAGTGCATGCACTACTTTTTGTGCTTTCTGGTGCGATTTGCAGCCCATTCAAATCAATGGGCTGCCAGATCGCCCTGCAGGAGAATGCACAGAAACGCACAGGAATGCGTTCCATGTTCCTGTGAGATTCTGGTGTGAACTGGCTGTTACCCTTGAGTGGTTACCCCCTCCCTACTGCAAGGGTTGAATAATAATTTTGCCCAGGGGATGGTGAATAAAGTGATACACTTACCTTATCCCTCGCACAGGCAGGCTTCCTCGAGTTTGTGCGATTGCAGCCACTTCCCCTCATTGCTGGACTGGTCTCTGCTCTCTGACATCATTCTGTACAGTGCAAGAGCAGTGATCCAGTATTGTATGGGATGACGCAGAGCCCCCGCAGCTCAGGACGTCAGACAGCAAAGGAAAGCACCGGCTGCCAGAGGAGCGAGGATTATTGTATATCACCTTATTCTTCATCCCCTAGGCAAAACACGCAGTTAAAGTAGAACTAAAGGCAAAACTTTTTATTTTTTTATTTTTTGTATTTGTTTAATATAGATTAAGGGAGGATTATAACTGCTGTCAGGTCTTTATTTTATTTTTTTGCTATCTTTGCCCCCATTGGGGAGATTTCCCTTTACTTCCTGTTCTATAGGCAAACTGGAGAAATCCCAAGGTGACACCAGAACTTTTGTCCCCATTGCATTAGAAGATTTCCCCTCTGTTACAGACAGCAATAAAAACCTGACAGGGTTCTAATCCCTCTCCAATCTATCCAAAGCTAAAAAAAATTAAGTTTTGCCTTTAGTTATACTTTAAATCTTGCATGGGGGGGGGGGGGGACCCATTTCAGAGGTGAATGTTTTTCATTCCTGTAGTTCAGTTTTGAATACTTTCTTATGTCACTTGTTATGATTTTACTGTATAAAGAAAAGTAACTTCATCCGTTACCTGGAAGCCTGGAACAAAGTCAAAAGAAAAAACAGTCCAATTACTGCTGGGCTGCTGGATTTGCTGACTGAGTTATGTAAAATTTACATGTCACGGTTTATCTGGCAAAAAAATTCAGTGTGGCCTAATGCTAATTCATTGGTTTATGCTCATTTCATCTTATATTTGCATGATGAAAAAAAAAAAAACGGAGTGAAAGAGTTAATCCCTGCTATGTTAATGCATATTCTGTGTTTGTGTCCTGAAGGCCTCATAAAGAATAATCATAAACCTCTTCTGCCTCCTATAGGTCAGTGTGGGAATAACCATCCTCAGTGCTCTCTCTGCCAGATTATTACAGCCTGAACAAAGCTTGCCTTACTCAAGATTCCGTTTAGTACATATTTACTAGAAGCAAAAGCTAAACCCAGATCCAGCATTTATAGAGAGATGCTTTTTTATTTTATTAATTTTATTTGGATATATTTGAGGAAAACTGTTCTATTTTAGATAGATAGATAGATAGATAGATAGATAGATAGATAGATAGATAATTGTAACATAGATAGATAGATAGATAGATAGATAGATAGATAGATAGATAGATAGATAGATTTTTTTTTTAAATAAACTTTATTTATATACATTTTTGGGAAACTGTTCTATTTTACATAAATAGATAGATAGATAGATAGATAGATAGATAGATTTATTTACAGATAGATAGATAGATAGATCTATCTATCTATCCATCTATCGGTCTATCTATCTATCTATTTATCTAAAATAGAACAGTTTTCCTAAAATGTATCTAAATAAAGTTTAATTAAAAAAACTGTATCTATCTATCTATCTATCTATCTATCTATCTATCTATCTATCTATCTATCTATCTATCTATAGATAGACAGATAGATTGATATATATTTTTTTATAAACTTTGTTTGGATACATTTAAAGCAGTGGTTCTCAACTCCAGTCCTCAGGGCCCACCAACAGGCCAGATTTGCAAGATAACTGAAATGCATCACAGGTGATATAATTTGCTGCTCAGGGATTGCAGTATTATAGTCTGCATCTCACCAAGGTAATACTTAAAATCTGGCCTGTTAGTGGGTCCTGAGGACAGGAGTTGAGAACCACTGATTTAAAGGAATGGTTCTATGATAGATAGATAGATAGATAGATAGATAGATAGATTTTTTTAAAATAAACTTTATTTAAATACATTTTAGGGAAACTGTTCTATTTTAGATAAATAGATAGATTTACAGGTAGATAGTTTTTTTTTTAATAAACTTTATTTGTATACATTTAAGGGAATGGTTCTATGATAGATAGATAGATAGATAGATAGATAGATAGATAGATAGATCTATAGGAAAGAAAAAAGGATACATAAATACAAAGACAGGAATATAGATATGGACAGATATCATGAATAGATATATCTTTGCACATATCAGTAGTAAATGACAAGTGCTGGGTGTTTCTATGTATGTATCAATGGGGAACAGATGATGGTAACTTGAAAGGCAACAGATCTGGTAAAAAAAAAAAGAACTGCTGAGGAGTTTTACAGGAGAGATGTAGATGAATTGTACTTTACCTTACAATAATATGTAACAAAAAATGTGCAGGGAAAGACTACTGTGTATATTGTGTGTATTTGTGGAACCCTTCATTTAGAGGGGCTTTTCTAGTACACTTTCCTACCTTCTATTTACTTGATGAGACCGTACAGTTAGCAAAATAAATGTTCTATATGATTAGTGAATGCGATGAGGCTACGTTTACTTTAAATAGCCAATCATGTGCTTGTGACCACGTGAACACCCTTTAATCACTAAGCTTCCTCACATTTACTTTTTATGTGATTGGTCTCTAATTCTTAAAGCAGTATTTAACCCAAAACCCAAAAAAGTTATATATTTCAGCTTACCAATCATTAGATGTGATGGTTGCATTAGCTTTCTTTTTTTTAGTTTTTTTCCCCCTCTGTTTTCACCTGGTGATCTGGCCAGTAACACACGTCCTGTATTAGAGTGCCCTCCCTCTGGATGAAGGAGCACAGAGGCACCATTGGACAGCAGCATTGTCATCTGTTTAAATCCAGTTTCTGTTTTTCCAGCTGCATCAGTTGTCAGTTGATTCCTCTTGTATACTAACTACCCTTTTGGCAAAATACAATTTCTAATAAGAAAAAAATTATCAATCTCACAGAAACCAAACTCCAGTGCTGAAGAGCAGTTCAAATCTGGAAGAAAAGTGGTTCTTAAATGGCTGTTGATGTTGTTGAGTAATCAGCATTGAAAAACATGAATAATATAGGACTTTCTTTTTTTACTCCCTCTGTGCACTTAGCTAGCTTAGTGCATAAGGTAAAGTTGTGTTCATTTTGAATAATCAGTGATGCGTAATGGAAATAAAAAACAAAAACAAAAAAAAAACACAGGATTTTTGCTTGCTCATGATTAAAATGAACACAGCTTAACCCGATTCACCAAGATAGGAGAACATGCACTTTGCTTAGTGAACAGTCTTTACTCTTCTTGGTAAATCAACTACACTCAGTTGCAGTGATCACATCTCTACGGCAAATGATTATGTAAATGATCAGATTGTCAGTGCAGTGGCTCTGAAAACCCATGTTACTTTAATTAGTGAACTGATGAAAGTCCATGCACTTTTTTTTGTTGATGCCATTCATTCCTATTATTCCTATTATTCCTCTTTTTACAGTTACAGACAGTGCTCTTTGCCCTGGAGCTTAAAACACAATTTTTTTCTTCGTGGAAACATATTATACCTCTTGCTAAATGAAGGCATTTGGAAACACATCATCAATAATTTCTTTGCACTAGGAACAAATTCTGTACTTCAAAGAGAATCAGAACAAGATAATGGTGAGTTTATGCTGCTTATTGCTGCTTATTGCAAAGCCGTTTAATATTTGTCTCACTTTATTATTATATTTCTTCCTCATATACACACTGTTACTACATGCATTGATTTTGAATCTCCACTAAATTTTAACGAACACACTCTTGTTAAAAAAATAAAAAAATAAATACATTTGTAACTTTCATTGTAAAATATTAGCAAATAAGAAAAAATAATAACATACCAATATATACAATTGCTACACAAGTCATATTGTAATTGATTGTTATTAAAAATTACCTTTCTTTTTAAATCTGCAGCTCTGTATTTTTCTGTACAATTCAATGCAATATGCCAACCTGGAGGTTTTCTGTACACAGTAAAGCCCTGTGCACACAATCAGATTAATTATGGATTCTAATCTGATGGATTTTTCCATCGGAAATCCGATGAAGCTGACTTCCATCAGTCTTGCCTACACACCATCAGTCAAAAATCTGAACATCCCAAACGCCGTGACGTAAAACACTCCGACAAGCCGAGAAAAATTAAGTTCAATGCTTCTGAGCATGCGTCGACTTGATTCTGAGCATGCATGGGTTTTTTGTCCAATGGAGTTCCACACAGACGATCGGAATTTACTATCGTTTTTTTTCCCATCGGATAAATTTAAAACATGTTCTATTTTTTTCTCACCGATGGAAAAAAGACCGATGGGATTGGTTTGTCCGATGAGAAAAGTCCATCGGACTGTTTTCATTGGTAAAACCGACCGTGTGTACATGGCATTAGAGTACATCCCCAGAAATGTAATTTCCTGCTTGTGTGATTGGCTCACTGAATTTCCCAGAAGTCTGCACTAATATTCAAGTAAAATTTTAGGCATCCTCTGCAAAATAAATTTCACTTTTGGTCAGATATTTTCAAAAGGTTAAAGTGATACTAAAGTCTCTTTTTTTTTTTTTTTTAAAGTGGAAGTAAACCCTCCTATCATTTTCAGGCAAGGAAGCTGCCATCTTGGCCTTTGTTTAATCTTCAACTGCCATGATGCTGCACATTTGATCAGTTATGACACCAGCCATTGGATGGTTTGACAGTTTGGTTGAGAGCACAACCAATGTGGCAGTTGGCATTCCCGGCATGCCGGGAATGTAACTGCTTTTTGAAACTGTTAAATCGATGGGTTTACTTTCCGCTTTAACTAACAAACATGTTATACTTACCTGCTCTGCTTAATGATATTGCTCTTCTTGGGTCCCTCTTCGGCTCTTCTGACCCCTCCTTTCTGTTGTCTCAGCCAGTGAGGAGAGAGAGTCCCGGGCAGACGAGTCTTAGGCCCCTTTCACACTGGGACGGGAGGTGCGGTGGCGGTAAAGCGCAGCTTTTTTTAGCGGCGCTTTACCGTTGGATTTGCGGCGGTATTCGGTCGCTATCGGTGCAGTTTTACTCCCCGCTAGCAGCCGAAAAAGGGTTAATAGTCGCGCTGTCCCATTGATTTCAATGGGCAGGAGCGGTGGAGGAGCAGTAAACACACCGCTACTTCACCGCTCCAAAGATGCCCTTGGGCTTTCACACTGGAGAAACAGCAGCTCCCACTTCTGAATGGATAGCCACGGCGATCTGAGCAAATTTTGGCCCCCTTCTTCGCTTTGCACTTTCTTGCAAAAACTTTGAACTTCCTGATTTAAATACTTGTTTCAGGACCCTGTGTGGAACACATACCACTGGTTGATACCTAGGGGTCAACATCCACCAATCAGATCTTTCTGGAACCTCTTTTTATAATTGACAAAAAATAAATAAATACCATGTGATTGGTTGCTGTGAACCACACAGACCCTTTCATTTCTTCTAGTTCTTATGTATGAAGGCCCAAATTTCTAAGTTGTGGTATTCAAAGATACTGTAGTTAGACTCTAGGGGTTGATTTGCTAGACTGTTCAATTTGCAAGGGAATTTTTCCCTAGAGCTGTGGTGAAATTAAATTTGCAATTATTACTCAATCATGCGTAGGTGTGTCTATCATCATTAGAAATAGTCATTAGAATTGTCATTAGTCAATCGTCATTAGAAATTGTGGAGTTATAGCAGACTGCACATATTTTGAACATGTAGTCTCCGTACAATGCTTTGCTGTTAGAAGTGACCTCTTGTACTATGTTAAATATTTAGTAATTAATATAATACATTAACTACTGTGTATATCAGTATTCTAAATGTAAAGCTTCTACAAATTTCTATTTTTGACAATGTCTTTGGTCGAAATGTTGGGTGGATTGTCTAAGTTTTGATGTAGTAAAAGTACGTATATACTGAATTAAGTTAGCTAACAGGATTCTATTTTATAAAGAATAATGATAAAATCTGAAGAATCACTGATTATATATATTTTTTTACGTTCCTGAAGATTTGCGGGTTAGGTACCATGGTTCGGAAATCAAGGCAATCGAAATGTATGATTTGTATTTACCAATTTGTAAGCAGATCTAGTCGTCACTGATAAATGACTCTGGGCCCCAGTGTAGCCCAGTGTAGCAATCTATAGACAGGACCCTTAAAATGCACTTGGCCTTTAGCCTTCTGCATTTTTCTGAGCTGCTTAAAAAAACTCTTTATAGAAGGAGGTACATTATCCCATACTAACAGACTAATAAATAACTCTAGCCTAAAAAATTATTGGAAAGAACAAATTGTAAGGTTCCACTGATCTGATGGCTTGCTATGACCAATACAACTTTATTTCATCCAGTTTTTAAATCATCCTTTATATTTTGACAATGCAAACTGACCTATTCAATTGTAATTAAGTAAGGCCGTCTTTTATGTAGACGCTATAGAGGGCTCATAGAGCCCTCACAATCCTGTCACTCCTAAAAAGGTCGTGTGAGAGGAAATGCCGTAAAAACTTGAGTAAAATCCATAAAAAGGTTCTTTGTCAGACAGCTAAGACACTTGTCCTGATTTTACTGGCTCATTGACTACTTTATTAACTTAGCCTTCAACTTTGCACCCTTTCAAACACCTGCTCTATTTCTTGCAACTGGATGACCCAGCCCTGTGTTGTAAAACTGACTTATCTCTGTTTCCCTGTTGTGGGACTGAAAATTTATCTTGACAGATTTAGCCTGACATCAGGAATTTTAAGTCTTTTGTACAGACAGTGTCTGATAACATAACAGAAAATACTGTGATCTGATTAGATGCATGGAAGATGGTGAAATGTGGGAAACACTGAACAGAGTCACTAGCTGTAGTTTATTTTAATGTGTTCATGTTAACACCTGATCATTTTCTAATCAGAACATGCAATTTACATACTGTTTAAACATTGCATAGGTGATGGATACTTATTTTTCTGCATGAAATAGATATTTAACTAAGGCAAATCTTTATATCACATGAATTGTTATTTTATCTCCTTTGGAAAGAGATCTTTTTCCTGGGGTGCTCAATAGACATTTCATAGAAACTCACAATTATCACTTGTCACTGGTAGTGATTCTTTAAAGCCCATCTCTAAGAATGAAAATCCCCCCCCCCCCCCCCCATACTGGCTACTTCCCATTATGGCTAAGCAATTTGCAGGCACAATCAATGCTGTACCACACTGGGTTTACAAGAGATTGGTATCTTATACATGGACTTCATACTTTTGAAAGAGCTGCAAAGCAGCACACTCCAAGGTAGACATCTCATTCTGCCATTATATTACAAATGTTCCTAACTTAAAGTGCTCCTTTCATTATAATTAAAAGACTGTATATTTTACAATAATGCATGGTGCCTAATGGAATGCGCATAAGGTAAAGAAAAGTGTAAGGGGAACACTGTAACCTGCCAAACTTAACAAATCTGTGTCTATGGTTCTGTGGAGGATTTATGCTTCGCTTACTGAATCACTACAGGAACAGGGATGTTTTACAGTTCAGAAATAGGAAGTACAATTCTATGACACAGGGTGGTGTTCTCGGGATTCTTGCAGGAGTGGATTAAAAAAAAAAAACTCAAAATTAGGGAATCTTTTGATTCATCTGTAGCGTCTGGATAGCATTAGTGGCTTAGTTTCATTTATGGCTAGTCTACACCCTAATGCTTCTGATAATGCCAGTTACAGCAATATGCTTTCTTCCCTCTCTTCGCTCCTCTACTTCCTTTTTTCCTCCTTTTTCCCATCTCTCTTCCTTCCTTTTCTTCTTCTCTTTGTTTCTTCCTCTCTTCCCCCCTTCTTTTCTCCTTCTCTTACCTCTTGCTTTTCTCCCTATCATACCTCCTCTTTTTCTCCCTCTCTTATCTCCTTCTCCCTGCTTTACCTTTCTCTTTCTTTTTCCTGTCTGTTACCTCCTTCTTTTCTTTGTCTCTTATTTCCTTCTTTTGCCTGTCTGTTACCGCCTTCTTTTCTCTTTCTCTTATCTCCTTCGTTTCTCCCTCTCTTCCCTCCTTTATTTCTCTGTCTCTTATCTCCTTCGTTTCTCCCTCTCTTCCCTCCTTCTTATCTCTGTCTTTTATCTCCTTCGTTTCTCCCTCTCTTCCCTCCTTCTTTTCTCTCTCTTATCTCCTTCTTTTCTCCCTCTCTTCCCTCCTTCTTTTCTCTGTCTCTTATCTCCTTTGTTTCTCCCTCTCATCCCTCTTTTTTTTCTCTGTCTCTTATCTCCTTCGTTTCTCCCTCTCTTCCCTCCTTCTTTTCTCTGTCTCTTATCTCCTTTGTTTCTTCCTTCTTTCCCTCCTTCTTTTCTCACTTTCTTTTCTCTCTCTGTTACCTCTTTCTTCTCTCGCTCTCTCTCTCTTCCCTTACTTTCTCCCTTTCTTACCTCTTTCTTCTCTCTCTCCCTCTTACCTCTTTCTTTTTTACCAAATCCGCCCCCCCTCTCTTACCTCTATCTTTCCTTCCTCTCTTACCTCCTTTTTTTCTCCCTCTCTTTCCTTTCCTTTTTCTCTCCCTTCTTATTTATTTTAACTATTAAAGTGTTCTGTATTTGTTTGCTATTGCAGATTACAATAAATTGTCACTGTCTGTCTGATGTATGAGTATACAGATATATCTTAAAGCGGAGTTTCACCCAAAAGTGAAACTTCTGCTCATTTGTCTCCTCTCCCCCTCCGTTGCCACAATTGGCACATTTCAGGGGGAGGGGGGACAGGATACCTGTCAAAGACCTGTCGCCGGGCCAGTAGGAGAGAGAAGCGGGGCCTCGTGCATGCGCATGTAGGGTTTCCCGGCGTTCGAGCCGTAAGGCTACACTGTCGGGTTCTCTTACCCGCAATGGCGGCGGCATCACCCGACAGCTGATTGGAAACATCAGCTGCGGTGCCGACATCGCTGGACTCCAGGACAGGTAAGTGTCCTACTATTAAAAGCCAGCAGCTGCAGTACGTGTAGCTGCTGGCTTTTAATTATTTTTCTTTTGGGCGGACCTCCGCTTTAAATATATCTTAATCCTAACTTTTGCTAAAAACACCCTTCCACCCTTTAAGCTAAACTGCTCCCTACTCCCTGCACTAAGCCTCCTTCCTCCCTCCCCAGCTGCACTGGATACCCTTGGTATATTGACTAAGGCATAGATCGCTAAAGATCGCTTTATAAGAATAGTTCTAAAACTAAAAAACCCTTTTTTGTAAACCTACCTCATCTTACACAAGGAGCCAATCTACACTGACAGTTATAGCTGGGAACTCTTTGGAACCAGTCTGGAAATACTGCTTATTTGGTGCCCATGTATTCTCAAGACTGCCTAGGTGTTGCTACAATTGCTCAGTTGTACCTGTATTGTCACAGTCGCTGCCCACGTATTGTCCATGGATTGCCAAAATTGCTCATTTGTTTCTATGGATTGTCAAGGTTGCCTCTGAGTGGTCACGATTGCTCAATTGTTTCCCATGTATTGTTAAGATTGCCCATGGATTGTCAAGTATTTTTGTAAATGCCCATTTGCTTCCCATGGATTGTCACGATTGCCCATTTGTTGCATATGTATTGTCATGATTGTTAGAATTGCCAGTGTTTTAGCTAAATTTATTTCCCACATACTGTATCATCACAATTGCTAGTATGTGACCTGTGTTTTGCTCATGTATTACCAAAGTGTAGTACAATGCTACGCATGTGCGATACTCAATGATTTTTGTTTTGGAGGCAATGTTACTTTAACTGATCCACCAACAGGGCCATTATCAAACCTTACCCCTGAAATACTAATATCTGGGCCCTGCCCAAAGATTTTAACACTCCACAATGGATCCTCCATCCACAATGAAGTTTAGATTAACATAATTGTAAAATTTCCAAGGTACACTAATGACATGCAGGCTCTGTACAATGGCATTCCATGCCAAAACAACTTTAATTTCGAAATGTACATTGTTTTAAATAAAATATACATATACAAAACACTTCACTTTTTTCATTCCACAGTAGTTTTATTACAAGACATTACCAAACCATGTATGGAAACACTAAAAAACAGCACGTACACATGAAATACATAATAGCCAACACATATACAGTATAATAAATACAGTCTGGTATTTTATAATAAAGCCAGTTTTATCAAATAACATATATGAGCAGTCTTTGGAAATCTGGAAAATCCATAGATCATCACAGTCAATTTTCAGTTACATCTGTCTTGATTACCATTAAAAGAGACCTTGAGAGTAATTACTGGGCGAAAGCTTTGTCCTCGAGCACTTCGATCCAGCTAAGTAAATGAAAGGGACCCTTCTACTGGTGCTTCTCATTTCCATCCATTAACCTTACTTAATATGGAGAGGTGCGTCAGGAGGAGCAAGTCAATGGCTTCAAGAAATACATGCCTCTCTAGGTGGCCAGTCAATACCACACAAAAAAAAATCTAACCTTATGGTTTGCTAAAGTCAAAACGTTGCCACCTGTCTTTTGTCCTTTTATCTGCTGTCAGGATATGTATAATCAATTCCTAAATTAAAAACCTCAAATTAAAGCAAGCCATAGACTTTATAACCCGATTGTACCAAAGACTGTGTAGAACATGTACTACAAGGGCTTACAAAGTACATACACATTGTACTTGCAGATGAATTAATTAGTTGTTTAGTTTAGCCTTCACACTATAAATTATTAGTAATTAGCTAAGGCGGGTTCGGACACAAGTTCAAACCCACCTGAGCTATCCCGCCAGAAAGCTGTCAAAGCTGACAGCCAATCATAGGTGACGGAGGGATTCCCTCGCCCACAGATATATGTATACAATGGGCGTGCATATGTGCGGTGGCAGAGAAGGGAATGCCTCCTCGCCTATGATTGGATGATGTCTTTGACAGTTTCCAGGTGGGATAGCTCAGATGGGTTCAGACTTGCTGAGCCCATCCCTATAAATTATGTGTGATACATGAGGCATTTTATTGCATTTAAAATGTTTTGGATTGAGTAGAGAAGGAGTAGAAACTGAGTGAGGATTTTGCTTATGCTTGTGTCCCCATTTAGAGAAATGTACTTTACTTCCTATTGACTCACTGAAACAGGAAGTAAGAGGACATTTCTGCAGTTTGAATACTAATTTACAACCTTATTTTTTCTTTTAATTGAATGGAAAAGGTTTAAAAATATTATTAGGTTTTAGTTGCTCTCTGTGTTCCTGTTGGCGAGATGACCCCTTTGTTGCTGTAATGGTAATTGTGTCCTTTTGCTTAAAACCGGGTTCACACCTATGCGAATTGGATGTGAACCGGCTCTATGGAGCTGGTTCACATATCTCCGGGGCAGCTGCGGAGCGCACTGCACAGACGCGCTGTGTGTCTCTGGCTCCATTTCAGGCCCAAATTCAGGCAAAGATTCGGCCCTGATTCGTCCCTGAACCGGAGAATGGGGACGCACAGCGTTCCTGTGTGATCAGCGGCCGGTTCCAGTGTGAACCGAGCCTAAAGCTTTTGCCATCTTCTTTATGCTGGGCGGTCCTTAATGATGCAGACTGCACCACTGTACTGTGAATGAAGGATGCTGTGGCCATGCCTAAAGACACCCCGTACTCACAGCTCAATCTTTTGGATTAAATGAGACTAAGGTCATTCAGTCCATAAGACTGAGGACATCTTTTTACTACATGGGACAACTTTGGATTGAAGGTGATTATTGCAGCTAGGGAGAACTTTAAAAAAATAATTTAAGGTGGGGTAGAAGACCTAACTATATTTTTTCCTGAGCAGCAAACTGAAGAATCGTTTCTAAAGTTGGCCCTAGAATGATTGAAATTGTCCGGTTCAGCAGGGACTGGCTGTTCCCATTTCAGGGAAGTGCATCTTAATCTGGCTTGTTGGAAATTTTTCAGTCAACGCTGCAGCCAATCAGTTGCAGCACTGATCAGTGTATTCCGACAACTGAGGAGTCCCTGCTGTCAGAATACAATATCACAGCGGGGAGGACTCCTCCATCTACCTCACTTGTGTCGATGGGGGAATCAGTTCAGTTTTTTTTTTTAAAGCCCAATGGCTGATTGAAAAAACTGATCCATATATGGCCAGCCTTAGGCCTCGTTCACACGGGCATACTTAAGCATAGTAGGGTTAGGCTTAGATATGTTTAAACTGGACATCCACTTTAAACGTATACTTATGCGAGGGCCATGTTTGCCCACATGGGGATGCACATTTGTTCCATGCATCCCTGTGCAGGCAGTTCCATTCAAGTAAATTAGGATGCAGCAGCTGCACAGACACAGCTGCTGCTCCCAATTTGACATCTATGCGGGTGCGGGTCCCCGAATGCAGACTGTTTGGGGACCCGCACTAACATGGCTGTCAAATTGAGAGCACCGGCTGTGTCCATGCAGTTTTTGAGTCCTCATTGACATGAATGGGACTTCCTGCTCGGGAATGCATAGAAAATCTGTGCAAGAAAACTTAGCCCTCGCACAGTCGTACATTTAAAGTGGAAGTAAATCTCCTCCCATCCTATTTTAAGCTTTATACTAACTACCCTATAAAGGAAAGACGCTTGTATTTATCTAATGGTGCTCCGGTCCGGTCACATAATTGATTCCCAGCGCCGGCTTCGGGGAAGTAGAAGGATAGCAGACAATAGATGTCCCATAGTAAGTCTATAGGTGACATCACTACCCAGGCACTGCAGCCATTGTTGCTGCATTCTCCTCTCCCCTGAAGCCTGGGGAGATCATGTGACCGGACTGGAGCACCCTTAGAATAGGTACGTTTTAGCATCTTTCCCTTACAGGGTGGTAAGTATAGGTCTTAAAAGAGGAGTGGAAGTAGGTTTAAGCTTAGATAAGCTTAGACTGGACTTCCACTTTAAGTACGCCTGTGTGAACAAGGCCTTACATTGGAATCCTGACATGTAAAGGTGAACGCCAAGAAAAAAGATAAATACATAAATGAAATACATAGTATATGATAGCTGCCAAAGGATTTGTATTTCTGTCCATCCAATCCTGAGATTTACGCAACCGTGTAACACAGCACAGCCCTTTTTAGCAGGGGAGATAGTCTGATCCTTCTCTTTCTCTTTTCACAGTTTCACTTTCACTTACAGGTCTCCTCCACACCCCTCACTTCATGACCTGACAGCAAAAGGAGACGCAACACTCGAAAAACTTAAACCCGATCCACAGCCCAGTAAACAGACCCTTTTTTTGGTACCGTTCTCTGGGTCTGTTTATTGGGCTGTGGATTGTGTTTAAGTTTTTGGCCTCTTGCCTTATGTCCTTTGGGTGAATTTAAAGGTACATACCCTCACTTTGTATCACCTAACACTTATACAGGCCTCTTTGCTCTTTCGTCCTTTTATATACAAACATAGCAATAATAAGCCCCTCTTTTAAATCCTGTGCCTTTTAGCTTGTCGCTTGCCCTGTTTGCTCCTCCTGCGGCCTATCACACTATAGCTCCCTCCTCTGCATTATATGGATGGAAAATCTCTTCCTCCTTCTTCTGCTTACTTTGGGCCGTGTTTAATTTTGAAATTGGTAAGATGCCCTTCATTAATTTTCCTACCTAGTTTGGTATACTGTTAAGATGTACTTTGTTGATGTTGTAAAAAAGTCCATATCATTATGAAAGGACATATCGCCCATTTGATGTACCTCTGCTATATCTCATATTTATCTGTACACATATTTATTTATGTATTTGATTTATTTACCCAGGTGTGGTAACATATAACTTCTGAAGAAGCCACTTAAATGATGAAACATGTCGGGATTGCTGCACCATGATAAGCAATTGTAACCAATTTGGAATGTGGATATGAAACATGAAGTCATTCTTTTACTATTTTCCTATCTCTTTATGTGTCTTTTATTACATAATAATAAATTGATTGATTTTTATTATATGTTGTGACCCAAGATATTTGGCACCTAAAAAAATAACAGCTCCTCTTGAGAGCATTTACTTTTATTCTGTCTAACTTTTAATTCTGTCTGTAAAGGTGAACTAACACTTAAAACAAATACATTTAATAATGCATTAATGATTCCAGAGCTGCATCAATTTATGCCTTTTATCTCTACTTGGAGTTCAGCTTCATTATAAGAAGACGACTGGTTTCTAATGAATATAAAGAGCGTCCTTCTCAGCTGCTGAGTGCCTTTGGGTGTTTTTTGTTCTTCAAATCAATACAAGAGTGTGAAAACCAATAAAAACATGTGAAGTGCACTAAACCATAACAACTAATCTGAATTATATTTGTCGCAGCCTGATATGATTTCTGACCGGTTTCTAAAGACTTCTGCTCACTGGCCGACACAATCACTGCTGCCATTGACTTATTAATGAAGCCGCCATGTCTATTAGCTCAGGTTCTGATCCTTCCTTCTTTTGAACTGCTAATGTGATCCAGGCTTATTAGACCACACCCGGCATGTGGAAGGCTCTCAGCTGTCTGCTCCTGCGATGAATTACTTGGCGTCATAGCTAAGAATGCACAGGTGGCAGCCTTGCCTATTTTAGTTGGGAGATAATACTCTACACCCATCTTTACAAGTTATTTTTCAATACAAATTAATCTAGACTTAAAGGGTATACTGCCTATACACTATACAAAAAATTGGCCGAAATTTGGTCATTTGGCCAGTTCATTCGTTTTTCGGCCAGTTAATGAGCACAAGATCGATAATCGTTGGGAATGTTTTTGAGCTGAAAAAACGAAGGACAAGTTTGGAAATTTTCTGCTGAACGAACAATAAATTGAAAGGTTAATGTGATTTCCATCTGAACTGTTTGCAATAGGTATATGTAAAGAAACAAACAAAAAATTGATTCATTTATGTCCACTGAACGATTTATCGGTCATTACATGATGGCAATATCGTTTGCTCTCACGACCGAATGTCCGTTTTTATGGAAATGGGTTCAACCGATTTTTTGTATAGTGTATGGCCAGCATTACTCTACTTTTGTTTAGCATATATATAAAAAATAATATACCATATACAGTTGCTACATAAGGCATATAGTAAGTCAATGTTATTGAAAATTACCTCTTAAATTACCAATTGAAATTTTGAATCTGCAGGACTGTAATTTTCTGTAAATTCCAATGAACATGGCAATCTGGTGGCCTTCTGTACACAGATGGTGTACAGAACTTCCCAAGAAATATAATTTCCTACTTGTGTGATTGGCTCACTGATTTTCCCAGAAATCTGCACTAAGAAAAGGTACCGTATACACTCGAGTATAAGCCAAGTTTTTCAGCCCATTTTTTAGTCTGAAAAACTCCCCCTCGGCTTATACTTGAGTGAGCCGTACCTTTCATTACTAAAACAGCATGTGTCTCCCGCTGTGTAATGCATTCTGTTTGGCCGTCCATTGTAATAAAGCCCCGCCTCCTCCTTGTTTGTGATAGGTGGAACACTGATACAGTTTCCCAGCATCGTATCAGTGTTCCTCTATCACGGACGGACGAGGAGGAGGCGGGGCTTTGTTTCAATGGACGTCCGAACAGACTGCATTACACAGCGGGAGACACACGCTGTTTAAGTAATGAAAGGTACGGCTGCAAATGGGCACAATGAGACTACAAATGGGCACAGTGAGACTGCAAATGGGCACAGTGAGACTGCAAATGGGCACAATTACACTGCAAATGGGCACAGTGAGGCTGCAGATGGGCATTGTTTACCCAGTAGCTGCTGCATGCGTAGGATTTTTGTGCGTCGGAATTGGATACACACGGTCGGAATTCCCAACAAGAACTTTTGTTGTCGGAAAAATTGAGAACCAGCTCTCAATCATTTGTTGGCGGAAATTCCAACATCAAATGTCCGATGGAGCCTACACACGGTCGGAATATCCGACCAAAAGCTCACATCGAACATTTTTTGTCGTAAATTCCGATCGTGTGTACGCGGCATTAGAGGTAATTAATACCTGTCAGTGTTACACTTACACATTAATTAGCATAGATGCACCGTGCATGAAAAATATATATGATGTTAGTTCCACTTTAACTGTTCTGCAGCAATAGCGCTAAAGGATAACATCTAATAACAGTATAGGTTAGTGCACTGTGCACATTGCTCTTTGCCTCATTAATCAGGTTTTCTTTATGCACTGGACAATGATATCTGCTGGTCTGCAGGGACTTGATGGAGTGCTGTGAAAAGTTCTAGGAAGGTCACTTTCATAGGCTTCCTATTTTTGGTAACCTGACTCAAGTTTAAAGGAGTGATTGTGCTGTCTAAAGAAAACATCCGGGTTGCAGAGAGCCCGGGCACTGAACAGAACTTCATATTAGGTTGCTCTTTGCAGGCTTTTAGAATGAGCTCTTGTCAATCCATGCAGAGCTGGGATGGTGGGATTAGTATGAGGATGTCTTTACAAAAGGCCACAGGTCACCACACATGGCTTATGAAAGTAATCTTTGTAGGAAGCAGGAGACAGCTGTTGGGTTGAGGCTGTTCCTTGTCTTTATCATTCCTGTGCTTTTTGGTTTCCTTCAGTGTTTAGAGGAGCCCTGGGTGCTGTCTCTGGTCAAGAAAACCTATCAGGGCACTTCTTTCCAAAGGCCTGCACGCTGATAGGAGAATTAACCACTTAAGGACCAAGCCTCTTTTTGAGATTTGGTGTTTACAAGTTAAAAATCTATTTTTTTTGCTCAAAAATTACTTAAAACCCCAAATATTATATATTTTTTTCAGACACCCTAGAGAATAAAATGGCAGTCGTTACAGTACTTTATGTCACATCATATTTGCGCAGCGGTCTCAGAAGCGCATTTTTTGGGAAAAAATACACTTTTGTGAAAAAACAAAATAATACAACAGTAAAGTTAGCCCAATTTTTTTTATATTGTAAAAGATAATGTTACGCTGAGTAAATTGATACCCAACATGTCACGCTTCAAAATTGCGCCCGCTCGTGGAATGGCGACAAACTTTGACCCTTAAAAATCTCCATAGGTGACATTTCAAAATTTCTACAGGTTACCAGTTTTGAGTTACAGAGGAGGTCTAGTGCTAGAATTATTGCTCTAATGATCATGGCAACACCTCACAAGTGTGGTTTGAACACCGTTTTTATATGCGGGTGCGACTTACGTGTGCGTTCTTTTCTGAGCGCGAGCTTGGCTGGACGGGGCACTTAAAATATATATATTTTTTTATTATTTATTTAACTTTTTATTTTTTTATTTTGACACTGTCTTTTAAAAAAAAAAATTGGGTCACTTTTATTCCTATTACAAGGAATGTAAACATCCCTTGTAATAGAAAACAACGCATGACAGGACCTCTTTAATGTGAGATTTGGGGTCAAAAAGACCTCAGATCTCATATTTACACTTAAATGCAATAATAAAAAATAAATAAATAGGTGAATGTAATTTTTTGTTTTACAAAAAAAAAAAATTCCCCTCTAAGATCATTGGGCAGAAGTGACGCTTCCGCTATCCAATGGTGTGGAGCCGAGTGGGGGCCACCTTTCCCTTACTCGGCATCCAGCCTGTGAGGGAAGAGGACCCGATCGTCTCCGCCGCTACCGACATCTCCAGTAAGCGGTGGAGACGACCGGAGCGCGGCAGGAGGGGCCCATCTCCCACCCTCGATAAAAGTGATCTTGCGGCTTTTATCTAAAAACTGACCGTTCGGTGTTGAAGAGGATACCGGGGTTATGGCATCTAGCTGCTGCCATAACAACGGTATTCCCCTTCAAACAGCCGCCGTATAATGACCGCGGGCAGTCGGCAAGTGATTAACCTCTTCAATGTAAGTTGGTTTGTTTTTCTGTATTGGTCAGAGGACTGACATGGCAGTTATTAACCACTTAAGCCCCGGACCATTTGGTAGCTAGAGGACCAGAGGTGAATTCAGAATTTTGCACTGCGCTGCTTTAACTGTAAATTGTGCGGACATGCAATGTTGTACCCAAACGAAATTTGCGTCCTTTTCTTCCCACAAATAGAGCTTTCTTTTAATGGAATTTGATTGCCTCTGCGATTTTTATTTTTTGCGATATAAACGGAAAAAGACCGAAAATTTTGAAAAAAAATGATATTTTCTACTTTTTGTTATAAGAAAAATCGAATAAACTCAATTGTAGTCATACATTTAGGCCAAAATGTATTCAGCCACATGTCTTTAGTAAAAAAATTGACAATAAGCGTATATTTATTGGTTTGCGCAAAAGTTATAGCGTCTACAAACTAGGGTACATTTTCTGGAATTTACACAGCTTTTAATTTATGACTGCCTATCTCATTTCTTGAGGTGCTAAAATGGCAGGGCAGTACAAAACCCCCCAAAATGACCCCATTTTGGAAAGTAGACACCCCAAGGAAATTGCTGAGAGGCATGTTGAGCCCATTGAATATTTTTATTTTTTGTCCCAAGTGATTGAATAATGACAAAAAAAAAAAAAAACTACAAAAAGTTGTCACTAAATGATATATTGCTCACACATGCCATGGTTATATGTGGAATTGCACCCCAAAATACATTCTGCTGCTTCTCCTGAGTACGGGGATACCACATGTGTGGGACTTTTTAGGAGCCTAGCCATGCACGGGACCCCGGAAACCAAGCACCGCCTTCAGGATTTCTAAGGGCGCAAATTTTTGATTTCACTCCTCACTACCTATCACAGTTTCGAAGGCCATAAAATGCCAAAATAGCACAAAACCCCCCCAAATGACCCCATTTTGGAAAGTAGACACCCCAAGCTATTTACTGAGAGGCATTATTAGTCCATGGAATATTTTATATTTTGCCACAAGTTGCGGGAATATGACAAACTTTATTTTTTTTGCACAAAGTTGTCACTAAATGATATATTGCTCACACATGCCATGGGCATATGTGAAATTACACGCCAAAATACATTCTGCTGCTTCTCCTGAGTACGGGGATACCACATGTGTGGGACTTTTTGGGAGCCTAGTCGCATACAGGACCCCAAAAACCAAGCACCGCCTTCAGGATTTCTAAGGGCATAAATTTTTGATTTCACTCCTCACTACCTATCACTACCTATCACAGTTTTGAAGGCCATAAAATGCCAAGATGGCACAAAACCCCCCCCAAATGACCCCATTTTGGAAAGTAGACACCCCAAGCTATTTGCTGAGAGGCATGTTGAGCCCATTGAATATTTTTTTTTTTTTGGCCCAAATGATTGAATAATGATAAAAAGAAAAAAAAAAGAAAAAATGTACAAAAAATTGTCACTAAATGATATATTGCTCACACATGCCATGGTTATATGTGGAATTGCACCCCAAAATACATTCTGCTGCTTCTCCTGAGTACGGGGATACCACATGTGTGGGAATTTTTGGGAGCCTAGCCGGGTACGGGGCCCCAAAAACCAATCACCGCCTTCAGGATTTCTAAGGGCGTAAATTTTTGATTTCACTCCTCACTACCTATCACAGTTTCGAAGGCCATAAAATGCCAAAATAGCACAAAACCCCCCCAAATTACCCCATTTTGGAAAGTAGACACCCCAAGCTATTTACTGAGAGGCATGTTCAGTCCATGGAATATTTTATATTTTGCCACAAGTTGCGGGAATATGACAAACTTTGTTTTTTTTGCACAAAGATGTCACTAAATGATATATTGCTCACACATGCCATGGGCATATGTGAAATTACACCCCAAAATGCATTCTGCTGCTTCTCCTGAGTACGGGGATACCACATGTGTGGGACTTTTTGGGAGCCTAGCCGCGTACGGGACCCCAAAACTCAAGCACCGCCTTCAAGGTTTCTAAGGGCATAAATTTTTGATTTCACTCCTCACTACCTATCACAGTTTTGAAGGCCATAAAATGCCAAGATAGCACAAAACTCCCCAAAATGACCCCATTTTGGAAAGTAGACACCCCAAGGAAATTGCTGAGAGGCATGTTGAGCCCATTGAATATTTTTTTTTTTTTGTCCCAAGTGATTGAATAATGACAAGAAAAAAAAAAATGTACAAAAAGTTGTCACTAAATGATATACTGCTCAAACATGCCATGGTTATATGCGGAGTTGCACCCCAAAATACATTTGGCTGCTTCTCCTGAGTACAGGGATACCACATGTGTGGGACTTTTTGAGAGCCTAGCCGCGTACGGGCCCCCGAAAACCAAGCACCGCCTTCAGGATTTCTAAGGGCACAAATTTTTGATTTCACTCCTCACTACCTATCACAGTTTTGAAGGCCATAAAATGCCAAGATAGCCCAAAACCCCCACAAATGACCCCATTTTGGAAAGTAGACACCCCAAGCTATTTGCCGAGAGGCATGGTGAGTATTTTACAGCTCTCATTTGTTTTTGAAAATGAAGAAAGACATATTTTTTTTTTTCTTTTTTCAATTTTTAAAACATTGTGACAAAAAGCGAGATCTGCAAAATACTCAACATACCTCTCAGCAAATAGCTTGGGGTGTCTACTTTCCAAAATGGGGTCATGTGGGGGGGTTTTGTGCCATCTGGGCATTCCATGGCCTCCGAAACTGTGATAGGCAGTGAGGAGTGAAATCAAAAATTTACACCCATAGAAATCCTGAAGGCGGTGCTTGGTTTTCGGGGTCCTGTACGCGGCTAGGCTCCCAAAATGTCTCACACATGTGGTATCCCCGTACTCAGGAGAAGCAACAGAATGTATTTTGGGGTGCAATTCCACATATAACCATGGCATGTTTGAGCAATATATAATTTAGTGACAACTTTTTGTACATTTTTTTTTTTTCTTTTTGTCATTATTCAATCACTTGGGACAAAAAAAAAAAAATATTCAATGGGCTCAACATGCCTCTCAGCAAATAGCTTGAGGTGTCTACTTTCCAAAATGGGGTCATTTGGGGGGGTTTTGAACTGTCCTGGCATTTTATGCACAACATTAGGAAGCTTATGTCACACATCATCCACTCTTCTAACCACTTGAAGACAAAGCCCTTTCTGACACTTTTTGTTTACATGAAAACATTTTTTTTTTTTGCAAGAAAATTATGTTGAACCCCCAAACATTATATATTTTTTTAAAGCAAAGGCCCTACAGATTAAAATAGTGGGTGTTGCATTTTTTTTTTCCACACAGTATTTGCGCAGCGATTTTTCAAACGCATTTTTTGGGGGAAAAACACACTTTTTTTATTTTTAATGCACTAAAAAACACTATATTGCCCAAATGTTTGATGAAATAAAAAAGATGATCTTAGGCCGAGTACATGGATACCAAACACGACATGCTTTAAAATTGCGCACAAACGCGCAGCGGCGAGAAACTACATTCATTTTTAAAAGCATTTAAAAGCCTTTACAGGTTACCATGTTAGATTTACAGAGGAGGTCTACTGCTAAAATTACTGCCCTCGATCTGACCTTTGCGGTGATACCTCACATGCATGATGCAATTGCTGTTTACATATGACGCTAGACCGACGCTTGCGTTCGCCTTTGCGCAAGAGCAGGGGGGACAGCGGTGCTTTTTTTTTTTTTTTTTTTTTATCATTTATTTTGCTTTTTTATTGTATTTTTAAACTGTTCCTTCCATATTTTTTTTTTTTATCATTTTTTTTGTTATCTCAGTGAATGTAAATATCCCCTATGATAGCAATAAGTAGTGACAGGTACTCTTTTTTTGAAAAAAAAATGGGGGTTAGACCCTAGATCTTTCCTCTCCCCTCAAAGCATCTGACCACACCAAGATCGGTGTGATAAAATGCTTTCCCAATTTCCCAATGGCGCTGTTTATATCCGGGGGGGGGATTCCCTCCCACTGCTTGTAAAAGCAGTCTAGAGGCTAATTATCTGCTAGAATTGCTTCTACATGAAAGCCGGCCACTGGCTGAAAAGAATGATACCAAGATGATACCTAAACCTGGAGGCATCATTCTGGTATAAACATTCAAAGTCCAGCAACATACCAGTACGTTGCTGGTCCTTGTTGGACATGTATTGTAATCTTTTTTTTCATGCAGCCTGTTGGCTGAACGAAAAAAAGAGATTGATCGGTGGGTATGCCCACCATTAGAATACCTCCCTTCATCCACCCACTTCTAATGATGGGCATATATGCCGAAGCATGGGGGCATCCTCCCGCAAAAAAGTTATGCCGCGTACACACGGTCGGACTTTTCCACGGGCAAGCCTTCGTCGGAATTTCGACCGTATGTACGCGGCATAAAAGGTTAGGTCACGTACACACGGTCAAACTTTTTCACGGGCAAGCCTCCGTCGGAATTTCGACCGTATAAACGCGGCATTAGGAGCAAAATCGCTCCTCCGCCCCTGCTGCCCCCATGCTTCGGCATATATGCTCTTTTTTTAACTGTGGTGGTGAAATCACCTCCTACAGCGTTGGAGTCACGGCTTTATGTATCGTGGGAGCAAACGCTGTTGCTGTCAAGATAAATAAATCCGCGATGCAACTGAATGGCGTACCTGCTAAGCAAATGATGGTTAACATTAAAACAAAGTAACATTACAGTACAACAGTAAGACCTTACCATACCATACCTGCAAAGCAAATACCAAAACAAAACCTAGTAAAAAATAGAACATTTTTTTAACGCAACCTGTGGCTAAAATATATATATGCCGAAGCATGGGGGCATCCTCCCGCAAAAAAGTTATGCCGCATACACACGGTCGGACTTTTCCACGGGCAAGCCTTCGTCGGAATTTCGACCGTATGTACGCGGCATAAAAGGTTATGCCGCGTACACACGGTCAGACTTTTCCACGGGCAAGCCTCCGTCGGAATTTCGACCGTATATACGCGGCATTAGGAGCAAAATCGCTCCTCCGCCCCTGCTGCCCCCATGCTTCGGCATATATGCTCTTTTTTTTTAACTGTGGTGGTGAAATCACCTCCTACAGCACTGGAGTCACGGCTTTATGTATCGTGGGAGCAAACGCTGTTGCTGTCAAGATAAATAATTCCGCGCTGCAGTTGAATGGCGCACCTGAAAACAAAAAATTACATACCTGAAAAGCAAGCATGATAAAACATTGCAGAATGAAATACAGTAAAAAAGAGCATAACAATAGAGAGAAAATAGAGAGAGAGAGAGAACAATAAAACGACAACTATTTTTGGTTTTTTTTCTTTTATATTTTTTTTGTGTTTTGTTTTTTACGTTTTTTTTTTCTTTTTTACACTTTTTTTTTAAACTTTAACAACTGTAATGGTTCGGGTCTCTCAAAATGTAATGGCATCTTGGGAGACCCTGTGTAAGTGTGTCCTAGTCTGTGAAATGCTGTACCCTACGCTAAAACTTCACTTTTGAGTGGTAGCGTTCAAAACATTCACCAAGGCAAAGACCAGGTTTGTCAGGACAGAGTGGACAATAATAACGGGTGTCACGCCTAAATCCGCGCTTGCTACAGACACGACATCTTTTTTGGGGGGCTCGTTGGGTAGGGGTACTCGGGAGGAGATGCGTATAATGCCTCTCATGCAGCCGGCTTACTGCATTTGGTAGGGGATGGTGAGGTGCAGAACCGCCTGGATACAGGAGTTCTGTGACAATCTCATTCTGGAATTTTAGAAGAGATAACGTCCCGCCTGAAGCTCTGTATAGCACATGGGCGTTCAGCAAAGCCAATTGGAATAAGGATAGAGACACTTTTTTGTACCAGCGTCTCGCCTTACGGTCAATTAGATACGGCGCCATCAACTGGTCGTTGAGGTCCACCCCTCCCATATTTTTGTTATATTCGTGGACACAGAGGGGTTTCTCCACAACACCAGTCGCCGTAGGAATTTGGACTGTCGTGTCTGCATGAAGGGAGGTAAGAAGGAAAACATTCTTATTGTCCCTCCACTTCATAGCGAGCAAGTTATTACACTTTACGCAGGCTCTCTCCCCCAGCCTAAGACGGGCATCTACAAGCCGCTGGGGAAAGCCTCGGGGATTAGGTCGCACGGTGCCACATGCTCCAATCTGATGATCAAACAAGTGACTAAACAGTGGCACGCTCGTGTAATAATTGTCCACATACAAGTGGTACCCCTTTCCGAATAAGGGTGACACCAAGTTCCACACTATCTTGCCAGCGCTCCCTATGTAATCCGGGCAGTTGACCGGCTCAACCTGACTATCTTTTCCCTCATAAACCATAAAGCTCCATACATAGCCTGTTGCCCTGTCACAGCACTTATAGAGCTTGACCCCGTATCTGGCACGCTTGCTGGGAAGGTACTGCTTGAAAGCCAAGCGGCCAGAAAATTTAATCAGGGACTCATCAACGCAGACAGCTTGATCGGGAATAAACAAGGCTGCAAAACGTTCGTTGAAGTGGTTTATGAGGGGCCGAATTTTATAGAGCCGGTCGTATTCAGGGTCCCCACGTGGACGACAAAGTTCATTGTCGTTGAAGTGCATGAACCGCAAAATCTGCTCGTATCGTTTCCTGGGCATGGAGGCAGAGAACACGGGCATGTGGTCAATTGGGTGCGTGGACCAATAAGCACGCAATGACGGGAATTTATGTGTGCCCATGTTGAGGGAAAGGCCCAGAAAGGTCTTAAATTCGGAAACCGTAATTGGTTTCCAATCTTTGGCAATGGAAGGCAACTGGGGATTAGCGGCGATGAATTGACCAGCATATAAATTACTCTGGTCCACAATAGATCTATAGAGATCTTCCGTGAAAAACAGCGAATAATAATCGATTGGCATAAAATCAGCTGTTTCCACCTGAATACCGGGTTGGGCAGTGAATGGGGGAAGTACAGGTTCTGCAGAAGTGGTGGGGACCCAATCAGGATAGGCGAATTCTGCAGGAAGAGCACTATGGGTACGACGGGCCTGCCTTTGTCTTCTTGGTGGCAGCGGGACACTACTTGTGCTTGCCACCTCGCCAGCTTGAACTGCACTTATGGGACTCGCCACGTCACCACGTGATACTGCAGTGCTGGATGTACGCCCAGGCTGTACTAGGCCGCTGGTGCTTGCCAATTCACCAGAAGGAATAGCGGCGCTAGTACTCCTCTGCTCCATGATACGAGAGCCCTGCGGTTCTTGCTCCTCAACAACCTCAGAAGATCGGGATCGGGTACGCCTGACCTTAGCAGGGACCTCAAGTTCGTCGTCGGAGCTATCTGACGAGGGGCCGCTGACGTCACTGTCTTCTACGGGAAGATATTCTGAGCCTGAATCTGACAGATACGTGACCTCCTCTTCACTATCTGTCATGCTCAGAATCTCGTAGGCCTCTTTACTAGTGTACCTTCGTCTTGCCATTTTGGGCTCTAAATTTAGGGGTACACTAGTAAGATTCACAGGAAAAAAAGCACCCGACTGTCGTCAGCAAATATATCAAACGCTACAAAAAAAACTGTTAGCGGTCGCAGGGATCAGGACTGTCTCTGCGAACGCTGCAGTTATGTGTGTTGTGTTTGGTAAGTGACAGTAATCGATCGATACTGCACTTGGGTGGGCTGGGCTGGGCTGGGCGGAGGGGCTAAACGCAGGTGCTAGCAGGTATCTGGGCTGATCCCGCTAACACTGCGTTTTTGGGAACCCTAAACTGCTGGGGACGCTAGTATAGATCTGATCAGATACTATACCACTAAGGGAGGTGTATGCTTTGCGCGTGGGTGTTAGCGTTACTGGCACTAACCTAACGCTGCCTGGGGCGACGCAGACCCTCTCTGGCGCTAAAACCTAATTGATCTCACCCGCCGGGCGATCAGGGGGTTAAACCTTTATTGGGTTATATACGGCGGGTGCCCTGATGCTATAAAAAGCAAACTAACCAACCAGCGTCACCCGTAACCTTTATATGGTGATCACTGGTGAAAGGGTTAACTAGGGGCAATCAGGGGGTTAAAACCTTTATTAGGTTAAATATGGGGGTACCCGACGCTATATAAAAACCTGACGGGTTACCTAAATAACTAAATAATTAACTGGGTAACCAGTGTCACCAGTGACGCTTATACGGTGATCACTGGTGAAAGGGTTAACTCTAGGGGCAATCAGGGGGTTAAAATAATATATGGGGGTACCTGACGCTCTAAAAACCTGCGGTAAAACTAAAAATAAATAACTGGCTATCTAGGGCACCACCGGCACTAAATACAGCGATCGAAAATACGATCGCTTAGTGACGCTGGCGTTAGGGGGTGAAAGGGTTACCTGGGGGGCGATCAAGGGGTTAAACCTTTATTAGGGGGGGTTAGGGGGCTACCCTGGACCTAAAGGGGCCTAATCCTAACTGCCCTGCAACTTTTTACTATCACAGATGACACTAAAAGCAGTGATCAGTAAAATAAATGATCACTGCAATCAGTGACACTGTGATTGGGGGCTGGGGGGTGACCTGGGGGGTGATCTGGGGTGACTGGGGGGTGAAATGTGTGCCTATGTGTACCTACGTGTCAGTGGACTGTTGGTGTACTAACCTGCTTCCTCTCTCCTCGGCGCCGGAATCGAAAAGACCGCCGCGAGGGAGATGACATCACTTCCTCCTGCCTGTGTTTACATCACATGGCAGAGGAAGCATTTTCATTGGCCGGGAGCGATCGCGAGGGTGTGGCCGAAATCGAATGGTCACCCCCTCATCTCTGAACGCTCCCCAACGATAAACGGCCGCTCACTGTATAGAAGGGGGGTCCGATCGGACCCCCCAACTGTACAAAGGCGATCACGTACACTCTACGTGATTGTGCCTGTCGGTGCCATTCTGCCGACGTATATATACAGTGAGCGGTCGTTAAGTGGTTAAAGTGATACTAAACACACACTGTATAATTTACATTGTCCCTTCTATTTCTGTATGTGGATGATGGCACTATAATCATTTTAACAAAAAAAATCTAAGTACCATATACAGGTCCTTCTCAAAAAATTAGCATATTGTGATAAAGTTCATTATTTTCTGTAATGTACTGATAAACATTAGACTTTCATATATTTTAGATTCATTACACACAACTGAAGTAGTTCAAGCCTTTTCTTGTTTTAATATTGATGATTTTGGCATACAGCTCATGAAAACCCAAAAATCATATCTCAAAAAATTAGCATATTTCATCCGACCAATAAAAGAAAAGTGTTTTTAATACAAAAAAAGTCAACCTTCAAATAATTATGTTCAGTTATGCACTCAATACTTGGTCGGGAATCCTTTTGCAGAAATGACTGCTTCAATGCGGCGTGGCATGGAGGCAACCAGCCTGTGGCACTGCTGAGGTGTTATGGAGGCCCAGGATGCTTCGATAGCGGCCTTAAGCTCATCCAGAGTGTTGGGTCTTGCGTCTCTCAACTTTCTCTTCCCAATATCCCACAGATTCTCTATGGGGTTCAGGTCAGGAGAGTTGGCAGGCCAATTGAGCACAGTAATACCATGGTCAGTAAACCATTTACCAGTGGTTTTGGCACTGTGAGCAGGTGCCAGGTCGTGCTGAAAAATGAAATCTTCATCTCCATAAAGCTTTTCAGCAGATGGAAGCATGAAGTGCTCCAAAATCTCCTGATAGCTAGCTGCATTGACCCTGCCCTTGATAAAACACAGTGGACCAACACCAGCAGCTGACATGGCACCCCAGACCATCACTGACTGTGGGTACTTGACACTGGACTTCAGGCATTTTGGCATTTCCCTCTCCCCAGTCTTCCTCCAGACTCTGGCACCTTGATTTCCGAATGACATGCAAAATTTGCTTTCATCCGAAAAAAGTACTTTGGACCACTGAGCAACAGTCCAGTGCTGCTTCTCTGTAGCCCAGGTCAGGCGCTTCTGCCGCTGTTTCTGGTTCAAAAGTGGCTTGACCTGGGGAATGCGGCACCTGTAGCCCATTTCCTGCACATGCCTGTTCACAGGGGCTCTGGATGTTTCTACTCCAGACTCAGTCCACTGCTTCCGCAGGTCCTCCAAGGTCTGGAATCGGTCCTTCTCCACAATCTTCTTCAGGGTCCGGTCACCTCTTCTCGTTGTGCAGCGTTTTCTGCCACACTTTTTCCTTCCCACAGACTTCCCACTGAGGTGCCTTGATACAGCACTCTGGGAACAGCCTATTCGTTCAGAAATTTCTTTTTGTGTCTTACCCTCTTGCTTGAGGGTGTCAATGATGGCCTTCTGGACAGCAGTCAGGTCGGCAGTCTTACCCATGATTGCGGTTTTGAGTAATGAACCAGGCTGGGAGTTTTTAAAAGACTCAGGAATCTTTTGCAGGTGTTTAGAGTTAATTAGTTGATTCAGATGATTAGGTTAATAGCTCGTTTAGAGAACCTTTTCATGATATGCTAATTTTTTGAGATAGGAATTTTGGGTTGTCATGAGCTGTATGCCAAAATCATCAATATTAAAACAAGAAAAGGCTTGAACTACTTCAGTTGTGTGTAATGAATCTAAAATATATGAAAGTCTAATGTTTATCAGTACATTACAGAAAATAATGAACTTTATCACAATATGCTAATTTTTTGAGAAGGACCTGTATACTCGAGTATAAGTCGACCTGAAAATAAGCCGAGGCACCTAATTTTACCACACAAAACTGGGAAAACATATTGACTCGAGTATAAGCCTAGGGTGGGAAAATGCAGCAGCTACACATGCTCGGAATCAGATTGACGCATGCTCGGAATCATTGAACTTAATTTTTCTCGGCTCATTGTAGTGTTGTACATCACCGCGTTCTTGGCGATCGGAATTTCCGACAACATTTGTGTGACCGTGTGTATGCAAGACAAGTTTGAGCGAAAATCCGTTGGAAAAAAATCCACGGTTTTGTGAAATTCCGATCGTGTGTAAGCGCCACAAGAGATCATTATGCCTTCATCTGCCCAAAGAACGGCACCATGTTTGTTTAGGCTCTATTCATGTTCAGTGCCTATTTCCAGGAATCATATGCTGGCTCAAAGATAACAGTCATGTTACCCTTGCTTCACCCCTCTGCGTTTTTTTTGTGTGTTTTTCATAAAAGCACTACAGTCCATTTAACATGGTTTTCTAGTTCACATCTGTGCGTTTTGCGCAAGTGCGTTTTTTTTGGAAAGGATCAGGGAATTTTTATTCCTGCAGCAGATTGTATTTTGTGTGTAATAGACTTCAATAGACCCGCACAAAAAAAAACAAGTGTTGCGTGTTTGATGCGTTTTTTATGCATTTTGCACTTTGTGGGGAGGGGGGAGGGGGTTTGGCTAATAGGAAACAATTCTGCTTATAGAGTGCAACTTTGATGCAACCTTACACTCTGTGGCACTCAAGTCGCACTCCATGAACAGAACTGTCATACTTTTCTAATAGCCAAAGAAATACCGCAAAACGCGTGTTAAAAAACACAAAATGCACCAGAAAAACGCATCAATCGCAACACGTATAGGTGTGAACCTAACCTTGATCCTGGTGCATGTGCAGTTTCCTGCAAAGTTACACTGTTGCAGTCTGATCACAGGGCGAGAGGAGACTGAGAGAATGCTTCCTTCTGCCGGCAACAGACTTATGACATCATCTCCGCCAGCATAGGCGTGCGCAGCCTATTGCATTAGGGTGTGCACCTCAAAGCTCCAACACATATGCATGTGTGACATATGTACTGGCCTCTTCCCCACTATCCATTCTGAAACAATGGGGGGGAGCAAGGGGGACCCGGGCAGCAGAAAGAAGACAAACAGGGACAGGAGGGGTGGCGGCGGTGGCATATATTGGTACTGATCCCCCTGTATTTTGCTCCTGTAGCAGCTGAATGTTGGGGAGAGGAGGAGAAGCCTACTTTCAGCTGCTGCAGGAGGACAATACAGATCGGTTCCACTATATCCCAGCCCTGCTGCCCTTCCTGTCCAGATTCTGGGGCTTGGCAAGGAAGGATCACGGTTTACCTGTCACCTGCCCACGATTGGAAGGTAGATCACAATTGATGGGTTGCCAACCTCAGGATTAGGGTGTGCCCAGGCACACCTGGCACACCCCCTGCGCACGCCTATGTCCGCCAGGCTAGACAAAGTCACTTGCCTGGAGCTCAAAAGCTGTTTTCAGTGATAAAAAGGTATATATTCTCAGAAAAAATTGTACTGTTGCCGTATAATTTGACACATTAGGAATTTAGTCAAGCAGAATGTAAAGTTACTGAAAAGACTTAATTTAAAGAACCACTGTAGATAAAAACAATATTTAATATACCTAAAACTGATTCCTAAAGAAGAACTCCAGGTAGGGATATTTTTACATAGCTACATCAGTCCAGTTTGGATCCATGTAACTATGAATATACGGTACCACATCTGTGGGATCCCTCTAAAACAGGGGTCTCCAAATTGTCGCCCGCACACCAGATGAAGCCCTTTGCCAGCCTTTACATGGCTCATGGGGCACTATTCCTCCCACAGACACAAGGCAATTTTCTTCCCATTGAATTTGACACAAACAGTGGGGCATTGTTCCTGCCACTGACACCACTGCCTGGAATTCTTCTTTAGGAATCAGTTTTAGGTATATTAAATCTTCTTTTTATCTACAGTGGTTCTTTAAATTAAAACTTTTCAGTAACTTTACATTCTGCTTGACTAAATTCCTAATGTGTCGTAATACAGTACAATGGGGCACTATTACTACCACTGACACCAACAATGATGGGGCACTATTCCTCCCATTGACATTAACAATGGGCAATATTCCTCCCACTGACACCAAAGATTGGACACTATTCCTCCCATTGACACCAACAATGGGGCACTTTTCCTCCTAATACTGGCCACAGTAGTAAGAGACACACTGGAATGAATGGGAGGCGCTTTTCAGGCCCTATTTAGAGGCTATTGTAGTGCTAAAGTGCCTGAAAACCGCCCCAGTGTGAAAGGGGTCATAGCAACCCTGGTGGTATGATTATGTCAGATTTTTGCGACTCAAAGCAGTACATTGTTTTGCATAGAGATTTGGCGTTTTATATTGTAGGCCTGTAATTCTTAGTGATAACTCACTTAAATCTGTCCAAACATGTTTTCTAGCTGGTCTAAAACCACTTTTGACGTAAAGGGACCCTTTTTGGTTGCCATGGACAATCTCCAGTTTCCAGGCAGAAAGAACAGTATATATAATATAAAACTGCATGCAGGGCACTGGACAAAGCACTAGGGACAAAAGGGAGGTGAAATGATTTCATACAGTAATGTAATCTGTAAGATTACAGTGTACTGTATGTGTTATGAATTTTGTACTTTTTGACTTTGCCACCGGGCGCCGCCCCCGTGCGCCGCGACGCTCGCAGGGAACGGAGCCCGACACACAGAGGCATTGGGCGGAGGACACAGCCCACAGACACAGCGGGGGAACATTGCAGGATCCCGGGGACAAGGTAAGTATACTGCACCAGGATCCTGTAATGCAATCCTGAGTGTGGCTCGGGGTTATCGCTAATGGTACTGAAATTTAACCCCGAGCCACACTCGGGAATACCGCCAGGGAGGTTAAAGAAACAATTTTATTAAAAATACAGTACAGGGCCACTTTCCGCCAAATCACGTACCTGTACGTCATAGGATGCATTAAGGTGAAAAAACACAAGGGTTTACAACCCCTTTAAAGCGTTGTCTATAGATATAGTTGATTGTCGCCATTGTGCCGGCGTGCGCAATTTTAAAGCGTGATATGTTTGGTATCTATTACCTCGGCATGACATCATGTTTTATATTTTACAAACAAATTGGGTTATGTATTGTGTTTTTTTGCATTATAATTTTAAAAATTTGTTGTTTTTAATTTTTTTCCCCAAAAACTGTGCTTGAAAAACCACAGCGCAAATACCGTGTGACAGAAACAATTGCAAAACCCACCAATTTATTCTCTAGGGTCTCTACTTTAATATATATATATATATATATATATATATATATATATATATATATATATGTAGCGGGGTATTGCCTTTTAAAACTCCAGAGACTACAGTACCCAGTGCGCAACGGGACACCCAGGGTGCATTGCCCCGCGGAAGAGACTGCTGGGGCGGGTTATTTAACCGGAGGGCGGGGCTGAAGTCAGTCTCTTTGGACACCGCCCGCCCAGCAAGTGGAACTCCTTTCCGAGCCTGCTGAGATACAAGGCCTGAAGCCTGGGCCTCTCTCCAAAGAGCCTTCCGCTCTCACCGAGGAACCTATGGGACGTCTCTCCACACTGTTGCTGCATCGTTGCCAGGAGGACCGAAGACTTGGATGTCATGAGACCTGTGTACCAAGACACAGCAGCGGAAGATACGGACACGGACTGGTCCGGTTGGGTAAGAGAGCACCTGCTCAGAGAACTATATAGGATCTCTAGGCCCAATAACTGTTATCCGGAGTTATCAATAGTGTTGCGCTGTGCACCGGAAAAACAAAAACAGTGCATCGGAGCAACTTTAGAGATTGCTTTTAATTCACCAAGTTATTCAAACCCCTTTTACCCTGTGGATTACAGTTGTTTTCTTCAAAAGTGCACCACCGTTTTGCTAGCAAAGATCTTCCCCTACAGAACTTCTACACAGTACAGTCAGGCCTGACTTAGCGTAGACATTGCTGGGCGCCATTTTTGCCCACGAGGGAGAATAGCTGCAGCGGGGACCGTTAGTATTATGCATAGTATTGTTTATCTGTCTGTTTATTGAGGTAATCTTTTACTGCAGGGCTCTGCATATATATGTACACTGTTTATTACCTGCTCACTTACCAAATCAAAGTAAAGTGCCAAGGTTTAGTATATTGGTGTTTGTGTCATTTACTTTGCAGAGGAGACGGGTAAGAATAGCTGTGCTTTATTGCTGTGTGTGTACCATTATAGGATTGTGTCCCAGGGAGTTACAGGCCACGCAATCCTACTCTCCCCTACTAACTGTGCCAAGGGAGGTTAGAGCAAATTGCCTGGGGTTGACAGCGGTGCACTTCAGTGCCCAAAAACTATATCCGCAGCCCTCTTAGCTTATATATATATATATTGTTTGGGAGTTCCAACTAATTTTCTAGCAAACAAAAATTGATTTTCATTTGTAAATAAAAAGTGCCAGAAAATATCTGGTCTTCAAGAGGTAAAGTAGTGGATGTGTATGGATTATTTTTCGTAGAATAAGGATATCATTGAGTGTCACTATAAGGTAAGAGCTGTTAGATTTGGAGAAGTCCATGTCTTTAACAATGGAATCACGCCGCCAGGACAATGAGAGGAGCCCGGAATTTGAACTGGTTAAAGAAAAATAGCTTCATGTGGAAGACTTGAGGTTGTAGGGAAAGTTGGCTGAGACATCAAAGAATATAATTAAAGAGCTTCCTTCGTCTCACAAATACGATGTTACTGAAAAATCACTCGGGCAGAACTGAATTTCACCAATCGTACGGTGAAAGATATTATTTGGCCTGTCATCCGCTGTAATATTTTCTTTCTCAGATATTAATAGGATGGAAGGAGAGAAATCACACTTTATTGATTGCGCTGAATTACAGAAGGGCTATCTGTGCAAGTCACTGGAAAGCAGAGAAAATGTGTGCAAGGAAGTAACAGGTGTTAGGATTGTATTGATGAACGGAGGGATTTTCATCTCATGCCTCGTACACACAACTGGTTTTCCCGTCGGGAAAACTGCCATGACAGCTTTTGGCTGGGAAAAACGGCCGTGTGTATGCTCCATCGCAGTTTTCCCGATGAGAAAACTGCGTAAAAAAAAAGTGTTCTCTTTTTTCCCGCCGTGAAAACCGTTGTGTGTATGCTTTCCCGAGGGGAAAAAAAACGTGCATGCTTGTAAACAATTTGACACATGCGCGGAAGCATAGAACGTCATTTTGTCGGCCCGTCGTAGTCTTTGACGTCACCGCGTTCTTGGCAGTCAAAAGTTCAGCGGTCTTTTGTGTGCCCGTGTGTATGCAAGGCAGGCTTGAGAGGAAAGAGGAATCCCATCGGGAAAAGCGTAGGTTTTTTTTCCTGCCGGGAAAACCAGTCGTGTGTACGAGGCATCACAATGTTTTTTTTTTTTTTGCCTTCCTCTGGATCAACTGTTGGTATAGAATTCTGTATATGAAGGTTTTCTATGTATTTATTGATTGATTTTTTTTTTAATGAACAGATATTGCCACAATGATGTACATATGCAGTTACAATCTATAAACATAAACAACAAAAAAAAAAGGTTTAGAAGAAATGGGTGCCAAATATAAGAACACATAGAGAGATGGTACCTACATCCTATCAGATAGAGAAAGAAATGGTTTTGAGGCTATTTGGGCTTTCATGGTACTGTACAAAGGCTATACATAACCATATTATATATAAAAGTATTTTATTACACAAATCTTTTAAAATATACAAAACATCATAGACCAAAAGAACGTATATCTTGCATATTAGCTCTACAGAGTTATAGATGGGTTTACCAGCAATGGGATAATAGTCAAACAAACCATGTCCCATCCTTTTTTGATGCTTAACATGTTTCGCAGTGAACACCGCCGCTTCTTCAGGAGATTGTAGTATTATAGAGCAAACATAATACGTTTACTACTATAATAAGAAAATTAAAGAAAGAAAAAAACAGTAAATAATTACAAGAATCCAATATATTTTATATATATATATATATATATTTATATATATATATATATATATATATATATATATATGGAAACATCCTCCAGATCCATTCCGGATGCATTTCTGCATGCTCGTTTTCAATGCTCGTGTTTGATGCGTTACCAAATGAGTTCCAGATGCTTTTGTTCTACCTTTTTTCCTGTTTTTTTCAATGTACTGGGGTCTTGTGCATTTTTTATGCATTTTTTATGCCTATAAGTGCGTTCCGGTGCATTTTTGATGTGTTTTATCACTTTCCAGTACAGTCCTTTGCAGGAAAAATGCAGCCTGTTCTCCTTTTTATTTCTGGAACTGCAAGCACTGGTGTGAACTATGCCATATAAACCATGTAACTACTTTCTATGTGTTTTGGATGCAGAAAAAAAAGCACTGGAACACATGTGGTGTGGACTAGCCCTTAAAGCGGAGCTCCACCCAAAAAGGGAAGCTCTGCTTTTCTGCCTCCTCCCCCCTCCGGTGCCACATTTAGCACCTTGTGGGGGGAGGCGGGTACCTGGTTTTGACAGGTACCAGCTCCCACTTCCTGCTAAGTTTGCCGCGGCAAACTCAGCCAGAAGTTCGGCCCTTTGCCGCAGCCAGCCCAATGAGAAAGCGCAGAGCGATTTGCGCATGTGCAGTTGGAAACTGGCTGTGAAGCTGCAAGGCTTCACTGCCGGTTTCCCTTACCCAAGATGGCGGTGCCAGCACCCAAGAGCCGATTCAAGAATCGGCTTAGGTGAGAACACCGCAGGATCCCTGGACAGGTAAGTGCCCCAGTATTTGTAGCTGCTGACTTGAAATTTTTTGGTGTGGGGACTGGAGCTCAGTTTTAAGGTAGAAAAAAAGGTTGGAAAAAATGCACCAGAGCGCATCAAATACGCACATGCAGAAACACATCCAGAATGCATCTGGACTGTGTTTCTTTGGTGTGTATGGGCTCTTAAGCTTTGACAAAAAAAATCTAGAAGCTGATTGGTTTCTATATACAGCTACAGATTATGTACTTTCCAGTTTTAGTAAGTTAACCCTACATTGTTCAAATCTAGTTACAACTGATAATAAAGATCTCCCTGCAAAGTACAGAAAGGGTTAATTGTGGCAAACACAGCTTCCCAGCCCCCTCATAAACAAAGAGAACTACCTAAGATTTTTTTTTTTTTGCTGGAGGGATCTGAATAGAGAATCGAAGATAGGTAAACTGCAATTTTTAAAGCCCAGCTCCAGACAAAATATAGAAATTGGAAATCTAAATCCAGAACTAAAATCTGTTTAAAAAGTGTGCAAAGTTCAGTCCCAAGTCCCATCTATTGTTCTAAATACGGGACATTAACAAATGGCAATCCTATTCACACAGTTGTGGGGACCAACAAATATTTTTTACGTTGCAGGAAAAATGCATTCTAGCTTGCTCATATTAACTGCTTGCCGACTAGCCACCGTCATTATACTGCGGCAGGTCAGCTCGACCGTCGTAGCTGTATATCGGTCCCTTTAAGCGGGATAGGGCGCACTGCACAGCGGGGATGCCGATGCTCCTGACTGGCGGTCGTGATGACCACCGGCCACGAGCGATCGCGGGCACGAGAGGCAGAACAGGGACGTATGTGTGTAAACACACACATCCCTGTTCTGAGAGGAGATGCAAATCGTGAGTTCCTATAAGCTAGGAACCACGATCTGTCATCTCCTATAGCAGGGGTCTCAAACTGGCGGCCCTCCAGCTGTTGCGAAACTACAAGTCCCATCATGCCTCTGCCTGTGGGAGTCATGCTTGGAACTGTCAGCCTTGCAATGCCTCATGGAACTTGTAGTTTTGCAACAGCTGGAGGGCCGCCAGTATGAGACCCCTGTCCTATAGTGAGTCTCCCCCCCCCCGACAGTTAGAACACACATTAGGGAACACAGTTAACCCCTTGATTTATCCTAGTGTTAACCCCTTCCCTGCCAGTGACATTTACACAGTAATCAGTGCATTTTTATAGCACTAATCGCCACCATAATGTCGCAGTCCCGATAAAAATCGCAAATAGCCGCCATTATTAATAAGAAAAAAAGCCATAAATCTATCCCCTATTTTGTAGACGCTATAACTTTTGTGCAAACCAATCAATATACTCTTTTTGCGATTTTTATTACCAAAAATATGTAAAAGAATACATATCGGCCTAAACTGGGGAAAAAAAAATATAAAAAAAAATAAAAAATGGGGCTATTTATTACAGCAAAAAGTAAAAAATACCACCAAAAAAAATCTCTATTTGTGGGAAAAAAAGGACGTCAATTTTGTTTGGGTACAACATTGCACGACCGTGCAATTGTCAGTTAAAGCGAAGCACTGCCGAATCGCAAAAAATGGCCCGGTCATTGGGCAGCCAAATCCTCTGGGGCTGAAGTGGTTAATGAACAAACTCCCTAAACTTGAGAGGGTAGCATGAAATACCTAAATAGAGGAAAGCCTCCATGCTCTGGCGTTTTGCAGTAGCTGCTACACTGGTGTTCTGGGAACGCCTAATCCCGAGCCTGCAAATATTCAGGTCAGGAACTCTCGACCCCGCTTTATCAAAGTCTGTTTTAAGCTTTATGATTCACACCCTGATGAAGTCTCTGAAGTGTATTTCCACTTTTGCAGCCAAATTGAGATTACATCTACTTCATATTTGTTACATGTCCCCGTTCACATTCAAATATATTTTCACAGTATAAAATATTTATAGCTGTACTACGGGCAATTTATTTCCCCATGCAGTGGAGTTGTGCCCGCACTACACAGGTTAACTGTTAATTTTTTTCTAGGGTAGAGGAGAGCAGAGATATAAAAAATGTGAAATATACTGCGCTGTCTATGTGTAGATCTATTTCCACATATTTAAATGTGAATACAATCAAAAAATCTAAAAATGCTGCAACTTAAAAGTGAGACACACAATAAAACAATACTAGAAATAACAAAGCTGCGCAACACTAAATTGAATACCAAAAATGAATGAACATAAAATGTAACAATAATTGACTCTAATGAAAATGTTTTTCAACAACAAATAAATTAAGATAAAATAAAATAAATAAAATAAATTAAATGAAAATCCCAACTAATATCAGACAGTCAATTGAAGACTGAATATTAGAAGCTGGAAAAAGAAAGCTCAGTCCTGTGGATAATTATTGAGATAAAAAGAGCTGAAGATCATGTAAGCAAGAACAGCAGACTGAAGTCACCAGTGGTTGAGTGAGAAGACCCCTAACGCAATATACACCCTTGAAATAGTGCCTGGTATACAATAGACAAAGATTCCACCACCACTAGTAATCACTGCCGCTTACCAGAGCAAAGGATCTGTGCACAGATCAATGTCAACAGATGGCTATTTCCCTGCCAGGGTCTCTGTAATACTGTTTTTCAGGATTCCACGCCACTTCTCTCCAAATATCACCATTGACAGGATGTAAAAGGAAACAAAGCCACCATAGCGTGAATCCGATTTAACTTTGTTTAATAGATAAAAGAATGCACTTACATATATGTCACGAATAACAAGCGTGTGGTAAAAAATAAGCCGGCCGGCTATACAAGCCCTCTCGCTCCGGGACTCGTTCTGGATGTCGGTGACGTCAGCACGTCGCTCCTCCCTACGCCGTTTTGTCACAACTGACGTCGTCCTGGGGCGTAGGGAGGAGCGACGTGCTGACGTCACCGACATCCAGAACGAGTCCCGGCCGGCTTATTTTTTACCACACGCTTGTTATTCATGACATATATGTAAGTGCATTCTTTTATTTATTTTATTTTATCTTAATTTATTTGTTGTTGAAAAACATTTTCATTAGAGTCAATTATTGTTACATTTTATGTTCATTCATTTTTGGTATTCAATTTAGTGTTGCGCAGCTTTGTTATTTCTAGAGCAGAGATATACTTACCTAGTCCTCCTCTCCTCCCAGCACAAGACCAGTCCCTGTGGCTCCTGCCCCCCAACAGTCTAGCGGTCTTATGCGGTGGACTGTTCCTGACGTCATCACACCCATAGACCTGCTCTGGACGTGAGGACGTTAGGAGCAGTCCCCCGCTGGATTGTGGGGGTGTGCCGCTTGGAGCGGAGGATTGGGTAAGTATAAACTTTCTGGTTGCCCCTGGACAAAACAAGCATTTACCCATGCAGTGTGGATACAGCCCCACTGCATAGGAAACCTTTTTTTATGATTCTGTATGCAAGATGTCTCTAAATGTAATATTTGTGCTAAATTCCTTAGGCATATCATACAAAATCTGAACCAGAGCTGAACTGACATTACTTAAAGTGATTGTAAAGGCAGAAGTTTTTTTTATCTTAATGCATACTATTCTGTGTGCAGCAGCCCCCCTAATACTTACCTAAGCCCCTTCTAGATCCAGCGATGTTAGGAATGTCTCGGCTGCCTGGGACTCCCCTCCTCATTGGCTGAGACAGCAGCACAGCACCATTGGCTCCCACTGCTGTCAATCAAAGTCATTCAGCCAATGAGAAGAGAAAGGGGGTGGGGCTGGGCCGTGGCTTCGTGTCCGAATGGACACTGAGAGCTGTGCCTCGGCTCGGGGGCACTTAACAGTGTTAAGCGAGGGGCCAGGAGCGCAGAAGAGAGACCAGAGAAGAGGAGGATCCTGGCTGCTCTGTGCAAAACCATTACACAGAGCAGGTAAGTATAACATAATAATTAAACAAAAGACGTGCTAAAAAAAATATATAAGAAAAAAACAGTGTAATAAACAAATAAAGTGTTGTTATGATTCCAAACATCAAGTTATAAAATTAGAAATCAGTCCATGATTCACAAATAAGTGCAATCTTCAGATTGGTATTTTCTACACCACCACGGACTTGTGCACCACCACCACATGAAATGCACGCTTACTGGAGGGCAAGCTATGTAGGCTTGCGGCTATTATCCCAGCCAGGGCCTTTATCCAAAGGGATCTGAGGCAGCAGCTCCAGGGTACTTGGTATAATAGAACAGAAGTGCACAACAGGTAGCCAGGAAGACTGAGTCGATCATTCAGTGATCATAGATCATAGATATAAACCAGGTGTTGCTCAAAAATAGAGAGGAACTCACCATAGTGTAAATCAGATAAAAAAAAAAGGTTACACTTTCAGAAGTAAGAAGTAAAAACATCAAGGTTAAAAGCCGGCCGGCCGGCTTGCGAACACCCGTCCGCTCGGATTCACAACGTGATGACGTCAGCACGTCACTCCTCCCTGAGTAGATCATGTTTGTTATTTTTACCTAGAAAAAAAGCAAGACTTTACAATCACTTTAAATTAGCACTGTTGTCATACTATAAAATCACATATGTGATGTAGGTTGCTAATACCAGTAAGACTGGGCTTCGTGTTTTTCTAAGTACCCCCTGGAACATTTTGTAAATGCCTCTTTAACCGCTTTATGACTGCCCACTGCACATATACTGTGACAGGGTGGCCACTCTGCGCCAGACACTCCCGTACCACTGACTCGATGTCCGCCGGCATCCGCAGATTGGTTAATACAGAGGCAGAATGGCGATCTGCCTATGTAAACAAGGCAGACCGCCATTCTGTCAGTAGAGAAGACACGGATCCTGTGTTCCTGCAAAGCACCGCCTAGGAACACATTTAACCCTTTGATTGACCCTGCTGTTAACACCTTTCCTGCCAGTGTCATTAGTACAGTAACAGTGCATATCTTTTAGCACTGATCACTGTATTAGTATCACTGGTCACCAAAAGATGTCAAAGAGTCAGTTAGGTGTCCGCTGCAATATCGCAGTCCTGCTATAAGTCGCTGATCGCCGCCATTACTAGTAAAAAAAATAAAAAATATCCCATAGTTTGTTGACGCTATAACTTTTGCGCAAACCAACCAATGAGTGGGCTTGCTGACACTATTACCTTCGGTGCCATCATGTATCCAGTCTCCACAGTATCCTTTGCCTTTCCATGAATCTGTTAAAATTGAATTTAGCTTTTTTACTTCTAGATTATACATTTGCACCCTGGTTAACTTTTGTTCTTTAATTCGGTGGGCTGGTCGTCCCTTGATATGAGACTATTGTGTCTATATACATCTCTAGAAATCCAAGGAAGCTGTTTTATTAATATGCTTGAGCCCATTATTTGCTTATATTAGTGGTTTTATACTTATTAATTACACGTATATATAATATATATTTTTCTAGACTAAACTGGGTCTATCATGAATGGACAGGACAGGACACTAAGTACCTCTGGCAGGGACTCCTACCCAGCCATCCCTCAGTGGCTGGGGAAGGGGGTATTCTGGCGCCTCCCGCCTGATGTTCCATCCGCAACACACAGCAGCAATATGATAAGCATTTTCTTTCAATTATTGATGCAGTTCCATGCCTAAATTCCTCTAACCTTAAACGGGTTACTGGTTATTCACATATTTTCAACCAAAACCTTTGTTGCATACAGTATATACTACGGTTCTAATATTATCTTTTCTATTATAGATAATGTTTGACATTTATGTGCCCAGAAGAAGATTTAGCCACAAATTTCTAAATTTGAAACGTGTCGGCCCATTATTGTCTTCTTTCCAACTGTATAGTGACTGTTTGCCCAGTCATTTATCATGTAAACTGCATTTGATTTTTAACTTTGTTTATGTCATTACTTTTTAACTTGCTTCAATAAATATACCTTTTGAGTACTTTGTTAGTTGTGGATGCCCTACAAAGTCCCATTCAGAGGGTCTTTTGTTTTTGAGTATCATATTAGGGATGCAGGCTTCCCACTTCTCCCGTTAGCAACTAATTTCCTGTTTAGTCCCTTAGTAGGAGAACCTCCCACACAGTGAGTAAGCACTCCCTAGGTCTAGGAACACATTTAACCCTTTGATTGCCCCTGCTGTTAATCCCTTACCTTTCAGTGTCATTAGTACAGTGACAGTGCATTTTTTAGCACTGATCACTGTATTAGTATCACTGGTCACCAAAAAGTGTCAAAGTGTCAGTTAGGTGTCCGCCGCAATATCGCAGTCCTGCTAGAAGTCGCTGATCGCTGCCAGTACTAATAAAAAAATAATAATAAATAAACATATCCCATAGTTTGTAGACGCTATAACGTTTGCGCAAACCAACCAATGAGTGGCTCGCTGACACCATTCCCTTCGGTGCCATCGTGTATCCAGTCTCCATAGCATCCTTTGCCTTTCCGTGAATCTGCAAGGTACTCTGGGGTTGATTTGCTAAAACTGGAGAGTGCAAAATCTGGTGCAGATGTGGATCAGCCAATCAGCTTCTAACTTCAGCTTGTTCAATTAAACTTTAACAATAGAACCTGGAAGCTGATTGGTTTCTATGCAGAGCTGCACCAGATTTGCATGCTCCAGTTTTAGTAAATCAGCCCCATCGTGTCTTCTCTGTGGTTTATACCACCGCCTTCTACCAGGTGCTACTACCAAGTCCTGGTCAACCAGTCTGCCACTAATAGGAACAGATTCCCCATCCATGACATGCTTAAAAAAGATTACTTAAAAACTCAGAAGAGGGATGGACCCCTTTCTTCTGTACTGGCAGTGATGGAAAAATCTTAACTGGTCAAGACTTTTAATAAGGACATTTACCTGTCCAGGGAGCCCGCGATGTTGGCCACCCAAGGCCGATCCATCCATCGGATCAGGTACAGGCATTGCCATTGTAACTAAGGGAAACTGGCAGTGGAGCCTTGTGGCTTTACTGCCTGTTTCCTACTGCGCATGTGCGAGTCGCGCGGCGCTTTGTGAATGGCCAGCTTGTCTTCTGGGACACACACAGTTCCCAGAAGACAGCAGGGGGCTCGCCGCACAAGAGGACATGACGTCCTGCGCCACGGCCCAGCTGGAATGGAAGTACATATAGTACTTCAAAAAAGGTATTAAAGAAAAAAAAAAATTAAAATACCCAAAAACGAGGGGTGGTCTTTAGTTTAAGACCACCTTTCAAAAGTGGGTGGAACTCCGCTTTAATGTATTCTATGCATTAATATAAAAAACCTTCTGTGTGCAGCAGCCCCCCTCAGCCCCCCTAATACTTACCTGAGCCCATCTCGATCCAGCAATGTTGCAGGAGTGTCTCGGCTACCTGGGAAGCTCCCTCCTCATTGGCTTAGAAGGCAGCGCAGTCCCCATTGGCTCCCGCTGCTGTCAATCAAAGTCAGTTGACCAATGAGGAGACAATGAGGAGCGAGAGGAGGCCGGGCCGAGCCATGGCTTTGTGGCTCTGTGCAACAGCTGCTTGCTGTTTGGGTATAGCTTTGCATGACCGCGCAATTGTCAGTTAAAGCGACGCAGTGCCATATATCAAAAAATGGCCTAGTCATTAGGGGGGGGAAATATTCCAGCCTGAAGGTGGTTAATTATATCTTGCTCTATATAACACATCTATACATCCACTTCATCACATGGAATTATTCTGCGTGGCACCAAACCTCCTTTTCTGACACATAACAAGAAACAGATACCGGCTTAATGACTAAAAGATGACGCTAGTAAAATGTTTGCCATAAATAAAGCAAAGAGGGATAAACACATTGAACCTTCCATAAAGATTTTTTTTTAGTTTTAAATCCACTCAGCGAGACATTCCAAGATATTTTCCAGAGATCACAATTTTATTATGTTTCTTTTTTTTTTTCTAAATTCTGTAAAACCGTTACTTTATTTAGTAAGAAATAAAAGAGAAATACCAAGTGTGCCCATTTCATGGCCAGTCTCAGGATGACATATGGCTCCAGACTAAGGCTGGAAATTATTCTTAACTACTTCAGTTCTGGAAGATTTACCCCCCTTCATGACCAGGCCATTTTTTGCAATATGGCACTGTGTTTCTTTAACTGACATTTGCGCCGTCGTGCAATGCTGTACCCAAATAAAATGTTTGTCCTTTTTTCCCTACAAATAGAGCTTTCTTTTGGTGGTATTTGATCACTTCTAGGGTTTAAATGTTTTGCGTTATAAACATACCAATAGACAATAGACAATTTTGAAAAACAAAAAAATATTTATTACTTTCTGCTATGAAACATATCCAATAAAAAAATAGTAAAAAATTGAATTTCTTCATCAACATTAATTTAGGCCAATATGTTTTCTGCCTCCTATTTTTGGTAAAAAAAAAAAATACCAATAAGCCAGTGGCGTAAGTCAGAGCCCGGGGCAGGGCAAGAGATTTGCGCCCCTTAACCCGCAGACTTTTAGCACTCTCTGAGTCCCTTCTGCTAGTACAGTAGTACTGACCAACCTGATTCCTACACCGACCTACCTGACCACTATACTAACCTACCTGATTCCTATACTGACCTGCCTGATTCCTACACTCACCACTAAACTGACCTATCTGATTGCTATACTGACCACTACACTGATCCACCTGATTCCTATACTGACAACTACACTGACCCACCTGATTCCTACACACATTATTATTGCTAACTGATTGGTTGCTAGATGATACTGCACATAATTACCGCTTACCCATTGTTTGCTAGAGGTTACTGCAAATCATTACTACAAACTGATTGGTTGCTAGAGGTTACTGCAAGTTATTATTGCTCACTGATTGCTTGCTAGAGATTACAGCAGATCAATACTGTTCACTGATTGGTTGCTGAAGGTTACTGCACATCATTACCACTCACTGGTTGAGGGGGGTGCGCTGTGTGCAGCGTGCAGGGTTGAGGGGTGCGCTGTGTGTGGCGCGCATGGTTAAGGGGGTGCGCTGTGTGTGGCGTGCAGGGTTGGGGGGTGTGCTGTGTGTGGCGTGCAGGGTTGGGGGTGCGCTGTGTGTGGGGGAGGGTTGGGGGTGCGCTGTGTGTGGCGTGCAGGGTTGAGGGGGTGCGCTGTGTGTGGCTTGCAGGGTTGAGGGGATGCGCTGTGTGTGGCTTGCAGTGTTGAGGGGGGTGCACTGTGCGTGACTTGCAGGGTTGAGGGGGGTGCACTGTGTGTGGCTTGCAGGGTTGAGGGGGGTGCGCTGTGTGCGGCATGCAGGGTTAAGGGGGGTGCACTGTGTACATTTCCCCACTCAAAAACAAAGCTCTCTTTCCCACAGATTCCAGTTCAGAGCTCAGCCCCAGCCCCCCCTCTGGCTGCCATCATCCCGTACAGAGCTTTCCTCTGTAGAGGCATACTCACAATGTCCGTGCAGCTCTCGTAAGGAGGGGCTTCTGTCTGTGTGGATGATGCCTCATCCTCTTCCTCCTGGCCCCAGTTTCCTCCAGTCTTGTGGTGGTCGGTGCAGGGTCAGAGTGCCGGGAAGGCGTAGCAGCACACTGACAGGCACATGCAGGACTCAGAAGAAGCGGCAGTGGTTGGAACTCTGGGCTGTGGGGCGGGCTAAGTGGACGAACAGCATGTCGCATGTGGACCTCGTGTGTGGGGAGTGGTGTGTAATGGAGAGGATGCCTCGTGAGTTCCCTGCCCTCCTCCTTTCCCCCAGTCTCCGCACGGTCATAATCCCTGGGATCATCATGGATGGTCTTCAGTGTTCATTTACTCACTGCTGTGTCAGTGTCACCACTGGAGCCAAGCCGGGACTGCACCGCAACTTCTTCCTCATAGCGAAGCGGAAGAGCTCACAGTCTCCTAGACTGCACAGCGCAGGAAAAGAGCTGCAGGTAACCTGCCGCCTGCCGCTGCGCCCCTCTAAATTTTGCGCCCGGGGTGACCGTCCCCTGGCCCCCCCACGCTATGCCACTGCAATAAGCGTATATTGATTGGTTTGCGCAAAAGTTATAGTGTCTACAAACAGTGAAATATTTGTATTTATTTTTTTACCAGTAATCGCGGCGATCATTGACTTATAGCGGGACTGCGATATTGCAGTGTACAAATCGGACACCTAACTGACACTTTTGATGCTTTTCGGGGACCAGTGACACTAATACAGTGATCAGTGCTTAAAAATATGCACTGTCACTGTACTAATGAGACTGGCAAGGAAGGGGTTAACATCAGGGGCGATCAGAGGTTAAAATGTATGCCTAAGTTGTGTTTGCTAACTGTGGAGGATGTGTTTTGACTAGGGGAAGGTACTGATCCGTGTGCCTGCTTAGCAGGCACACAGGATCAGTACCTTCCCCTCTCACAGAACGCCAGTCTGCATTGTTTACATAGGCAGACTTCTGTTCTGCCTGTGTCCCGAATGATCGGCGGGTCCCGGCGGACATCAAGTCCACCAGACTCACAGATTGATTCCCGCTGTGTCCAATCACTTTGGGAGCGGGTCGCGGGGGGTGCGCACGCGCGCCCTAGACCCAGAAGTGTCAGATCACGTACTAGGTACGTGATCTGGCACAGAGCGGCCACCCTGCCGCAGTATATGTGCGTGGGGCGGTCCAAAAGAGGTTCAACTGTTGAACTACAATTCCCAGCCCATCCCCCCAGGCAGACAGAATTGGCAATTTAGTCTAAAGCTGGGTATAAACTAGTTTATTTTCATTATAAGAACGTTCATTCGTTTTTCGAATCACTAGTGGGATGAAATTGATGTTAATTTTCAACCATGGTGACAGGAAAATAAAGAAAATAAATAAACATGTCATACTTACCAGTCCAGATCCTCCTTTTCTTGTGTCCCCCACAGGCACTCCTGGCCCCTGCCGAGTACCCCCAGAGTAAGCAGCTTGCTATGGGGAACCAAAACAGGCTTGCTCTCGAGCCACCCTTATGGCATAAAGAACCTGGTCCATTTTATTTTTATTATTCCAGGTTTATTTTCGCTTTAAGATTCTACTCACACCCATGCATGTGTCTTTTGGGCATTTCTACAGTATATAGAAAAATTGAAAACTGCGCTAAATATGCTAAAGGAAACCACCAGATATTCTCACCGGTAGCTTAATCTGTGATTGGGAGCTGCGATTACATGCAAACAACAATACATAATAACAAATTGGAAAAAAGGAAAATCGCGCTAACCCGTGACCATACACTAACAAGTGATAGGATAAATAATCAAAAATTACCAGTGGAACACACATCAATCAGTGAAATCAATGAGTGAAAAATTGATAATCAAAAAAAGAATGAACTAAATATAAAAATATATATGTGATATAAATTACACAATTCTATCGTCAGGATAGGGGTGTGGCGATGTGGGCCAAATATGCCCCGAGTTTGGCCAACTTGTTCATGGCCAAATGGGAGGAGGACATCATAGATGCCCCGAGGAGGCCAGAATTGGCCCTCTGGACTCGCTATATCGATGACGTCCTCCTCCTGTGGTATGGCACAGAACTGGACCTTTTGAGCTTTATGGCATCCCTCAATAACAATGAAAGGGGCATTAAATTCAATTTTGAAGCCAGTATGGAACAAATTCATTTCCTAGATCTGACAATCAGGGTGGAAGATAGCAAATTTGTGACATCAACATATTTCAAGGCAACAGACCGCAATTCGTATATTGCCTTGGATAGTTGCCATCATGAACCCTGCTTGAAGGCTGTCCCTCGAGGGCAGTTTACACGTCTTAGACGTAACTGTACCGAGGTTAACACCTTTGACTCTCAAGCGTCTACGCTGTCAGCCAGATTTGTAGAAAAGGGCTATAAAATCCACAATCATTAGCCCAGACAGTGAAAGAGATCAGAGAAGTGGATAGGTCTTTGCTTTTGGTAGAAAAATCACATCAAACGGTGATTAAAAAGATCTCCATGCCTTTTGTCACAACATTCTCTCTACAACACCGCAAGGTAAAACAGCTGATACAGAAACATTGGCACATATTGGAAAGCGATCAGGTTTTGAAAGATATTTTGCCAGCGAAACCCCAAATTATCTTCAAAGGGGTTTCTTCGCTTGGCAATAGGATCGCTCCTAGTGTTTCTGATTCCCCAAAAGCTAACAGATCGTTCTTTCAAAATCTCACGAGGTTATTACCGTTGTAAGACCTGTCGAGTTTGCTCTATGAATAGGTGCAAAGATAGAAAGATCTGTAGCTTTACGTCCACTAGTACATCTAGGATGTTTGAAGTGGAATCGTTTATCACCTGTGCCACAGAGGGTGTGGTTTATCTCATCCAATGCCCGTGTGGGCTGCAGTATGTGGGGAGGACTAAAAGGGCTCTAAAAGTAAGATTGAATGAGCACATTAGTAACATCAAAGCAGGCTTCCCCAAACATTCGGTCTCCAGACACTACGATGAAGTACATCAGAGAGATCCGTCCAACACCTTGTACATGGGGATAGATAAATATAAGCCCCACTGGAGGGGGAGCTCATTGGTGCGGGAGATTTCCAAACAGGAAATGTCCTGGATACACAGATTAAAGACATATGTCCCTTTTGGGTTAAATGTTGATACCGACGTGAACACATTCATTAATAACTCTTGAATGTACAGATAGCGTTTTGTTGGTTTATTCATTATAATTTATTATTTATTTATTATTTATTACATACATTTTTTGGTTTTATTATTAATTTTTCTTTGTATTTTTCACATTTGCCATTTGAATATGGGTTTAGAAACAATTATGTAGAGATTGTTCATTTGTTTAGACATCATGGTCACAGTTTATTGACTGAGGCCTCGTACACACGACCGATTTTCTCGGCAAGAACCAGCAAGAAACTTGCTGGCAGAGAGGTCTTGCCGAGTAAATCGGTCGTGTGTACGCGGCTATCGGGTTTCTCGTCGAGAAAACCGACAAGAAACCTCGACGAGAAAATAGAGAACCTGCTCTCTATTTTCTCGTCGAGATTCTCCTCGGCATGTTTCTCGACGAGAAAAGTGAGTGTGTGTACACTTACCTGTCCTCCCGGAAGCCCGCGCATGTTCGAAATGAATTTGACGCATGCGCGGTAGCTTCCTAGGCATACGTAGGGTATACCAAGATGGCGGCGACGGCATCGAATGTGACAAGCGCATGCTCGTCGTAGTCGATGACGTCACCGCGTACGCTCCATTCAAAGAACCGCGGGTTCTTTGAAACGAGCGTGTGTACACTCGGCCGGGACAATTTTCTTGTCCAAGAATCTCGTCGAAAAAAACAACATGTTTTTTTCAACGAGAATCTCGGCCGTGTGTACGAGGCCTCAGCCTCGTTTTGTGTTCATCACACATTCACAGACTATTAGCTTTGTGATTAGCTCACATTTTTCAGCCAAATAATCAGGTCTCATAAGCCTATTAGGTTGGTTTTTATATTGACTAAACATGTTTTTGTTTTCTACACACAATAGAATTTTGTTTACAGTAATCGTTTATATGCATGCGTCTCTTTTTCATCATTATATGTGGGCCTTCAATAGGGCCTATATTGATGAATCAAAGGAAGATGATGTCTTGCATCGCATTGACCCTTTGATTTATGACCCAGGGATTATTGTACCATTAGTTTAAGCCTTGAGTATAGATGGGCTGTGTGTATGCTCTTGCCCCCCCCCCCTCCTACTGTTCCTTTTTGCCCCCATTCCTTGTTGGAGAGGGTTTGGCTGCTATCGGTTACAGTGGATAGTATATTAATATATATATGTGTAGGGTTTTATATAACACAAATACCATGTTTGGGTTCTGCAGCTGTATCTCAAGTAGGCTTTTCCCTGTGGTCTAGTCATATTTATAGGAACAAACCCTTAGTGTGCAACCCCCAGTCGGGAGGGAGTGCATGGAGTATTGAATGATACAGTTTGGGTGCTTGAATCACTCTCGAGTAATAGGTTTTCCGCGGTTGGACCTTATTGGTCCAGCGTGCGGATCTCTTATTTTGTTGTAAGTTTGGGGTGTGGCCCATGTAATCATTGGCTCACACTCTTATTATTAATTTAATATTTTATCTTAAGTATTAATGAAGAAGTATTATTCCGTCCAATATTGATGAGGCAAGCAGCCTCTAGTCGGGAGTGAATATGCTGTTTTCTCTAGTACACGGACTGGCACTTGGTTGCCTTGTCTGTGTATTTGGAGAATGATCTGAATAATGTCCATTAGGTGTCGCTCTAGCCGTTGGAGGAGAGTGGCTCCTATATCTACAATGAATAGACTTCCGGCCCAGATTGAATAAAACCCGCATGGAGTTAGAAATGGGCTTGTTTTGATTCTATATTGTTGATAAATTTTACATTTATGTTAAGCCCCCCAGCTGTATTTCCATCCTTAGCATGCCGGTCATTTACAACGGGTAACGTGGCTGACGATTTAGGTTATAGTGACACTGGGGGTGCTCCGTGGGTCTGACTTAAGGTGGCAATCGAATCATCAGGCCTGTAACATAACAAGTGAATCTGAGTAACGAATGCGGCTAGTGTTTACATTGCAGTGACACTTAGGGATGCTGTGCATGTCTGCTCGATGGTTTTGATCCAAAGCGAGGCTTGGCTGTCTTGTACTATAAATAGAGGTGACGCAGTGCGCCGCCCTTGCCCCTGGAAGAAGTAAGTTTTTTACGACGTAGGGCGGAGCGACGCGCTGACGTCACCTCGAACGCTTCTGAGAAGGACGGGTGTCTGATGAATGTGCAGCGGCCGGCACACCAGACTTTAAGGCTATTTTAAACTGCATAATTGTAAGTGCAACACTTTTTAATTGAATACATTTTTAAACGTTTAATGCACTATGTGGAGTGTGTCTCATCTCTTCCATACTGCATGCACCCATTGATGACTGTCGGAAGCTGGTGTTCCAAGAATTCTATGTGCTGTGCTAATCTGTGGGGAGAACTGCTTGATTTCTGCATACACTGATCCTCTGTCATGGTGGGTCGTGTCTAGCTGGTAAGGAGGAATTCCTACTGTCTGGTGGTGGAACGTAATTTTTCACTTTGGATGCAACTTCACCTCATATAATTTTTTACACGGAGCACTAGTGTCATCTATTGGACTCTATTTAAGAATTTGTATATGGACTTATGATATTAATTTATAATTAATTTATATCACATATATATTTTTATATTTAGTTCATTCTTTTTTTGATTATCAATTTTTCACTCATTGATTTCACTGATTGATGTGTGTTCCACTGGTATTTTTTGATTATTTATCCTATCACTTGTTAGTGTATGGTCACGGGTTAGCGCGATTTTCCTTTTTTCCAATTTCTACAGTACTTTTGGCTGTTTTATGCATTTTCGGACGTGTTTTAAATGCGTTTTTGATGCATTTTGCGTTTTTATGCTTTTTTTTCTTTTTACTTGGCCAATTTGTTTTTGGGCAGATTAAATAATGCAAAACGCCTCAAAAACGCACTACATGCTTTTCTGAAGCGTCTCTATTAAAGTCTATTGAGCCAGAAAAGCAAAAAAAAATATTAAAAAAAGTCCCTGACCCTCTCCAAAAACGCAGAGGCACAAAAATGCATTGATGTGAATGTGTTACATAGGAACCCATGTTAAAAAAACATGTCCTGCGTTTCTGCAAAAAGCATGGAAAAACGCATTGTTGTGAAATGAGCCTTAGGCTACGTTCACACCTAAGTGTTTTGCGGTGCATTTCGCGTTTTGCAGAAATGCACTACAGTTCATTTAACATTATTTGCTATGAGTCATGTTAACACCTCCGTGTTTTTTTTACCTGCAGCAGTTTGCGATTTTGGTTCCATAGACTTAATGGAAATGCAAAAGAAGTACTGCGTGTTTGATGCATTTTTGACGCGTTTCCGCAGCGTTTTGCATCTTTAACCTGCATGCCAACAAACACCTCTCCTAACAACAGACTTCCCAGAAAACCAGGGCGTTGATTCGTGCAAGCAGCATGGTGAAGACAGGGGAACTTATCAGGCTGGTGAGGCCAAGAAGCCAAGTTGAAATAAAAAAATTTAGTTTTTTTTTTTTACATCTTCCTGTGCAATGATGGTCCACTATTCCTCCCACTGATAGCTATAATGGGACACTATTCTGCCCACTGACACCAATGATGGGAAACAGTTCCTGCCACTGACACTAATGATGGGAAACAGTTCCTGCCACTGACACTAATGATGGGAAACAGTTCCTGCCACTGACACCAATGATGGTCCACTATTCTGCCCACTGACACCAATCATCGGAAACAGTTCCTGCCAATGACACCAATGATGGTCCACTATGCTGCCCATTGACTCCAATCATAGCAAACCGTTCCTGCCACTGACACCAATGATGGTCCACTATTCTGCCCACTGACTCCAATCATAGGAAACAGTTTCTGCCACTGACACCAATGATGGTCCACTATTCTGCCCACTGACACCAATGATGGGAAACAGTTCCTGCCACTGACACCAATGATGGTCCACTATTCTGCCCACTGACACCAATCATCGGAAACAGTTCCTGCCAATGACACCAATGACGGTCCCCTATTCTGCCCACTGACACCAATCATAGGAAACAGTTCCTGCCAATGACACCAATGATGGTCCACTATTCTGCCCACTAACACCAACCATGGGAAACAGTTTCTACCACTGACACCACTGATAACTTACTTCCTGTGACATCAAAGCTGTCATATATTCCCATTGGCCAAGACAAAAACGCAAAACACGTAAAAAACACCTGTTCAAAAACGCAAAACCCACCGCAAAATGCACCTGAAACAACCTGCAAATGGCATAGATGTGAACATAGCCTTAGTGCTTCAATAATCAGGTTTTATGTGATAATTCTAAAAAATAATCGGGGTGATTTACTAAAAGCAAATAGACTGTGCACTGACTTCCATCATCCAATCATGTGCAAGCAAAAATGTTTTTATTTTTATTTTCCTTTCAAGGGATTGGGTACTCTTTGCAAAGTGAAGCTTTGCCTCATTTACTAAGCTCTGGAGCAACTGCAGTTGCAAAGTGCACAGCCTATTTGCCTTGAAAATAAAGCTAAATGTCCCGTTACAGTGTTAGGATAAATCCTCACCGTCTCCTTTTTAACTGTCTTTTACTTAAGTACATAATAATAAATAAAATGAGGGCTATATTGACACAATCATTTCTATCACTTATCCATCCCTCACTCAATGCCCACCACAATAATAATAGCACTGTCCTTGAAATTCAAACAAAGCAAGTTAATCATGGTGAAAATGTGACAGTGCAGACTACAGTTACGTGGGCCGAACAGACCTCTGAAAAACTCCAAACATTTCAATAGTCAGTATTTTACAGGCCAACGGAAAACTATTTGGAAATGCTTTGGTGTGGTATGTCAAATGAACGATAATTCATCAAATTAAAAGCCTTTATACATGTCATTTTATTTAAAAAGAACGGAATTAACCACAGGCCTAAACAAAGACTTTCCTATTCTTTCTAATGGCAGAGCTGTTTACATTTTCAATACAACCTACTTATATAACCTACCTTTCCCAGTTTCAGGAGGGTAGATGATATATGGGATCACATGGTACAGAGCTGTTCGGATCGGCTCTGTAGACAATATTAGTGAACTAAGCAGTCTGATTGGTGCTTTGGCCCCCCTGGGGTGATTTCTTAGGGACATTTCTAAACAGCACTAAAGAAATAAGCCCCCACCATTTCAACGTTAATAAACATCAGTAAATACTGTAAGTGTTTAGGCAGGTGCAGTCTACTTTCTCCACTGTAGGTGGCACTCGGCTGCAGCGGCATTGCAGTTGGAGGGGAAGTCAAGAGGAACATAGCTCCTCTATGGTTTCCTGGGTCACTGGGGAAGCTATCCCATTGGATGCTGCCACTCTATTTGACTCTGGTGGCCATCTTGGGTCAGGCAGAGTCTACTTAAAGCCCTGGCTTGTCACCTATTTGCGCGTATGGGTAGTGTAGGGACAGGTCACCCATCTATTGGGGACAGTATTAGTAGTAGGGAGAGGTTTCAGGTGAGTAGGGAAAGAGCAGGGACACGCTATCCCTCCTAGAAGCCTCCCCGTTTGGGCCTGGACTCACCAGGCCGCATGCCATCCCTCGAGACAGACACTGATGGTGAACCCGAGATCTACTTTTATATTCTTTGCTGCAATATTCTGTGAGTGCACCCAGTCGGGTTGTCTTCCTGCCGGGTAGTTGTGCTTGTCTGGTTTCTGTGTTTACAAGTGACAGCTCTGCACACTGTATGTAATGCAATCCTACTATTTAATGCCCCTTAAAGACCCTCCTACTGTTTTCATGAAATTTTACTGCACACCCACTATTTGATGTGATTTGGAGGGTGTGTGTAGGGGGAGGGGTTTGTGGGGTTCCAGCACCTATTGTTTGAGAAAAAAATCCCTGTGTGTATGTATGAATGTGAGTTAGGGACTAGGGATGAGCTTCGAGTTCGAGTCGAACTCATGTTCGACTCAAACATTGCCTGTTCGCCCAACAGCGAACAATTTGGGGTGTTCGCGGCAAATTCGAAAAGCCGCGGAACACCCTGTAAAAGTCTATGGGAGAAATCTAAAGTGCTAATTTGAAAGGCTTATATGCAAGTTATTGTCATAAAAAGTGTTTGGGGACCCGGGTCCTGCCCCAGGGGACATGTATCAATGCAAAAAAAAGTTTTAAAAACTGAAGTTTTTTCGGGAGCAATGATTTTAATAATGCTTAAAGTGAAACAATAAGAATTAAATATTCCTTTAAATTTCGTTCCTAGGGGGTGTGTATAGTATGCGTGTAAAGTAGCGCTTGTTTCCCATCCTTAGAACTATCCCTGCACAAAGTGTCATTTCTAGAGGAAAAAAAGTCATTTAAAAGTACTCGCGGCTATAATGAATTGTCGGCTCCCGGCAATACAGAGAAAAGTCATTTAAAGTCATTGATAAAAAAATAAAAAAAATGCGTGGGGGTCCCCCCAAATTCAATTACTAGGCCCTTCAGGTCTGGTATGGATATTAAGGGGAATCCTGTGTCCAATTTAAAAAGAAAAATTACGTGGGGTTCCCCTCAAATATCCATCCCAGACCCTTCAGGTCTGGTATGGATTTTAAGGGGAACTCCACCCCAAATTAAAAAAAAATGCAGTGGAGTTCCCCCCAAAAATCCATACCAGACCCTTTATCCGAGCACGCAACCTGGCAGGCCGCAGGAAAAGAGGGGGGGACGAGACAGCGCCCCCCCTCCTGAACCGTACCAGGCCACATGCCCTCAACATGGGGAGGATGCTTTGGGGGTCTGTTACCCCTCAAAGCACCATGTCCCCATGTTGATGGGGACAAGGACCTCATCCCCACAACCCTTGCCCAGTGGTTGTGGGGGTCTGCGGGTGGGGGGCTTATCGGAATCTGGAAGACCCCTTTAACAAAGGGGACCCCCCAGATCCCGCCCCCCCTATGTGAATTGGTAAGGGGTACACTGTACCCCTACCATTTCACAAAGAAAATCACACAGACACAGTTGGGATAAGTCCTTTATTTAAAAAAAAAGCGGTGGTAATCCACGCTCTGTCTCCACTCCAACGCTGTCAGTATCCTGCAATGGATGCTCTCCTCTCCGGGGTCCAGCGGTGGATGATCTCCTCTCCATCCAGGTCCAGGCTCCAGCGATGAGATGTCCAGCGCAGTGCATCCTGTCTCCACCGGAGACACCCCGGGAATATCGTCGCCGCAGACTGACGGGTCTTATGTAGCTGAGGACGGGGCCACCCGTCACGTGACCCCGCCCCCTTCTTACACAAGGGGAAACCCGGGCTTACCCAGTGACGTGCGGGTGACCCCGCCCCCCTCTGATGTAACGCAGGTTTGCCTTGCATCAGAGCTCATCCCAGCTTGACCATTCAAATTGGTAATAGAAAAGAGATACACATCACTGCAGGACCGTGCGTGCGTGCGTGTGTGTGTGTATGACGGTCTCAGCCCGGGCTCCAGCAAGGCCACATTCCAATGCGTTTCGCCATGGGAAAACTTGTTGGGGGCATGGCCTAGCTGGAGCCCAGGCTGAAGCTGTCATACACACTCACTCAGGTCCTGTAGTGATGGGCACAGCGTAGAACCTTTCTTTTTCCTATTAGCAGCGCAATGACGTTACAAAGAGGGTTTGCAACAGACAATGGTAGGCCCAGACTGCGTTGCTGGATCACCTGGCCCATCTAGGAGGAAAGAGACATGGATGGCAGAGTCAGATAAGACAAAAAGAATTTTAGAGCTTTTATTTTGTGTTAAATAAACGGTTAATGAAGGGGAGGGATGCTGTCCTCAGAAGTGATCTTCACCCAACAGCTTGATTGACATGTCTGCTCTTTCCACATGCTTCCACAAGTCATTTTACAGACATTTGTGTTAATCATTCATCTTGAGAGGATATAGTGAGGAGTTAATCAAATCCTGCAGCTCAGGTACTCAAAATTAAAAAGTGGAAACCCCAGGCAAAGTGGACCCACAGCCACAAATGAAAAAACACCCTTTAGACTAGTTTTATTTAATAAAAAAACACATATGTTTAAATACTGCTAGTATGACTCCCTGAAATCTGTATTTAAAACGCCTGAAATACGCCTCAGTGTGAAAGGGGCCTTAGGGCAATTACCTGTCCTGGAATCCAGTGGTGTCTTAACACCAGCCAATTTTTCAGTCAGCTCTAGGGTGCTGCTGCCACCATTTGCTTGTAAGGGATACCGGAGGTAAAGCCTTGCGGCCTCACAGCCGGCTCCCTACTGCGCGCAGCTTTCTAAATGGCCCGGCGGTTGGGGTAGGAGGACAGGGGCCAAACTTCTGGGCGACTTTGTCACGGCGAAGTTACTTTGAAGTGGGAGTGGGTACCTGTCAAAACCAGGTACCTGCCCCCCCCCCCCTGAAAAGTGGCAAATGTGGCAGTGGAGGGGGGAGGAAGCAAACAAGCAAGCAGAGCTTCCCCTTTTCGGTGGAGCTCCGCTTTAAGCATTGTGAACAGGTGTTCACAATGGTGATGTATTGCATATAATCAAATGTTGTTACCAGAAGGACAGGGTGTGTTATGTCTACATCCACATAAGGTTTACAATGCAAAAAAAATAAGGGTAACTGTAAATTGTGTGTAGACATATAGAAAAATCAACAACACTGACATAAAATCAAGAATTTTACTACAACAGTTATTAAAATTACACAAGCAGGGAACCCTCTGATTCCTCCTGTATTGAATTGTATTGTAACTGTACTGTCTGCTCTCATGTTGTAAACTGTTGGCGCTATATAAATCCCGAAGAATAATAATAATATTAATAATAATAATAATAATACTGCAAGTCATAAAATATGTCAATTTTTGGTTCATATTGCATGAAAAATAACTCCACCTGCAAACTCAACGCATTTCGAACATTCTTCTTCGAGAGTACCTGTGAGTAGAATCAAAATGCTGGAACCCCCAACCAGGGCCGGTACAAGGCAGGGGCGGAAGGGGCGAGTGCCCTGGGCGGTACCATTTGCTATAGGAGGGGGGGGCGCAGCCTGCAGGTGAAGTTCTGCTATGGCCGCCAGTGTGTACAAGTACACCTGTGTCATAGGCACCGCCGCGGCACTGTACAAATTGTGTGTGCCGAGTGCGCCCCTGCATTTGTCACCTTCCTTCCCTGTCAGCTTCACTGTTTACTCCCCCTACGGAGGAGTCTCGTAGTCCCTGCCAGCGGCGTGACATCACTCACGGCCAGGGGGCGAGGTGGGAGGACTCAGAGGAGCGCAGGGAGCTGTTCGGCGCTGTGACCTAGAGGAGCCTGGCGAATCGTGACTCGAGGCAGAGCACACTGCAGGAAGGTGAGCTGAGCTGTTCTGGGGGAGGTCTGGGGAGATAAGCTGCAAAGTTTCTGCTAGAAGGATTTGATTTGTTTTGCAGTGAAAGGTGACAAGGAGAACTGGAAAAGACAGGGGGGGGGGTGGAGATTAGAGCCAGCAGTAACCCCCCAGAGCTGACAGACATTTCCCAAACTGACATGCAGCCCTCTCTATATAAACAACCCCCAATTGCTCTGTCCAGCTAATGTGAACTTAATTTATGACCATCCTATTTAACCCTGTGTTATCCAAAATCAGTACAACCCAAAACTCACCACCTATCTAAACACTCTATAAATGAAATAATAGTCCATAGCCACTTTCCGCTGGCTGTATGCATATATAAATGCAAACATTTCTGTACTGAGAATGTGCGCCCTTTACGCTTCCAGCATGATTACCAGCGAGAGCCAGAACAGTCCCGATGCATTCCCTACCTTCCCATCACCCCTTCCTATTCACCCCTCAGACACTGGCACTTAGACCACTTTCACGCTGAGGCATTTTACAGGTGTTTTTGCGCTAAAAATAGAGCCTGAAAATCGCCTGTAAACTGCCTTTTCTGCAGCCCCAGTGTGAAAGCCGGAGTGCTCTCACATTGGGGCAGTGCGTTTGCAGTACAGGAAAAAAGTCCTGCAAGCAGCATCTTTGGGGTGGTTTAGGAGCGGTGAATACACCGCTCCCAAAATGCCCCTGCCACTGAAATCAATAGCCAGCACTGCCTAAGCACCTGCAAAGCGCTTCAGGAGCGGCGCTTTGCTAGCACTTTTTTTAACCCTTTTCCAGACGCTAGCGGGGGTTAAAAGCGCCCCGCTAGTGGCCAAAAAGCGCAGCTAAAACTAGCCGCCAGCCAGCACCTCAGTGTGATAGTGGCCTAATATAAATATCTCCCTAACTAAAAGACATCCCCCCACAACTGCCTTCATATCATCTGCACTTCCCTCCTGCATGCAGTCATCCCCTCCGCATTCCTCTCCTGTATATACTGCCACTCTTCTCCTGTATATACTTCCACTGTCATATACCCTCCTTACATATTCTTGTTTTGAAACGACATTGATTGTTTTTTTTAAAAACGGGGTGGGGGGGCGCAGTTTGCCATCTTCGCCCTGGGCACCAAATGGCCTTGTCCCAGCACTGCCCCCAACACTTGTTGTTATAAATACACCAATAGGTAGTATAAAGCTGCAATCATCATCCTTTATCCTTCATCATTACTACTATTGGTGTATTTTTAAGAACACGTGTTGCAGCATTTCGATTCTACTCACATGTACACCTGTTCAAAATGCCTTGAGTTTGAAGGTGAAGTTGTTTTTCATCCAATATGAACCAAAAATAGACCTATTTTATGACTTTCAGTATTCACAAGTACTCATGAAAATACGATACAATACCCCCCCCACCTTTCCTGTGTGTGTGTGTGTGTAAGGAAAGGGAAGCGCCATCTAGTGGGTAGTTTATTAGAAATGTTTTAACGCACATTAAAGGGGTTGTAAACCCTCATGGTTTTTCACCTTAATGCATTCTATTCATTAAGGTGAAAAACCTTCTGTGCTGCAGCTGCCCCCCAGATCCCCCTTTTTTCTTACCTGAACCCGATTGTTCCAGCGTTGAGGATGAGCCCAGCAGCTCCAACCACTGTCTCGGGTCATCATTGGATAGATTGATAGCAGCAGGAGCCATTGGCTCCCAATGCTGTCAATAAAATCCAGTGACACGGCAGGCAGGGGCGGAGCCGTGTCCTGCTGTCTGTGTCAATGGACGCAGCAGCAGAACTCGGGAGAGCGCCTGCACCGGTGCCCCCATGGAAAGCGGCTCTCTGAGGGGGCACCCGATGAAGGGGAGGAACCAGGATCGGCACCAGGGGACCCCAGAAAAGGAGGATCGGGGCTGCTCTGTGCAAAATACTTGCACAGAGCAGGTAAGTATGACATGTTTGTTATTTAAAACTCCAAAAAAAAGAACCTTTACAATCACTTTAAATACATATCCGGTCAAATGCAAAACCTGCATAGTGTCTCAGTCCCACCAATGATAGAAAATCACGGCCGATGGCTGGAGGTGCTCACAGAGCTGGAGGAGATTAATAGGTGGTCTGCCCCCAAGCTGACATCACTTCCGCCCTATACCCACAGGGGTCCCGGAAATTCTCCAGCCCTGTGAGCACATCCAGCGGCCGTGATTTTCTATCATCGATGGGACCAGGACACTACGCAGATTTTGCATTTGACCAGATATGTACTTAACCACTTACCCACCAGCCGCCGTCATTATACGGCGGCAAGGTGGCACGATCCCACAAATCGCTGTAGGTGTACGTCGGCTGAGGAACTCGCTTATGTGGGTACGGGTGGCGGCCACCCAAGGTCGTTCCCCGCAGTGACAGAACGGGGATCTCCATTCAGACAGGGAAGATCACACAGATTCTGTCTATCTATTAAGCAGGAAGATAGATCTGTGTGTTTCTCGAGACACACAGTCGCCAATACAGTTAGAAAAAACCTGCAGGGAACACATTTAACCCCTTGATGGCCCCTGATGTTAACCCCTTCCCTGCCAGTGTCATTAGTACCACAACAGTGCATATTTTTAGCACTGATTACTGTAATAGTGTCACTGGTTCCCAAAAAAGTCAGTTAGGTGTCTGATCTTTCCGCCACAATGTCGCATTTCCCTCCCGCAGCACTAGCTAAGACCCGCCCCATTCTCAGCAGTCTTGCTTGCCATTCACCTGCAGGGGAGAGAAAACACACCTGAAATAGCAGTAGTTAGAATGAAGAGGCTCTCCCTAGAGAAGAATCCCTTCCTTTCAACAGGTAACCGCATAATGCATTATTGTCCTTGCAATAGGTACATAACAGCGCCACCTAGTGGTAGTGCCAACGTCAGAACACTCATCCCAACCAAAACTTTTTTTCTTCTCCTTGATCTGTGGCCCTAAACTGTCTACTACCCCAAAGTCCTTGTTATCTTTTCGGTGGGAAGAAAAAAGGGAGAACAACAACAGCAACAGCTCCCGCTCCTCCAAGAGTAGAGTACCCCTTAAACTAGGGCAAAGTTCCTGGGCTTGAAGAAAAACGTTCAAACACAAAAAAAACACAAGAGTCTGGTCTCTTACAAGTAGTAATGTGGGTCAGGCAACACCAGCAAGTTCCAATGCTTGTCGAATGTGTCTATATGGTACTCCACATTGTCCTTGTCTTTTCTACAAATAAGTACCTTGTCCGCATAGATGTGCCGACCCAACATCCAAGCAGCTTTACAGTCTTTGAACCGCTGAGTGGCTCCAGGTGAACAAGAAAAGTACCTTCTGGCCTGGGGTACTTTTATGTGTGTCCATACGAACTCTTCGTACCATCGATGTCTGCAGGCCTCAACCTCAAACAACATTTCCTTCGGCAGGTACGGGTATTCCCACCCATACTCGCTCGCAACCCTTTGGTTAAAAAGTCTTTGCAAGCGGGACAGCGATGGCATGGTAGCGCGGTCTCCTGCACCAGGCAAGACAATGGCATCTGGGTGCCGAGGCACTTTACCTGCCTTCGGGCCAGTTGCAGAGGCCCGCAGTGACACCCGTCTCGTAGCAGTAGTGGAAGCAGGTGCCTCCGACGGTGGAAGGGCAGGCAAAGGGACAGATCCCTCCTCAGGCTCGGAAGCCACCACCCGGGGTGTACTTTCCCCTGTAGACATGGGTGGGTCCCCAGGCTTACGGAACAAGGACAGGGGCATCTTGTCCCATCCCTTCCTCTCAAACAGTTCATCAATTGCGGCGTCATCACCCGCATCAGAGATGGACTCTGGGTCAGAGGTATCGTACTCCTACGCAGGGAAGTAATTCCTGGTGAAGGATGATTCACCCCCTCTGGCCAACTCACTAGCATGTGAATCCCAAGGGCTAGGGGCCTTTAACAAAGTCTCTCCCCCCGGCTTACCTCGGCTTGCAGAAGAACTCGGACGTCCGGGACTTTTCCCTTTGGATGCATCCGTTCCGGTTAAGCACTGGGGCGTTGCTCCACCACGGCCGCGGGAAGCTTTCACAAGACCCATCTTCCTCTTGGGTGGTGGGAGAAAAGACTCTGTTGTAACCAAAGCAGCATCCTCCGGTTTCTTACTCACTGAAGCGATCTCCTCTGTGACTTCCTCCGAAGTCTCGTCAGTGCGCGCAGGGGTGGCTGTGCAAGCTTCGATTCCTCCTTCCAGAGTGGTGGCGCCCGTAAGGCAATTGAGGTGGAAGGCCCGAGGCCTCTCTGTAGGTTGCTCCACCTCGAAAAGTAATTCCTACAGCTCTCGCATCGCCCGAATGGCTTTAGATGAACCACCAGTCAGCCGGGACAAATCACACCGAGGGCCTCCGCGTCTTTACACACGTAGAGGGCAAATCTTCCCCGGGGCTTGAGCCGAATCCTTGTATCCATTAGCGAAGCAGCGAATGAAGTCATTTTCACGGTTGTAGTAGCTGGAACCCATGAGGCATGCAACGCCATGCTGACCATCTGCTGCTCCATCGCGCACTGACCTTTTTGCGCCAAAGTCCCCACGTGTAACTCCATACATGGTCAGACTCCTCCCATCACCTGCATCGTTCGCAGGCTTTCTGAGTAGGCACGCTCATGAACTACGCAGTCAGGGTTCTCCTCGTGGCGCAGTTCTAAACATGGCCGACCTCCACGGAACTTCACTGGGGAATAAAAGTTCAGCTTCTGGGGTTTTCTTTTTCACTTTGTAGCCACAAACACATCCCGGACTCGAGCCCCCACGTGTAGCGCACCCACCCCAGCCTTTACCTGCTTTTCTTATAGTTGGCTCCTCCGCAGGAAAGGACTGAGGCACACCGCACCACAAGCCCGTACCCTCCTGGATGGGGAGGTTAAGCGGTGTTAGTTTCTCGGGCCTGCCTGCAGCCAGTGTTTGAAAACCTCCAGAGCTGATCTCGTTTCTGGGGTAGCCAGAAACAAGTCCTTAGTTCTCCCCAGTAAGCAACTGTCCACACCAACTGAAAAGTCCAACTTCTTATTTATTCATAAGGGCAATAAATAGTCTCTTTGAGAGCAGACAGGTTGAGACAAACACGGGTCAGATAAGGTGGGAGGAGGTCCAGGCACAAACTTAATTTAAGGTTTCTCCTGTTCTGGTTTGCATGAACAGGCTTGGCGCATGGTCCCTGCTATGGACCATGAGGTTGGTCACTGCCACTGACCTGGTGAATAGTTGCAAGTCACTGCCACTGACCTGGTGTGCGTAGAGTCACTGCCACTATGACATAAAGAATCCGCACTTCCTTCTTTGAGTATCTTGGCCCCTTTTTAGGATAAGAACATCCCTCCGGAGAGTTACCAGAGGCCCCCTCTGTCACCACGACTCTGCGCTGGGTCTTCAGACAGGGTCACCTCCCTGGCCTCCTTGATCCTGGATTCGGTTCCCCTCGCAAGGCAGATCCCTGGGAGCCTCAATCCTTAGCGGACCCCAGCCGAAGGTTGCTGGGTTCCAGGCCCTCGCCAAAGTACCTCACCCCAGACTGAAGGTGTCTTGGAAGGAAACAGCAGCTCCGTCTCTGGGCCTAGGGCACACAGAGACAACACACACGCCCAGGCCTAAGGTGCCTGGGCGCGGAACCAACGATGACCCAGGCCTCCGGGCCTAGGGCACCCGGAGGCGACACACACACACCCAGGCCTAAGGTGCCTGGGCGTGGACCCCGACTGGAAGATGGCCGCCCCCTTTTATACCCTCTCCTGACAGGCACAGCAGGTTCCCCGCCCCGCCGTACTGCTGCCGAGAGGGGACAAGAAAAGGCACAACCCTGTACCACGGTTCAACCCTGGCCTATGGCAACAGCGCCACCTATAGGCCCCAGGGAACTGCACATCAGTACTATCTCCCAGGGACAGAAATGGTACATGAAACCTAACAATTAGTGCATCTGAGCCTAGTTACCACTCAGATGCTCCCCCTAAATATAGCACCCCGCTACACATTTTTTTTTGGAAATGATTTATAGCAGAAAGTAAAAAAAAAAAATTTGTTTTCAAAACTGTCGCTCTTTTTTTGGTTTGTTTATAGCACAAAAAATAAAATCCGCAGACCTGATTAAATACCATGAAAAGAAAGCTCTATTTTTGGGAAAAAAAGGACATCAATTTTGTTTGGGTACAGCCTCACACGACCGCACAATTGTAAGTTAAAGCAAGGCAGTGCCGTATCGCAAAAAATGGCCTGGTCAGGAAGTGGGTAAATCCTTCCAGGGCTGAAATGGTTAAAGTGGAGCTCCACCCAAAAGGGGAAGCTCCACTTATTTGCCTCCTCCCTCCTCTACTGCCACATTTGGCACCTTTTGGGAGGGGGGAGTGGGTACCTAGTTTTGACAGGTACTCACTCCCACTTCCGGCTTACTTTGTCACGGCAAACTCATCCAGAACTATGGCCCCCCTTTTCCTTCCCCCGCCCTGGGCCATTTACAAAGTGCAGCGTGCTTGGCACATGTGCAGTAGGGAACCAGCTGTGAAACCACAAGGCTTCACTGCCAGTTTCCCTTACCTGAGATGGCGGCGGCAGCCCCTGAGAGCCAATTGAAAAATTGGCTTTTACATAAGAATACTGCAAAAATTAATAATCTAATAAGAAAAAACACTGAATTCATAACATCAGCAATGCAGTATTGAACCCCACCCCATTGTTCCCATTGCACCCTTTCTGGAGAAAAGGAAAAAGACCAAAGATGTCACATGAATGGCCAGATGGCTTTTGGATTTCCTGCTGGATTTAAAAATAAAACGGAAATAATAAAAAACGATGTTGGGGGGGGGTTAGCTGAACGTGGGGGGTTGGGGGGTTAGAATTAGCAAATTCAAATCAAGATGCAAAGCCAATAATTTGAATGCATCTCTTCCTGGCCTCGTACGCTGTGCCTTGCTTCAGGTCACTACACTTTGTACATCATCACTACTCATTTCTTAATACATAAGCTCAGTAATGTCACGCTCTATAGGTGCCCCTTCAGCGTTCCATCGGATCAGGAAATAATTTTGGCCTGTGGTGACAAATCCACTTCAGACAGGTTTAGCACTGAGCTCCTTCACCACACGCCATGAAAAGGTCCTCAGAAGTGCAGCGGAAAAACCTCTTCTGCCGAGTTTTCAAGGTAAGCGTGAAATGACCACAAATGAAGCATTATTATTTGCTGATATGTGAAACTGGAGCCTGACTGGAATATGATGAGACTTTCAAGGAGAGGCCCTGGCTAAGTGACAGCTGGCAGCAAACAGCGAGTGGAGGTGGTGTACGAAGGCCGAGGATTTTCTGCACCACTTCTGATGGAGACAAGGGATGGAGACACAAGTGTGGAGTATCTCTCCTTCTCTGTCTCCAGGGTGTAGATTTTTTATTTCCTACATTTATATAGTGTTGGATTACTAAACAGATCTTTATAGAGAACACAGAGCCCCATTATCCAGCATGCAACTCCAGAACTGAAAGGAGAACTCTAGCCAAACAGCTGCAGTCACAGTGCAAATACACGATATTGCCAAAAGTATTGGGACGTCTGCCTTTACATGCACATGAATTTAACGACTTGCTTACTGGGCACTTATACCCCCTTCCTGCCTAGGCCAATTTTCAGCACTGTCACACTTTGAATGACAATTGCGCAGTCATGCAACACTGTACCCAAATTAAATTTTTATCATTTCTTTCACACAAATAGAACTTTCTTTTGGTGGTATTTAATCACTGCTGGGTTTTTTTTTTTATTTTTTTTTTTAAAAACAAAACAGTTTTATATTTTGTTATAACATTTTGCAAACAGGTAATCTTTCTCTTTCATTGATGTACATTGATGAGGCTGCACTGATGGGCACTGATAAGCTGCACTGATGGACACTGATAGGTGTCACTGGTGGGCACTGATGAGGCAGCACTGGTGGGCACTGATAGGTGGTACTGATGGGAGGCACTGATGGGCAGCACTGAAGGACACTGATAGGTGGCACTGATGAGTGGCAGCGATGGGCACTGATGGGTGGCAGTGATGGGCACTGATGGGCTCTGGTAGGTGACACTGATAGGCAGCACTGCTAGATGGCACTGATTGGCACCACAGGTGGGCATTGATAGGTGGCACTGATATGCACTGGTGGGCACTGGCAGGTGGTACTGGCAGGTGGACTGGTGGGCACAGATGAGGTAGCTGTGGCTCTTTCTCTTCGAGAACGATGTCCCTTTCACAGAAGCCGGTGATCGAAAAAAAAAATCAATCTTCTGTTTACATCACATGATCAGCTGTCATTGGCTGACAGCTGATGACGTGTTAAGGGGCCGGTATCATTGAGTCGGTGATCACAGGGCGCGCAGGCAGCTCATGTACGGGAGGACATCATATGACGGCGTCCCGGCAATGTAAGTCCACGCTGTAGCTGTCATTCGGCTATAGCGCGGATGCGAGGAGGTTAATGGCATCCCATTAAAGCAGGGTTCCTTAGGGTTCAATAATGAGTTGGCCCACCCTTTGCAGCTATAAAAGCTTCAACTCTTCTAGAAAGGCTGTCCACAAGGTTTAGGAGTGTCTATGGGAATGTTTGACCATTCTTCCAGAAGCGCATTTCTGAGCTCAGGCACTGATGTTGGATGAGAAGGCCTGGCTCGCAGTCTCAACTCCAATTCATCCCAAATATGTTCTATCAGGTTGAGGTCAGAACTCAGATGTAGCATCGGTCCAATGTTGCATCCATCTAGGTAAATATGATTCTGAAAAAAAAAAATTCCCATACTTTTCTTTTAAGGCTTAAGTTTTGGTAAGTAATTTTTCTTTTTTTGAGGAGGTAATTATTTTTATTTTCTTAGGCCTTGCAATTTAGGATGAGGATAGAAGGTGACTATATAAGACATAATGGATGCAGACTGCAACGTTTGCTTTAATGACACTCTTTATAATATGTACATGTGAGTTTTTCTTGTGATTAAAGCTGAGGTTTAGCTGTGAAATTTTTTACATAGTTACATTTCTTCAGCTTGCATCAATGTAAATATGTATATGTAATATCTGGGGGATCCTAGGCTGTGGAAGCTGGAAATCCCCGTAGTAATCACACCACTACTTCACTGATACTAGCTTCTGAGTCCCATGCCAAGTCGCTGCCCTGCTGCATTTTGAACACAGGAGGTCGCTTGGTCGACAATGGCACTATTCAGAGAACACTTTGTATTTTTTTTTTATTTATTATAAAGGGTTTTCTGATTGGAGGAGGTGAACATGGTGACATCACTGACCCGCATTGCATGCATTGTGAAACTGTAAAGTGTTCTCTGAATGGTTCCCATGTTGATTAAACGACCTCCTGTGTTCATAGTGCAGTAGGGCAGCTGTTCAGCACAGGATCTGAAAGCTAGTGGAGATCACTGTATTAGCGGTGTCTACTACAATGATTTCCACCTTCCATGGAGATCCCACAGGTATGACATTGTACTTAGGCTAAGTTCACACTGGCAAAAAAACTCTACCACTGACACTAACGCAAACTAACACGCCTCTAGCGTTAAAGTGCGTTTTTGATGCATTTAATGCACATTAAAAAATTTACCCAGATGTCCTTCATGTGATTTATTTATTTTTTTATTAAGGGGGAAAAGTTTTTTCCACCTCGTGCTACAGGCACATTTATGGACCATTACTATAGACTTGAATGGATGAAGTTGACAAGCTTCAACTCCTCCCAGACTCAACATGTAGCTTCATTTTTGCCACACAGCAACGAAAAGTGACGCAAACGCTAGAAACAAATGAACACCGCTCTAGGCCAGGTGCTGGTTCGGCACGTGTAGATGAACTAAAGAAAAAAGCTGGTCGGACGCACTCTGTTACAACACCTTTATTGAAGGCGATTAAAATCATAGGATACAAGGACGTCAGAGGCACAGGAACAATGAAAACTGACGCGTTTCACACCACTGTGGGGTGCTTAGTCCTAGCTATTGGAAGATGGGATGACCGTGCATATATATATGGGAGTAAAGGTGAAAAAAAGAATCAATCAAAGATGGAAGTCATACGAAGGATCACCCATATGTCCACGTCAATCCAAAATTCCCAGACACATAAGGAACACCTGGAGTCATGCAGGTGTATGAGATGTCCAATCAATCGATTAAATACATCATCCCAAAAACCTGCAGACATATCAGACGTTCCACACAGCACAAAAATCCAAAATAAACAAAAACGTTCACATATAAAAATGCACATGTTTACATGTAGAAAAAGAAACCAAGTTTATGTGCATATATATTATGTATAATATATATGTGAACAGAGCCTTACATTGGTCCGAGCTGGAGTTATTGAAAAATTGTAAAACTCACACATACACATTATGAAGAATGTCATTTCAGCAGAACTTGCCTTCAATCCCCTTCCTAAATCAAGGCCTAAGGGAAAAAAGGCCCAAAAAAGGGAAACTCACTTAACTTAGACCCTGGCTTCTAGCTTGTTCACCTAGGCAAAGGCAACTTCACGCAACGTTATCGTGGGATCCAAGAAAAGATGAAAATTACAATTAAAAAATAAGTATTTTTTTCTTTTTAATGATATGTTTTTTGGTTGTAATTCAAAATAGGCGATCGGGGGACTTCTTTTCAGAGCTTAGCTTTTGCGTATGGCAAGGTCCATTTTAACCAGAATAACTATAATGCCAATTTCATAGATTATTAACCACTTGCCTACAGGGCACTTTCACCCCCTTCCTGCCCAAGCCATTTTTCAGCTTTCAGCGCTGTCACACTTTGAATGACAATTGCGCAGTCATGCAACGCTGTAACCAAATGACATTTTTATAATTTTTTCCCCACAAATAGAGCTTTCTTTTGGTGGTATTTGATCACCTATGCGGTTTTTTTTCTTGCGCTATAAACAAAAGAAGAGGGACAAGTTTGAAAAAAACACAATATTTTTTACTTTTTGCTATAATAAATATACATTTTTTTTTTAAACAAATTTTTTCCTCAGTTTAGACCGATACGTATTTTTCTACATATTTTTGGTAAAAAAAATTGCAATAAGCGTATATTGATTGGTTTGCGCAAAAGTTATAGCATCTACAAAATAGGGGATAGATTTATAGCATTTTTATTAATTATTATTTTTTTACAAGTAATGGCAGCGATCAGCGATTTTTATCATGACTGCGATATTGCGGCGGACACATCGGACACTTTTGACACATTTTTGGGACCATTCACATTTATACAGCGATCCCTGCTATAAAAATGCATTGATTACTGTATAAATGTGACTGGCAGGAAAGGGGTTAACACTAGGGGGCGAGGAAGGGGTTAAATGTGTTGCCTGGGAGTTATTCTTACTGTGGGGGGAGGGGACTGACTGGGGGAGGTGACCGATGGTTGTCCCAATGTACAAGGGACACACCATCGGTCTCCTCTCCCTGACAGGACGTGGATCTCTGTGTTTACACACAGAGATCCACGGTCCTGTTCAGTTACTGGGCAATCACAGGCGCCCGGCGGCCATCGTGGTCGCCGGGCACACGCATCGGGTCCCCAGCGACGCCCCCTAGTGGCTTCGGAAGGCGCGACGTCATATGACGTCCGCCCAGAACAATAGGGTCTTCCGCCCGCCGTCATTTGACGGTGGGCGGTGGACAAGCAGTTAATCAAAATTGTTACAATCTTAATTTTCTGTTGTACTTATTGTACAATATGACTAGTTATTGGAAACATTATACAGTAGTCCACAACATCGGACATAGTCCGCAATAAAGCTACAAAAAAAAATAAAAAATAAATGGGAGTAATGCTATACTTTAACATAAAAAAATTACTTTAAATGAAAATATGAAAGCATCAGGAAAAAAATAAACATGATATTAAAAGGGAAAAGTGACAACAGAATAATAAAAAAATAAAAAATAAATAAGGGTTATGGTTGTATTAAAGTTAACAGTGGAATTTGGGTTATACCATTTAAATAACTATCAAAATATGTAATTTTTTTTCAAAGTATACGGAAATCATTTCATCAAGACTTTTTAGTGCCAGAAGGACTTTTGCAATGCTGCTATGAGGCACAGGGTTATATTCATCTAAGTCGCTTTTGGCTGCTCTAACCTTTGTGTATTTGTGTTGGCCAGCTACGTAGAACTGCCACTTTAATCCGGCAGGAGATATATTGGCTCTTACATAATAGTGAGGGGATTCTGGAGGTGGCTGTTTTACAGACTGGAGCCTCTGGAGACCAATAGATGGCAGCCCAGTCAAAGCCTAAAGCCAGTCTTGTTGGCATGGCAACCACAATGGTGAGTCCCAGTAGAATGATTTGTTTATTAACATCTGAATTGATCAGCAAGATTCTGTCTGATGGTGGTAGGACTGAGGGGGGGCTATCTGGAATGTCATCCCTGTGTGCCCCCACCCCCCTTGTGTTGTCTAAATACCGGTTCACAAGCAGCACCAACCCTCATAATGTATTTATTATCACTATTATTATTATTAATATTTTTTTTATTATCATAGGCCTGACAACACAGAAGCTGTACTTTCCTGTCTCTATTATGGGATCTGCAAATAGTGCTTGGTTACAAATCTCACTGCTGTCATAACGTGGTACAGAAACATGCAGTGGTGGGTGCTCATACGGGGTGCAGGAGAGCCACCCCCCTAATATCCATGCGTCCGGCGCCCTGCATGTAGTTCTATGTTTGTTTTTTTTTAAGCGCATGATTAGAGCCTGAGGCTCTAATTGGCTTAAAAAAGGGTGGACTCAGGGCACAGAGCACCCAATTAATATTTGCTATTGTTTTCCTGCTTTCCCTCCCGGGCCAATCAGGACGTGGGTCTTAAGACGGTATTGGCCGAGAGGAGAAGTGACCGGATTGGCCGGTAGCAGATGCAGAGGGGAAGCCGCTGAGGAGGAGGAGAAGCAGGGGGAAGCCGCCAAAGCCACCCGCAACCTGGATGGAGTAAGTAGTGCGGGACGATTGACCGAGCGACGGGGGGTGGCTAGGAGGTTTGTATGCCGCCCCCCCCCAAAAAAAAATGGAGCACTAGCCACCACTGGAAACATGAGGCACGTTACAGGGCTGATATAACTGGGCTTGGTCATAATAACACCATTCCAGAAAGTTGAAGCATTGAACGGCAAGTTTAGTGGGGATTCTGAATAAATAAAGTGGATACTGTAGTGTGCCAGCAATCAAATACCCGGCAGAGCCTTGGGATCTCTGGGACAGGCAGCTTACATGCAGTGTAAGGATGAGAGCACCAATTCATGAAAATCAGTTGAGATCCAGTTTAAAGCCGAGGTCCACCCTAAAAAATAAAATAAAATAAAAAATAGCCAAAAAGGCTCCAAAAAATTTGAAAAAAAATAAAATAATATTTTTAAACTTACCAGAAATGACTGTTGCTAGGCAGATCGTCCTAATCTGCCATTTCCTATTCCGCTGTGATCTTCTCTCTTCTCCTCTTCGCGTTGCCTCCTGGGAAATGGGGCACGCTGTGTTCTGGGACCCGTGTGTGTCCCAGAACACAGCCGCCCATTCACAAAGCGTCGCGCGACTTACTCCGAAGGATCGTGAGGATGGTGGTGCCGGCACACGATCCGAAGGACGGATCGGCGTCAGGCGGCCGACATCGCGTGCACCCTGCTTATTAAAAGTCGTCAGCAACAGTGTTTTTTTACACAGCTGGACCTTCGCTTTAAGTCCCAATAACTCTTATTCAGGGTTGAGGGAAAGATGGATGGTGCTAAATACAGGGATATTCTTGAGCAAAACCTGTACCACTCTGTGTGCGATTTGAGGCTAGGATGGAGGCTCACCTTCCAGCAGGACAATGACCCCAAACACACTGCTAAAGCAACACTTGAGTGGTTTAAGGCGAAACATGTAAATGTGTTGGAATGGCCTAGACAAAGCCCAGACCCCAATCCAATAGAAAATCTGTGGTAAGATTGCTGTTCACAAGTGCAAACCATCCAACTTGAAGGACCTGGAGCAGTTTTGCAAGGAGGAATGGGCAAAAACCCCAGTGGTAAGATGCAGAGGCGTTGCTAGGGGGGTGCGGGGGGTGCGGTCCGCCCCCAGGTGACACCCGCTAGAGGGGTGACACCCTCCCTTTTTTTTTTTTTTTTTTTTTTTTTAATTTTTTTTTTTTTTTTAATTTTTTTTTTTTTTTTTTACAGCTGACCCATTCATTGATTAATTTCACCCCGCTGGGCTGGAAGCCTGGAACAACACCTCCAGCGCCGCGGCCGCGCCTGGTGTGTGTCCTCCGGCTCCTTATTCTTCCTATTCCTAAATTCCAATCCTCCTCCCTACCCTACAGAGCCAGCGAGCGACTCAGCCTGTCACATCATCACACTGCACTGTGATGATGTGACGACACGCACTAGCGTTGCTAGCCAGGTGCGTGGGGGGGCGGGCCGCACCCGGGTGACACCCACCAGAGGGGTGACACCTGTGGGTAGCGCAGCGGCACCACACTGACATTGCCCGCTGCCCTGTGCCTTAGGCTCACGCTGCGGTTGTGTCCCTCAGCGGAGCGGAAGGAAGCCGCTGCCCCCTCTGCCTCCTCTCTGTTTACATCCACAGAGGAGGAGGAGGAGCCCGCGCTCGAGAGACACACCGCTGTGTGTATCTGCCGCTCTGTTCTGAGGTCTGTAAGGTAAGGGGGGCATCTTTACTGATGGGGGGAGGGGGTGTCTGTACTGCTGGGGTCTGCACTAGGGGGAGTTTGCACCAGGGGGGCTGTAACTGAGGGGGTGTCTGTACTGAGGGGGGTCTGGTACCAAGGGGGTGTCTGTACTGAGGGGGGTGTCTGTACTGAGGGGGGTGTCTGTAACTGAGGGGGTGTCTGTACGAGGGGTGTCTGGTACTGTGGGGGGTGTCTGTAACTGAGCAGGGTGTCTGTAACTGAGGAGGTCTGCACTGAGGTGGGGGTGTCTGTACTGATGGAGCGGTCTGTACTGAGGTGGGGGTGTCTGTACTGAGGGGGTGTCTGTACTGAGGGGGGTGTCTGTAACTGAGGGGGGTGTCTGTAACTGAGGGGGGTGTCTGTAACTGAGGGGGGTCTTTAACTGAGGGGGGTCTTTAACTGAGGGGGTGTCTGTAACTGAGGGGGTGTCTGTAACTGAGGGGTGGTCTGTACGAGGGGGTGTCTGTTACTGAGGGGGGTGTCTGTACGAGGGGTGGTGTCTGTAACTGAGGGGGTCTGCACTGAGGTGGGGGTGTCTGTACTGATGGAGCGGTCTGCACTGAGGTGGGGGTTCATACTGAGGGAGGCGGGTCTATATTGATGGCGGAGAGTCTGTACTTAGTGGAGCGGGTTTGTACTGAGGGAAGGGATCTATACTGTGGGAGTGGGGTCTGTAGTTAGTGGAGGGGGGTCTGTACTGAGGGGGGACTATAGTTGTTGGGGGGTGACACCATTTTTTTTCGCACCGGGTGACACCAACCCTAGTGACGCCACTGGTAAGATGTGGCAAGCTCATAGAGACTTATCCAAAGCGGCTTGGAGCTGTGACAGTCGCAACAGGTGGCTCTATAAAGTATTGACTTTAGAAGGGTGAATAGTTATGCACATTGACTTCTTCTGTTATTTTGTCCTATTTGTTGTTTGCTTCACAATAAAAAAAAAAACATCTTCAAAGTTGTGGGCATGTTCTATAAATTAAATGATGCAAATCCTCAAACAATCCATGTTAATTCTAGGTTGTGAGGCAACAAAACACGAAAAATGCGAGGAAGGAACCACAGCATTCTTTGGGAGGTACAGGAATTCAAAACTCTCATAGGCATGGAATGACACTTTTACCAAGACAGAAGATATGGACTTGCCAGAGAGACAAGTATAATACCTTTTCTTCTTCACGTATAACATAATAGAGAATACGGAAGTTTTTAATGTGGAAACAGATAAACCCATCCCTTTTAAATAGCTTCAAGTGCTTTCATCTAAAGGGTGTAGAGATGAAATCATGTCACCATTTAATTAATCCATTCAGCTTGTAAATGTGTAGTCATAGTCCTCCCATTGACCTAAAAGAATAATCCTCAATTCTAACTAATCAAAGCATTCAAGCTATTTAAAATAAGTACGTAATATACACTATGCACTGGCAACTGGCAGAACCTGAACCTCAGTTAGGGTGTGTGAACAAGGTGTGGAACTATTAAAGGCCCTTTATTACACAGGGATGTACCTGTCATTCACAGGTTGGAAAAGACTAGGAAAGGATTTATGGCAACTGCAGGAGATTACTGGTAAATACTGCCATCTTACTGCCGGTGTATGACATTCAGCTCCTGAAAACAGAGCGAGACAACTCTAATCTCAATAAATAAATCAACAAGGTTGTTGAGCCTTTTTTCAGTCATTTTATTATATTAAATTGTATCTAAAGCTAAAACTTTTTTATTTCTAGCTTTGCTAGGGATGGGTTAGTAACAGGTACTTAAATAGTTCCATCAATTTACGCAACGCTTTACATATATATTATTATTATTATTATACAGGATTTATATAGCGCCAACAGTTTGCGCAGCGCTTTACAACATCAGGGAAGACAGTACAATCACAATACAATTCAATACAGAGGGATCAGAGGGCCCTGCTCGATAGAGCTTACAGTCTAGAAGGGAGGGTCACGTGAAACAAAGGGTATTGGCTGTGGGGGATATTGTACATATCAGTCCTTACACTCAAGGAGCTTACAATCTAAGGTCCCTAACTCACACATACTAGGGGCAATTTAGACAGAAGCCAATTAACCTATCTTTGGGGTGTGGGAGGATATCAGAGTACCTGGAGGAAACCCACACGGGCACAGGGAGAACATGCAAACTCCAAGCAGGATGTGTTGGGGTTGGGATTCGAACCAGCGACCCTAGTGCTGCTAGGCAGAAGTGCTAACCACTTAGACACTGTGGTGCCACTGTTAGCCCTGGTTTACACTATTGTGATGTGGGAACGAGCGCGATTCCAGTGTGGGTTCCCACATCACATCTTCCTCGCAGGCAGTTCATACTGCCCTCTGCGAACCGCTATGGGTGTCAATACAAAGTTAATGATACCCCCAGATTGGTTCGAAGATCACAGTACGAACTGTGAATTTGGACAAGAATGTGAACACCCATGCGATCCAATTCCAATGCGGGGAAAAAAAGGTTCCTGCAGCATTTTCGTGCAAATGCAATGCGAGTTCAGCCATACAGACATCGCTGTTTTTGCCACACATGGGGAGCTTCATCCTCTCTTTGTTCTGATGACCATTGTCATTGCAGCTGAGATGAAGGGAAAATTTAAAATGTTAGGTTTTAACTGGAACAGGAATAAAATAAATATTTTAGAGCTCATATATCTCTTTGCAATGCATTAACATGCCAATTTAAAATGAATGAGTTGCCAATGCACTCTGATGCCGCGTACACACGACCATTTTTCTCGTTTGGAAAAATATTTTTTTTTCTCTTTGACGAGAAAAATGACCGTGTGTGGGCTTTCCTGCATTATTCCCGACGAGAAAAACGGCAAGAATCACGACGAGAAAAATTAGAACATGCTCTAATTTTTCTCGTCGTGATTCACGACATCTTTTTCCGCTGCAGTTTTCCCATAGGGAAACACTGCCAGGGAGCCTACACACAGTAGTTTAGTCGATGACGTCATCGCGTTCTTGCCATTCAAAAGTACGGCAGTTCTTTTGAATGTCGCATGTGTACACAGGGCTTGGAAAGACAAACTTGCCAGGAATCCCGTCGAGAAAACCTACGTTTTTCTTTCAACGGGCTTCCCACCCATGTGTACGAGGCTTCAAGTTTTTTTTACCTTCATGCATTCTATGCATGAAGGTGAAAAAAAACTTCTGTGTGCAGCACCCCAGCCCCCTAATACTCCCTCTCAATCCAGCGATGTGCACAAGAGATGAGCTTCACCCAGGTCTCTCACTCCTCATTGGCAGAGACATTGGCTCCTGCTACTGTCAATCACAGCCAGTGAGCCAATGAGGAGAAAGAGCGGGGGGAGGGGCCGAGTCGCGGCTTTGTGTATCTTATGAACACATAGAGCAGGGTTTGGGAGTGAGCATGCACCAGTGCCCCCAGAGCAAGCGACATGCTATTGGGGCACTAGCTGAAGAGGAGAAGCCAGGAGTGCTGGCAGGGAAACCGAAAAGAGGAGGATCATGGCTGCTGTGTGCAAAACCACTACATAGAGCAGGTAAGTATAACATGTTTGTAATTATTTTTATTTTTTTAATGAACCTTTAGGCTGGGTTCACACTATTGCGAATTGGAAGCAGGTTTCTCCACATCCAATTTGCATGTCAGGAGAATGTGACTGTCTCGCTATGGTTCACACATCTCCAGAGCGGCTATGGTGCGAATTGCACAGGAGTCCTGTGCATCTTCTGGTCCGTTTCAGGTTCCGAATTCAGAACAGGGACGCACTGGACACTTGCTGTGAGCCCCTCCATGCTGCAGTGTGAATCCAGCTTTAATGTCGCTTTAAAAAGCACATGACCCTATTTCTAAAGCAGGACACCACAATGCACTTTTGTTTTGCCTTGATTTACGGTGCGCTACAACAGGTGCGTAGCCTTTGTACAGTAGGGTGCCATTGAAAATAATGGCACAGCAATGCAGAAACAAATATGATGCATGCATTACTACGCATTGCAGCAAAGTTACTTTAACGGGCTTTCCTCTTGCCCCCTGTTGTGTCTATAGAAGAGGAAGTGAAGAGATATCTCTGCAATGGAAAACAGACAAAACTAAACCTAAGAGGAGATTTAACCCTTCCCTACAAAATTTGGCTTTAAGGCTACTTTCACACTGGGGCGCGGGCGGCGTCGGCGGTAAAGCGCTGCTACTTTTATCATGGATTGGATAGGTTGAAAAACTTGCTGAAAAGGAAAAAGACGAAATACCCAATGAATGGTGAAAAAGACAGTCAGTTAATTATAATATTATACGGTATACGTCAAGATCTGTGTTCATAACCTAAAATAAAATACTATTTCTCTTACCTAGTCTGTGTAGAATATCATCCCTATAACCATAGGCGTGCGCACAGGGTGTGCCCGGTGTGCCTAGACACACTCTAATCACCCCATGCACATTAGTGTTATCGCTCTGTTGTAGCAACAGGAACATGAGAAAGATCTCCATCTTACCGGTTCTGCCATAAGAAAAGTGTTTATGCTCTTCTCTTTCACTATGCCATAATGCCAGCAGGGAGATCAATGTGCCAGGTTAATATATATGTAGATACATACACATGCATGTGTGTTTGAGCTTAAGGGTGCACACCCTAATGCATTAGGCTGAGCACACCTATGCCTATAACGATTGTGCACAAACATAGGTGATACATTTGATTGGCTAATTGAATATATTTTAGTGGCAAGCTTTTGAGAATACTTAGTTTTCTTTATCAGGACTAGTGATGAGCCGAACACCCCCGGGTTCGGTTCGCACCAGAACCCGCGAACGGACCGAAAGTTCGAACGAACATTAGAACCCTATTAAATACAATGGATGCGAACGTTCGAATTCTAAAGTGCTAATTATAACAACTATTATGCATGTTATTGTCATAAATAGGGTTTGGGAACCCGGGTTCTGCACCAGGGGACATGTATCAATGCAAAAAGAAGTTTTAAAAACGGTCGTTTTTCGGGAGCAGTCATTTTAATGATGCATAAAGTGAAAAAAAAAAAGTCAAATATTCCTTTAAATATCGTACCTGGGGGGTGTCTAAAGTATGCCTGTGAAGTGCCACGTGTTTCCCGTGTTTAGAACTGTCCCTGCACAAAATGACACTTCTAAAGGAAAAAAAAGCCATTTAAAACTGCTTGCGGCTTTAATGTAATGTCTGGTCCCGGTAATATGGATGAAATTCTTTAAGAAAAATGGCATAGCTACCCCATGACCCCCCCCCCTACCCCAGCCCATTACCAGCCCCTTTGGGTCTTGTATGGATATTAAGGGGAACCCCGCACATAAAATAAAAAAGGCCCTATATACTCTGAACAGCCGTATACAGGCGGTGCATACAAGACAGGGACTGTAGGTTTGTTCTTATGTAGAATCTGTTTGTAATTTTGAACAGGTACATTGTTGAAGTGTAGCTCCAGCCCAAAAATCTATTTTTAAACTTTTTGGGAAACATAGGTAAGGGTTATCACCCCTGTAACATTTGTTTTGCTGTCTGTGCCCCTGTTCAGGACATTTCACCTCACTTTCCGTCCCAATGACAACTGTTTTTGAAATGTGGTGTTTTTCTTGAAACAAGGATTGCTGATAAAGCATCAGTACAGATGAGACCCCTTTCTCCCATATTTATTCTTACAGGAGAGAATTTTCCTTTCTAGGGCTAGATTTCCTCTCACTTCCTGTTGTCTTCTTTCGTTTGCAAGTAGGAGTCGTTTGTAAGTTGGATGTTTGAAAGTAGGGACCTGCCGTATATACTCTGCAGAAATAGGCCCCTTAGTTGTTGGTGTTGGCACAACACTGTAAGCACTCAGTTACTCTTGGTTGGTGCTGGAACGCCCTGCTGTCAACTATTATATCAGGAATTTTAATTACATATAATTGTTGAACAGTGGTAGTAAAAATTGGGGCTTTGATGGTGGTGCTGGTGCCACAACACTGTAAGCCCTGACAGTTACTCTTGGTGGGTGCAGCAATGGGCCCTGCTGTGAATTATTAGATCAAGAATTGTAATTACATGCCCCTTTTGAACAGGGGCTGAAAAATTGGGCCTTTCGTGGTGGTGGTGGTGGTGGCGTTGCCACAAGACTGTAAGCCCTCAGAGTTACTCTTGGTGGGTGCAGCAATGGACCCTGCTGTGAATTATTAGATCAAGAATTGTAATTGCATGCCCCTGTTGAACAGGGGCTGAAAAATTGGGCCTTAGGCACTGGTGGCACAACACTACAACCCCTCACAGATACTGTACTTGGAGCACAGCAATGAGCCCTGTTGCAAAGTATTGCTTCAAAAATTGTAATGACACGCCCCTGTTAAACAGGGGCTGAAAAATTGGGCCTTAGGCACTGGTGGCACAACACTCCAACCCCTCACAGATACTGTACTTGGAGCACAGCAATGAGCCCTATGGCAAATTATTGCTAAAAAAATTGTAATTACACGCCCCTGTAAAACAGGGGCTGAAAAATTGGGCCTTAGCCACTGGTGGCGGCACCCATAAACAAAAATGATCTTCCAAGCTATCATCATCAATCGTATCATTGAGGACTCGGAGGAGGAGGATAGCCAGTCAACATAACAGCACAGGCACTCAGCATCAGCATCAGTCTTGAAGGGATGTGACATGTTAAAATCAATTAGTCTGTTATATCAGCATCAGGTGTGTGGTAGCTGGTGGTGATCCAAGACTGGTTCATCTTGATGAAAGTCAGTCGATCAACCGAGTCGGTGGACAGGCGCACCCTGTGATCCGTGACAAATCCTCCAGCAGCACTGAATGTGCGTTCCGAAAGAACGCTGGATGCAGGACAGGCCAGTAGCTCAATTGCATACTGTGCAAGCTCTGGCCAGTGATCCATCCTCAAGACCCAGTAAGCCAGAGGATTTTCGGTGGGGAAGGTGTCCAAGTCTGACCTTGCCCCTAGATATTCCTGCACCATGTTTATCAGACGCTGGCGATGGTTGCTGGAACCGATCATACTTTGGGGCTGCGGACTAAAGAATTGTCTGAACGCATCGGTCAGACGGCCACCTTCCCCACCGCTCCTTCTTTGACTGGCCGAAGCCTCAGCAACTCGTTGTCCAGGACCAGGAGTTTGTAACCTCCCAGTCTCTGGGAACGCGTTGCACAGACCTTTCTGCAAGGCCTCCCGGAGTTGTCTCATCCTCTGCTCCCTCTGCGACGGTAACATAAGGTCCGCAACCTTACCCTTGTACCGTGGATCAAGGAGAGTGGCCAGCCAGTAATGGTCCCTCTCCTTGATCCGAAGAATACGAGGATCCTTCCGCAGACTTTGCAGGATCAGGGAGGCCATGCAGCGTAGGTTTGCTGAGGCATTCGCTCCGGAGTCCTCTGGGTCACTAAGGACGACATGATCCGCAGCCACCTCCTCCCAGCCACGTACAAGTCCACTGGTTTCTTGGGACTGTAAATCATCCCTAAAAGACTGCTGCTGATGATGCTGAGTGCCAGCCTCCACCTCCATGCTGACACAATCCTCCTCCTCCTCCTCCTCCTCCTCCTCTTCCTGTGCGATGGGTGGGACAGAAGGAACACTGTCTGGGTAAAGGGGGCCTTGAGAGGCAAGGAAGTCCTCCTCTTCCTGCCTCTGTTCTGCCTCAAGTGCCCTGTCCATTATTCCACGCAGCGTGTGCTCCAACAGGTGGACAAGAGGTACAGTGTCACTGATGCATGCACTGTCACTGCTCACCATCCTCGTGGCCTCCTCAAATGGTGCCAGGACAGTGCATGCATCCCTGATCATGCCCCACTGGCGTGGAGAAAAAAAACCAAGCTCCCCTGACCCTGTCCTGGTGCCGTAGTCGCACAGGTACTCATTGATGGCCCTCTGCTGCGTGTGCAGCCGCTGCAGCATGGCCAACGTTGAGTTCCACCTGGTGGGCATGTCACATATAAGGCGGTTCTTGGGCAGGTTCAACTCCTTTTGCAGCTCAGCCAGGCGAGCACTGGCATTATAAGATCTGCGGAAATGCACACAGACTTTCCTGGCCTGCCTCAGGACATCCTGTAAGCCCGGGTACCTGCCCAAGAACCGCTGCACCACCAGGTTAAGGACGTGAGCCACACAGGGCACATGGGTCAGTTGTCCCTGTCGGAGGGCGGAGAGGAGGTTGGTGCCATTGTCGCAAACCACCATTCCTGGCTTAAGCTGGCGTGGCGTCAACCACCTCTCGGCCTGGCCCTGCAGAGCAGACAGGACCTCTGCCCCAGTGTGGCTTCTGTCCCCCAAACACACCAGCGCAAGCACGGCATGGCATCTTTTTGCCTGCGTACTTGCGTAGCCCCGTGAACGGCTACGGAGCACCGCTGGTTCATAGGACAAACCACAGGAAGAGGCCATGGAGGAAGAAGAAGAGGAGGGGGTGGAGGAGAGAGGTGTGTCACAACCAGTAGTAGCATTTTGGAGGCGTGGCGGTGGGACAACCTCCAACACTACTGCACCTTGTCCTGCATCCTTCCCAGCTGCCAAAAGAGTGACCCAATGGGCCGTGAAAGAAAGGTAACGTCCCTGTCCATGCCTGCTGGACCATGAGTCAGCGGTAATATGCACCTTACCGCTGACCGCCCTGTCCAGCGAGGCCAAGACATTGCCTTCCACATGCCGGTAGAGAGCCGGAATAGCCTTCCGTGAGAAAAAGTGGCGTTTGGGAACCTGCCACTGAGGAACCGCACATTGCACAAACTCACGGAAGGGGGCCGAGTCTACCAACTGAAAAGGCAGCAGTTGAAGCGCTAGCAATTTAGCCAAGCTAGCATTCAACCGCTGGGCATGTGGATGGCTGGGAGTGAACTTCTTTCGACGGTCCAGCAGCTGGGGCAGGGAAATTTGCCTGCTAGAATCGGACGTCGGTGTACTGCTAGCAGAGTGGCCGCAAGTACTTGGCTGTGACACACCTAATTCTACACCTTCATTCCTCTCAGTGCATGTTTCAGAGAGGACTGAAGTTATAGTGGGGTTGGAGATCCCAGCTGATGCGGTGCAAGGAGAGGTCCGCTTTGTTCTTTGGTGTGGGTCTTTGAGGTAGGCTTGCCAACGAGCTGCATGGCAGGTCAACATATGTCTGGTCAGGCATGTGGTACCCAAGCGGCTGATGTTTTGGCCACGCGATATACGCTTGAGACATATGTTGCAAACAGCAGCTGTGCGATCTGATGCACTAGCCTCAAAAAAGGCCCACACCAAAGAACTTTTTGAATGACGGGCAGAGGCAGCGCCCTGCACAGGCGGAGCTCTGCGGTGTGATTCCGTCGGTGTACTGCCCTTACGCTGGCCACCAAAGGGCATCCTGCCTCGTTGGAGATGTGCCTCCTCCTCATCCTCCTCCTCCTCCTCTCTCCTATTAGGCACCCACGTGGAGTCAGTGACCTCATCATCACCTCCCTCCTCATCACTGGAGCCAATCTGGCAGTATGCTGCAGCTGCTGGAACATGACTGCCAGATTGGTGTCCTTCTTGAGCATCCCCTCTGTCTGCTCTCACGCTACTGCCTTCCTCTAGCTGGGTTTCATCATCAGACCCTTCGAAACGCTGGGCATCCTCCTGGAGCATGTACCCAACACTGTGCTGAAACAGTTCGGGGGACTCCTCAGGAGGAGGACATGGTGGGTCTAGGGAAGGAGTGACTGATGATGAGTCTGACATTGATACCAGGGAAGAGGACGCTTTGGCAGCTGCTTTTCCAGTACCCTGAGCCTGGGTGAGAGAGGATGAGGAGGAGGAGGAGGACTTGGTCATCCACTCTACCAAGTCTTCGGCATGATGTGGCTCAACATGTCCAGCTGCCGAAAAGAAGGACAAGCGTGTCCCATGGCCATGTGCTGATGACAATGCACCGCGTCCACGACCAGCACTGTTGCCCCCAGACACAGAGCCTGCTTGCCCTCTTTTATTGCCTCCTGACTGTCTGCCTCTCCTTGTTTGCCTTCCAGACATTCTAATAGATGGCCTGCAGGGAGATGGGAAAAAAGCAATAAGGGCTACCTTCAGGTGTCCTTCTCTGTCCCTTGAAACAAGGACTTTGACAGTGAAAGAAACTGACACACTCTCCCTACCTACAGTTTTCTGTCCCTAGAAAAAATGTTTTTTTTAAGCACAATTTAGCACAAGGAGAATTCACTCACTGTCCTTCCAGGTCCCTGGAAACAAGGACTTTGACAGTGAAAGAAACTGACACACTCTCCCTACCTACAGTTTTCTGTCCCTAGAAAAAATGTTTTTTTTAAGCACAATTTAGCACAAGGAGAATTCACTCACTGTCCTTCCAGGTCCCTGGAAACAAGGACTTTGACAGTGAAAGAAACTGACACACTCTCCCTACCTACAGTTTTCTGTCCCTAGAAAAAATGTTTTTTTTAAGCACAATTTAGCACAAGGAGAATTCACTCACTGTCCTTCCAGGTCCCTGGAAACAAGGACTTTGACAGTGAAAGAAACTGACACACTCTCCCTACCTACAGTTTTCTGTCCCTAGAAAAAATGTTTTTTTTAAGCACAATTTAGCACAAGGAGAATTCACTCACTGTCCTTCCAGGTCCCTGGAAACAAGGACTTTGACAGTGAAAGAAACTGACACACTCTCCCTACCTACAGTTTTCTGTCCCTAGAAAAAATGTTTTTTTTAAGCACAATTTAGCACAAGGAGAATTCACTCACTGTCCTTCCAGGTCCCTGGAAACAAGGACTTTGACAGTGAAAGAAACTGACACACTCTCCCTACCTACAGTTTTCTGTCCCTAGAAAAAATGTTTTTTTTAAGCACAATTTAGCACAAGGAGAATTCACTCACTGTCCTTCCAGGTCCCTGGAAACAAGGACTTTGACAGTGAAAGAAACTGACACACTCTCCCTACCTACAGTTTTCTGTCCCTAGAAAAAATGTTTTTTTTAAGCACAATTTAGCACAAGGAGAATTCACTCACTGTCCTTCCAGGTCCCTGGAAACAAGGACTTTGACAGTGAAAGAAACTGACACACTCTCCCTACCTACAGTTTTCTGTCCCTAGAAAAAATGTTTTTTTTAAGCACAATTTAGCACAAGGAGAATTCACTCACTGTCCTTCCAGGTCCCTGGAAACAAGGACTTTGACAGTGAAAGAAACTGACACACTCTCCCTACCTACAGTTTTCTGTCCCTAGAAAAAATGTTTTTTTTAAGCACAATTTAGCACAAGGAGAATTCACTCACTGTCCTTCCAGGTCCCTGGAAACAAGGACTTTGACAGTGAAAGAAACTGACACACTCTCCCTACCTACAGTTTTCTGTCCCTAGAAAAAATGTTTTTTTTAAGCACAATTTAGCACAAGGAGAATTCACTCACTGTCCTTCCAGGTCCCTGGAAACAAGGACTTTGACAGTGAAAGAAACTGACACACTCTCCCTACCTACAGTTTTCTGTCCCTAGAAAAAATGTTTTTTTTAAGCACAATTTAGCACAAGGAGAATTCACTCACTGTCCTTCCAGGTCCCTGGAAACAAGGACTTTGACAGTGAAAGAAACTGACACTCTCCCTACCTACAGTTTTCTGTCCCTAGAAAAAATGTTTTTTTTAAGCACAATATAGCACAAGCACAAAACACACTGACACTCTCCCTACCTATCCTTCTCTTTCCCTAAACTAAAGGAATCCAGGTTAAGCAAGAAAGAAATAAAAGTCACTGTCCCTGCCTATGCTGCTCTATCCCTGCTCCGGAACACACTACACTAGGCCGCCGTGCTGGCGGCCTTTTATAGTGTGGGGCGTGTACTAAACACCCTCAGCAATAATTGGCCACAGGCATCCTGCCTGTGGCCAATCATTGCTCTCCTCGCTGCAGGCGCTGTGATTGGCCAAGCATGCGGGGTCACAGTGCATGCTTGGCCAATCACAGCGCCTGGATGACACTGCGATGGCGTAGTGCATTGTGGGCCGTTCGCGTCACTCGAATTTGGCGCGAACGGCCCAAATCGTTCGATCTTCGTCGAACGATCGAACAGCCGATGTTCGAGTCGAACGTATGTTCGACTCGAACACGAAGCTCATCCCTAATCAGGACTAGTATAATGACACATGAAAGCATGCTAATGAACATGAAAGCAGCAACTGTGCTGTAATTAAAGACAAGCTTACTGGTGAAGCAATAGGGTTATAAACACATAATCAAGACATATTATGTAGAGAGAAGAATCAATAAAACAAGTCTTAGTCCCGATTTACCCTAATGTGGTGCGAATCTGATTCAATTTCACAATGCGATTTCCGTTGTGACAGGTGCGATTCTAATGCGAATTCGGAGGGGATTTGGAATAGCTGGAGATAAAATTTGCACTGAACCCGCACTAAACTCGTACAGGACCCTTTTTTTGCCCGGATCAAATTCACAGACCTTAATGGTGAATAATATCATGCTAGATATCTATACTGATATGGACTTGGTAATGTGTTAGGAACAAAAGGATGCCACATTGTTTGATGGAAATGAAAATTATCAACCTACAAAGGGCTGAATTCAAAGACACCCCAAAAATCAAAGTGAAAAAATTATGCAGCAGGCTAGTCCATTTTGCTGAAATTTTATTGCAGCAACTCAAAATGGTACTCAGTAGTGTAGTTTGTATGGCCCCCACGTGCTTGTATGCATGCCTGCAATACTGCAGACACTTCATGTCTGTAACACTTTGATTTCCCATCTCCCAAGATGAAAAAAGAGTAAGAGGACACAAGAACCTGTGACTGGCCAGAAGACATCTTCAAAAACCTTCAAAACCTCTATACTGCTCACTTGCTCTTAAACTGTGCATACATGTGTAGTGGGTACTTACTTTCCCGGGGTAATTTTTGAATTTTTCAGTGACACCAGTGGTGTGTTCCCGGCGGCCCACCGGGTGGCGCTGTCACCATGGGCTGACGGACGGGTATCGCTGTGTGCTGAGCCTCCTTTTTCTCCTCTCTCGGCAGCGGTATGGTGGGGCGGGGAACCCGCCGTGCTTGCTGGGAGAGGGTATAAAGGGGCCGGCCATCTTGGTCACGGGGTCTTAGTCCCAGGCACCTTCAGCCTGCGGACGGTGGTTCGTGTCCGTCCTCTAGGCGGCCTAGGCCTAGAGGACCACCGGAGATCGTGTTCCACCTCAGGCACCTTTAGTCCTGGGGTGAGGTACTTGGATGGCGGTCCGGAGCTCAGTGCCCAACACTGAGTTCCGCGAGGGAAGGATCCTAAGGCACTCCGGGGATGGATGCCTGAATCCGAGGTGGGCGTAATGGACCGGGAAGAGCTCCTCATCTGAAGACCCGGTGCAGCAGACTGCCGGTGACGGGTGAGTCTCTTGTCTGAGACCGTCCGGAAGGAGAATTTCCCTCGTGCGGAGACCATAGCCCACTCTCAGGGAGGAGAGTGAAGGATCGAATTTGTGTCTGGGCCTATTCGCACCCACACCTCCTTTTCTGTTCTATAGCCAAGGGAGTCCATGTTATGTTCTACAATAAAAGTGAGTTGGACGTTAATGGTGTGGGGCTCAATTTCTGGCAGACGAGGTTCATGGGAGACTCTCGGAGGGAGGATCCAGATGCACAGCACAGACCCGAAGGTAAAAACAACAGAGACATTGCTGATACCACATCACACCTGTGGTAGAAGTCTGGCGTAGCTCACCCTCTCCCTCCCCTATCATACCCCTAGACCAGAGACAGTGCGAGCTGAACTTTAATAGAGGGGACTGGGGAGAGGGTGTCCGCTACACGTGGGGGCTCGGGTCCGGTATTGTGTTGTGCATCACTGTATGGAACGTGTCTGCTGGAAGAGTTAAACGAATAGGCCGAAGTGCAGCCCTGCTCGAAGTCGTGGACATGACCCCAAGAAGGGAAAGGCCCGCGCAGGAAGAGCGGCGAATGGGGGGAAGCTCAGCCGTGTGAAGCAGTACACGTGGGGGCTTCTAATTGCACTGCGCCACCAGACACAACCCCCGCCGCTTGGTTCGTGGGCGTGGCTCAACCAAGGAAAGTGAAGAAAGCCAGTGAACTGGAGCAAAGGGGAGGAGTCCAATACGTGTGAAGGGACTACACGTGGAACATTGGCGCGAAAACTCTGCAGTGTGCAATGGATCAGCAACAGGTCGCCATGTTTGGACATACCTCGTGGATTCCAGTTCATCCTTCCACCACGACATTGACTGCTGCTGCTCCGATAACGGATACGGGGATCCGACTGAAGCCAAGGGGTCGATTCGCCCTATACTCGTGTATGGATGTTGAGGCCCTGGGTATGATTTGTCCCGGGTGTTCGGGACTGGTGTGCCTGTTGAAGCCGTTCGGACGCTGCGAGGCCTGTGGGGAGTTCACGTTTGAGGTGAATCCGGTAGTTGAGAGGCCGAGAACCATCTACCCAGGCCGGGCTTCAGGTACCACCACTCAGAGAGGAGAAATCACCGCTGTGAGAGTCACCCCTGCGCACACTGCAGCGACCGCGGAGGAGGTCGTTAAAACTCTACGGGAGAAATCCGAGGATGCTGACTCGGTCGCCACTGTCTCGCAGCATCCGCCACCGAAGAAAAGAACCAGCGTGGTAGCCCCGACCAGCGGTGGTGGTGGACTGTCTCGCACGCTTACGACAGGCCCGGATGGATCCGTTGACGAGGGTTCCGGACGTCCCGCTTCAAGAAAAGGCAGAGGTAAGCCAGGCGAGGAGACTTGGTGTGTGGGAGGAGGTGTCGGGAAGGCATGGCCTAGCAAGTCCGCGGAGTGTGGAGGCTCCGTTTCCACAAAGGGCTACATACCTGCGGAGGAGTGTGACACCTCCGACCTGGAATTGCTCTCGGATCTGGGAGATGATGCCATCATAGATGATCTGTTTGCCAAGAAAGGCTGGGACAAGGTACCGCTTGCTTCATTCTGCAGACCTCGGAATTCACCCATGTCAACAGGGGAAAGTACACCCCGAGTGGAGGCGTTAATGCCTGAAGAAGGGTCCCGTCCCCAGCTTGTCCCTGGATCCCCGGCGCAACCTGCATCTGATGCTGGGGTACAGAGACTGTTGCTGCGGGCACCGATGCCCAGATTGGAGGTGGTCAAAGCGCCTCGTCACCCAGAATCAATAGTTTTGCCTGGTGAAGGAGACAGAGCTACTATGCCTCCTTTGGCGAGACTACAACGCCTATTTGGCCAAGAGGTTGCAGAGGAGTACGGATGGGAGTATCCCTACTTATCGAAGGACTTGCTTTATGAGGTGGAGGTGTACAGGGAGCGCTGGTACAATGACTTTGTGTGGACCCATATTAAAGTTCTGCACACCCGCAGGTACCTGCCATGCTCTCCCACTGCTTCACAACGTTTCAAAGATTGCAAGGCCGACTGGATGTTAGGACGACACATCCATGCAGATAAAGTGTTGATCCGACGCAAAGAAGGCGAAGATGTGGAGTATCATCTGGAGACCTTAGATCAGCACTTGAAGCCACTGATTCTGCCGCATCCCCTCTTTTACCTATAGGAGAGAAAGACTCCGCTCTTATCATGTTGCTGAACTTTTTGGGGCAGTTGTTTTGTGTGTGCCCAAAGGAATGAGGAACTATTCCTGTTGTTTTTTTCATCTTCCTGCAAAGAGATCACAGACTCTGGGGTAGATAGGGCCAAAGAAGAAGAAGCTCCACGAGTGCAGTACCGCGAGGCTGTCACCAGGTGGCAGTCTTGCTCAACGTATTTTTTTTACACTTTTCATGCACTCACTCTTTGGAGGAAAGGAATTTCTTCTCTGAGAAGTTTCTTTTCTTCTTACACGAATACATGTGTCAGGGTTTGTGTGTTAGTTTTATTTTTTTTCCCTCTGCAGGAGAGCATCCCGGCAAGATTATGGAACCTGGGGGTTGGTTCTTAGTCAGGATGGGAGGGAAAAGTATAATGTTGAATTCATGTTGGATGTGTTGTTCTTCACTCCTCTTTTGTTACAGGGGCTCAGACACAACTTCTTTGTTAGGATAGTTTTCCTAAAAATTTTTGTTTTTCCAATTTGTTAGTTGGTTTCTGGACTGGATTATGTCAGCCGGAGAGGGCATGATTCACTCCAGACACTGGGGACCAGTGTCAAATGACAGGGGGGAGAATGTAGCGAGTACTTACTTTCCCGGGGTAATTTTTGAATTTTTCAGTGACACCAGTGGTGTGTTCACGGCGGCCCACCGGGTGGCGCTGTCACCATGGGCTGACGGACGGATATCGCTGTGTGCTGAGCCTCCTTTTTCTCCTCTCTCGGCAGTGGTATGGTGGGGCGGGGAACCCGCCGTGCTTGCTGGAAGAGGGTATAAAGGGGCCGGCCATCTTGGTCACGGGGTCTTAGTCCCAGGCACCTTCAGCCTGCGGACGGTGGTTCGTGTCCGTCCTCTAGGCGGCCTAGGCCTAGAGGACCACCGGAGATCGTGTTCCACCTCAGGCACCTTTAGTCCTGGGGTGAGGTACTTGGATGGAGGTCCGGAGCTCAGTGCCCAACACTGAGTTCCGCGAGGGAAGGATCCTAAGGCACTCCGGGGATGGATGCTTGAATCCGAGGTGGGCGTAATGGACCGGGAAGAGCTCCTCATCTGAAGACCCGGTGCAGCAGACTGCCGGTGACGGGTGAGTCTCTTGTCTGAGACCGTCCGGAAGGAGAATTTCCCTCGTGTGGAGACCATAGCCCACTCTCAGGGAGGAGAGTGGAGGATCGAATTTGTGTCTGGGCCTATTCGCACCCACATCTCCTTTTCTGTTCTATAGCCAAGGGAGTCCATGTTATGTTCTACAATAAAAGTGAGTTGGACGTTAATGACGTGGGGCTCAATTTCTGGCAGACGAGGTTCACGGAGACTCTCGGAGGGAGGATCCAGATGCACAGCACAGACCCGAAGGTAAAAACAACAGAGACATTGCTGATACCACATCACACCTGTGGTAGAAGTCTGGCGTAGCTCACCCTCTCCCTCCCCTATCATACCCCTAGACCAGAGACAGTGCGAGCTGAACTTTAATAGAGGGGACTGGGGAGAGGGTGTCCGCTACACATGTACAGCGATACCCCCAGCTAAGAGGGCTGCTGGTATATTTTGGGCCCTGTAGTGCACCGCTGTCAACCCCTGGCAATCGGCTCTACCCTTCCTTGGCACAGTTAGTAGGGGATGATAGGATTGTGTGGCCTGCAACTCACGGTGACACAATCCTATTGCAAGAGCACACAGCAATAAATCACTACTATATTTAATCGGCACTTCTGCTAAGTAAATGACACCAACACCAGTATACTTTACCCTTCTGTATTTACTCAAATTAGTGGATAAGCAAAAGAACAACAGTGTACATGTCATGTGCAGAGCCCTGCAATAAAACAGTATTTAAATGAGCAGACAGGTATTCAGTATATTTGTAACCCGCACTGTCCCCGCTGCAGCTATTCTCCCTTGTGGACAAGATGGCGCCCCGCAATGTCTACGCTACCCAGTCAGGCCTGACTGAACTAAGTGAAAGTCTTGCAGAGAAATCTTCGCTAGCAACGGTGGTGCACTTTGAAGAATAAACTGTAATCCACAAGGGTAACAGGGATACTGTATCTGTCTCTGAGCAGGTGCTCTCTCACCCAACCGGACCAGTCCGTGTCTGTTTCTTCCGCTGCTGTGTCTAAGTACACAGGTCTCTCGACATCCGAGTTTTCGGTCCTCCTGGCAATGATGCAGCAACAATGGAGAGACGTCCCTCAGTTTCCTCGATGAGAGCGGAAGGCTCTTTGGAAAAGGGCCCAGGCTTCGGGCCTAACGTCACAGCAAACTCAGACAGGAGTTCCACTTGCTGGGCGGGCGGTGTCCAAAGAGAAAGATCTCCACTCCGCCTCCTCTTATAAAGTCCACCCCAGCAATCCCTGCGCGGGGCAATGCACCCTGGGTGTCTCAATGTCTACTGGGTAATGTAGTTTCTGCGGGATTGAAGAGCAATACCCCACTACACACTCCCCCCACTTAAAATATTTGGTCCCCAAAGATAACACAAACATTATCTGACAGTAATGCAATTTATGGTGGCAAAAGAACTTGGCAGGGGAACCTCCCACCAAATTTGGTATGGGGGGTTGCTCTGACCACAGGCCACATTAACAGAAGTGACCTGCCTAACTGTGCCAGAGAGCGAGCTGGGGTTGCCCTCCACCAAATGCACAGTGGAGGGGCCAGTTTTTTGTATTGTCCTTCTGGCTGTCGCCACAGTATCCTCAGAGCTTTCTCCCATTTGGGTGTATGTCAACCTCCGAGCAGGGCGGATAAGTCTCTTCACTCTCTGCTCCCTGGGAGTTACTGGCTCCGGTAGTGTAGGTATTTCTACTAAGGCAGGTGTGGGAGGATTTTCTGCTTCCAGGACATCTGACTCAGGTGCAGGAAGGTACAGAGAGTTCCTTGGATCTTCATCTGGGACAAATTCCAATGCGTCTTCCCACTCATCACTCGGAACATTGGATGGGATAAATTCAGCAGCTTCTGTATTCAAAGTGTCACTTATGGAGAGGTCAAAGGATGAAGGATCCACCATCAGGGGTTCAGGTGCCTGGGACGGCCACAGCCAGCTGGGATCTACTTCCTCCTCCTCACTTTGGTCAGAAGTTTCTTCCTCCCTTAATAGAGTTGTTTGGGACCTGGTGTTGGGTCTAGGCGTATGTGGGGTGGAAGGTAGCTCAGGGGGATCCAGAGTAGGAGGCATCCTGACAGCCTCAGAAAGGGGTAGCAGATGGTTCCTGTGCCAGGTCTTCAGTGGGCCCTCTTTTCCTTCAGGCTTCAGCTGGTACACTGGCAAGCCAGGCAGCTTCTTGTAAATTACATAGGGCTCGGACTTCCATCTGTCTGCCAGCTTGTGTTTCCCTGGAACACCTAGATTTCTCAGCAACACTCTGTCTCCGGGCTGCAAATCTTGGAATCCGGACCTTGAGATCAAAGTTTTGTTTATTCCGGGCTCCCCTCTGGTCAGAAGTTGATTGGGCCATCTCATAGGCCAACCTTAAGCTCTTCCGCAACCTGTCCACGTATCCCTTGTGTGAGGTAGCTGATGTATGGTCTGTTGAGATGCCAAAGGCCAGATCTATGGGTAGTCTTGCTTCCCTGCCAAACATAAGTCTATAAGGGGAATACCCTGTGACATCACTGGTCATGCTATTGTATGCGTGTACGATGGCAGCTATGTGCTTCCCTCAATGTGGCTTTTCCTCGCTGTTCAGAGTCCCCAACATATTTAGTAAAGTCCTGTTGAATCTTTCTGGTTGGGCATCACCTTGGGGGTGATAAGGGGTAGTACGAGTCTTCTTTATGCCCAAAGAGTCTAACAACTTCCGGATCAGTCGGCTCTCAAAGTCTCTCCCTTGATCCGAATGAAGGCGTTGAGGTAACCCGTAATGCACAAAGTACTTCTCTACCAGGATTTTGGCTACAGTGGAGGCTTTCTGGTCTTTAGTTGGAAAGGCCTGGGCATAACGGGTGAAATGGTCGGTTACCACCAGAACATTTCCATGTCCACTCAAGTCAGGTTCCAGGCAAAGTAAGTCAATGCATACCAAGTCCAAGGGTCCTTGACTCTGCAGGTGGCCCATTGGAGCAGCTTGACGTGGCAATGTCTTCCTCTGAATGCAGCGAGCGCATGAGTGACAATATTCCTCCATTTCAGCTCGCATTCAAGGCCAATAAAACCTACTTCTTACAAGCTGAAAGGTTCTTTCGGCTCCCAAGTGGCCATGGTTGTCATGTAGGGCAGATAAGACAGTCTTTCAATGTTTTTCTGGCAAGAACAGTTGCCACTTATCCTCCAGGTCATCAGAGGGGCCCCTTCGGTAGACCACCCCTTGATGCACCTGTAACTTGTCCCATTCTTTGTGGACTAATCAAGCCTCCTCGGAGGGATCCTGTAAGAGCCTGGCCGGATCCTGATCTTCCAGAGCTTCCAAGGCTAATCTTCCTGAAGGGTCTTCCAATTGGTCCCGCCTTATGTCTTTCTTGGACAGTTTTGGCAAGTTGTCTTCGCCAATCTGGGTCACATCACAATAGCATTTGGGCACCCCCACCACCGAAACTCCAATCTCTTCTGCCCAGGATCCGCCACTAGCTTGAAGCTGTGCTCCCTGACACAAAGCCCGCACCCTATCTGGGGCCACCTGGGTCCAGTCTTCCTCAGGGCAAGTGGGGGTATGAGACCTTCTGGACAACGCATCAGCATCTCGGTTCCCAGCTCCCGGCCTATGCTTGAGGCTAAAGTTAAATCCAGAGAGGGCTGCCAACCAACGGTGGCCGGTGGCATCCAGCTTGGCTGTGGTGAAAAGATAAGTAAGTGGGTTGTTGTCTGTCTTTACAGTAAAGTCGGCTCCATACAGGTAGTCTTTGAGCTTGTCCACCACTGCCCATTTTAGGGCCAGGAACTCCAACTTGTGGGTGGGGTAATTCTTTTCCACTGGTGTTAGACTCCTACTCACATAGGCGACTGGCTTCAGCTGTCCTTCATACTCCTGGTATAGCACGCCTCCCAGACCATCATGGCTGGCATCCACATGTAGTTCGTATGGTCTCTTGGTGTCAGCATAGGCCAAGACCGGTAGAGTGGTCAGACTTTTCTTCAGCATCTTGAACGTCTCTTCACACTTCTCTGTCCACTGATCTTCCACGGACTCTCCGGGCTTCCTGGGGCCAGTATCATCCTCCTCTCCTTCTGTCTTCAGTAGCTCGTTCAGGGGTCTGGCAATTCTTGCAAACCCTTCCACAAATCTGCGGTAGTAGGAGCAGAACCCCAGGAAGGATCTGAGCTCAGTCACTGTAGTTGGTCGGGGCCAGGAGGTAACTGCTTCCAGCTTGTCAGGGTCTGTAGACACTCCCTCTTCAGACACTACACAGATGGCCCTTGTGTAGACTCCCTCCACTTGAATAGGGACCACAGGGGAGGTTCTCACCAACTTGGCTGGAAAACTCTTCTGGGGGGCCTCTTTCTTTGAACTTAGGGCTTTTCCCTTTGGGGTTTTCTTTTTTTTCCATTTCTTTCTGGATCTCAATCCCTGTTGGGCCTGGTATGCACTGACTTCCTGCAGATTGTTAGATCTTAACTCCTGACAAGTGGTATTGAGTATTTTAGGTGGGGCATTGTTTCCCTTCTCTTCCTTCACTTCCGGCTTTAGGATCTGGTTGGAGCTTTCTGTAAATAATGAGCGCCCGGCTGACTCCTTCACCGGGGCCCTCTGAAGTTTTCCGCCGGCTGGTGGTAAGTGCCTCGGTTCTTCCTTGGACTGGGGCACACTCTTCCAAAGTGGCCGACGACTCCACAATTGAAACAGACAGTTCCTCTTCTCCACTGCGGGGAGGTTGGAGTTGAGACACTCTGGCCGTGGTTCATTCCTGGTCTCCTCTTGTTCTTTGGCTCCTGAGTTCTTAGCCAGTAGAGAGGTCAAAAGATCCAGCACTTGAGTCATCTGGGACTTCAGGGTCTCTACTTCTGAGTCTCGTTCAGTGGCTGTTGCTGATCTGACTCCCACTGAGGGGAGGAAAGTAGTCTTCTCAACTGCCTGTTGGTCCTTTAACAGGGCTTCTTCATCCCTTATGATCCGCACAAGGTCTGGGTAACTCAAATCCATGACTCCTTCAGAGGTCTTCAAGTGGAGCCAAACTGGATCCAAACGCAAAGCTCCTCTCAGGATCTGCTTCATCCTAGTCACGTCTATGACTTGAGGCAGCATTCCCTTTTTAAGGACAATTTGGCACATTCTATTCAGCCTCCGGACATATTCGGATAATCTTTCTCCAGGCTGTTGAAGGGTATGTTCGAACTGGTACATCAGTTCAGTCACTTTTTCCAGCTGGCCAAATTCCTCCTGCAACATAGCCAGATAACCCATTGCAGTACAAGCAGCATTGCTGAACCTAAGATTCTTCACACCTTCAGCAACAGTACCCTTCAAACTTTCACTTATGCGCTGCTTCTTCTGCGCTTCGGGTATTTCCCATCCTTCTATGGCCTGCATTGCCTGCTCAATCCAGGTGTCAAAGTCTTCTTCCCCGACTGGCACAGGTTGCTTCCCTGAGAAGATCCGGAGCTTCCGGTACCGGGTTTCTACGTGCACCGTATTGCTTTTCTGGCACTTAGTAACAAAATCTCCCAGAGCATTCAGTAATTCCGGTCCTATAGCAGCCAGAGGCGTCCCCGGGGTCATCATTTCCTGGGAGCTTTCTACTTTGGGGAAAAGCAGTGGGGATGATGGCGGGGAGATCTGTGGAGAATCCTTCTTGACGGCCCTCGTATGAACTAAAGTCTTCCAGTACTTCTCCTCTCCATTCCACTAGTGCGTATGTGCACGAGATATCTGGCCTTATATCCATCACCCATGCTTTCTGGCTCGAAGACAGCGACATTATGAGCTGCTTTGCAAAGGGAAAGCGATACCGGCTGTGGATAAGAGTGCTGCACACCCCTGATAGAACTTTGAAAAAGGAAAGAATACCCCTAGGGGCTTTGAATTGCAGCAATGAGTAAAAATAATCATAAAATGAAATTCGTAAAAAATTTAGGAATTTTATTGAAGTAATACAAAACAAGTATATGAAGTGGGAACAGCCGTCTGATAGGAATCAGGACATGAGCTCAATAGGACATTATGAGCTGCTTTATCTCTTCTTCTTGCCAGATCCCCCCCGGAAGTTCAATAACTACCGCCTCGGTTGAATCGGCGCCAACCGCTGCGCACCACTGTGTCATCACTAGTGGGTCCATGCTGTTACTTCTGACCGGCTTGATTGCAGCGTGCAGTATACAGGAATCCTGGACTCGAGCCCCCACATATAGCGATACCCCCAGCTAAGAGGACTGCTGGTATATTTTGGGCCCTGTAGTGCACCGCTGTCAACCCCTGGCAATCGGCTCTACCCTCCCTTGGCACAGTTAGTAGGGGATGATAGGATTGTGTGGCCTGCAACTCATGGTGACACAATCCTATGGCAAGAGCACACAGCAATAAATCACTACTATATTTAACCGGCACTTCTGCTAAGTAAATTACACCAACACCAGTATACTTTACCCTTATGTATTTACTCAAATTAGTGGGTAAGAAAAAGAACAACAGTGTACATGTCATGTGCAGAGCCCTGCAATAAAAAAGTATTTAAATGAGCAGACAAATATACAGTATATTTGTAACCCGCACTGTCCCCACTGCAGCTATTCTCCCTCGTGGACAAGATGGCGCCCCGCAATGTCTACGCTACCCAGTCAGGCCTGACTGAACTAAGTGAAAGTCTTGCAGAGAAATCTTCGCTAGCAGTGGTGGTGCACTTTGAAGAATAAACTGTAATCCACAAGGGTAACAGGGATACTGTATCTGTCTCTGAGCAGGTGCTCTCTCACCCAACCGGACCAGTCCGTGTCCGTTTCTTCCGCTGCTGTGTCTAAGTACACAGGTCTCTCGACATCCGAGTCTTCGGTCCTCCTGGCAACGATGCAGCAACAATGGAGAGACATCCCTCAGGTTCCTCGATGAGAGCGGAAGGCTCTTTGGAAAAGGGCCCAGGCTTCGGGCCTAACGTCACAGCAAACTCAGACAGGAGTTCCACTTGCTGGGCGGGCGGTGTCCAAAGAGAAAGATCTCCACTCCGCCTCCTCTTATAAAGTCCACCCCAGCAGTCCCTGCGCGGGGAAATGCCCCCTGGGTGTCTCAATGTCTACTGGGTAATGTAGTTTCTGCGGGATTGAAGAGCAATACCCCGCTACACATGTATAGATGTTTTTCAGTCAGCTCTGCGGGCTATTGTATGCTGACAGCCAGCACTGCTGGCTGTTCGGCCAACACATTTCCACCCGGTGCCTTTAACAAAAGTTGATTGGAAAAGCAGCTTTTCTTGCTCATACATCACGGGACACAGAGCTCTGTTAATTACTTAGTGGGTTAGATAGTCACTCACCATCAGGTGATTGGACACTGGCAACCCTCAATTACAAGGCCAGATCCTCCCCTATATAGCCCCTCCCATATGGAGAGTACCTCAGTTTTTTCGCCAGTGTCTAAGGTGGTTGGTCACGATTAAGGATGTGCTAAGAAGAAAGCTCTGTTTGAAGGTCCCTGCGGGGGTCTAGGAGCTACATTACCGGATCCATCCGCGAGGCGGCTAATTTAAAGCCCAGGACGCCAAGGATCTGTAAGCAGTGGGACACAGAGCTGTGGGCACATAAGCATCTTGGTGGTTCGGATCCAGGCAAACCTAAGTCACCTACTCAGCATCAGGTTGTGCAGACTAAGCAAATATTACTATTGTAAAACTAGGCACAACAGTGAATGCGTTTGTAATAGTACCTCTGCTGTGTCAGCTTAGGACTATATCTCCCCATAAGAGGACTTCAGGAGCAGGTAGAAAAGGCACTAAGAGGTCACCGCCCGGATCTTGGGGCTCTGGACGTGCCTGTAGGATGCCATCCCCCCCTGAGAGACTGGAGGCAGCCGCACAGGATGAGCCATTGCCCCTGTCAGGCTTTTCAGCCTCTCCTAATATTGCAGCCCCTATATATGTCACGCTATGACAGCTGCTTTGGGTGGTTTAGAAGGAAGGATTACCGCCTTAATCACAGCATCCTTGAAGAATAGCAGAAAGCGGGTAGGTCCCCTTCCTCTGCTCTGGGCTCCTTATCGGATGATCAGCAGTCTGATAATGATGATATAATATTATCTGGAGACAAGGATCAGGAGCAGTCGGACGATTCAGGGGATGAGGAGAAGCTCTCTTCTACCTCTCAGGCTCTCAAAATGCAGGTGCAATATTATACTGAGATGGTGCGTGCCACATACAAATTGCCCTCTGCTGAGTTAGCTGTGTCCCCTGTTTCCTCCTTGGGGTCTCAGAAATCCCCACAGGCTGCGTATACCTTCCCGATCCATCGGTTGCTGGAAAAGCTGATGTATGATGACTGGGTTTACCCAGATAAGCAATTTTCTCTGCCTAAAAAGTTTTCCCTTCTTTATCCGGTAGAGGAGAAATTCACCAAGAAATGGGGTGTGCCAGCAATAGATGCGGCTATTTCTTGCGTGAATAAAATCTTGACCTGTCTTGTGGACAATGTTCAGGGATTTAGAGATCCAACTGACAGAAGGCTGGAATCTTTATTTAAAGCCTCCTTTGCCATGGCTGCCGCTGTGGTCCAACCTGCAGTTGCAGCAGTTGGTATGGGGGCAGCTGAAGCTTCATGCAAAAGATTTTTAGCTGGGTTCCCGTTTCATGGGGAACGCTTGTTTGGGGATGACCTGGACAAATATATCCAGACGATCACCGGTGACAAGACCACTTTGTTGCCAGTTAAGAAGAAGGGTAAATGTCCCTCATTTAGACGTTCTCTTTCCCCGGCCCCGGGAGCCTCGGCCTCCAGGCAGTACCCACGGCCTCCCCAGTCCAATACAAGAGGAAAGGTCCAAGGCCAAGCCCAAGGGCAAAAAAAATCTTGGGGTCAAAGATCTGCTAAACAGAACCCCAAAGCCTCCTTATGAAGAGATGCCCCCGCTCAACCGTGTGGGGGGAAGGCTTCTGCGATTTGCAGGTGCTTGGCAGGAAGAGATTCGGGACAAATGGGTAACCTCCACGGTATTTCTGGGGTACAAGCTGGAATTTCGGGAGCTTCTGCCATCTTGTTTTGTGGTCAAGGGTTTCCAAGGATCAAGAAAAAAGGAGGCCCTTGCTTCTGGCCTTAGATCGCTTGTCATCCCAAAGGGTAATTATAGAGGTAGCTCCAGAGGAGCAGGGCTCAGGTTTTTACTCAAACCTCTTTACGGTCTCAAAACCAAATGGAGATGTCAGACCCATTCTAGATCTAAAAGACCTGAATCAGTTCTTAAACATTCACTCATTCTGCATGGAGTCAATCCGCTCAGTGGTTTCCACCCTTCAGGAGGGAGAATTCCTGGCATCAATAGACATCAAAGATGCAAATCTACATGTGGCAATTTTTCCCGCTTACCAAAAGTTTCTAAGGTTTGCGGTAGAAAAGCAGCACTTTCAGCTTGTGGCCCTACCTGTTGGTCTAGCTACTTCACCTCGGGTGTTTGCGAAGATTCTAGCCCCGCCCCTGGCAAAATGAAGGTCTCAGGGCATAGCAGTAACGGCTTACCTAGACGATTTGCTGCTAGTAGAATAGTCCATAGCACGCTTAGACCACAATGTGCTCAGCACAGTAAGGTACTTAGAGTACATAGGTTGGGTCCTCAACCTAGAAAAATCCTCCTTACGGCCCCTAAAGAGGCTGGAGTATTTAGGCATGGTCATAGACACAGTCCAAACCAGGGTATTCTTGCCCAAATCTAAGGCCAAAGCCATAAAGGATTTGGTCCAGGTAGTCAAAGCAAGGAAAAATCCTTCCATTCGTCTCTGTATGAGATTATTAGGGAAGATGGTAGCCTCATTCGAGGCTGTTCCTTACGCCCAATTTCACTTGAGACCTTTGCAGAGCAGCATTCTGTCTGCCTGGAACAAAAGAGTCCAAGCCTTGGATCTTCCGATGCGCCTGTCACCAAGGGTACGCCAGAGCCTCAATTGGTGGTTACTAACCAAGAATCAACTGAAAGGGAAATCCTTTATTCCAGTTACTTGGAAAGTCGTAACTACAGTTGTCAGCCTCATAGGCTGGGGAGCAGTTCTGGAAGAAGCTTCGACCCAAGGAAGGTGGTCCAGAACCAAAGGGCTCCTGCCCATCAACATTCTGGAGATTCGGGCAGTTCGTCTGGCCCTCAGGGCCTGGATATACAGGTTGCAAGGCTGTCCTGTTCGGATTCAGTGCGACAATCCTACAGCAGTAGCCTATATCAATCACCAGGGGGGCACCAGGAGTCTGGATGCCCAGAGGGAGGTGAACCACATATTTGTTTGGGCAGAGAGGTATGTTCCTTGCCTATCTGCAGTCTTCATTCCAGGGGTAGAAAATTGGCAGGCGGATTTTCTAAGCCGCCAGCAGCTGTGCTAAGGAGAATGGTTTCTACACCCCACCATATTTCAGGCCATATGCCAGAAATGGGGTACCCCCGATGTAGACCTGCTAGTTTCCATGTTCAACAAGAAGCTGGACAACTTTGTGTCAAGAACAAAGGATCTGTAAGCACTAGGATCAGATGCCTTGACAATTCCTTGGGATCAGTTTTCTCTAATCTATGTGTTCCCTCCAATTCCACTTCTCCCGCAATTCCTTCACAGGGTCAAGAGAGAAGCGAAGCCGATAATTCTGGTGGCCCCGGCCTGGCCCAGACGGTCTTGGTATGCAGAGATCGTAAGAATGGCAGTAGGAAGTCCATGGGTGCTTCCAATACGTCCAGATCTGCTTTCACAGGGACCATTATTCCATCCTTATATATATATAAAATTCCGCACTTAGGATAGTTGAACTGCTGCCTCTCTATATAAAGATTTCGCCTAGGTGAAATCCAGTAAATGGATTAAAAGAAGAAAGGGAAGGTGGCGCTGTTCAGTGGAAAAAACACTTCAGGGGGAGGAGCCCTGTATGTGCAGTGAAATATCTCAGTGAGGTGTTATTTCAACCCAACTATAATTAAAATATCAGTTAAGTAGATGTCACTACCATATACAGCAGGGCAAAAAAGTATTTAGTCAGCCACCAATTGTGCAAGTTCTCCCACTTAAAAAGATGAGAGAGGCTTGTAATTGTTATCATAGGTATACCTCAACTATGAAAGACAAAATGTGGAAAAAAATCCAAACAATCACATTGTCTGATTTGGAAATATTTTTTTTTGCAAATTATGGTGGAAAATAAGTATTTGGTCACCTACAAACAAGCAAGATTTCTGGCTCTCACAGACCTGTATCTTCTTCTTTAAGAGGCTCATCTGTCCTCCACTCATTACCTGTATTAATGGCACCTATTTGAACTTGTTATCAGTATAAAAGACACCTGTCCACAACCTCAAACAGTCACACTCCAAACACCACTATGGTGAAGACCAAAGAGCGGTCGAAGGACACCAGAAACAAAATTGTAGACCTGCACCAGGCTGGGAAGACTGAATCTGCAATAGGCAAGCAGCTTGGTGTGAAGAAATCAACTGTGGGAGCAATAATTAGAAAATGGAAGACATACAAGACCACTGATAATCTCCCTCGATCTGGGGCTCCACGCAAGATCTCACCCCGTGGGGTCAAAATGATCACAAGAACGGTGAGCAAAAATCCCAGAACCACACGGGGAGACCTAGTGAATGACCTGCAGAGAGCTGGGACCAACGTAACAAAGGCTACCATCAGTAACACACTACACCGCAAGGGACTCAGATCCTGCAGTGCCAGACGTGTCCCCCTGCTTAAGCCAGTACATGTCCGGGCCCGTCTGAGGTTTGCTAGAGAGCATTTGGATGATCCAGAAGAGGATTGGGAGAATGTCATATGGTCAGATGAAACCAAAGTACAACTGTTTGGTAGAAACACAACTTGTCATGTTTGGAGGAGAGAGAATGCTGAGTTGCAACCAAAGAACACCATACCTACTGTGAAGCATGGGGGTGGCAACATCATGCTTTGGGGCTGTTTCTCTGCAAAGGGAACAGGACGACTGATCCGTGTACATGAAAGAATGAATGGGGCCATGTATCGTGAGATTTTGAGTGTAAACCTCCTCCCATCAGCAAGGCATTGAAGATGAAACGTGGCTGGGTCTTTCAGCATGACAATGATCCCAAACACACCGCCCGGGAAACGAAGGAGTGGCTTCGTAAGAAGCATTTCAAGGTCCTGGAGTGGCCTAGCCAGTCTCCAGATCTCAACCCCATAGAAAACCTTTGGAGGGAGTTGAAAGCCCGTGTTGCCCAGCGACAGCCCCAAAACATCACTGTTCTAGAGGAGATCTGCATGGAGGAATGGGCCAACATACCAGCAACAGTGTGTGACAACCTTGTGAAGACTTACAGAAAACATTAGACCTCTGTCATTGCCAATAAAGGATATATAACAAAGTATTGAGATGAACTTTTGATATTGACCAAATACTTATTTTCCACCATAATTTGCAAAAAAAAATCTTTCCAAATCAGACAATGTGATTGTCTGGATTTGTTCCCACATTTTGTCTCTCATAGTTGAAGTATACCTATGATGACAATTACAGGCCTCTCTCATCTTTTTAGGTGGGAGAACTTGCACAATTGGTGGCTGACTAAATACTTTTTTGCCCCACTGTATGTTGTATAAGTCTCAAAAAAGTGACAGTGCTATAAAAGTGTTAAAGAAAACGTCAGTATAAATACTCATTGTTATATGCTCCCAATAAATAAATAAAAGTGGATCAACTGTAAGAAATGAATATAAGAAGATTCCCATAGCGTGATATTGCAACAAGCTAGGTTTTATTTAAAAAAGTTTTGTTTTAAAATCAAAGAGCTCCAGTGCTCTGCTAGATAATACAAACAAGGAAGCCACGCTCTCTATGTGTTGAGCGTGCGTTCCACGGATGGTGTATCAAAAACCGGAAGTGGCGTATTTGCGTAACAAGTTGGTCCCAACTTACGCGTTTCGTCTTACAGACGTTATCTGCCCTCTATATCTGTTTTTTTGTCTATTAATGTGCAGGGAATTCGTCTTGAAACCAATATAGAAACCCCTCTTGATTTAGCTGCCCTATTAAGTGAATGATATGCATAGGGGTAGAAGTTGTTCTTAAGAATTGGTACCTTACCCGCTCTGAAATGTTTTTCCTGAATATATGCCACATCCGAGTGTGAGCGTTTCAAATCTTGCATTAAAATCTTCCTTTTTTCCGGTACATTAAGCCCCTTCGCGTTTAGAGAAGTGACCTTTAAAACCTCCATCTCTCCTACCAAAAAGCAAAAAAAAAAAGGAAAGAAAAATGAACGATAATGTCACGTATTAAATAAGACCAGAACTATGTGGACTGCAACAGAGGAAACCCAAATGTGTGTAAGTGAAATATAATGATTTATTAAAGATAAGTGAAATAATATAGATACAACCACCTCCAATACCACACAGTGCACAACAACCAATACCAAACAGAACCTACAAATAATAACAGTAACAGACAAATATGTACAAGTAATGGGGAAAACCAGAATCATAAACAGGGCCAGGCCAGGGTTGTCAACGGGAGATCAGCAGCTGGGGAAAGGGCAAACAAATAGGACAAGGAGAGGATGGATGGATCACAGGAGGGACGGGTACAGGTACAAGGCTCAGGGTTCAGGTAACAGATAGGAACAGGATCAGGTACAAATACAGAGCTTCTCAGGTTCAGGGTGCAAGGAGAGATACCAAGGCAAAGTAAGAGTGTGTCTGCCAGGTATTTATACACATCTCCTGCAATCAGACTCAAGTGATGCCTAATTGCAGGAGTTGATGTCGGCCCCACACTGCCAGGAACCACCCGCTGGTGGATACCAGTACTGCGGCCCAAAGATCACATAATACCATTACAAGGGGAAAGCTCCCCTGGCAGTTCCAGACTACCAGGAGACACCTGCTGGTGGACCACAGTACTGCACGCCAAGTATCAGGCAGTGTCACCAGCGGATGGAACCTTCCCTGACAGATAAGAAGAAAAGAAGAAAAAGGGTTCTAATAACCCTAATGTGTTAAGTGGGGTATACACCCCCCCGTATCACCCTCCGACAGATGAAGGGATATAAGAATATCTTTCTTAACGCACTCAACTCCCCCTACTCTAAGTGAGTACTAACCTATTGTGGGGGATTGATTGCACATGAACCAGGGAGGGGAGCTCCCGGACCTCCCTCCTGCTCCTGTTCCTTATATCTTCGCCTCAATATGTGTTTATATCTCTATACATAATCATTTATTCTCTATACATTTATAGTCTCAACCGTTCTATTTTATAAATTTCTTGCCCATTGCTCTATGGGAATCTTCTTATATTAATTTCTATGTGGATACCTGGCCGGAGCTTGCACCGCAGAGAAAGATTCAGTAGGAATTTTTTCCACCTCCTTACCCGTGGATGGATCTTCTTACCTGGATGTGAGGAGGATACCGTGAACGAGGGATATTTCGGTTTAGAGTGGATTCCTGCTGAATGCTTTTACCCCTGCAGGGGTGAAGCGCTCTGGTGAGTGGGAGCACGGAACAGTCACTACAAGCAATTATTGTCACAAATTAATTTTGCACAGACTGTCACAAAATTTGGATGAAGCGCATGTCACTTTGGATTCTCCTGTGGACTTTCTTATAGTTGATTCATTTTCATTTTTTTTTGAGAGCATATATGAATGAGTTGAAGCATGAATCAAGTTTGCACAAACTGTCACTAATTTGGAAGAAACACATGTCACTTTGGATTTTTCTGTGATCCACTTTTATTTATTTATTGGGAGCATATAACAATGAGTATTTATACTGATGTTTTCTTTAACACTTTTATAGCACTGTCACTTTTTTGAGACTTATATACAACATATATGGTAGTGACATCTACTTACCTGATATTTTAATTATATTTGGGGTGAAATAACACCTCACTGAGATATTTCATTGCACATACAGGGCTCCTCGCCTCAAAGTGTTTTTTCCACTGAACAGCGCCACCCTCCCTTTCTTCTTTTAATGAATATTCCATCCTTCCTTACGAAGTCTGAATTTGACGGTCTGGCTGTTGAGACCCACATCCTGAAGAGCCGTGGGCTCTCGGGTCCAGTCCTATCCACTCTGGTTAATGCTAGGAAGCCGGCCTCCAGGCTCATCTATTACAGAATCTGGAAGGCATATGTTTCCTGGTGTGAATCCAGGGGTTGGCACCCTAGAAGGTACGCCATTAGCAGAATTCTTGCCTTTCTTCAAATAGGAGTAGAAATTAAGCTGGCCTTGAGCACTATCAAGGGTCAGATCTGGGCCTTGTCGGTGTTCTTTCAAAAACCGCTTGCCTCTCATTCCCTGGTCTGGGCTTTTATTCAGGGGGCTCTGCGCTTGAATACGCCGGTTAAGCCACCCGTGTGCCCATGGGATTTGAATTTGATTTTGTCTGTTTTACAAAAGCAGCCCTTTGAACCATTGCACCATTCTTCTTTGATTCTTTTAACCAAGAAGTTGGTTTTTCTTGTGGCCATATCCTCTGCTAGGAGGGTATCAGAGTTAGCGGCTCTTTCATGTAAAGAGCCATATTTAATTATTCACAAAGACAGGGTGGTATTGCGGCCTCACCCGTCTTTTTTGCCTAGAGTGGTATCAGGATTCCATCTGAACCAAGATGTGGTCCTACCATCCTTTTTTCCAGATCCGCAGTCAGCGGAGGAAAGATTGTTACACTCTTTAGATGTTGTAAGAGCTGTCAAAATCTATCTAAAGGCGACAGCTCAGATACGAAAAACTGATTTTCTGTTTATACTGCCAGAGGGCCCCAAGAAGGACCAGGCAGCATCGAAGTCCACTATCGCTAGGTGGATTCGACAGGTTTTTGTTCAGGCTTATGTTTTAAGGAAGAAAATTCCTCCTTTTCATGTAAGAGCGCACTTGAGCAGTTAGTGCTTCATGGGCAGTGCATCACCAGGCCTCCATGGCTCAGATCTGAAAGGCTGTAACTTGGTCTTCGCCGGTCCATACATTCACTAGATTCTATCAGGTGGATGTAAAAGGGCATGAGGAGGCTGCTTTCGGGCGCAGTGTACTGCAGGCAGCAGTATAGGTCCTCACGTCCGATGGCGGTCTCTTTTTTGATCTGTGTCTCCCTCCCCTAAATTTGGGCATTGCTCTGGGACATCCCACTAAGTAATTAACAGAGCTCTGTGTCCCATGATGTTTTATCAAGAAAATAGGATTTTTTTAAAAAAAGCTTACCTGTAAAATCCTTTTTTTGGGAGTACATCACGGGACACAGAGTTCCCCACCCCTCTTAGCGATTTATGTATATAAGTTGGGATACTTATTGCTTTGCTACAAAACTGAGGTACTCTCCATATGGGAGGGGTTATATAGGGGAGGAACTCGCCTTGTAATTAGGGTTGCCAGTGTCCAATCACCTGATGGTGACTATATAACCCACAAAGTAATTAACAGAGCTCTGTGTCCTGTGATGTACTCCCAAGAAAAGGATTTTACAGGTAAGTTGTTTTAAAAAATCCTATTTTTTTGATCCGGATGTTGCCAACAGAGCCACCCATGATAAATCATTTGAAATTGGATGTCCATATGGCTAGTTTTAGGCTTCCTACCCTGATGCTATTGTTTGATAGTAATTTGTTTTCCCATATACATCTATGAAGAAAAATGTATGTGTGTATATATATATATATATATATATATATATATATATATATATATATAACTGTGTATATCAAGCGTGTGATTTTAACTGCCTTCAGGGGCTCTGTAAGAGAGATTTCCCCTCACTTCCTGTCCTGCAGACAACCGTTTCTCCAGAGGGGAATTGAGATCAAATCTACAACAGAGGCACAGGCAGAAATATAAATCTGGCAGGTTCTCTCTAACCTTTTGCTATGGAAAAAAAAAAGGACAGGAAAAGCTGAATAGACATAGTCATCCACCAATCCCATTAACTACAACAGCTGCACAGTTCACCTAATGCTGCTGCCGAGAATTGTCATTAATGACAGATAATACAAGTAACTACTTTATACAATGCAGGACCAATTCTATAAGGAGATGGCTAACCCTTTGTGATTACACTAAATGTATGGATGTAGGAATCTGGAAAAAATTGCATTTCACTTTGTACCAACAAAAGACAACAAAGTGGCCACTTTTCTCCTGGTAACAAGCTATTTGGCTGGACTGATTGGTTCCATGTTCTCTGAACAGCTCCCTGCATTATATATCAGCTCTACATAAGTACATGTAATAACTAAAATATAAAGAGGCTAGATAGATAGATAGATAGATACTTTAAAAAAAAAATAATAATAATTTGGATGCATTTAAAGAGTAACTCCACTTTTGCGGAGAAAAAAACATTCCCCTCTGGGTGATCTCTGTACATTGCAGGGATTAATAAACTTTGTTGCAGATTCCTACCTTTTGTTATTCTGAAGAAATAGCTGTTTGTTTGTCAGTGTCCATGTGCGAAGTGAATGTGTATGAGTGATTTTATAATTATCAATCAGCTGCTGCTCCTGACAGCCTCTAATGAGGAAAGTGGCAGGGTCTGCATCCCTTTAGATGTGATTTTCCTTCCTTTGGGAGTATCTTACCAAAATTAAAATTTTTACTCAATTCTTTATATCATTTAATTGCAATATGACTTGTGTCGCAATTGTATATGTTATATTATTTTTTTGCATTTGCTGTTTTTTTTTCAATGAAAGTGGAGTTACCCTTTAAGGGAAGCTGTTTTATGATAGATAGATAGATCTACAGATAGATAGATAGATTTAAAGATAGATAGATTTAAAGATAGATAGATAGATCTACAGATAAATAGATTTAAAAATAGATAGTGGCGTTACCCTTTAAGGGAAGCTGTTTTATGATAGATAGATTTACAGATAGATAGATAGATAGATAGATAGATAGATAGATAGATAGATAGATAGTGGAGTTATCTTTTAAGGGAAGCTGTTACCTATCTGATAAATATGCTATTAGTGAGGGTAATATAGAAATTTATCGATCATAAAACATCTTCCCTCAAAGGGTAACTCCACTGTCTATCTATCTATCTATCTATTTAAAGTAGAACATCTTCCATAAAATATATCCAAATAAAGTTTATAAAAAAAAGTATCTATGTATCTATTATCTATCGCAGAATAGTTTCCTTTTAAATGAATCCAAATAATTTTTATTCAAAAAATATCTATCTATCTATCTGTAAAACGATTACAGAAAAGACAGATGTATAGATCGAGAGATAGATCATAGATAGATGAAAAGGTAGATATATAGATACTTATTTTTTTAAAATAAAGTTTATTTGGATATATTTGAGGAAAACTGTTCTTCTTTAGATAGATGGAAAGATAGATATATAATTAGATAGATATGCTTATATTGCAGATGGTAGGTACAGTTATTAAAGATAATGGAGAAATAGATTGATTATTAGATAGATATGCTGAAAGATTTTGTAGATTATAGGCACAGATAGATATTGAAGATAATGGAGAAAGATAGATAGATAGATTGATAGATAGACAGACAGACACATGAAAGCCTGGGATTTTTGGCTGACAGCAAGGGAGAATTATGTGCTTATTATTTTCTCAGCTGTTCTCAGACATTTCCACAGGCGGATGGAAGCTGTCTGAGCACTTGCAGTATCTCAGTAGTCTCTCCGCAGCATGCCCTGGCTTGTAAGGAATATCAAGTAATGATGTAAAGGTTACACTGTCATAGCAATCTTTTACCTGCAAGAAAAAAACAGCATAAGGTCAGCAAGTATTTCATTCATTAAAAACGAATTAACTCCATGACGAAATGTTGACATGTGTGTGTTTTGTACAATGAAGTAAATATTGGCAATTCTTAGGTCAGTGAAAAATAATAGATATGGTGGGCTAAAATGAACAAAACGTAAATATATTGTATCTACTGCAGAGAGGATCCAGGTATGAGCTGCTTCGCATCCAACCTGCCCATTTTGGTACTGTCCACAACCCTCTCAGTAAACATTGTCCTCTTGGGACACAAATATTGTGATAGACTGTCTTACCAATCTGCCGTCACCCTGAAAAGCAATCTGTGGTGGATCCCCTTCCAGTGTGTGTTTGACATTCAACGAGGAAGTGAAATGTTGACTGCTTACCTCCTACTTTAGTCCTCCAAATGCATTGCATGCAGTTGGAGGGTGGTTGCGGGCCTTGCGGCATGCCCCCTTTCGCCTGGATGGGTCACGCCTTGCAGTGGTACTGCCTGCAGAAAGCAATGTGGCATTTAAATTTTGCCACGGCATGGGTACAGCCCATGAGTGGCTGCATTTATGGGATTAGGGTGGTCGGAGAAGCGGTAAAACTGAGGCTGAACTTCCTGCTTTTACTGTCTCCCAGCTGCCCATGTAAACAAACCCTAACATCTTTTGTTTTTCAGATAGTCTTAATTTTTTTTTTAATCAGATTTTATTTTCCATTTTTTTATACCACAACATGTACACAAAAACAAACAACAGAGAAAAGAAAAAAAAAAACAAACATACGACAGACATACCTCCGAACTTAATCCCGTATCCATATTATCAAGCCACGGCTTCCAAATAATGTCAAACCTCTTAGATGAGTTCCTCATAAAGAAAATATGCCTCTCATTGGAAATGCATCTATTCAGATTGAATATCCAATCAGATATAGTCGGAGGGTGAGGGGAGGTCCACTGAATGTCAATTTGTCTCCGAGCTACAAAGAGCACCCAAGGAACAGTAAACCACCTTGGTGATTTAACTACTTCAATACTGGGCACTTTTGCCCCCTTCCTTCCCAGACCAGTTTTCAGCTTTCAGCACGCTCGCATTTTCAATGACAATTGCGCGGTCATGCTACGCTGTACCCAAATGACATTTTTTCACACAGAACAAAATAGAGCTTTCTTTTGGTGGCATTTATTCACGACTCCATTTTTTTTTTTTTCGCGATATAAGCAAAAAAAGAGTGGAAATTTGAAAAAAAAACAATATTTTCATCTTTAAAATTTTCTTCCAATAAAATTTAATTTTGTCATAAATTTAAGCCAAAACGTATTCTGCTACATGTCTTTGGTAAAAAAAAATCCGTTAAGTGTATAATAATTGGTTTGTGTGATCACGGACAGATGTACGCAGATGATCATGTACAGATGTGCGCAGGTGATCACGGACATATGTGTGCAGATGATCATTGGGACATATGATTTTACTGTTACATATGTGGGGGACAGGTGTTTTTACTGTGTGGGGACTTGTGTTTTGGGGACTTTGTGTGTTTTACATTGTGTGGGGACACTAGGCTGGTGATCAGTGTGTAAAAAGCTGCAAAAAAGCTGTAAAAAACAGCTCATACTCACTGATCACGGCCTTCTGCAGAGATCCGCTCTCCTCTTCTCACTGACAACTTCCGTGTGAGCAGAGGAGAGCTGATCGCCTAGCAACCGGCTCTCTATTTACATCACATGACGGCTGTGATTGGACACAGTCGTCATGTGATCAGGAGGGCCAATCACAGAGCCCTCCTGCCGATCGGAGATGCGCCGTGTCCTGGTGACACGAGCACATCGGGATTGCGCCGCTGTGAGGGCACGATCCCCCTCCTTCTGAGGGACATTCCTGAACGTCCACTCAGAAGGAGGAAGCGCCCACCCGGCCGTATATGTGCAGTGGCCGGGTGGAAAGTGGTTAAGCACTGAGCTACCAAGATAGCCCCGCAGACATATTAAAGGATCCACTGAAAGATTCAAATCTAAAACCCCATTAAGTGTACCCACAACCTCTTCCCAATACCTCTGGAGTTTGGAGCATCTCCATAGTAAATGTTTTTGAGTCTACAGTTATTTGTGTGTGATTCTTACATCACCTCCTCTGTGCGTTGCCTAAACACCCACCACACATTCCTCTATGATCAAGGTCTTGCTGTCACCATATAATGGGCATGATTGATTGTTGAAGCGGGTTAATTGGAGGCAAACTAACACTCATAAGAACACATTGAGTGTGATGTATTTTATAAGGTGTTGTGGGGACTTTTCATTCTCCAACATTTGGAATTCCTCAGTCTGGCGTGTTCATGTAAATGAACTGCCACATTTGACACCATTTACAACCTGCAAATGATCTCCGCAGAGTATGTCTTCCACACTGCTCCTCCCCCAAACAGATTTTACATCCTCATTCACACTTTATTAAGCCCATCTTCATTCAGACATACTGCCTGGGACAACAAAGGAGACCCAGTGATTTAGCTGCAGGCTAAGACAATCTCCATAGCCGTAAATGCCGAGCAGCAGGTTGTTCCATACAGATGGATTACAAGGTCATTCCATCTGAAAATGGGAGTTCAGTTTTATAAATGGAATCAGGTGGGCCGAGGTATCCACTGGCTTCAAAGCTGACCATAGACATAATATGAGCATCTTCTGATCAAGCTGAACTCCTCATGTCTATGGTACCAGAAGTCAGCCTCTCAATGGAGAAGGATCAATAGGACAGGTTTAGAAACCTTGTTTGGTAGTTACTATTCCCTGTGAGATATAAAGGAGCCAAAGCTCAGACTGTAGTGCTTTCTTCAAATGCAAAAACACAATTGCTTGGCCATTCTCTGCATCCTTGTGTTTGTGAGTAACACACGTTCGGAATTTCCGACAACAAATGTTCAATGTGAGCTTTTGGTCGGATATTCCGACCGTGTGTAGGCTCCATCGGACATTTGCTGTCAGAATTTCCGACAACAAATGATTGAGAGCTGGTTCTCAATTTTTCCAATGGCAAAAGTGTGTGTGTATCCATTTCGGACGCACAAAAATCCTACGCATGCTCGGAATCAATTCGACACATGCTCGGATTCATTTCACTTCATTTTTCTCGGCTCGTTATAGTGTTGTACGTCACCGCGATCTTGGAGATCGGAATTTCTGACAACATTTGTGTGACCATGTGTATGCAAGACAAGATTGAAAATCCGTCGGAAAAAAACCCACGGTTTTGTTGTCGGAATGTCCGATCGTGTGTATGCGGCATGAGGCAGGCCATACACTGGTAGATTTTTGTATGAATATTCATAAGAAAATTCATATGAATATTTTCACTCGATGACTGGGTGAATATTGTTCTAAAATACTTCAAAATTTTGTTTGCTTTTAACATTCAATTTTGGAACAAATGGACTTTCCGAATCGAAAACCACATACATAGTTAGAAATGAGTTAATTCAAGAAAAAAATTCCATTCTGTTCCTTTGAAATTTCTTTGAAAACGAACATCAATTTGACCCCACTAAAGATTAGAGATTTGAGGAACAGTCGAAAGAGGGCAGCTTAAACCAGCAAAGAGCCTTGCCTTAATTACAATATTTCACTATGTGCATTTAGGGCAAAGTGACAGGTTCTCATCTAATTTTATCTATATTTTGGATGCGGTACCCTATCAGGTTAGTCCATAGTCTTCTATAGTGACCTCTATATAAATACTAAAAATATCATTACAATTTAAAGACTGTAAAAGAGCCCAAACAAATGAGTTCAGTATGACCAATAATAACTGTTTTATTATGCATTATAATAATCTGAATTGGAGATTCTCGTGAGATTGTCTTCAAATTTGAAGAGATCTGTTTCCAAAAATTTCACAGGTGCTCAATAAAATTCTGAAAAGTGGTGATTAAAAGACATATGGTTGAAGACTAAATTCTGAATATTTTTCCATGTTTTTGACATGTTAATCAGCTTTGCCTAAAAAATTCACCAATACTTGCCATATTTAAATTGATTAAACATGGTCATTCAACTAAAATAATGTAAACCAGAGAATTCTGAACTGAAATTGTGCCATTTAAATGAAATCCCCCCTTGTAAAGTCACTTCTAACGTATGATCCCCAATACCCCTGTGTACTTTTTTAGTGTCTTGTTTTTTTTTCGGGGTCATATATTTAGGCAACAGCTGAACTGTAAAGCCCACTCTTGGGTCTACATTTATGATTTACGCTGTCAGACTTGAAGGGTGTTTTAGAGAGGTCATCAGAAGGGCAGAAAAAGACACAAGAACATTCTCCACCAATAAAACGCTGTTTGTTTGAGTGAGGGTGGGATTATAAGCCGTAAATTCTCTATGTGACCTGGGCAACACCTTGTTATATACACATACACGCACGTGTGTCCACACACACATACACACACTTCTCCATGTGTCAACCAGCTTCGAGCTTCTTAGCATTCTTCTCTTGCAGTGCTTGACTTTTCATCGCCTTCGTTTGTGTTATTAATTATATGTATAGTACTACCATCTCTCGGAAAACAATGGTATTACATATAATAATAATAATAACATGCTTAACATGCTGGTGCTTAATAAATAAAAGATAACTACTACTACTACTAAAGAATACAATAGTATGGCCAAACCATAAACAGCCATACCAACACACAACAAAAGTGAACGGCCTGCCTTTATTGTTCTATAAATGAGAGAAATAGGGAATATAATGTACGATAATAACAATTATGATAATGCAAAAATTATCAGACTACATAGCAGTGATAATTTACCAAAGGAGTAAAGAAATTTCAATTTGCTAATTGAATGTTCATTTAGCTCAGGAAATAAAGGGCAGCTGTGCTCACCTCCTTTTTATAATATGCAAGCAAAATACTTTTATTCCTTGCACATGATTGGGTGTTCAAAGTGAACAAAGCTTCATCATATTCCTTAAGGTAAGATAACATGTCCTTTGCAAAGTGAACACCAGAGGGAGATTTACTAAAACCGGTGCACACCGAATTTTAGTGCAGCTGTGCATAGTAACCAATCAGCTTCTAACTTCAGCTTGTTCAATTATGCTTTGGCAATAAAACCTGGAAGCTGATTGGTCACTATGCAAAGCTGCACCAGATACTGTGTGCACCAGTTTTAGTAAATTCCCCCCACACTGAGGTTGATATATTAAGGAGTAGAGACTGTTCATATTTCAAAGTGAATGTAAGGTGAAATAAAAGGGAAGCTATTGATAACTTCAATTACCCAGTCATGTACCAAAAAAAAAAAAACATTGCTTGTTTATTTCTCTTGCAAGTAATTGGATATTTAAATTGAGCACAGCCTATTACCTCATGATTTTTATTTATTTTTTTCAAATTAAAAGCCATGTGGATAAGTCAAAAGCATACATGTACTTACATATAAAAGGTATATTTGAATTTAAGTTAACATGTTTAGTTAAAAAAAATATCATTAGTACATTCAGTCTTTGTACTATGTAGAGAATATATCATTTAGCAGCATTGGTATTTTGCTGAAAGTAATATAGAACTTATTTTAATTAAAATTGTATTTTTAAAAATGTATTATATTTATTTATATGGCCTATGAATTATGTATGTACAGTTGTGCACATGTATTTTTTTAATCAAATTTTGCATGTAGTAATTAATTTTTTAATCATTTATTTAGATTGATATTTTATTTTGAATGTCTTTTTGCTAGTTTTTTTATTTCCTAAAACATTATTTTAAAGAAAGGCTGAACACAATGTTTTTTGTTTTTGTTTTAGACATAATATATATATATATATATATATATATATATATATATATATATAAATATAGCCAATTAAAATAACATGAATAGACAACTCAAACAATTTTTTGCAAAATAATAAAGATATTGGGGGAATAACAAAACATAGGTACTAGTCATACGTACGGTTTTTATGTATTGGCTGTCATACTATAAAAAAATATGGAAAATAACTGATGTAGTGGAAGATTTAAAAAAAAAAGACAGCCAAAAATTAGAAGCTTCGACTAACAAGGAAAGTCTGTGTGTGTGTTTATGCATCAACATTGGTTTAGTTAGTTTACAAGCAAATATCTAGGCAGTTTTCCCATCTACATTGATTCAGATTGAAATTGGATGCCAAAGCAATGAGTAGGTGAAAAGCAGATAATAGTAACATAAGATTAAATATATAAAATGTATTATTATTAAATATATAGATTAAATATATACCTACTCGCTTGCATTTATTATTTGTGTACAAAACACAAATAAAAAAAATTTAAAAATTTAAAAAGACATAATCTGTGGAAGAGTAATAGAACAGATAGGTTTGAAACGTTTCTTTTATGGCAAAATTTGTAAGCAGAGAATAAAGCAGACCAAAGCATTTGATAATGATTTTTAATTTCTTGGGTTGTCGCCATTATTGCTAACTATACAGTGCCTCATCTTCCCTGTACGGATATCACTTGAAATAATTGTGAAGTACAGAGCGTAAGAAATCATTTGTGAACACATATTAGTCGCTGAGATTTTGGAGCACTTCACGCTCTTAGAAGGGCAGTTATTGAACCTATCAGTGAAGATTTGCATGTGTCCAGCTTAAAGATATAAATATATATATATCATTTTTTTTATTTATTTTTTACACCAAAACATGCATTGTTTAAAAAAAGGTCCAAAAACCTGTCCCAATATGGTTACATTATAAATGAAAACCAAACTGAAAGAACAAAGAATTATGGAAGCGAGGGTACTCTTTATTTATTTTTTTATTGATTTTACATATTGCATATTATAGATAAGAATGTCGCTTATTGGTGTACACAAGTTTTAAAAAAAACATTGTTTTTAAGTCTTTATTGTATGTAAAGGTGGTGCTTTTATATGTGCTTGTTACACACGTATGCTCATTTTCCTACTTACTAATGACAGTGAATCAGCTTTACTGTTTTCCTCTCTCACTGCAAGTCTACCATTCTGCACAGGCAGTGAAAACATTAAAATCTCCATGTGGCTTATCCTATAGTCTCAGCAGTTTTTGTGCAGGAATACCGAATGCAGCACCTGATCCATAAGGAAGAAATAGAGAATGTAAAAACTAAAAAAAACAAAAGTGCATAACAAGCTAAAGTAATATTAAAGGAACTCTGTTGCTTGCAAAAAATAAAAATAAAAAAAATCTAATAAAGGATGCTTTTTAAAAAAGACACTTAAGCAGGCCATAGATGAGTTAAATACTGAACGAAAATTATTGGTCGTTCGTTTTTTGCATCATTGGTGTGCGACACACGATTAGCGTCTCGCAGTCGAAGGTGCCTGATCCTACATGCAGGATTTTACTTAGATAAATGAAACAAATGATGGCACAATCGTATGCGCCATTTTCGTTTTTCGATCGGCAGAAGGTTCAGTTTACAACTCGTCTATGGCTGGTCTTAGTACTCTCTCTGAGGGTCCTCATTCCACTATCTTCAAGAGCTACAGCAAAATATTTCAGGTGTGTCAGATGCCTGCATTCCTCACTATGCACCTTGGTTTTTTCCAGGGGCCCCGATGTCACTGCTGCGTTCTGTATTGATGTAACAGGAGGAAGGAGGCACAGCACACGGCAGGAGATGCAGGTGTTCCGTCAGATATGGCGACCCCTCAGAATTGGTAACGGAAGTGACGTTCTATCAGCGCCATCTTGCTACACCCCGCACTCCTCCACAGTAACTATACACCAAGAAGAGGGAAAGCGGAAATCTTGTTACAACCACCTGAGTTTTGCATTTCACAGTTATTTTTAACAGTAAACAGAGGTTATACGGTGAAATAGAGTATTTAGAAATCCGACGGACTGTTTAGATGTTGAATTTTAAAAGCAGCGGCCAACCTGCTGATCTCACAGGTTTGCTAATGAGAAAGAACATCACTGCTTTTATAATTCAACATGTAAACAGTTTGAGGGATTTCTAAATACTTTATTTCACCATATATGCTCAGTTTCCTGTTAAAAATAACAGTGAAATGCAAAACTCCGGTGGGTGTAACAAGATGTCTGCTTGCCCCCTTCTTGGTGTATCGTTACTGTGGAGGAGTGCGAGGTGTAGCAAGATGGCAGCGACGAAACGTCACTTCCGTTACCAATTCTGACTGGTCGCCACATCTGACGGATAACACAGGCATCCAAAACACCCCAAAGTGTCAGACGCTGAGGATTCGGCCATAGGTCGCTTTATAGAGAACAATTAAATCAGAATTTGCATCCCACTTTTAGGTAAATTTTACAAAAGCATCAAAATATGCATTGACTGAAATCCAGCTCTAGGTTCCCTTTATCGGTGGCAGTGATGGAGAAGCTTTTGAGAACGTAAAATGTTTCCCTGTAGCGTTCTAGGAGTGTGACACTGGAGAATTCCCACTGACGTCACTTGTGAGACAGCAGTTTCTGACTGTAGAGCAGTGCTCTGAAATCTTGGCTGAGCTCCTGGGAAAATCCAGACCGGCTTTTAGTAATGGGGAATAAAATATGGCTTTCATTAGGTTTCTTTTCTGTTTTAAAATGATTAAACATGCATGTTTTTTCCTGGCATTCGTGCTATTTTCTTATGTTTTATCCATTAACGAGAGAATATATGGGGCCCATGGGTGGAGGATTGAGGCTGTACTGGATATTGCTGGAAGGTGAGTTGGGTGTTGAATTTATAGATATTCACCAGGATGTCCTATACATTTCATTTCCCCTGGTATGTCCTGGGTGGTCCATGTGGTCCTCCAAAATTACCAGGATGTCAAGGAAATTGTCCTGCCCTTGTGATATCCAGAACAGTAGCTCTAAACAATTGGCTGAAACCATGTTTATAATTGTTTGCGTAGACTATTACTCTCAGTGGTGATAACTAACAAATTACTCATATGATTTAACAAGCTTCATGTTACAGGAAAGAACATTTGATCCCAATTAAAGCTTAACTCTGGGCAGATGTAAAAGGCAAAAATGAATGTTGCTCTGTATTATCTAAAGGCCTTTTCCACCTTCAGGCTTCCATTCCTCTCCTATTCTTGTGGAAGGTCCACCCTCATTTTTTTTTTACATTTTTCTTATACTTCCATCTTTTTTTTAGAAGTCTTTAGGCCGGTTATTTGATGTGCAGAGTCCTCTCCTTATCGGCTCTTCTCCATCGCTTGGGTCCTCAATAGTGCGAAGAGCTTTACAGAGAAAACAATGTCAGCACTGTTCTCTGCCTCGTTATACAGCAAGTGCAGTGGTGATCCCCTAAAAAGTGGGCCCATGATGTCCCACTCTCCTAAGAAATGGGTTTAATTGTGCTGGGCATCATTTGTCCTGGAAGAGGAATGGGGTAGGAGTGCAGTGGCTAGCACCTGAAATTTATAGTACACCTGTATTACAGTTAGGGAACTGCATTAAAAAAAAAATGTTTTTAAAGCAGCATAATTACCTGAATGTGATTTTGTATCAGCCACTTGCATTCTCTGTACAGAAGAGCTTAGACTAAAAAAAAAAAAAGTGAAGCATAATCAGGAGGAGCCAATCAGTTCTGCTGTAGTGTTCATGTTCTAACAATGGACAAGCTGATAGGAGGAGAGAGCGGAATAACAAGGAGATGAGCTCACCAGGCTGCTGCTTCTTTCACTGTCCAATCACAGGCTCTGGGAAGGACAAGATCGGAGAGTGTTACTTGAAGTGTTACTAAACCCACAACAGTAAAATCAGTCTGTATGTGCAGTAAAGCATGCTTGTTATACTCACTGTGGAACCTAAGGGGTTAATCCTCTGCATTGTGTAAAAAGGCTGTTTGGTCCTGTCTTCTCTGATCCTTCCCTTCTTCCACAGTCCCCAATCCAGAGCCTAAGGGACAAGTTGCACATGCTCAGTTTGGTGCGCATTGCTAGAGAGTTTTTTTTCCTCAGGGGAGTGCATGTGATCAGCAGAGGGCCGATCAGCACTGTCCAGACAGAGGGTCAGGGGTCATGCAGCCTCATAGGACAATCAGGGTAGAATGAAAACTCCTCCTACAAGCTTTAACCAGACACTGATAGAAGTCACAAGACTACTATATACTGCTAATGAGAAAAGGTAGTTAGCAGTTCATATTTACTAAAATAATTGCATTTCCATGTTCTGTATACTGTGGGAGACCAGATATAGTGAATGCAGGTTCTGGGTTTAGTAATACTTAAATTGATGGGTTTAGCTCCACTTTAAACAGTTTTAAAAAAAACAGTTACATTCCTGGCATGCCAGGAATATAACTGTCACATTTGCTTGTGCTCTCAACCAAACTGTCAAACCATCAAATGGCTGGTGTCATAACTGATCACATGTGCAGCACCATGGCAGTTGAAGATCAAACAGAGGCCAAGATGGCAGCTTCCTTTGTCTCAAAACAATAGAAGGGTGTAGTTCTGCTTTAAATGCAACAGAGAAAAAAACAGATCACCTTACCAGTCAGACATGAATGTGCAAATCTATATAAATATCAGGATGGGATGGACAGAAGTGTTTCTATTTTGGCTGGTATATATATTTCATCTTTGTATTTAACTGCTTGTTGAGTTCAGCTTTAACTAAAATAAAACAATTGCTTTCCCTTCAACATCTCAGTGTGTTTTTTATATCTTGTGTTCTTATTTTCTACATTTTTTCTACCACCTTCTTACTGTTTTGACATGTTGTCTGATTCAATATACATAGAATATTGCCTTTTAATTCAATAAAAAGCAATAACTAAAAAAATAAAAAATTCGCTCCCAGCTGTCCTCTGCTGTATCTCTTCCCCTTCATCATATTTTCTCAATTTGCTGCACAGGAACAGGTATACTGTTAAAGGTAGAATAAAACATCTTGAAACTGTGTTCATTAACCACTTGCCGACCGCTCACGGCATATATACGTCGGCAGAATGGCTCGTACAGGCACAATCACGTACCTGTACATGGCCCTTTAACTGCCGACGTCAGGGTCGCGCTCGCGACACCCCTGCCTTCCCCGTGAGTGGGACCGCGGGTCCCGCGGACTCGATCGCTGCGGGGATCCCCGCGATCGTCTCACGGAGGCTCGGAGCGGGGAGATGTGTGTGTAAACACAACATCTCCCCACTCCTCTACTGACAATGTCAGCAATCTCCGCTCTGTGTAATCAGAGCGGAGATTGGTGACGTGTCAGTCGTAGCCACGCCCCCACATAGTAGTAAACACTCCCCTAGGCACACTCAACCCCTCCAGCGCCCCTAGTGGTTAACCCCTTCACTGCCAGTGTCATTTTCACAGTAACCAGTGCATTTTTATTGCACTGATTGCTGTGAAAATGACAATGGTCCCAAAAATGTGTCAAAAGTGTCCGATGTGTCCGCCATAATGTCGCAGTCACGAAAAAAAAAATCGCTGATCGCCGTTATTACTAGTAAAAAGAAAAAATAAATAATAAAAATGCCTTAAAACTATCCCCTATTTTGTAAACGCTATAATTTTTGCGCAAACCAATCAAACGGTGATTGCGATTTTTTTTACCAAAAATATGTAGAAGAATACGTATCGGCCTAAACTGAGGGAAAAAAATGTTTTTTTATATATTTTTGGGGGATATTTATTATAGCAAAAAGTAAAAAATATGTAATTTTTTTCAAAATTTTCGCTCTATTTTTGTTCATAGCGCAAAAAATAAAAACCGCAGAGGTGATCAAATGCCACCAAAAGAAAGCTATATTTGTGGGAAAAAAAGGACGCCAATTTTGTTTGGGAGCCATGTTGCACGACCGCGCAATTGTCAGTTAAAGCGATGCAGTGCCGAATCGCAAAAAGGGGCCTGGTCATAATAACCCGTATTGGTCCGGGGCTTAAGTGGTTAAGCAGTATAAGTCCCCTATCATTTTTTTGAATTTAGAGTTTTTCCTAAGATTAGCTGTGCAAATTTCTATTGGGTTTTCTCCATATTAAAATGAATTAAACCTGCTACAATCAAATACTATTACTTTTTTTATTAATGTGTAGCACACGGACCTTTTCCTGCCTTTGGCTCACTCGCAGGTCAAGGCACACCGCGCTATATGCCCGTACCATCCTGTTTGAGGAGGTTGAGCGGTGTTAATTTGGGGTCCTGCAGCAAGGTATCCCAGCAGACTGGTTGTCATCTCCTAGAGCAGTGGTCTCCAAACTGCGGCCCGGGGGCCAGATGCGGCCCATTGCTTGCTTTTATCTGGCCCTTGATGGGGCATGATTCCTCCCACTGACACCAACAATGGGGCCCAAAGATATCAATGATGGGGCACAATTCTTCTCAATGACACCAATAATGGGGTGCAATTATTCTCACTAAAACAAACACTGGCCACAGTCTGGCCCTCCTAAAGTCTGAAGGACAGTAAACTGGCCCTTTGTTTAGAAAGTTTGGAGACTCCTGTCCTAGAGTATAGGGAACGATAGCCGCTACTCGATCACGAGTAGGTTTAGCTCACCCGGATAGTCCCCTGTAAGAGCGGATCCTTGCAGCCGGAGTGATGCTCGAACGTTCACTTTAGGTTTCCTAGAGATACGATCGGGAGATCCTCTGCCACAGAATCTTTAAGTCCCAAACTCCTCAGCTATTGCAACACAAGGACAGGTGCCAGCAATAGCACGTTGCAAAGCCTGTGATGGATCTTTGAATCCCTCCAGAAGGTAACCAGGCCTCTCTTTCACCGTGAACTCTCACCGGTCCATCAGAAAGGTCCTCCCCCGGTCTCCACTTCTTAGAGCGGGTCCACCCTCTCCCGGGCACCCTGGGATTCTTCTTTTGGAGGTAGGCCCCAGCTAAAGGTGCTGGGCCTACTAGTGGAGTTGCAGCCCAAGGCTAAAGGTGCCTGAGACTGATGCATGCCCGCACCCCTGGCCTGGAGGGCTGGGTGGCGCGAACCACTCACACTCCAGACTCCTGACTTCCCCCCAAAGAATGGCGTCTGCCCCTTATGTATCCTCTCCCAGCATGCACAGCAGGCTAACCACGCCCACCATACCGCTGCTGAGAGAGGACACCCTAAGGCATAGCAGTGCCACCCACTGTTCAACCCTGACCTGATATGGCAGTGCCACCTACAGGCCACAGGGAACTGTGCGTCAGGCTACATCACATAGGCAGAAGCGAGTACTAACAAATCAAAGTGGTCTGAGCCTGGCTACTAGCTCAGACCAACCCCCTAAATTTAAGTACATAGCATTCCTGAAAAGAAAAGTAAAGGGGCGCTACAAATGTAAAAAATTACTGTTATAAATTTTTGTTTTCATTACAATATTTTTGCATGGCCAAAGTTCTATATTCTGAGGTCTAGCTATAAAATAATTAGCATAGTGAATAATGTTTGCAATTTCTTGCAATCTCCATGGCAGCATAGGAATTCTCCCTGTATCATAAGAGCCTGTGGTTCATCTCAAAGCTTCATTTATGGATCGGTTCTATTAGATTAAGGGGACAGAGTTGACCTTATCTCTGTGCTGCCATGAAGATTTGTTAGAAAAGCAAAACTACTGGGATACTGTTAGGAACAATTTTCCATTTTGCAGCTCACACTAAAGCCTGGTACACACGATCGGATTTTCTGCGGACAAAGCGTAGGACTTTTGTTCGAAGGGTGCGTGCCCACCGCGTCACTCGGGTGCCGTTGTGCGTACCCACGATCGGCAGATACAGAGCCAGGGACGTGGATCTCTGTGTGTAAACACAGAGATCCACGTCCTGTCAGGGAGAGGAGACTGATGGTGTGTTCCTTGTACATAGGGACACAGATCGGTCTCCTCCCCCAGTCAGTCCCCTCCCCCCACAGTAAGAATCACTCCCAGGGCACACATTTAACCCCTTGATCGGCCCCTAGTGTTAACCCCTGCCCTGCCAGTCACATTTATACAGTAATCAGTGCATAGTTATAGCACTGTTCGCTGTATAAATGTGAATGGTCCCAAAAATGTGTCAAAAGTGTCCGATATGTCCGCCGCAATATCGCAGTCCTGACAAAAATCACAGATAACTGCCATTACTAGTATAAAAAAAAAAAAAAATTCATAAATCTATCCCCTATTTTGTAGGTGCTATAACTTTTGCGCAAACCAATCACTATAAACTTATTGCGATTTTTTTTACCAAAAATATGTAGAAGAATACGTATCGGCCTAAACTGAGAAAAAATAAAACCTTTTAGTTTTTTTAAATTGGGATATTTGCTATAACAAAAAGTAAAAAATATTGTGTTTTTTTCAAAATTGTCAGTCTTTTTTTGTTTATAGCGAAAAAAATTAAAACCGCAGAGGTGATCAAATTTGTGGAAAAAAAAGGATGTCAATTTTGTTTGGGAGCCATGTCGCACGACCGCGCAATTGTCATTCAAAGCGTGACAGCGCTGAAAGCTGAAAATTGGCCTGGGCAGGAAGGGAGTTAAAATGCCCACTTTGCCCAGTATTGAAGTGATTAAAGTTTACTTCTAGCCAGTTTTTTTAACCACTTTACCACTGGGCACTTAAACCCCTTTCCTAACCAGACCAATTTTCAGCTTTCGGTGCTCTCACATTTTGAATGACAATTACTCAGTCATACAACACTGTACCCATATGAAATTTTTTTCCTTTTTTTCAGACAAATAGAGCTTTTTTTTGGTGGTATTTGATCACCGTTGGGTTTTTTATTTTTTGCGCTGTAAAAGAAAAAAAAGACAGAAAATTCTGTAAAAAAATAAAAATAAATTTCTTTGTTTCCGTTATAAAATTTAGCAAATTAGTAATTTTTCTTCATAAATTTTGGCCAAAATTTATTCTGCTACATATCTTTGGTAAAAATAAGTACAAATTGGTGTATATTATTTGGTCTTTGTGAAAGTTATAGAGTCCACAAGCTATGGTGCCAATATCTAAAAATTGATCACACCTGAAGTACTGACGGCCTATCTAATTTCTTGAGACCCTAACATGCCAGAAAAGTACAAATACCCCCCAAATTACCCCTTTTTTGAAAGAAGACATTCCAAGGTATTTAGAAAGAGGCATTGTGAGTTTTTTGAAGTTGTAATTCTTTCCCACAATTCTTTGCAAAATCAAGATTTCTTTTTCTTTTTCACAAAATTGTCATATTAGCAGGTTATTTCTCACACACAGCATATGCATTCCACAAATTACACCCCAAAACCCATTCTGCTATTACTCCTGAGTATGGCGATACCACATGTGTGAGACTTTTACACAGCGTGGCCACATACAGAGGACCAACATGCAGGGAGCACCATCAGGCGTTTTGGAGCACCCAGGCCAATTCTGACATTTCTCTCCTACATGTAAAAATCATCATTTATTTGCTAGAAAATTACATAGAACCCCAAAACATTATATCTTTTTTTTAGCAAAGACCCTAGAGAATACAATGGTGGTTGTTGCAAGTTTTTATCTTGCACGGTATTTGCGCAGCAATTTTTCGAACACGTTTTTTTTTGGAAAAAACTGTTTTATGCTTTAAAAAAAAAAACAAACACTAAAGTTAGCCTGATGTTTTTGCATAATGTGAAAGATGAAGTTACGCCGAGTAAATAGATACCTAACATGTCACCCTTCAAAATTGCACACGCTCGTGGAAAGGCGCCAAACATCGCTACTTAAAAATCCCCATAGGCGACGCTTTAACATTTTTACTGGTTACATGTTTTGAGTTACAGAGGAGGTCTAGGGCCAAAATTATTGCTCTCGCTCTAACGTTCGCAGCGCTACCTCACATGTGTGGTTTGAACACCTTTTTCATATGTGGGCGGGACTTACGTATGCGTTCGCTTCTGCATGCGAGCACACGGGATCAGGGGCGCTTTAAAAAAAATAAAAAATTTTATTGTTCATTTTACTTTATTTATTTTAGTTTGACACTTTTTTCCCAAAAATAATTTTTTTGATCACTTTTATACCTATTACAAGGAACGTAAACATCCCTTGTAATAGGAATATGGCATGACAGGTCCTCTTTACAGTGAGATATTGGGTCAATAAGACCCCACATCTCACCTCTAGGCTGAGAAGTCTGAAATAAAAAATACATGAAAAAACGATCCTGGCTTTGATTGTAGCGGTGAGTCGGTAGAAGCACCGGAGGGCGGCGGGAGGGAGGGACTGCTTCCGCAAGAACGATCAAGCATCAGAACAGCCGCTATGATCATTCTTATGGTGTAGGGAATCACCGGCTGAAAAAGCTGATATCTGAATGATGTCTGTAGCTGCTCCCATCATTCAGATATCCCCGCTATCAGCAGCCATTTACCGTGATCCGTGATGCGCCGAGTCCTCTGGACCTGGCGGTCACGGACACTCCCGTGTGCGCTCCCCAGGGGGCGCGCGATTCTGGGAGGAGGTCAATGTATGCCCTCCCAGGGTTAACAAACCGCCTTGTAGCCGTCATTCGGCTATAGGGCGGTCAGCAAGTGGTTAATGAACAGTACAGGTGGCATAAAGAGGTTGTGACTGAGAAATGAGCAAAAATTATTAAATTTCAACTTTCAGTTTGTTTTCTGCACATAAGAGCCTGCAATATCGGAACTTTGTTTCAAATGGGGTTTTCATTCCTGCATAGTCCTGTGGTAATGCAAAACTGGCTTGAAGCCAGTCATGTTCAGGTCAGAAAGTGGTCAACTACAGGCCAAACGCACCTGTCAATTAATTCCTAATGATCTTAGAAGTCTCTCAAACTGACGTGCCCACTGATAAGCCTATCAGATGTCAGATTTTTTTTTTTTTAAATCCCTCACCTGGAAAGGATGTATGGTACTCTGCAGTATTTTTTCCTTATTTACAAAAAAAAGAAAAGAAAACTGCTAATTTTACAGCAAAGGTTTCTATTAGATGGATATTTTTAATCCCAAAAAACCCCCCCAAAAAAACAAAGATAAGTGAAGTATTTAAATATAGTTTTAAAGGCAGAATGGCAAATATTTGCTATATATTTGTGTATATATATATATATATATATACATACACTGAGCAAAATTATAAAACGCAACACTTTTGTGTTTGCCCCTATTTATCATGATCTGAACTCAATGATCTATGACTTTTTCTATGTACACAAAAGGCCTATTTCTCTCGAATATTGTTCACACATCTGTCTGAGCCCTGGTTCACACTGGAGCGTTTTGTCAATGGCACTGTCCTAATCGGTGCGGCGCTGCACCAATTTCAAAAAGTAGTTTCTGTACTACCTTTTGCGATTTTGGGCTGCGATTTACATTGACATTGCATTGACACCAGCACAGATGTCTCTGAAATCGTGGCCGAAATTGGGACTGACAAGTGGTAGTGAAATCGTTCAGTTGAACTCGCACAACTTCATTCCCACAGCTCAGTGTGAACCTGGGCGAAGTCTAAGGCCCCTTTCACACTGAGGAGTTTTTCAGGCGCATAAATAACACCTGAAAAAATCCTGCCCCATTATGCTCAATGTGAAAGCCTGAGGGCTTTCACACTGAGGGCGATGCGCTGGCGGGAGGAGGAAAAATCTCCTGCAAGCCGCATCTTTGGAGCGGTGTGTATACCGCTCCTTCCCATTGAAATCAATGGGACACCGTGGTAATACCGCCCGCAAACCGCGGCTGTAGCCGCAGTTTGCGGGCGGTATTAACCCTTTTTCGGCCGCTAGCGGGGGTTAAAACCGCACCGCTAGCAGCCAAATATCGCGGTAAATATGATGGTTCAGCGGTGCTAAAAATCGCGCCGCTATACCGCCACCGCACCTGCCCGCCCCAGTGTGAAAGGGGCCTTAGGCCACGTTCACACTGAGGCGCTACTAAACTGCCAGTAAAAACACTGAGCGCTTTTGAAGCGCTTTCCATTCATTTCAATGGAGAGGGGAGTTTTTCACAGCCCTGCCTGCACACTGCCCCAGTGTGAAAGCATTCATTGATTTTAATGGAAATAAGTTTTCGTGAGCTTTTTAAGCACTGTTTTTAGCATGAAAGCACCTGAAAAGCGCCTCAGTGTGAAAGTGGTCTTAGTGAGCACTTCTCCTTTGCTGAGATAGTCCATCCACCTCACAGGTGTGGCATATCAAGATGCTGATTGGACAGCATGATTATTGCACAGACTGGCCACAATAAAAGGCCACTCTAAAATGTGCAGTTTTTTTACACGGTACAATTCCACAGATGTTGCAAGTTTTATGGGAGAGTTCATTTGGCATGCCGATTGCAGGAATGTCCACCAGAGCTGTTGCCCTTGAATTGAATGTTAATTTCTCTACCATAAGCCGTCTCCAAAGGCGTTTCGGAGAATTTGGCAGTACATCCAACCGGCATCACAACCGCAGACCACGTGTAACCACACCAGCCCAGGACCTCCACAACCAGCATCTTCACCTCCAAGATCGTCTGAGACCAGCCACCCGGACAGCTACTGGAACAATCGGTTTGCATAACCAAAGAATTTCTGCACGAACTGTCAGAAACCATCTCAGGGAAGCTCATCTGCATTCTCGTCGTCCTCATCGGGGTCTTGACCTGACTGCGGTTCGTCGTCGTTGTAACTGACTTGAGTGGGCAAATGCTCACATTCGATGGCGTCTGGCACTTTGCAGAGGTGTTCTCTTCACGGATGAATCCCTGTTTATACCAATACCAGGCACTGTGTTTGGTATGAATCTTGAGAGGGAACTACACACCAAATTTTAAATAAAAAACCGGCATTGGTTCCCCCTCCAAGAGCATACCAGGCCCCTCGGTCTGGTATGGATTTTAAGGGGAACCCCCTATGCTGAAAAAACGGCTTGGGGTGTCCCCCCAAAATCCATACCAAACCCTTATCCGAGCATGCAGCCCGGCGGAAAGGGGGTGGGGGATGAGCGAGCCCCCCCACCCCAAAGCACCTTGTCCCCATGTTGATGAGGACAAGGGCCCTTCCCGACAACCCTGGCCATTGGTTGTCAGGGTCTGCGGGTGGGGGGCTTATCAGAATCCGGGAGGCCCCTTTAATAAGGGTGCCCCCAGATCCCAGCCCCCCCCCACCCTATGTGAATGAGTATGGGGTACATCGTACCCCTACCCATTCACCTGGGGGAAAAAAGTGTCCATAAAAAAACACACTAGACAGGTTTTTAACCACTTCCATACAGGGCACTTATACACCTTCCTGCCCAGACCAATTTTCAGCTTTCTGCGCTGTTGCACTTTAAATGACAATTGCGCGGTCATGCTACACTGTACCCAAACTAAATTTTTATCATTTTTTACCCACAAATAGAGATTTATTTTGGTGGTATTTGATCACCTCTGCGATTTTTATTTTCTGCTAAAAAAATTAAAAAAGACCGAAAATTTTGAAGAAAAAAAAAGTTATTTTTTTGTTTCAGTTACAAAACTTTGTAAATAAGTACGTTTTCTCCTTCACTGATGGGGCTGCACTGACAAGGTGGCACTGATGAGGTGGCACTGATGGGCACCAATAGGCGGCACGGATGGGCACTGATAGGCGGCACGGATAGGCGGCATGGATGGGCACTGATAGGCGGCACGGATGGGCACTGATAGGTGGCACTGTACTCTAATGTGTTGTACTAATGGATGCCAATCAGTGCCAAACAATAATGCCTGCCAATCAGTGGTGCCCATTGTGGGCACTGATTGGCATCCATTAGGCATTTCTAGTGGGCACTGATTGGCATCCCTGGTGGTCTAGGGTGGCTTACCTTATGGTGGACATCCCTGGTGGTCTGGTGGCATCCCTGGTGGTCCAGTGTGGGCATCCTCAGGGGGGCTGCGCTGATAATCGATCAGCACAAACCCCCCCTGTCAGAGGAGCAGCCAATCGGCTCTCCTCTACTCGTGTCTGACAGGCGCAGGTGAGGAAAAGCTGATCACCGGCTTTTCCTGTTTACATCGTGATCAGCTACGGCTGATGACGTGGTAAAGAGTCTCCGTCGGAGACTCTTTACCTAGATCGGTGTTGCGGGGTGTCAGACTGACATCCCGCAACAACGATCGGGTTTCAATATCCTGAAGACGTCATATGAAACCACTTTGCCGCCGTCTTTTTGCTATAGGGCGGGCGGCAAGTGGTAAAGTAATTTTTAGGCAGCTCCGGGGGTCACTTCCGACTTCTCCACTCTCTCCGGCCTCTTCTCCTGGGCTCCAGTGTCTTCTGCCGGGCTCCTCCAATATCTTCTGCTCTTTTGCCGCTCTTTTGCTATCGTTGGCCCGGCCTTCTCAGTCGCCTTCTTCCCTCTTCTCTTCTTCTGATGTTGACACAACGCTCTCTCCCGCTGTAATGGCGTGTGTGCGGTGCACAATGACTTATATAGGCATGGGGCGTGGTCACCCGGTGACCCCACCCCTTATGACGTTACCGCCCCATCATGCCCTGTGTGGTGACGGTGCATTGCTTATAATCATAAATCTTCTAGCAGCCTCAGCTGAACCACAAGCAATATTATTTGGCCAAAAAATGTCCACCCTATTTGGTTACCGGCATACAATCTCTACTTTGCTACTCTGCCATTCTATACTTACCACCGTCTTCTGGCACCTGTATAGAGCCATATGCAACAGTATTTATCAGTTGGTGTTTAGGCTAATAAGTCCTCGTTTTATTAATTCATTTTTAAATTTGTGTAACTAAAAATGCTATTTTTTCATATAAACCTTGTCTCGTCTCCCATGTTGAAGCCTCTACAGTCCGATATTTTGGTAGGACCTGTTGTATGCCGGCCCTATACCTTTCTTCTTACAAATTCCCTTTAGGATGGTCCTTTTTTTTTTTTTTTTTTTACCAAAATTCGCTTTTCCTTGTTCACATCCACTAATTCCTTGATGAACATAAGTCTGGGAGTATCCGACATTTGGGAGATATGTAGTATTTCTGTGGTTGCAAATTGAATTGGAAAGGAAGTTTTTATCTTCAACAAATACCTTTTTATATATATATATATATTTTTTTTGTGATTTTATGTTATTTATATAATTTTTTAGTGAAAGTATTGTCTTTCTTTCGCAAGCCAGTAGTTTATAGTTCCACAGCAAGAGTCATAAACTTGTCAGATGCCAAAGACCATTGATGGGAAATAAGATAACACCCTTTGTGTTTGGCCTATCACATTAACATTACATAAGCAGCTAATGTCTATTCAACTGTTTTATTGCTGTGAACTAAAAGTTTTTTTTTATTTTCCCTTACTGCTGGTAATCTGTTAGAAACCGCGCTTAGAGCAGTTGTGTTAATTGATTTCATCTAAATTCCTAGTGAAACTGAATATGAACACAATTTTTTTTTTATCTTCTTGTCAAATTTGTTTATTAAATTTTCTAAATTACAAGCATATATTGTCAATAAACATAGTCACTATAAATAGTAGCAGTTAAGGAGAACACAAATTAGATATTTATGTCAAGCTCCAGTGATTTTTGAAGGCAACAACAACAGAAGAGGAGAAAAAAAACAGTAATTTAAGTTTAACATATGTTGACCATTATCTGGAGACTTGCTAAAATATATGCTTAGTGTTGAATTTCGTAATTACAAACCAGATTTAGTAATAATATATAACATGTAAGGTAATATAAGGATTTATAAAGAAAAAATGAAGGGTCATAATTTCTCGACCTCATATAATGTTATTGTAATATATAAGGTTTGTATTGTTTCAAAGGAGCTCTAAAGCTGAAATATACTGATAAATAAAAAACATAAAAAAAATAAAAATGTTGCTACCATTTTTGCATATAATAACAATATATGCTAGGAAAGAAAAAACAACAAAAAAAGAGCTAAAGAGCGAAGATAGAAGAGAGGGAAGGGTAAGAAGAAGAAGAGAAAAAAAATAAAGATAGTAGGTAGAAAAGATAGAAAAGGTCGAAAAGGTCCCCGGGGTATCTTATAATGTTGGTCTGATAATATTAGTATATTAAATAGCTATTAGTAGTTATATTACCAAGGTCTTAATAATGTGATGTCAAAGTTGGGAGGGAAAAAATTAGTCACCCAAGGATTCCAGATTTTTTCACATTTTCCAATATTATCATTGGTAATGGCTTCCGTTTTTGAGTGGGTCATGGCTTGGTTTACTCTGGTTTTGGTTTCTGAGATCATTAATGTTGGGGTTTTCCACGCTTTGGCGATTGTCTGCTTTGCTGCAGTAGTGATTTGTAGAAGGAGTTTGAATTGAGTGTGGGAAATAGAAGTCGGTTTTAGATTTAGTAGTGCAATTGAAGGGTCAGGTTTGATTGTTTTTTTGAATAAGGTAGAGAGGGTAAGAAAAACCTCTTTCCAAAAACATTTTGTAACGGGACAATCCCAAAATATGTGTATGTGTGATCCTAGTTCACCACAGCCACGGAAGCAGAGTGGGGAGTATTGCGGAATATATTTCGCGATTCTGACAGGAACCAAATACCAGCGCAAAAGTACTTTATAATTTGTCTCTAGAGCTATTATATTTTGTGAAGATGATTTTGTTGTGGTCCAAATTTTATCCCAATCGGATGGTTCCAACTGAAGTCCAAGGTCTCTCTCCCATTTTGCCACGTATGATGGTGGGTCTGCAGTAGGCAAAGTAATAAGGTGTTTATATATTATTGATATGAGACCCTTAGAGTGAGGTTCGCGTTTACATATACGTTCAAATTGTGTGAGTTCGTTGAGCTTACTCATATTTTGTATATATGGCATGAAATTTTTTTTGATCTGCAGATATCGGAAAAGTTCTGATTGGGGGAGTTGATGCCTATCACATAGTTCAGGAAATGTTATAAGTGAGGTAGATGTCGATAAATCACAGAGTTGCGTTATGTCAGAGGAGATCCATTTTTTAAATGAATTAGGGAATGTGCAGGCTGGGTAGAATAGTGGGTTTCTAATAAATGATAGAAGGGGAACATGAGGAGTCTGTAGTCCTTTGATAAGTTTAAATTTATCCCAGATAGTAACTGTGTGTTTGGTAATCTTATTTTTTATATTTTTATGATCTGAGGGTTTGGACCAAATTAAATTTGTTATAGAAAATGGATCACAGTCAATTGCTTCAATTGCAACCCAGAGTGGGGTTTCGTATTTTGCGTGATATTTGGGGATGCATGCTATTTGAGCTGCATGGTAGTAAGAGGCGAAATTGGGGAATCCTAGTCCACCTTTAAGTTTGGGAAGGTAGAGTGTGTGTTTAGATAAACGATGTTTTAAAGAGCCCCAGATGAACGCTAGTGTTTTGCGTTGAAGATTTCTAAGAAAGTATGCTGGAACTGGAATGGGCAAAACCCGAAATAGATATAGTATCTTGGGTAAAATAGTCATCTTTATTACGTTTATTTTACCAATCCATGGGATTGGTAAAGAAGACCATTGTTTAAGGAGATTGGTAATTTGCTTTAGTAATGGCGGAAAGTTAGCTGAGAAGAATTCAGTTAAATTGGGAGTAAGAGTAATTCCTAGGTAGGTCAGGTGCGATGTAGACCAGGAGAATGGGAGGGAAGTTTGTGCTTGTTGTAAAGTATGGGGAGGTAAGGAGATATTTAAGGCTGTAGATTTTTGAGAGTTGATAATTAGTCCAGATATCTGTGCAAAATGATCTAGCTTACTTATAAGGTTGGGAGCAGAAATATGAGGGGAAGACATAAATATTAGTATATCGTCATTCGTCAGCAAACAAACATAATTTGTGCTGATGACCAGCTAAGTCTATCCCTTTGATTGAAGGGTCAGATCGTATAGCCTGAGCTAGGGGTTCAATAAGTAGGGCAAATAAAAGTGGGGAGAGTGGACAACCCTGACGTGTACCTCTATTTATGTTAAAGCAACCAGATTTATATCCAGCATATTTAATATAGGCTTTGGGATTATTATATAGTGATGAAACCCAGTTAAGAAAGTGAGGGCCGAACCCCCATTTTTGTAAAGCAAAATGTAGATAGGGCCATGATACTGTGTCGAATGCTTTTTTAATATCTAACGACAGAAGACACATAGGTATTCGCCGTGTTTTAGCTGCTTGGATTAATAAAGTTGCCCTGCGTACGTTATCAGCTGCTTGGCGAAAAGGAATAAAACCAACTTGGTCTTTATTTATTAATGAACCAATAATATTGTTCAAACGAGTTGCTAGAATTTTCGCTAGTAGTTTGATATCAAGATTAAGCAGGGATATGGGCCTGTAATTAGCACAAGATGAATCATCTGAATGAGGTTTGGGGATCATTGCTGTTAAGGTTTCAGGACGAAAGGATTGGTTGTTCAGAAGTGAATTGAAAGCATCTGTCATGAACACAATTTTAAGTAGAATTTTGCCTTTGCACTTGGAATTATTATTTTTTTTTTTTACTTCCCATATATATATATATATATATATATATATATATATATATATATATATATATATATATATATATATATTATACCGCATATACTCGAGTATAAGCCGGCCATAATATAAGCCGACTCGAGTATAAGCCTAGGGTGTCCATCTGCATGCCTCACTGTGCCCAATCTCCCTCCCTGATCTCCTGCGCTTTGACTAGACTGATGTTTAACATGGGAGTCTATGGAAGGGGTGCCCGGCTTTGAAAAATCGGTGCTCCCTGGCCGCAGGTCCCCTGGACAACAAACTTTGCACACTTTTAGTGGGGCTACATGTGTGCCAAGATTAGGGTCCAGGCCGGTACCGGGTCCCCAAAGTCACCAGAGAAATTACCATTTAACATAGGAGTCTATGGAAGGGGTGCCTGGCTTAGAAAAATCGGTGCTCCCCGGCCGTAGGTCCCCCGGACAATAAGCTTTGCACACTTATAGAGGAAGAGTGGGGCATACATGTGTGCCAAGTTTGGGGATCAGGCGCAAAAAGTGAAGATGGACACAGACTTGAGTATAAGCCGAGGGGGGCATTTTCATCACAAAAAAAATTGCTGAACAACTCGGCTTATACTCAAGTATATACAGTAAAAAAAAAAAAAATTATATATATATATACACACATATACAGTACATACACACACACACACACACTGAGCAAAATTATAAACGCAACACTTTTGTGTTTGCCCCTATTTATCATGAGCTGAACTGAAAGATCTACTACTTTTTCATTTTTTTTTGTCATTTAAGTTTTTTATTTTTCATCAGAAAAAAATCATTACAGAATCATAAATATTAAAGATGATTACAATTGACTCAACAAAAATCTCAGGTATTATTACCATAGAAACTTAGACAAATTATTATCGTAAAAACCAATACTGACAATGTTTAAACAAAAAGTAATAATTAGCCTCATCTTGGTCAAGTATATAATCAAGTAATCTTATAAACTGATAATAACTTATATTAAGAAAATCTAGTTCCCACAAAAATAAACCGAAAATATGAAGGGCTCCTACTCCCCTCCCCAGCCACCCCTAACGGGAACACACTGTGACTGGGAAGGAGAGAACGTCCCCTGCCCGGCCTTCCTGTCACCACCAACAATCGACGGTAGAGACAACTGGAGAGATATAATAGAAAAAATTTCATTTGTACATGCAAAAAAAAAACACAATACTCGACCTAAGTATGAAAATTAAGAGTTGTTCTCAGACTTGTTAGAGCTAAGTTCAACAGTCCAAGCCTCAAACAGTAAAAAAAGGAATCTGAGCCTGAAACTATTATATTTTATCTGATGTAATAAAACAATAAACATACTATGAAATAATAAAAGCCAAAACCGAGAGAATAAAGTATAGGATAAAAATAAAGAAGAGAAAGAAAAAGAGGAGAGAGAAAGAGAAAAAAAAAAAAAAAATTCAAAGATATGAAGTGAAAAGATTATAGAATGCCTACAAACCAAATATACATTCTAAAGATCAGTGATTGGTGTTGACGACCAAGTTACGTGACAAAGAGATTCCCATAAATCGCGCCCAAGGTTCCCATATGGCTTCAAAATTTGAGGTCTCGTCTAACAAGAAGCTAACCAGTTTTTCTTGTTCCATAATCCAGGAAACTTTTCGTTTCATGGATAATATAGATACCGAAGGTTTCTTCCATGCCCTTGCAATAGTTAGTTTTGCTCCCGTTAAAATAAACAAAATTAGTTTACGAGTGGCTTTAGGAATATGAGGTAAATGTCCATTGAGTAAAGCAATTGTGGGAGATTGATGTATTGGGCAACCTGTAATATTGCGTAAAATGTGAAATACCTTATTCCAAAATCCACGAATTCTTGGGCACTCCCACCATATGTGGATCATAGTACCCAGTCCCTGACATCCCCTATAACAAAGAGGTGAAAGAGGGGTACATAACAGTCAATCTCGTGGGAACTAGATACCATCTTGTAAAAAGTTTTATATTGGCCTCTATGAGCGAAGTATTGCAGAGGCCTGAAGTCGAGCGAGAGTAGCTTGCATGCCAGTCTACAATATTTCTATCAATTAGGAGTTCCTTCTCCCAGGCCAACATGTATGGTAGTTTCACTAAATTGGATGCCAGTGACTTGTAGATCACAGTGATCCCCCCCCCCCTTCGCTCCACTGTCTGTCCACACCAATTTTCATAATCTGTAAAGTCTCGGGATGAATATCCAGTTTTACACTTAGAATGAATTAAATTAGCGATTTGATGAAATCTCGGTTTTTCGGATAAAGGGAGATCTAATTTGTTCATAAAATATTCAATAGGTAAAGGGCCTATAGAGGAAAAAAATTGACCAATGCGGTACAACCCCTTGTCGTACCACCATTTAAAGGTTTGAAGGTCCAAACCTTGATGAAAAAAGGGGTTTTTGAACACCGGGGTCAAAGGTTGAGCTTTAGAGACCAGCGAGGGGGGGGGGCGTGGCCTGACGCGGCATGTGAACAGACCTGTTCGACGGAGCTCCCGCTGTAGATCCTGTTTGTGATCCTTTCCTCGCCACCTACAACGCCCGATTCAGCCACAACCTGCGCCTAAAGACCTCCAGAGACCCTCGGTTCCAGCGGTGCTCGTTAATCCCGGCATGATGACCCGGGGAAACAAAGGAGACGCTGCGGCTGCGGCCTCCCAGGCCTTCCAAGATGGCGCCTGGATGTCTCAGTCTCTGCCTCCCAGGACTCCACGAGGGCAGGAGAAGAAGACGGAGCTGGGGGGTAAGTCCACCAAAGCCCCAAAAGGGACAGACCAAACGAGAGACATGCTATATTATGCCAGGAAACTGACAGGCCCGGAAGATTCCCTGCAGACTGTTGCACAGGGTCATGCAATGCCCGCAGAGCAGGCTGAGCAGGGACACACTGACATGCTGGAAGCTGAGGATGATGAAATGGAGTCAGCCCCTGGTTCTGTTCCAGCCTTGCTTGACCAGCAGACAGAGGATAGTCCCCAGCCCACACTCAGTGAAATCCTGCATGCTGTTCACAGGTGCACTGCCTCAGTGGATGCCCTGAAGGAGAGATTTGGGGGGCTGGAGGAGAAAGTTAATCTCCTGAGACATGATATACAGAAGGTCAGGGAGAGGACCACGGCCGTGGAGGGCAGAGTCAGTGATATAGAGGATCAGATGCCACACATGACCCGGGAAGTGAGAGTCGCTGCTCAGCAGGCACGCCAGGCCTTTGATCGCCATGATGAGATCGAAAATCGCCTGAGACGCAACAATGTACGCATTGTGGGGCTCCCAGAAAAGGTGGAGGGCAGGGACCCCACGACGTTCATAGAAGGCTGGCTACAGGAGACCTTTGGTAAAGAGGCTTTTTCTCCGATTTACACGGTGGAACGGGCGCACAGGGTGCCACCTCGCCCCCCCCCCCCGGTAATCCCCCGAGATCCATGCTTGCTAGACTCCTTAACTACAGGGACCGGGAAGTGATACTTCGAATGGCCAGAGAAAGGGGGGCTGTACATTATAACGGAGCCCGGATTTCCTTTTATCCTGACTTCTCTGCAGAAGTGCAACGCAGAAGATCAAAGTTTATGGATGTCAAGAAAAGGCTGCAGAGGCTTCAGCTGTCCTATGCCATGCTATACCCAGCCAAGCTTCGCATAACAGCCAGAGATGAGGCCCACTTTTTTGAGAATGCACAGGATGCTGCGGACTGGCTAGACCGCAACGAACAAGACTTCCGCAGGAGGGGACCGGAGAATGGTGCAGGTTGATGTGGACAATCCTATCTATATCAAGAGCAATCCGGGTAAAGAAGTGCTGTTGCTGAAATGATGTCACTTGAGAGGATCAATACCTACTTGAAGTTACCAGCGAATAGTTTTCCACTAACTTTTCTGAATTTTCTTTTTTTTCGCTGACCTGAGTTTATGGGTGGAGTGTGTCTCTGCACCCCCCCCTACGTACCGTTTGCTGTTATGGTGGACATGGCTTATGTTTTTGTGCCCTGTTGGCACTGGAAATGCCAGTGTTGCTATTACTCAACACCGGTGGGGAGTCCCCAGTGACGCCCAGTTGGCAGTCCAGGAGCCACCGGCAGATGCAGATAAGTTTTACTGTTCTTGTTTTTCTTATGCTTACTACTTCTATTTTTACTGTATCGACACCACAGCGCCGATGCGCAGGAATTTCTGCCACAGTTTCTGCAAGATTTTTTTTTCTTTCCCAAGGGACTGTACTGATCTTACTGATGCACCACAGTCAAAGCTGTTTGAACCACAGGGCTGTTTTTTGATAGCTGGATGGGGGGATACAGGACTGTTGCTCTCTTCTGGGTACTCCTCCCACTCAGACAGAACTCTTAGTATACAATCGCCATGTCTTCTACACCCATAGTGTCGTGGAATGTCAGAGGGGTAAATGATCCTCTGAAAGGGACCATGATATCCACTGTATTGCGTAAATTTCACCCGGGCCATAATTGGCTTACAGGAGACCCATCTATTGAAAGATACGACTAGTTTCTTGAGATATGCGTGGGTGGGGCAGGCCTATCACTCCACTCACTCCGCCTATTCACGCGGAGTGAGTGTATTGATCCACAAGGCTCTGGTATACCAGGAGTTAGATTCGCTTATTGATATATCTGGGAGATTTGTATTTCTTTATTGCAAACTGTTTACCGTTACTATGATTCTGGCGTTTGTATATGTGCCTCCACCTTTTTCTAGAGAGGTGCTGCAGTTGCTGCTGTCTTACCTGGCAAACAAGCCTGACGTCCCACTACTGTTGCTAGGGGACTTTAATTGCTACCTAGACCCTAAATTGGACAGACACCCCCCGGTGATGCCCCCTAAGGGCAACCGGGGTACGGCTCTTGGACGCCTGATGGAGGAGGTGGGGTGGGTTGACATTTGGCGGGTTAGGAACCCCAAGTGTAAACAATTCTCCTGTTTCTCCAAGTCACATGGTTCCCTCTCCCGTATAGACCTGTGTCTGGGCACTCCCAACATGGTTAATTGCACCTCTAAGGTGGAGTATTTCCCACGGGGGGTATCAGACCACTCCCCGCTAGTACTTTAGTTGGTAACTCAACCGTCTAGCTCCCTACCTAGAGCCCCATGGAAACTGAATGCTTATTGGCTCAAACTGTTTACATCCCCAGAACGTATTGAAACCAAGATTGAAGTCTTTCTCCGGGCCCATGAGCACTACCTAGACCCACTGCTAAAATGGGAAACTTTGAAAGCCTATCTTAGAGGGGTATTTATCGAGGAAATACAAATTGTCAGGAACAACTCCTCTGCCTTGGTGGAGCGGGTGGGAGACCAGGTGAGGCAGCTGGAACTCGCTTATGTGACTAGCCCCACTGACTTGGCCAGGGAGGCTTGGATGTCGGCCCAGGACTCTCTGGACCGTCTGCGATCCTCACAGGCAGAGCGGAAGAGGTTCTTTACCAAACTTGCATTCTATGAGGAAGGGGAACAAACTGGACGATTGCTGGCCAAGATAGCGAGGTCTCAAACACAATCCCCGGCCATCGGTGCTATACGCGCCTCTACGGGTAAGGTGGTTAATACCCCTGAAACCATTATATCCGAGCTGGCGTCCTTCTATGAAGGCCTTTATGGATCGAGGGATGCCTACTCGGATGCGGACCTTGGAACATACATGGCTAGTATTGATCTGCCTGCTCTCTCCACATCTGCCAGAGAACAGTTAGATGCACCAATTACTCTGGGCGAGCTGCAATTAGCGGCAAGCTCTTTTCCTACATGTAAAGCCCCCGGAGAGGATGGCCTGCCCATAGAAGTGTACACTCAATTTGGGGAGCACTTGTTACCTGAACTATTGAAGGTCTTTAACGCCGCACTAGAGGGTGGTCAGCTGCCTGGTTCCATGGCTAGGGCTAATATTATTTTACTGTTGAAGCCGGGAAAGGATCCGGTTGACCCTGGCTCCTATAGGCCTATATCGTTGCTGCAGAGCGATGTAAAAATCCTGGCAAAGGTCCTGGCGCGCAGGGTCAACGGGATAATCACGTCTATTATCCACCCAGACCAGGCTGGCTTCATGCCGCAGAAGTCCACCGCCACCAACTTGAGGCGCATGTTCTTGAACATGCAGGTGCAGGCAGACAATGGGGGCCGTAGGGCGCTCTTGTCCCTTGATGCCAACAAGGCATTTGATAGTGTCAGTTGGAGGTTCCTCTGGGCGACGTTGGCCAAGTTTGGCTTTGGGGACAAGTTTATAGAGTGGGTCAGGCTGCTGTACGCGTCCCCCCAGGCGACCATTAGGGTCGCGGGTAGGATGTCACCGGCCTTTGCTCTGGGTAGGGGGACGAGGCAGGGATGTCCCCTGTCCCCCCTGCTCTTCGCGATCGCTATAGAGCCATTGGCTGCCCTGATACGGGCTAGTGCCCGCGTCCGGGGATTCCAATATGGCACGCTGCAAGAAAAAATCATGTTGTACGCGGACGACATGCTGCTGTTCCTGGAGGACCCCACGCACTCCATCCCCGGGGCTATGTCAATAATAGAGCAATTCGGCCACTACTCGGGATTGACCATTAATTGGTCAAAATCCGCCCTGATGCTGTTGGATGAGGATGGTGGGGTTGCCCTGCCGGAATCTTGTCCCATCCCAGTTGTATCTAGCTTTAAATATTTGGGGGTACAGGTGTCGCCCAGGCTGGGGGACTACTGCTCCCTTAATGTGCACCCATTGCTGTCCCGGTTTAGGGACAAAATTAATACTTGGAACACCCTAAAAATGTCACTTGCAGGTAAAGCCAATCTGATCAAAATGATTTTAATGCCACAACTACTTTACTTTCTTCATAACTCGCCTGTAGTGATACACCTGAAAATCTTCCGAATAGTGAACACTCTCTTCCGACGGTTGCTATGGCATACTAGGCCCCCTCGGATTAGACTGGAACACTTGCAGCGGGCCAAGGACAGTGGGGGGCTGGCGGTTCCCAATCCTTGGCTGTACTACATAGCGGCCCAGTTACAGCATTTGATCGGCTCTATGTCCCAGGACCCGGGGAGCTCGGCGGCACGACTGATGCTGTCGGCCACTGGCGCTGAGACTATCCCGATGGGGCTGGAGGCGCAAATGTTCCTCAAATCCAACAAGCGGACCCCGACGCTCGCACTTATCCAGAAAGTCTGGAATAAGGGCCGACAACTCCAGGGAGTGCAGGGATTCACAGAGGACAGCCCAATATGGGGCAATAGGTCTTATGTGGAGTTGGTGAAGCTGCAGCAGGGGCCCAGATGGCGTGCCCATGGTGTGGCTCTGCTGTCCCACATTTTCGTTAACGGCAGGCTTCTCACTTTCCCCGAACTGCAGGCCAGATTTGACCTCCCAGCTCATATGCATTATTACTACATGCAGCTTCAACATGCGGTTGCGGCACACGGGAATGCGGTGGAATGGGTTCAGTCGCCCGCCCCGGTGTTCCGTGTGCTGCACACTAGCACTGAAACAAAAGGATTTATCTCACAATGCTACCAGATGTTACTGGCAAGTCACCTACAGGCATTCCCGAGCAGGGCGGAATCCATGTGGGAGAAGGACATAGGTACACTGTCAGGGGACCAATGGGAGGAGGCGTGGCGGTCAGTCACTACCTGTTCTTTAAACGTTGCGCAGAAAGTGTCACAGCTATATATATTATTGAGGGTACATTACACCCCGCTGAAATTATATAAGATGGGTAAGCTCGGGGACCCTGTGTGTGGTAGATGTCAGAGGCACAATGGAGATCTCATTCATCTCCTGTGGAGATGCCCTAAGCTTCACAGGTATTGGACTGAGGTGGTGGGTACAATAAACAGAGTGTTTCAAACTACGATCCCTTTGGACCCTAAGTGCTGCCTGCTGGGGATCTTGGAGGAAGCGATCCCTGGGGAGTTGACCAGGGTCGCGGTCTCTAGGGCCCTGTTTCAGGCTAGGAAGCTTATTTTGATGGGTTGGAAGTCAGTCTCACCGCCTACCACCACCTCTTGGGTAGCACACATGGGGAATACTCTTATAATGGAAAAGTACATATACCAGCACAGGGGAAGCCCGAGCAGGTTTGAGAGAATTTGGTCCCAATGGCTTGATACCCCTGGCCTGAGCCCCAGGGAGCTGGTGATGTCCCGACTTTTGCAGTAAAATTGAAACCAAGCGGCCGAGGATTAATATGCTTATACATGCAAGATTGTGGTGCTGTTTTTGATGTGATCTTATATGTTGTTTTACAGTTCGCCAGCAGAGGGAAACCTTTGCTATTTTTTGTACAATGGAAACTGTTGTGATCTATCTGGTGTTCAATAAAAACCTTTTTGATTAAAAAAAAAAAAAAAGAGACCAGCGAGGGAAGTTTCCGAAGTGAATCCCGTAAAGATAAGGATTGTGAGAGTGATGGTGATAAGATGGGAGGTCTATTTCTGGGAGGGCACCACAACAGGTGTATTAGTGATGAGGATGGAACAGCTTGATTTTCAATTGATATCCAATCAGGAAGTTCTGTGTTAAAATATAAAGCAGATAGTTGTGCCAATCGTGCTGCTTGGTAGTACCATAAGAGATTCGGAAGACCTAACCCACCCTGTTTGGGAAGGTTGAATAAGCATCTGTTTGAGAGTCGTGGACCTTTATTGTTCCAAATGAATTTAGTGAGCTTACTTTGAAAAGATTTCAAATGATCTCTTTTGATTGGAATAGGAAGTGAACTAAATAAATATAAAAGCCTGGGCAAAAGGGTCATCTTGACTGAGTTAATCCTGCCAATCCAAGAAATACTGTGCGACTCCCAGTCTTTGAGATCAAGTTTGAGTTTCTTGTACATAGGAGGGTAGTTAGCTTGGTATAGATTTTCAAATTTAGATGTAACATTAATTCCTAAGTACTTAATGAATGAGCTGCTCCACTTGAATTGGTAAGTTATCTGTAAATCGGACACTATAGAATCTGGGAGAGACACGTTAAGAGCTTGAGATTTAGACATATTAATTCTGAGACCGGAAAGAGTCGAAAACCTATTAAGCAATGAGCAAACCTCCGGTAAAGAAGACCGTGGAGAAGTGACAAAAAGTAAAAGGTCATCTGCGAATAAGGCACATTTATGGGTATCTTGACCACATTGCACCCCCCGATATTCGGATTACTACGAATGGCAATGGCTAAAGCTTCGATCATAATAGCGAATATCAGGGGGGATAGGGGGCAACCCTGACGTGTACCTCTTCCAATCTGAATAGGGTCGGAAAAAATTCCTTGCATTCTGATTCTGGCCTTAGGATTAGAATAAAGGGCTTCTAAAATTCCTAACATATTCTGTCCAAATCCCCAGCGTTTAAGTACAGCGAATAGATATGTCCACGACACCGAATCGAATGCCTTCTGGAGGTCCAGTGACAGTAACATACCCTCCTGTTTATGACCTCCCTCCCAATTAGATTGTAGGATTGATACTAGGTCAACCGCTCTTCGCACCTGATCAGGACCTTGCCTACCTGGTATAAAACCGACCTGGTCTTTGTGAATATAAGATCCTATAAAAGAAGCAAGTCTGTTCGCTAATATCTTGGTTAATATTTTAAGATCATTATTGATTAAGGAGATTGGTCTGTAGTTTTCTATTTGACTAGTATCTTTATCCGGTTTTGGGATCACAGAAATATAAGCCATATTTAGTTGATTATCTATCGGGGAACCTTTAGACATAAAATTAAAAAGTCTAGTTAGGTAAGGAGTTAGGATCTCTGAAAATGTTTTGTAATATGGTGTGGAAAAACCATCAGGTCCAGGAGCTGTTCCCCCCTTTAAAGCTTTTATGACATCTGAAACCTCTTCATTTGAAATAGGAGCATCCAATTCCTCTTTATGAGTTTCTGTTAATTTCGGAATATGTAATTTATCCAAGAATTCCTCTAACTCGGTAGAGACAGAGAGATTTTCAGCCATATATAACTTAGAATAAAAATCCTGGAATGCCTTAATAATATGTTGAGAATTCATGGTAAAAGAGCCATCTGCCTGTTTAATCTTTGGGAGAGCTTGTGAACGGAATCTGGGTGAAAGTTTACGTGCCAACATAGGACCCAACTTGTCTCTCATCTGGTAAAATTTTGCCCCAGACCATTTAATGGATTTTTCAGCCTTCGCTGTTAGAGCCAAGTTAAGAGCTACTCGTGCTGCATCCAGTGTGGATATAGATACACTAGAAGGACTTCTCTTATGTTTTTTGCACAACTCAGCGAACTCTTTCTCCAATCTCTCAATCTCGACCACCCTCTCTCTCTTCTTTCTGGCCGCTATTTGGATCAACTTGCCTCTAATAGTAACCTTATGAGCTGCCCATAAAGTTTCTGGAGAGACCTCCCCTCCATCATTAAAGTAAAAATAATCCCTCAAAGCTCCCTGAATTTCCGCCACTACTGCGGGATCCTTCAATAAAGACTGATTGAGAGTCCAATGTGAGGTCTGTGTACTAGGGATATCCCTTCTAATAGCCAATAGAATCATTGAATGGTCTGACCAAGCAGCTTCCACTATAGAAGAAGAAAGAGCTAGTGGAATATGGTGAGTAGAGATCCAAATGTGGTCAATACGGGAATAGGACTGGTGCGGATTAGAGTAGTGTGTAAAATCTCGTTTTTTTGGATGGAGTTCCCTCCATATATCCGTCAATCTAGATTGAAAGATTAATCGAGCAATTTGAACACTTGTTTTATTGGGCCTAACAACTTGTGATCTTAAGGGTTTGGATTTGTCCAGACTAGAATCAAAAGCTGTGTTAGAGTCCCCCCCCATAACTATGATCCCCTCCATAGACGGTCCAAGTGACTGGAACAATTTTTTAAAAAACTGTTTTTGTCCTCTGTTAGGGGCGTAGTAAGATATAAAGGTATATAGCTTATTATCGATAGTTCCCTTGACCAATAGGAACCTTCCCTCCTGGTCTCTGAGTTCCAACTCAAGATTGAATTTGCAATTCTTAGAAAACAATATTGCCACTCCCTTGGTCTTATCTTCAGCCTTAGACAAGTAAAAAACTGGAAAATGGGCATGAAGAAACAATGGGGTGTACCGCTGAGGGAAATGGGTCTCTTGTAAGAGTACTACATCAATATGACGGGATCTATAGGCTTGGAGGGCTTTCCTTCTTTTGACTGGGGAATTTAATCCCTGGGTGTTGTGAGACACAACACGAAGGGGTAAAGAGTTAGTGTTAGTGCCGGCCATGGAGCAAAAGGGGGAGAACTCCAAATAACCCACAGCCACCTACCTTCCTCCAGGAAGAACCAAGGGCATATAATGAAAGGTCTTTCACTATGTTAGGGGAGTATATACATAGCATCACTTCACAGGTAAATCTCAATGACATGTAGGCTGAAAAAGAAAAAAAAGTTAGAATGAAAGAAAAAGAGTAAAAAAAATATTCAAATAAAAATAATATCAGTTGTAAAACGCAGTGTAACGAAAGGCCTATAAGCGGCCCAGAATGGGAGGAGGGGTATGGCTCCCTCCCCTCATTCAGAAAAAAATAAGTAGTATAGCCCAGATGTAGGGCTATATACCTACCCCTCAGCATGGTTTACAACCAAACTGAGCGGTAGGTGGAGGCACAATGCAGCAGCACCAGCCAGTGACAGCACTCAAACTAACAATGTAATATTAAATGAACGGAACCAAACATCCCTGGATTTCCAATATAGTAGCAATTAAGAATAGTTTAACTATTAGATTTTTTCTAAACAAGAGAGAAGAAGAAGAAAAAAAAAAACCCATTATCTATTGAAAATTTAGCAACAGAACTATGTGTGGGAAAAAAAAAAACCCATTATCTATTGAAAATTTAGCAACAGAACTATGTGTGGAAAAAAATAAATAAATTAATAAAATAAAATAAAAAAATTAACCCCCATTGTCTATTGGACAGTTTAGCAACAGAACTATGTGTCAAAAAGAGTTGCACAGGAAATCCAAGAGTCAATGTAATGAATTGTGTTTCCTCCCAAGGAACCTACAGGGGGGAAGAAAAAGATGAAATACAGTAAAGTCATGTAAATCCTCTTCATGGGGGGATGTTATCCTTTACTCTCTTAATTTTGGACATCTCCCAAAGTGGCGCAGTCGGGCTCGGAGGCGATTGGTGTTTAGATGACCCCTGCATAGAGGGAGAGGTATCCATATTTGAATCCAGCGTAATGAGTCTCAAGTCAAGTAACAGGCGTTCTCCTTCTGGGAAATTGTGAAAAACATGTTGCTTCCCATTGTACGTAAATTTCAGGGCAAAAGGGAATGCCCACCGGTATTTAATATCCTTTTTGGTCAGGGCTGCAAGGAGGGGTTTCAAAGATCTCCTCTTTTGGATGGTGTATGGGGATATGTCAGAAAAGATTTGAATAGAAGCACCTTGGAACTGTATCTGATCTTGTTGGCGGGATATTTTCATCACTTCTTCCTTGACAGAAAAAAAGTGGGGTTTTACTATAATGTCCCGTGGAGAGCCATCTTTCCTGAGGGGTCCCAAGGATCTATGCGCTCTATCCAATTCCAGTTTATTAGCTGGAATCGAAGGGAGTAAATTTTTAATAAAATCTTTCACAGTTGTATGAACATCAGTGATTGATTCAATAAGTAGGGCAAATAAAAGTGGGGAGAGTGGACAACCCTGACGTGTACCTCTATTTATGTTAAAGCAACCAGATTTATATCCAGCATATTTAATATAGGCTTTGGGGTTATTATATAGTGATGAAACCCAGTTAAGAAAGTGAGGACCGAACCCCCATTTTTGTAAAGCAAAATGTAGATAGGGCCATGATACTGTGTCAAATGCTTTTTTAATATCTAACGACAGAAGACACATAGGTATTCGCCGTGTTTTAGCTGCTTGGATTAATAAAGTTGCCCTGCGTACGTTATCAGCTGCTTGGCGAAAAGGAATAAAACCAACTTGGTCTTTATTTATTAATGAACCAATAATATTGTTCAAACGAGTTGCTAGAATTTTCGCTAGTAGTTTGATATCAAGATTAAGCAGGGATCTGGGCCTGTAATTAGCACAAGATGAATCATCTGAATGAGGTTTGGGGATCATTGCTGTTAAGGTTTCAGGACGAAAGGATTGGTTGTTCAGAAGTGAATTGAAAGCATCTGTCATGAACACAATTTTAAGTAGAATTTTGCCTTTGCACTTGGAATTATTTTTTTTTTTTACTTCCCATATATATATATATATATATATATATATATATATATATATATATATATATATATAATACCGTATATACTCGAGTATAAGCCGGCCAGAATATAAGCCGACTCGAGTATAAGCCTAGGGTGTCCATCTGCATGCCTCACTGTGCCCAATCTCCCTACCTGATCTCCTGCGCTTTGACTAGACTGATGTTTAACATGGGAGTCTATGGAAGGGGTGCCCGGCTTTGAAAAATCGGTGCTCCCTGGCCGCAGGTCCCCTGGACAACAAACTTTGCACACTTTTAGTGGGGCTACATGTGTGCCAAGATTAGGGTCCAGGCCGGTACTGGGTCCCCAAAGTCACCAGAGAAATGACCATTTAACATAGGAGTCTATAGAAGGGGTGCCTGGTTTAGAAAAATCGGTGCTCCCCGGCCGTAGGTCCCCCGGACAATAAGCTTTGCACACTTATAGAGGAAGAGTGGGGCATACATGTGTGCCAAGTTTGGGGATCAGGCGCAAAAAGTGAAGATGGACACAGACTTGAGTATAAGCCGAGGGGGGCATTTTCATCACAAAAAAAATTGCTGAACAACTCGGCTTATACTCGAGTATATACAGTAAAAAAAAAAAAAAAAAAATATATATATATATACACACATATACATACACACACACACACACTGAGCAAAATTATAAACGCAACACTTTTGTGTTTGCCCCTATTTATCATGAGCTGAACTGAAAGATCTACTACTTTTTCTTTGTACACAAAAGGCCTATTTGTCTCAAATATTGTTCATAAATCTGTGTTAGTGAGCACTTCTCCTTTGCCGAGATAATCCATCCACCTCACAGGTGTGGCATATCAAGATGCTGATTAGACAGCATGATTATTGCACAGGTGTACCTTAGGCTGGCCACAATAAGGCCGGGTTCACACTGGTGCGACAAACGCTTCGACATTGGGAGCTCATGTCGCATGACGTGTGAAAATCAATGTTTCCCTATCAGAGCCGTCTTAACTGGTCCGACACAAGTCGGTCCGACTTTGAAGATGCTCCCTGTACTACTTTGGTCCGACTTTGATCCTACTTCAGCCCATTGAATAACATTGAAGTCGGATCAAAGTCGGAACGCCGTCTTGCATGATCCGACTTTGGCAAGCGACTTGTGCTCTTCTGATCTTGAGGGGGTTCTAAATAATTTTCTAGCAAAAAAATTATAATTTTTACATGTAGGAATGGAGTGCCAGAATTGGTCCGGTATGGAAGCAGTTAAAGTAATTGTAAAGGTAAATAAAAAAAAATAACAAACATGTCTATACTTACCTGCTCTGTGCAATGAAATTGCAAAGAGCGGCGCGAACCTCCTCTTTTTAAGTCCCCTGCCGATGCTCCTGGCCTCTCCTCCCTGTCCAGTGCCCCTATAAGAAGCCGCTTCTCATGGGGGCACTCGTGCGTGCTCACACCCGAGCCCTGCTGCTGCCTCCATGGACACAGACAGCGGGACTCGGCCCCACCCCCCCACTCCCTCGTCACTGGCTTTGATGGACAGCATTGGGAGCCAATGGCTCCCGGTGCCCCAGCAAAGCCAGTGAGACCCGGAAGTGAAGGGAGAGAAGAGCTGCTGATGTGCAAAGCGCTGGATTTAAAAAGAACCTAAATTTTGAGGTACTTTTGAACAACATTCGTCAAGTAATAAAATGTGCAGAGAATCTTCATACAAGTGCTCAGACAAATTTTTTACAAACATTTCAAAGAAAATCTACTAGTATATGGCCAGCTTTGGATATGTAGTTTGAAATGGACTTTAACTACTTCAATACAGGGTATTTTCACCCCCTTCCTGCCCAGGCCAATTTTCAGCTTTCAGTGCTGTCACACTTTGAATGACAATTGTGCGGTCATGCAAAGTTGTACCCAAATGAAATTTTGATAATTTTTTTCCCCACAAATAGAGCTTTCGTTTGGTGGTATTTGATCACCACTGTGTTTATTTTTTACGCAAAAAAAGACTGTAAATTTTGAAAAAAAAAACACTTTTTTACTTTTTGCTATAATAAATATCCCAATTAAAAAAAAAAAAAAAAAAAATGTTATAAATCGCAATAAGCGTATATTGATTGGTTTGCGCAAAAGTTATAGCGTCTACAAAATAGGGGCTAGATTTATGGCATTTTTATTATTTTTTACTACGAATGGAGGCGATCAGTGATTTTTATCATGTGACTTTGCGGCGGACAGATCAGACACTTGACACTATTTTGGGACCATTCACATTTATACAGCGATCCATGCTATAAAAATGCACTGATTACTGTATAAATGTGATTGGCAGGGAAGGGGGCGATCAAGGGGTTAATTGTGTGTTCTAGGGAGTGATTCTAACTGTGGGGGGAGGGGACTGAGAAGAGGAGGAGACCGATCATTGTTCCTATTCACAAGGAACATACGAACAGTTCTCCTCTCCCCTGACAGGACGTAAATCTGTGTTTACACATACAAATCCACATCCCTGCTCTGTGATGAGCCATCGCGGGTGTCCGGCGGACATCGTGGCCGCCGGACACGTGCTTTGGGTCCACAGTGATGCGGCGAGCTCCACAATGCCGAGAAGCCGAGGACGTCATATGACGGCGGCCCGCAGGGACGAAGGGTTCCTGCCGCCGTCATATGACTATACGCGGTAGGCAAGTGGTTAAAGAGGAACTTCATTCTAAAACGACTCTTTCCAACCCCCTCCCCGCCCTCTTTATGTTTATTTACCTTATTTGTTATTATTTGCATTTCAGCCCTCCCCTCTTCCTCATTCCGGCCTAGGCCAGCGTCACATACTTTGCTCCTGGAGCCTTCTAGGATATACACATCATATATCTCAGAAGGGAGTGGCTCCTATTCACAAAAAGAGTGGGGTGGGGGTTGCTGGCCTGGTGGCAAGTCACCGGGAGGCGGCTGCCTGAACCCAGAAGAGACCGCCTCCTCCCGATGATGTCACAGAAGAAGAGGACAGTGCTGAGCCTGAAGAGTGGCAGAGGAGAAGTGGATTGCAGTAGGACAAAGCTTTGGATCTGCTGGTTTGGTAAATATCTGAATTAGGGACAACCTAGCATCAGGTATGCAGGGGATAGAAAAAAAAAAAACGAAACAAAGAAGGGGGTTTGCATGAAGTAACTCTTTAAATGAGAGGCAAACACATTAAAGCCCAAGTCTAGCTGACGCCTTTTAGCATTTAAATACAGGCACATGTAATTGTGAGCACAGGTGTTTGCACAAGAATACACCCGGACACCCGCGATTGCTCATCACAGAGCAGGGACGAGGATTTGTATGTGTAAACACAGATTTACGTCCTGTCAGAGGAGAGGAGAACTGTTCGTATGTTCCTTGTGAATAGGAACAATGATCGGTCTCCTCCTCCTCAAATAAGAATCACTCCCTAGAACACACAATTAACCCCTTGATCGCCCCCTAGTGTTAACCCCTTCCCTGCCAATCACATTTATACAGTAATCAGTGCATGCTGTAAATACAGCCATATTTTATGCTGTACGGCCATTTTAACCCTATAAAAGCTTACAGTTGTAACACTGATGTTATGGGGGGTTGGCAAAACAAAAAACTTACCTAGTTGATTTCACCACATTCACAAATTTCATCATATATTGGCAGATTTCATCACGTATTATTTTTTTACATTGTTACACTTTATTGCCAGGAAACACAAGCTAGTTTGCTGCATATTAAAGATAATAAATTAGATTGCATTGACACAGATTCTTTTTTTTCCTCACAATCTATTAGCAGACATTAGAACAGCAGGGGCTTTTGTGGGCAACAGGTTTTCCTAAAGACACACAAAGCAAAATTGGCAGAAAAAAAATGGACTCTGGTTTAGATTATTACTATACTTGCTTACACACAGTAAATATACTGTATAAATACCAACCTTTGTGCTTTGTTTAGCTGAAGTATCAGATTGACGTGTCCTTTTAGTAGATAAAGAAGTTGTCTCCCTCTTGTGGTCAGGTGTGATTTTTCTTTTCCCTCATCGTAGCCAAAGACACTTTACTCCTATTTACCTGTCCGGCACTTTTTAGAAGTTAGAATGTGGATTTTTATTTAAAAAAAATAATAATTTTCATACGCAACGACTTTTAATTCTGGTCTTTGATCATTAGAAGAGCTATGCAGAGAGTGTAAATGTAACAATCAAGTTTATACTACATAACCGGTACCCTGAAATAACCCACAAACTATGTATAGCAAAAACAAATGATGAATTTGATAATGTACGGTTAAAATGTTTAATATTTCAATGCATTTTATTGCAAAGTTTTATTACTACTATGATAAAAATGCATATTTTTTTTTATTATTATACAAAATAAAAAGGGTGTGTTTAGAATATAAGAATTCGAATATTAGTGTGTAAAATTGATGTATTTCAGTAATTTTTAACATTTTTGGGGGATTTACAAAAGCTGAATTTTTTTTTTTTTAGTGTTCAAAATGAATTTTAGCCCTAACTGGATGAAATTTAGTTTGCTAACGCAACTGTGTATCATAAACAACTGCCATGGTTTTCTTTTTATAAAATACTGTTTTCACCTTCTTTTTCTGTATCCTTTTTTTGCATCTCAGTGCTGCTGATATTCTCTAGCTTCTTTCAGTTCCTTCCTGTCTACTTGCTCCAGCAGTGGCGGCTGGTGCTCAAATTTTTTAGGGGGGCGCAAACAAACAAACTGAAAAAAAAAAATCATCAATTGCCACCACTGTGCCCATTAAACGCAGCCACTGTGCCCAAACGCCACTAGTTTGTCCCCAAATGTAGCCAGTTTCCCCCCCATATACAGCCAGTTTCTCCCCCATAATGCAGCCAGTTTCTCCCCGCCAGTTTCTCCCCCATAATACAGCCAGTTTCTCCCCCATAATGCAGCCAGTTTCTCCCCCATAATGCAGCCAGTTTCTCCCCCATAATGCAGCCAGTTTCTCCCCCATAATACAGCCAGTTTCTCCCCCATAATACAGCCAGTTTCTCCCCCATAATACAGCCAGTTTCTCCCCCATATGCAGCCAGTTTCTCCCCCATAATGCAGCCAGTTTCTCCCCCATAATGCAGCCAGTTTCTCCCCAATATGCAGCCAGTTTCTCCCCCATAATACAGTCAGTTTCTCCCCCATAATACAGCCAGTTTCTCCCCCATAATACAGCCAGTTTCTCCCCCATAATACAGCCAGTTTCTCCCCCATAATACAGCCAGTTTCTCCCCCATAATACAGCCAGTTTCTCCCCCATAATGCAGCCAGTTTCTCCCCCATAATGCAGCCAGTTTCTCCCCAATATGCAGCCAGTTTCTCCCCCATAATACAGTCAGTTTCTCCCCCATATGCAGCCAGTTTCTCCCCCATAATACAGCCAGTTTCTCCCCCATAATGCAGCCAGTTTCTCCCCCATAATGCAGCCAGTTTCTCCCCCATAATGCAGCCAGTTTCTCCCCAATATGCAGCCAGTTTCTCCCCCATAATACAGTCAGTTTCTCCCCCATATGCAGCCAGTTTCTCCCCCATAATACAGCTAGTTTCTCCCCCATATGCAGCCAGTTTCTCCCCCATAATGCAGCCAGTTTCTCCCCCATAATGCAGCCAGTTTCTCCCCAATATGCAGCCAGTTTCTCCCCCATAATACAGTCAGTTTCTCCCCCATAATACAGCCAGTTTCTCCCCCATAATACAGCCAGTTTCTCCCCCATAATACAGCCAGTTTCTCCCCCATAATACAGCCAGTTTCTCCCCCATAATGCAGCCAGTTTCTCCCCCATAATGCAGCCAGTTTCTCCCCAATATGCAGCCAGTTTCTCCCCCATAATACAGTCAGTTTCTCCCCCATATGCAGCCAGTTTCTCCCCCATAATACAGCCAGTTTCTCCCCCATAATACAACCAGTTTCTCCCCCATAATGCAGCCAGTTTCTCCCCCATAATGCAGCCAGTTTCTCCCCAATATGCAGCCAGTTTCTCCCCCATAATACAGTCAGTTTCTCCCCCATATGCAGCCAGTTTCTCCCCCATAATACAGCTAGTTTCTCCCCCATATGCAGCCAGTTTCTCCCCCATAATACAGCCAGTTTCTCCCCCATAATACAGCCAGTTTCTCCCCCATAATGCAGCCAGTTTCTCCCCCATAATGCAGCCAGTTTCTCCCCCATAATACAGCCAGTTTCTCCCCCATAATGCAGCCAGTTTCTCCCCCATAATGCAGCCAGTTTCTCCCCCATAATGCAGCCAGTTTCTCCCCCAATATACAGCCAGTTTCTACCCCATATACAGCCAGTTTCTCCCCCAATATACAGCCAGTTTCTCCCCCAATATACAGCCAGTTTCTCCCCCAATATACAGCCAGTTTCTCCCCCATATGCAGGCAGTTTCTCCCCCATAATACAGCCAGTTTCTCCCCCATAATACAGCCAGTTTCTCCCCCATAATGCAGCCAGTTTCTCCCCCATAATGCAGCCAGTTTCTCCCCCATAATGCAGCCAGTTTCTCCCCCATATGCAGCCAGTTTGTCCTCATAATACAGCCAGTTTCTCCCCCATATGCAGCCAGTTTGTCCTCATAATACAGCCAGTTTCTCCCCCATATGCAGCCAGTTTCTCCCCCATATGCAGCCAGTTTCTCCCCCATAATGCAGCCAGTTTCTCCCCCATAATGCAGCCAGTTTCTCCCCCATAATGCAGCCAGTTTCTCCCCCATAATGCAGCCAGTTTCTCCCCCATAATGCAGCCAGTTTCTCCCCCAATATACAGCCAGTTTCTCCCCCATAATGCAGCCAGTTTCTCCCCCATAATGCAGCCAGTTTCTCCCCCATAATGCAGCCAGTTTCTCCCCCATATGCAGCCAGTTTGTCCTCATAATACAGCCAGTTTGTCCCCCCCAGCCCTGCACTTACCTTCCTCGAGTCAGTGCCGTCCTTCTTCCGTCCTCGATGTCTTTTCCCGCCCTCGATGTCACTTCAGCCAATCATGTTACCGGTAACCAGACCCGGTGAACCTGATTGGCCAGGGAACGCACCCCTGTGCGTCCTCTCATTAGATATTTAGAAGCCGATTACAGCCCTCAGGCTGTAGTCGGGAAGCCTGTCAGAGCCTGCTGGCTCTGATAGGCACTTCTAAAGGCCAATCAGACGCTGTGATTCAGATGGCCGGCGCTCGAGGGGCCGGCCATCTGAATAGTGGGCGGCAGCAATACATAGGTTCATGCAATGCATGAACCTATGTATTGTTGTGGAGAGTGATGGCCGGGCGCAGAAGCGAGCAGTAGCGGCGCTTCTGCGCCCACTATGGTCACGCCGCCATGTGTGAAAAAAAGAAATAAAAAAAAAAAAAAACTCTTAAAGGGCCCCTTTTTTTTTTTTGTGACCACAGGAGGCAGGGCGGCGCCCGGGCGCCCCCTATGGACGGGCCGCCACTGTGCTCCAGCATCGCCTGCACATCATTACTCTGGACGGGCTTGCTGATAATTTTAACAGTGGACCATGCCTGTGTAACGTGGGGTTAAATTAACTAAAACTGAAGAGTGCAAAATCTGGTGCAGTTGTGCATAGAAACCAATCAGCTTCCAGGTTTTAGGCCGGGTTCACACTGGTGCGACAAACGCTCCGACATTGGGAGCTCATGTCGCATGACGTATGAAAATCAATGTGTCCCTATGGGAGCCGTCTTAACTGGTCCGACACATGTCGGTCCGACTTTGAAAATGCTCCCTGTACTACTTTGGTCCGACTTTGTCCTACTTCAGCCCATTGACTATCATTGAAGTCGGATCAAAGTTGGAACGCCGTTTTGCATGATCCGACTTTGGCATGCGATTTGTGCTCTGCTGATCTTGAGGAGGAACTCTACGCCAAATTTTAAATGCAAAACCAGCATGGGTTCCCCCTCCAAGAGCATACCAGGCCCTTGGGTCTGGCATAGATTTTAGGGGGAACCCCTACGCCGAAAAAACGCTGTGGGGGTTCCCCCAAAATCCATACCAGACCCTTATCCGAGCACGCAGCCCGGCCAGTCAGGAAAGGGGGTGGGGGCGAGCGCCCCCCCTCCTGAACCGTACCAGGCCACATGCCCTCAAAATGGGGGGGGGCTTCAGCCCCCCCACCCCAAAGCACCCTGTCCCCATGTTGATGAGGACAAGGGCCTCTTCCCGACAACCCTGGCCGTTTGTTGTCGGGGTCTGTGGGTGGGGGGCTTATCGGAATCCGGGAGCCCCCTTTAATAAGGGGGTCCCCAGCCCCCCAGCCTATGTGAATTGAGTATGGGGTACATCGTACCCCTACCCATTCACCTGGGGGGAAAAAATGTCAAGAAAAAACAAACACACTAGGACAGGTTTTTAAAGTAATTTATTCGGCAGCTCCGGGGGTCTTCTTCCGACTTCGGGGGTCTCTTCCGACTCTCCGGCCTCTTCTCCCGCTCTCCGGTGCTTTCTGCCTTCTGCCGGGCACCTCCGCTATCTTCTGCCAGCTCTTTTGCTAGCGGTGGCCCGGTCTTCCCTGTCGCCTTCTTCCCTCTTCTCTTGTCGACAGTTGACACGCCGCTCTCTCCCGCTGTAATGCCGTGTGCGCGGCGCGCAACAACTTATATAGGCATGGGGCGTGGTCACCGAGTGATGTGACCCGCCCCCTTATGACGTCACCCGGTGACCACGCCCTATGCCTATATAAATCATTGCGCACTGTGCACTCGGCATTACCGCGGGAGACCTCGTTGTGTCAACATCTCAAGAAGAGAAGAGGGAAGAAGACGTCGAAGAAGACCGGGCCACCGCTAGCAAAAGAGCTGGCAGAAGATAGCCGAGGAGCCCGGCAGAAGGCAGAAAGCACCGGAGAGCGCGGAGAATGCACCGGAGAGCGGGAGAAGAGGCCGGAGAGTCGGAAGAAGACCCCCGGAGCTGCCTAATAAATTACTTTAAAAACCTGTCTGGCGTGTTTTTTTCTTGACAACTTTTTCCCCCCCAGGTGAATGGGTAGGGGTACGATGTACCCCATACTCATTCACATAGGGTGGGGGGCCGGAATCTGGGGGCCCCCTTATTAAAGGGGGCTCCCCGGTTCCGATAAGCCCACCGCCCGCAGACCCCAACAACCAATGGCCAGGGTTGTCGGGAAGAGGCCCTTGTCCTCATCAACAAGGGGACAGGGTGCTTTGGGGTGGGGGGGCCCCTTGCCCCAAAGCACTCACACCCCATGTTGAGGGCATGCGGCCTGGTACGGTTCAGGAGGGGGGGCGCTCGCTCGTCCCCACCCCCCTTCCTGACCGGCCAGGCTGCGTGCTCGGATAAGGGTCTGGTATGGATTTTGGGGGGACCCCCGTGCCCTTTTTATTTAGTGTAGGGGGTCCCCTTAAAATCCATACCAGACCGAAGGGCCTGGTATGCTCTTGGAGGGGTAACCCATGCCGGTTTTTTATTTTAAATTTGGTGTGGCGTTCCCCCTCAAGATTCATACCAAACACAGTGCCTGCTATTGGCGGGGATCCAAGTCGGATCCCCATTCATTGAAAGTCGGACGTATGTCGGCTTCAAGTCACAGGGCAAAGTCAGATCCAAAGTAGGACAAGTGTCGTGCCATAGCCATGGTTCACATTGATGCGATTTGGCATGCATGTCAAATTGCATGCCAAATCAGCGGCAATTGCAGTGTCCGAATCGGTGCAGCGCTGCACCGATTCCCAAAAGTAGTTTCTGTACTACTTTTGGCGATTTGCAGAAACCCGCACAGATGTCTCTGATTTCCCTCCTGAAGTCAGGACTGACATGCAGGAATGAAATTGTGCGAGTTCAGTTGAACCAGGGCTTATTGTCAAGGCCTAATTAAACAAGCTGAAGATAGAAGCTGATTGGCTACCATGCACAGCTGCACCAGATTCTAAAGGCCCGTACACACGACTAGATTATCCGATGGGAATTGTGTGATGACAGGCTGTTGTTGGAAAATCCGGCCGTTTGTATGCTCCATCGGGCAATTGTTGTCGGATTTTCCGCGGACAAAATGTGGGATAGCATGCTTTAAAATTGTCCGCCAACAAATGTGTGTTGGCGGATTATCTGATTGTGTGTACACAAGACCGGACAAAACTCCAAAGTACAAACGCATGCTCAGAAGCAATGCTCACCATAACACAACATTAGCAGAAGTTGCCCACAGGGTGGCGGTAAAGAGCTGAAAAACCACGTAGTTTTGTGTTTGTTGGCCGACAATTCTTTGCCGTTTGTATGCAGAACAAGTTCACGGCCAACGCCCTTCGGACAAAAGTCCTACGCTTTGTCCGCGGAAAATCCAATCGTGTCTACCAGGCTTTAGCGTTCCAGTTTTAGTAAAACGTCCTGTGTGTTACCACCAGGGGTGCATATGACACAGTGACAACGTAGCAGCACAAGTGGGAGACAGTTGTCATCCTATATTGTAACAGGAAGGGACCAAACAAGGCAAGATCAGCAGGTATTACTTTTTAGCTTCAATATATTAACATTTTGTAAGAAAAAAAACAAGGAAAATAAAGATAACTCAACATCACAAAAATGAGGCTCCATATATATCCATAATGACAAAGCAATAATTGAAAATGTATACAGTATCATTCTAATAGAGGAAACCCTGAAGCTGCTGTAAAAAAAAGAAGAGTGACTGAAACTCCGAGGGGAGTGACATTATTACTGACATTATGACATAGTGACATTATTTTATCTTCTGAATCTAGAGCCATAAGGGCCCTCTACCTAGTTCAAGAACTTTCAGTTCAAATCATATCAATGCATTCCATATACTGAAGTAGATCTTCAGATTTCTATAAGTAAAACAGTCCGCTTTATCCCAGTTTAGCACCATGTTGAAATTAATGTTTGATTCCAGCCAACGGCTTGAGGCCATTTATCATGAGATGTTTAAACATCAAGAACAGAAAAATTAGAATTGTCCAAGCCTAGTTCCAGCCAGAAATATTGTTTTCGTTTTGGATTAATAGGGGAATGGTTAGAACCTCTTCCTGTGTCTCCATTAGAGAGATTTCCCTCCACTTCCTATTTAGGTTGGTGTCACAAGGATGTAAATGACACAGAATTTTCCCAGTGAAGACACGGAATAAAGAATAAAGCAGAAAAAGATTCTAGATGTTCTCCATTCTTTTAAAATGTGTTTGCCCTTTTGTCTGTCAATTAAGTATATTTGCTGTAACGCCCTGTTCTTCTGTCCTGTGTGCCATGCTGGGGCCAGAGGATCAGAAAGACGACCGCTAGAATTTTCAGGAATAGCTGAGATGGTTGGAAAACAGAGTCCCTGGGTGCCTTCTGTGATGTGTATATACCAGTTAAAGTCCAAATATCAAAAAAGACCTAAAGTGATACTAAAGGCATTCTTATTAAAATAACAAACACGTTACTCTTACCTTCTCTGGTGCAATAGTTTTGCACAGAGCAGCACTAATCCTCCTCTCCTCGGGTCCCCCGCCGGCGCTCCTGGCTCCTTCCACCTGCCGAGTGCCCCCATAGCAAGCCGCTTGCTCTGGGTGTACTTTTGTGTGCGCACTGCCAAGTAGGCTGTGTGTGTCCATTGACACACAGAGCATGGCTCAGCCCTGACCCCAGCTCCCTCCTCACTGCCTGTGATTGACAGAAAGCAAGAGCCAATGGAGCACTTTCTCTAAGGTAATGGGACAATCTCATAGCACTCTCTTAGATAAGTCCCTCAGTTAAAGCGCACATCTCACAGCACGCTCATTAATATGAAGATCTCACAGAACTCTTAGATATTATGTTGACCGCATAGCATGCACTTAAGTAACATGCCAATCTCATAGCACTCTCTCTTTTAGGTAATTTGAGTGCCTTTCAAGTCTGTGCCCTAAAAAACTAAAATGCAGTCTAAAACCACTACACACTATGCTTACCAGGTGTACAGGAGCTTGATCTGTTGAGGCTGACAAGCCTGGTGTATATATACTGGTGCGGAGGTGGAGATACAGTGAGGGGAAAAAGTATTTGATCACCTGCTGATTTTGTACGTTTGCCCACTGACAAAGAAATGATCAGTCTATAAGTTTAATGGTAGGTTTATGTTAACAGTGAGAGACGGAACTACAAACAAACCCAGAAACACTCATTTCAAAAATACACAAGGTTGTAATGGGCTACAAGACCCTCGCCAAGCCGCTTGGTGAGAGGGTGACAACCGCTGGTGCGATTATTCGCAAATGGAAGAAACACAAAATACCTGTCAACTTCCCTCGGTCTGGGGCTCCATGGAAGATCTCACCTTGTGGAGTTTCAATGATCATGAGAACGGTGAGGAATCAGCCCAGATCTACACGGGAGAATCTTGTCTTTGATCTCAAGGCAGCTGGGACCATAGTCACCAAGAAAACAATTAGTAACACACTACACCGTGAAGGACTGAAATCCTCCAGCGCCTGCAAGGTCCTTCTGCTCAAGAAAGCACATGTACAGGCCATCCTGAAGTTTGCTAATGAACATCTGAATGATTCCGAGAATAACGGGGTGAAAGTGTTGTGGTCAGATGAGACCAAAATTAAACTCTTTGGCATCAACTCAACCCTGATGTTGTAAAGCGCTGCACAAACTGTTGGCGCTATATAAATCCTGTATAATAATAATAATAATAATAACTAGCTGTGTTTGGGGGAGGTGGAGGAATGCGGCTTATGTTCTCAAGAACACCATCCCCACCATCAAACATGAAGATGGAAACATTATGCTTTGGGGGTGTTTTTTCTGCTAAGGGGACAGGACAACTTCACCGAATCAAAGGGACGATGGACAGGGCCATGTACCATCAAATCTTGGGTGAGAACCTCTTTCCCTCAGCCAGGGTATTGAAAATGGGTTGTGGATGGGTCTTCTAGCGTGACAATGACCCAAAACATACTACCAAGACAACAAAGGAGTGGCTCAAGAAAAAGCATATTAAAAGGTCTTTGAGTGGTCTAGCCAATCTCCAGACCTTAATCCCATAGAAAATATGTGGAGGGGGCTGAAGGTTTGAGTTTCCAAACGTCAGCCTCGAAACCTTAATGACTTGGAGAGGATCCGCAAAGAGGAGTGGAACAAAATCCCTCCTGAGATGTGTGCAAACCTGGCGGCCAACTACAAGAAACGTCTGACCTCTGTGATTGCCAACAAGGGCTTTGCCAAGTACCAAGTCATGTTTTGCGAAGGGGTCAAAATACTTATTTCACTCATTAAAATGCAAATCAATTTAGAACTTTTTTTGAAATGCATTTTTCTGGATTTTTTGTTGTTGTTATTCTGTCTCTCACTGTTAAAATAAACCTACCATTAAAATTATAGACTGATCATTTCTTTGTCAGTGGGCAAACGTACAAAATCAGCAGATGATCAAATACTTTTTCCCTCACTGTACATTTGTGATATTTTAATGCAACGCCTAAAGTACTGACAAAACCCAGACAGCTGATAGTAGGTCAGGGTCAATAAGCAGAAGTGACCGAAGTAACTGTAGGTGGGAAGCAGAAGCAGATCGAAGTCTCATGCAGCTTTTTGCAACAGGAGCAGCAGCAGAGAGATTCTTCCTCTATGCTGTATGGAGGGACGTGACAATCCACACAGTGGAGGATATCAATGTTCGGTCTCACAGCATTAATCACTTCCACAGCAGAGATACAGGGAGTAATGGCACCCAGCGAGCAACAAAATTGAGGGAGCCTCTGATGCTCTTACTGTAAATCTTCAGAGCTAGGATAAGTGAAGAAGCGATGCCAAGGGCTCTGGATCTGCAAAGTGTTCCACAGCTCACTTTTATCAGAAGCAGAGTATAAAACGCACCCCATACAGATCTGTGTCTGAAGGTCCCCAGCCTAGCCACCAAAGTCTAGTTCAGCAGGGTCCAGATGTACCGTCCAAAATTCAGGCTGAGACAGACTGTGCCAAGTAGCTGTCAATGGGAGGGGGAACCTCCAGCTGTAGAGCATAGAAGAGTCTTGAGTGAAGATAAAAACAGAGTATAAATAATTCTAGAAATAAAAGCTTAGTCTTTACAACAGCAAAGCTGAAAAAAAAGATGTCCATCATCATAGGCCTCTAACAAAATCCTGAGGCATGTTGGTGGTAGCAGGGGTCATCCTGGGCTGACTTGCATCCTTTTTGTATGCCAGTTTCCAATCCTCCTGTAGGCAATAATAGAACCCTAAGGTTAAGGGCTTCTGGTATCCCTCAACGCATGAAAAATAAAAAAGTACATGTTAACTCTAAATGAATTACATTTGGTTTTGTAAAAGCAATGGGTATTATAAACAACTGCAAGTTTAATTTTTTATTAACGTTGTATTAAAAGGTTTAGTTTTTGCACAGAGCTGCCCCGATCCTCCTCGTCTCAGGTCCCCCACAGGTGCTCCTGGCTCTCTTGACCAGTGCCCCCATAGCAAGCCACTTGCTATGGGGGCACTGGTGCATGCTCTCTCCCAAGCCCTGCTCTATGTGTCCATAAGACAGAGCCATGGCTTGGCCCCACCCTCTCCTCATTGGCTCACTGGCTTTGATTGACAGCAGCGGGACCAATAGCTCCGCTGCTGTCTCAGGCAATGAGGAGAGTGTGTCTTGGGACAGCTGAGGCTCTCATACAGGTTGCTGGATCGTGAGGGGGTTCAGTTGAGAACTAGGGGGGGGAGAGAAGTACACAGAAGGTTTTCTACCTTTATGCATAAAATGCATGAAGTTAAAAACAAAAATGTAAGCCTTTACAACCACTTTAACAGTTTTTTTTTTCATATATTATTGCATATCAGTAAAGCTAATTTCCTGCAACCACTTCCTGTCTACATGCATATACTTCACGTACATCCTTTCTCAGGGAGGGTTTCCAGATGGTGACAAGGCTGGACATGTCTGTGCAAAGCAAAGTGTGTTGGTACTGCTTGTAGTCTCTCTTGGGAGAACCTGTTACAGGGTGACAACACAGGAAAGAAGTTAGGAGACTGGAACAGAGTGTTGTTGAACCTGCACAAGGAACTTCATATGTAAATCACCAGGTATCATTTTAATGAAGGCTACAGATTTAGGACTATTGAAAATTAAATCTTGTTCTTGGGGAGAACTTTATTGATATCTCATTAAACCTGAATGTCCCCCTGAAAGCACAAGAACATAGTATTCATCCTCGTTCAGGACCGTGCATGTGTGTGTCATTAATCTACAGCGACAGCCATTTTGGGCTGAATCCATATCCCCATAAGGTCATTTCTCTGAAAGGGACTGTTACGTCAGAATTTACAGGTTTTTCAGTCCTGTCACTAGTTTTTAGCACGTTGATTGACTGCAAGTTCATAAAAAGGAAGGATCCTTTTACCTCATTTTGTCTCATGATGTCACTAGATTCTAATGCCGCATACAAACGATCGGACATTCCGACAACAAAACCGTGGATTTTTTTCCGACGGATGTTCACTCAAACTTGTCTTGTATACGGTCACATAAATGTTGTCGGAAATTCCGATCGCCAAGAACGAAGTGACGTCCAACACTACAACGAGCCAAGAAAAATTAAGTTCAATGATTCCGAGCACGCGTCAAATTGATTCCGAGCATGCGTAGTATTTTTGTGCGTCGGAATTGCATACACATGATCGGAATTTCCGACAAGAACTTTTGTCGGAAAAATTGAGAACCAAGCTCTCAAACATTTGTTGTCAGAAATTCCGATAGCAAATGTCCGATGGAGCTTACACAGTCGGAATATCCGACCAAAAGCTCACATCGAACATTTGATGTTGGAAATTCCGATCGTGTGTACGTGGCATAAGAAGCGGACAAGCCACAGATCCACTATCCTGTAAATGGCTACGTTCACATTGTGCAAATGGCAAGAGGTTTGTTGCGGGTTTATTTAGATCTTTGTTCGCCATGAACACATAAAACAGCAGAAAGTGATAGTGTGACTGATCAGAATAAAGCTGGCATAATTAGGAGCACGTCATCAAATGGAAACAACCCCCTAGAATATTCCCTTGTAATTTATGTCTACAGCTTTGGCACACCAAACTAAGTAATTGTACAGAGACCACAGCAATCAAACTTAAATTCTCCAGATCACAATCCAGCCAAGCATCTGTGGGATGTGCTGGAAAAACAAATCTAATCCATGGAGGGCCCCCACCTAGAAAATTACAGGATTTAAAGGATCTGCTACTGAAGGCTTGGTGCCAGATTCCATAGCATGCCTTCAACAGTCTAGTGGATTCCGAGCCTTGATGGGTTATGGTTGTTGGACATAATTTTATAGCTGATCAGTGTATATACAGAATCCTATGGAAAATCTCTACATCACTGCAGTCCTGATGCACCTTCTCCCTCCCATTTTACCCTACCCTCTGGCAACATCCCCTTTAAGAAAGTACCTATATGGGCTGAAGGGCATCAGAGTACACGTGGCCTGGTGCGTTCCCCACCAGTGAGCTCCAGATATATGGATACAATGACTTTCAGCGTATGATGGCATGACTGCAATGCCATTTGGTTTGCAAACCACCTGACCAGGTGACCTATTCCTCCAACTTCCTCTCTAGGACATTGGTACTAGTGGTTTGATGACTGTGGAAGGACTCTTTGACAAGAGGTAACAGGTAGCAAACCATATTCCATGTTTGTTGGACAACAGTTGTTGATCCAGGAATTCAGTATGACACAATCCCCAAACTGTGGCTGGTTATATGCCATTTAAGTCTATGTATGCAGGACTGCTCTGGCATTTGAGTGCACAGGTCTAACACAGATGGTCATTTGGAATGTTTTGAACATAAGCTCCCATGGTTTGCGTAATTTATTAGGAGTACCTTGACATGAGCATATAATATATTAAGGCAATACTAGCCTTATATACTATCTTGATGGATGCAGTTATATGTATCCCATCACCAGCATATAATATATTGAGTCAACACTAGACCTATGTACCATCTTGATTAATGCAGTGTAAAATAAGTTATTTTTTTATCACCATATAGTACCATGAATGAGAAAATACCATCTAATATTGTATAATTAATTAGGCACCGGTTATTTCTTTAGAAAAATTACATATCTTAGCATTGATATAGAACATCTAGAGACAACTATGATTACATATGACCCAATCAGATTTACTGTATTAGTACACAATAGCGCATCCCATTGCTGCATGGCTCATTGTTGGCATGTCTGCTTTGCCTACCTGATGGAGCTATCTGAAAATGGAGTTACATGTTTACATAAATTGGATAAACTGGAACTTTTTATAGATGCGTTTTACAATTGTCCAATATGACAAAGGGCTTATGCACACCAGCTAAAAAAAAAAAAAAAAAAGGAGCCGATTTTGCAGGCATTTGAGCTTTTATTTCTCTGCCTGAAAGCTTTAAGAAGCTTGTGCTGTTTTGTACATTTTTAATTGAGCATAAGCGTTTTTTTTTTTTTTTTTTTATATAAACCCTCCCCTGAGCTCATTTTATTTATTTTATTTATTTTTTGTGCATTTTCAAGCTTCTTTGAGATGTAGTATGCAAGAGCCCAAAGCGAGAAAAAGCTAAAAAAATGCAAAATGCAAAAAGGAGCAAAAAAGACTAAATTTTAAAATAACTAATTTAAAATAATAAATAATTTCAAATAACAAACATGTTATACTTACCTGCTCTGTTGCAGTGGATTTGCACCGAACAGCCAAAATCCTTCTCTTCTCAGATTCTTTTTCAGAGCTCCTGGCCCCTCCCTCCTGTTGAGTGCCCCCACAGCAAGCAGTTTGCTATGGGGGCACCCGAGCCGAGCCACAGCTCCATTTGTCCATTCAGACACAGAACTCTCTCTCTGATTGGCTAACTGACAGACAGCAGTGGGAGCTAATTGGCTGCGTCTTAGCCAATCAGGAGGGAGAGTCCCGGACAGCCGAGGGACTCGTGCAACATCGCTAGATAGAGATGGGGCTCAGGTAAGTATTAGGGGGGCTGCTACACACAGATGGCCTTTTATCTTCTGCCTTTACAAACACTTTAAAAAAGCTCAAATACCTGTAAAAGCAGTTTTGTTTTTGTTTTTATTTTGAGCTGCAGTGTGCATGAGCCTTTTTTTGCACATTTTTGGCTACTTGGGCATCTTTTCTGCTCGAAAGCTCCTCTTAAAAACACAAGTCTGGTGGGGGGTTTTTCTGTATGTAGGAGCATATGCCTGTAAACTCCTGAAAAAGCCCTCGTGTGCACGGACACATTAGCTAACAGAGGGGAGTTTCCAGGCAGAAAAATTTTTGCGCTCAAAAGCCTGTAGGAGCCACTTCTTTGAGATGCAGTATGCATGAGCCTTAATTGAAGCTACACATGTGTGCCCAATGGGAAAATATATATATATTTTTAGATGAATTAAAATGTCTGCCATATTGATCAGTGGTGGTTGTGCTTTTGACTCATATTTCAATACAAATAAAACATTATAATAATAATTACAGACAATAATTGATATATGGCATGTGCTTGGAAGACCAGCTAAAGATGGCGCCAAAATTATTTGAGTTTTTTTTTTTTTTTTTTACTATGGACACAACCTTCCATAGATTCAGTTCTTACATTTCCCAGTGGGCCGTAAGCAAGAACTACCTCAAGAGCCTATACCACTTCATGGGGAATTTCAGTTTATATCATGTTGCTTTGATACAATAAAAAAAAAACAACAGGATGTTAAAGGACATCTTCAATGGGAACACAAAAAAAGCTTTTAGTAGAGAAGGAAGGGGCTGGAATCTCTTGGGTTTTTACTGGCGTTTGTGTTTCCACTGCAAATATATTTTTCGACTTCCTGTCCTAGTGACAGGTTCCACTAGGACAGGCAGTACGAAAGGGTCTAACTATAAAGTACAGTAAAACCTTGGATTGCAAGTAACTTTGAGAACCACTGATGTAAAACACTGGTAGACAAATACCTCCAACAGGCCATGTTTTTGGAATTTCTCTTAGATAAAAATAGCTGTCCAAAATAGCAAGCCGTTGACTCTGATTTAAAGCACCTGTGCAAGACAAAGGTAAACCTGCAAACATGGCTTGTTGAGGACAGGGTTGAGAACCACTGTTTTACAAGAGGAGCAGATTTTTTTAAATTTATTTTAACTTGATAAATGAGCGAGGTATTGCAATACGAGTAGCGTCACGTCACAACTGAGTATAAGGCTCAGTTCACACTGCCGAAACTGGGGATCCCATTGTGAGACTCCAAGTAGTGCGACATGTGAAATCCCATTTTAGTCAATAAGAGCGGTCTTAATTAGCACTACTGAAGTCGCTCCGACTTTAGAAAAAGGTTCCTGTACTACTTCAAGGCGACTTCTATCTGATTTGTGACCATAGACTTTAATGGAAGTTGCCACCAAGCTGGATCCTTATCTTAAATTTTTAGGAAAGAAGCATATTTTGTTTAAACTTTCAGTAACCTTTTGGTTTCTGCAACTATTAAGAAAAAACAGATGCAAAAACAGATGTAGACAGATGTAAACTGAATACAAACTGAATGTAAACTGAACGTAAACTGAACGTAAACTGAACTGAAAACGGATGTGCAAACTGATCCAAACTGAATCCGTTTTTCTTTGAACCAATGACATGTGAAAGGGGCCTTACAAGACCAAACAGGATAAAAGAATATTCATGAATTGTTAACTCATACATTCATCCACAGAGGTAACATTTATATGAAACAGAAATCATAAACACCAATTTTGACTTGTCGAGCATAACATCTGAGACAAAATGCTCAAAATGATTCTCTGAAGCCTGAAATTAAATCTCAAAAGCACCCAGACACTGAATCCATACAATTGCTGTATTTCCAATTGTAACACATGAAAATAACATCTATGGAACATATTGGGATACAGACGTGAAGATTACAGGCAAGAACAGAAATGCCCCCCCCCCCCACACTACAATGTAAACAGTTGTTCTTTATCGACCCCCATGGTTGACCTTACTTGTTCAAAGCTATAGAATCAATAGGTTATTTGTATTGCCTAAATCTATGCAAGCACTCTTGTCTTTGTAACATTAAAACTGGATGGTACCGCTACAAAAAAAAAAAGTGAAAAGAGAAAAAAAATAAAAATAAAAAAAGCAGCCCCCTTTAAGGTGAGTGCAGATTATGGTGGCAAGGGTGGAGAGACGCATGGACTTCGTCAATATGGCATCAACAATCCCAGTTTGATTTAATGAAGCATCACGCATTGAAGCTCTTTGTATAGCCGTGAAAATCTGTCCCCTCCCCAAATGCATTGCTTTCACGCCTGTCCTTTGGAACGTGAGCAGTTATGGTTTGCACCAACAGTTACGATTTGCAGAACTTAAGCGGTGTGTTTATTCCTCTTATATTATCCTAATGAATACTGGCAATCTAACACTAAAGAAAAAAAAAAAAACTTAATAAAAATAAAATAAACTGATCTACAGTTTACTGTTTGATACCATTTTAATAAACTTCACATGCATGTTGCTTTGCTGGATCCCAAATACTTCATCCACTTATCGCTACTTGCAGCTGTGCATTATTATCATTTTTTGTGCAACTTCATAGAGCAGATTCAATGTTTGTTTTGTTTTTTTGCTTTTGTTTTTCCCCTTGATTTAAACATGAAAAAAGTAAAAAATAACTAGGACTATGCCAGGAAGCGACGGAAGTTAGTAAATTCCCTCCACTCAGGCCATCTTTTCCAGAAGATGTAGGTTGCTGGGGGAGGGATGTTCTTCTCTGCATGGTGAGCTTATGTTCCAGCACGGTCCGTCTGTCTTTCCAACCATACTCCACCAAGGTCTGTCCTGTCTTCTAGAACGTTCTACTGGTAACAGGAGAGGTTACGTCAGGATGTTGTTAATAAAGTCCAAGAAACGCTTAGAATACTGCTCTGGATTAACAGTGGAGATCTCTGCACCTGCCTGTGAAAGGAAAGTGAAGAATTAGCAGTGCACAAAATATGCATGGCAGATAAACCACTTCATCTCCAGAAGATTTACCCCCCCCCATTTTTGGGCTACGGCACTGCGTTATTTTAACCGATGACGCTGTACACAAATAAAATTGTCTTTTTTTTCATACAAATAAGAGCTTTTTGGTGGTATTTGATCACCTATGCATTTAATTTTTGTTGCGTTATTTTTTATAACCAAAAAAATAACCAACAATTTTGAGGAAAAAAAAAAACACAATATTTTTTACTTACTCTGCTATAAAACATATCCAATAAAAAATAAAATAATTTCTTCATAAAATTTAGGCCAATATGAATTCTGATACATAAAGAAATCCCAATAAGTGTATATTGATTGGTTTGCGCAAAAGTTAGTGTCTACAAACTATAGGATATATTTACGAAATTGTATTTATTTTTACTAGTAATGGTGGCGATCAGCGACTTATAGCAGGAACGCGACATTGCGGCGGACAATCCGACACTTTTTGGGGACCAGTGACACTAATAGTGATCAGTGCTAAAAAAATGCACGGTCACCGTACTAATGACACTGGCTGAGAAGGGGTTAAACATCTAGGGAGATCAAACTGCCTAGCCAGTGTTAAGCCTCATACACACGATCAGATTTTCTGCGGGCAAAAAGCGTAGGATTTTTGTCCGAAGGGCGTTGGCCAGGAACTTGTATTGCATACAAACGGCAAAGAATTGTCGGCCAACAAACACAAAACTACGTGGTTTTTCAGCTCTTTACCGCCACCCTTTGGGCAACTTCTGCTAATGTTGTGTTATGGTTAGCATTGCTTCTGAGCATGCGTGTTTTTACTTTGGAGTTTTGTCCGATCGGATAATCCAACAACACACATTTGTTGGCAGACAATGTTAAAGCACGCTATCCAACATTTGTTGGTGGAAAAGCCAACAACAATTGTCCAATGGAGCGTACAAACGGTCGGATTTTCCGTCAAAAGCCTGTCATCACACAATTCCCGTCTGAAAATGCGATCATGTGTATGAGGTTTAGTGTACAGTGTGGAAGTTGCTTATATTAAGGAAAGATATTGATCCTTGTCCCTGCTTTACAGGAACACAGGATCCATGCCTTCCATACTGACAGAAAGGCAACCTGCCTTGTTTACATAGGCCAAAGAGCTAAATTTGTAATATAATGAGCGGGTACCTGCGGACATCGAGTCCGTGGATTTCTCTGTGCATAATCACAGCAGGAGTAAGCTGGCGGCAGCTCACATTCGTACCCGCTACCCAGAAGTGCAGGGTCACTTGTGTGTGTGTGTGTAATATATATATATATATATATATATATATTTTATATATATATATATAAACATATACACACACACACGCGTTGTCTGGCGCACAGCGGCCACCCTGTAGCAGTAAAACTGCTATAGGGTGGTCATGAAGTGGTTAAAGGAGCATTCTATCCCAGTGTTTCTCAACTTCAGTCCTCAAGGCGCCCCAACAGGTCACGGTTTCAGGATTTCCCTCAGATGAAACGGCTGTGGTTAATACTAAGGCAGTTGAACTGATCAAATCACCTGTGCAAAATAATGGAAAGCCTGAAAACATGACCTGTTGGGGCGCCTTGAGGACTGGAGCTGAGGAACACTGTTCTATGCATACAGAATTCCATGCACCCAGGAGAAGAAAGGAAGGGACACTTCCTTGGCATACCCCCAAAGTCTTGTAACTTTGCAACTGGCTGAGACTCAACTTAAGGATACACCAAGACCCCTTTCACATGGGGTGGACTGTCTTTTTGGTAGATTGAATTGGATGTAGGCACATGTCCGTTTACACCCACTGCTCCATAGAGAAGAATGGAGGTTCCCAATCTGGTCTGCCTGATCTGAACTACATAAAACGTGCTTGACTGTAGGGACGGTGTTCTTGGGGTCATAGTTGGCATTTTTCTTCCTTCAAACATGGCGAGCCCACCTCCTCAAGAAGACACATGTACAGTGGTTTCTTTAACCAATTAAGGACCGAGCCTCTTTCTGAGATTTGTTGTTTACAAGTTAAAAACGTTTTTTTTTGCTAGAAAATTACTTGGAACCCCCAATCATTATACCTTTTTTTTTCTAAAACCCTAGAGAATAAAATGGCGGTCGTTGCAATACTTTGTCACACCGTATTTGCGCAGCGGTCTTACAAGCGCACTTTTTTTGGAAAAAAAACTTTTTTGAATTAAAAAATAAGACAACAGTAAAGTTAGACCAATTTTTTTTATATTGAGAAAGATAATGTTACGCCGAGTAAATTGATACCTAACATGTCAGGCTTCAAAATTGTGCCCGCTCGTGGAATGGCGACAAACATTTACCCTTAAAAATCTCCATAGGCGAAGTTTAAAAAATTCTACAGGTTGCATGTTTTAAGTTACAGAGGAGGTCTAGGGCTAGAATTATTGCTCTCGCTCTACTGATCGCGGCGATACCTCACATGTGTGGTTTGAACACCGTTTTCATATGTGGGTGCTGCTCACGTATGCGTTCGCTTCTGCGCGCAAGCTCGGTGGGACAGGGCGCGTTGAAACATTTTTTCTGGATTTTACCTTTTATTTTATACACGGTTCTTTCAAAAAAAAGAAATTGTGTTACTTTTAATTCTATTACAAGGAATGTAAAACGTCCCTTGAAATAGAAAAAAAAAGCATGACAGGACCTCTTAAATATGAGATCTGGGGTCAAAAAGACCTCAGATCTCAAATGTACACTAAAATGCAATAGAAAATAAAATAAAATTGTCATTTGAAAAAAAATAAAAAAAATAAATGGCCCTTTAAGAGCTATGGGCGGAAGTGATGTTTTGACGTTGCTTCTGCCCTGCTATGGTATGGAGATGGGTGGGAGCCATCTTCCCCTCACTCGTCCCCATACCCAGCCATCAGAAGGACCCGATCGCCTCCGCCGATGGTTCCGGTAAGCGGCGGAGGGCACGGGAGAGCAGCGGGAGGGGGGGCCTCTCCCTCCGCCGATAAAAGTGATCTTGCGGTGAATCCGCTGCCGAGACCACCATTAATCGGAAATCTGACCGCCCGCTGAAGAGGATGATACCGGGGTTATGGCAGCTAGCTGCTGCCGCAACAAAGATATTCCTCTTCAAACTGCCGACGTATATTGGCGCTTGGCGGTCCGGAAGTGGTTAAAGAGTATCTAAACCCCAAAAAAGTTAATTTTATATAGATTTTAGCTTCCCTTAGAAGTAGTGGCTGCATTAGATTTTTTTTTTTTTTTTTTAGCATTACATTTTCAGCAAGTACAGAAAAGATCTGTTCTTGCCAGAAATGCTGTGTCCTCACTTCCTATGGGCTTAAAATAAAGCACAAAAAACCTTGTCTTTATTGTGTAATCTACTACTCCCATCAATCCTCCTTGTAATGGAGCTGAATAAAGGCAGACATGTTTGAGGTCCAAACAACAGACTTGGGGGGGGGGGGGCACACCCTAAAAATGCATTTACATTCAAGATGGTGCTGCTATAGTGCCATTAGTGTCCACCTGTGTTATAGGAGGAGCCCTTATAGTTCTCCCATAAAGAGAAGTTTGTCTCCCATGGTTGAGATGCAGGACCTTTCATTCTATGAATAGTGTAGGACCCACTGATAATGGGGTACTTTGACGCAGTAGTGGGCTTAGCACTATATGGCCATATGGTGTAACCAAATCCCCATATTTTTTTATATGTTAAGGTGTTTTAAAAAGACCTTGTAGGATTTAAATGTCATTTTTGTATGTTTGAGGTCCAGGCTGTGTAACAACTACCGTATGGCTACCATTATAGGTGCAGGGCAGAAAGAAAAAAAAAGAAGCATAGCCATGAAAGGACAGAAGTGTGTTATTTGCAGGATTATCAGGTAAAAATAAAAGGAAAAAAATCCTGAAAAAAAAGGAGAAGAAGATGCCAAATCAGCCACCAAATTTAAGAACTGGTAAACTGCAATATATAAATCTTTTGTTTTTGGGGTTTGATGAGCTTTATGTTTACACTCAAGAAGAGATAGTGTCAGATGTAGCAGAGGAAATAAAGTGGTGAGGAGCCATCATAAGACATAATATAAATATACTGAAGCCACTGAAACAGCGCCGTGTTTTACTTCATGTAATTACGGCTGTCAGCATGCCCACCATTAGTGTACTCTAGGCTCAAAATTGACTCCCAGGCCTATATATTGAAAATGTCACCTGTAACCACAATGAGAAGAGGAATACTTACTCCATGTTTAACAGTTTTTGCCGCATGAGCCGCCTTCTTTTTTGCATCATAGTGAGTTAAAATGTCAATAATGGCCATGAAATAGACTTCCTTCCTGGGTGCATCTGATCAGGAACAGAAAATAGAAGATGAAGGATTTACGTTGTGTATTTATCAAACACAAATAAAATTACTTAGTACTTTACAGGGGACATCCTCCACATTATTCTCGTTCCAGAGGAGCTTACAGTCTAATGTCCCTGCTATACATGCACAAAAACCTATAGAACATGCACTCTCTGGCCAATTTGCTAGGTAAAGGCTAAGTTCACCTTTAAAAAATAATAAAATGCACATACTGTATTTTTCCAGTGAAAAAAATGTGCATTTATTTATTTAATTTTACAGGAGCCTGCAAAGTATTGCACCCATGATCAATGGATTGCAATTGAAATGTCAGGTTCCTGCAAACACTTCCTCCGTTTGCAGAGCTGGAGGAAGTGTCAATGTGCAGGAGCTAGTCATACAGGATCGGTCCGGCTGCTGTAAGTTGAGCTGCACATGCACAGCTCAGTTTACAGTCCAGGGATCGCTGTCAGCAGACAGATGGGTATGTTTTATTGCAGAGGAGACATTGCAGATCCCTTCTGCAATAAAATGCCTGCCTGCTCACAGTGCATCACAGAGGAACTTTAGTAATGCAAGCGTCGGACTGAATGGATACAATTATGGATTATTTAGGTAAGCCATGTTCTGTAGCTTTGGTAATGTAATCTACAGCTTTGGATTTGGCAACAACCAAGTAGTGCAAGAAACTACCTATACAATTCAATTTATATCCATACAGAAGGCCCTTACACTACATATCTGTCTGTATATTGAAAAGGGTTTGTACAGATTGCAACATCTGTGGCTAGCTTAAAAGGATACATTTTTGCAGGTAAACCAATGTGCATTTATTATTTTTTCTAAGGAGCCTGCAGAGCATTGCACCCGTGATCAGCAGATCGTGGGTGCGATGTCCAGCTCATGCAGACTCTCAGCATAGCTATCTGCCGTGCCTTGTACGTAGACAGTTACCTGAGGCCAGGAAGATCAATGGACTATGAGGATGCTCACCAGCACCCTCACAGCTCATTGAAAACTACAAGCCGTCAGCCGCAATGGCTGACGGTACTTGTAGGCATTCATTTACAGAAAACTGTGACTGAATGGCAGGGCCTTGTGGGCCGACTGAACTAATCCTTAAGTCTAACCATCATGTTACCTTTGATAACATACACAATGAGAAAAACGGCTTCATGTTTGTGGAAAAATAAATGCAAATTTCATAGAATGTACATTAACGCGCTAAAAACAATGCAAATAATCAGTGCAGCGCAACCATTCATACTTAATACAAATCCACAATGTAATTCCGGGGCTGAAGTGGTTAAAGTGTCCCCTATAAAATAGTAAAATGTATGTAGATTGTCGCCGTTGCACAGGCGCACGCAATTTTAAAGTGTGACATGTTTGATATCCATTTACTCAGTGTAACAACATATTTTATAAAAACATTGGGCTATGTAACAATGTAATAATAACTCAAATAAGCGCAATGTGAAACCGTGTCACAAAAAGTCCCAATTGTGAATATTTGCTCTACTGCTGTGGTAACTCAACGTAATAGTTCAAAAAGATGTACTCCAATGTGTTCAGTGACCACCACCTTTAGACAGATTGCCTGCTCACCTACAGACTATGACCCCATTATAGAGTCACAATCGTCTGATAAAGAATCTCTCTGGATGATGCTGGAACACTCCTGCAAGAAACGTCCATGAGCCACACTATTCCACTTTTGGAGTCTCGATCAACCAATTGTGACCATAGAATAAAAAAGAAAAACCATAGTGCTCTCTGCTTCAAATAATTTATTTAAAATCTAAACAAAAGGGATTAAAAACACTCACATAGATCTGTAAATAGCATGCATATAATCAGATCACTACGCTCCGACACAAAGATGTCCTGGATAACGGCTCCTCCCACCTGTACGCATTACGCCCTCCTGGTTGGGCTCCAGCTAGATCACAGGTGCCTACATCTTTGGAAGGCAATTAAAGTTATTGTAAAGCTTGGAGTTTAAAAAATAAAATAAAAATAACAAACATGTCATTCTTACCTCCACTGTGCAGTTAGTTTTGCACAGAGTGGTCCTGATTGTCTTCTGGGGTCCCTCAGCGGCTCTCGGGGCTCCTCCCCGCATCGTATAACCCCCTAGGAGAATCGCTCTCCCAGGGGGGTTACCTTGTGGGTGCGTTCCTGAGTTCATCATTCAGCGTCCATAGATGCCGAATGTAGGACTCGGCCCCGCCCCGCCCCCCACGTCATTGGATTTGATTGACAGCAGTGGGAGCCAATGGCTGTGCTGCTATCAATCTATCCAATCAAGAGCCAAGAACCCCAGGCAGAGGAAGAGCGCGTCTCCGCCATGGGCTCAGGTAAGTAAAACAGGGGGGGGGGGTTGGGGGGCCGGTCACTGCCAGGTGTTTTTTCACCTAATGCATGAGGGTTTACAACCCCTTTAAGTGATTATCTATATAAGCTCCTAACAACTGACGGCTCCCCACCTACTGAAGAAGCCCAACCAGGAGGGCGTAACACGTCCAAGGTGGGAGGAGAAGTTATCCAGGAGGTCTATGCTTGTGTATGAGCATGGGGAGCGGATTATATGCATGTTATTATCAGATCTATGCAAGTGTTTTTAATCCCTTTGTTTAGTTTTTAAACAATTTGAAGCAAAGCGCACTATGGCTTTTCAAGTTTATTCTATGGTCACAATTGGTTGATCGAGACTCCAGAAGTGGAATAGCGTGGCTCAGTGATGTTTCTTGCAGGAGTGTTCCAGCATCATCCAGAGAGATACCTTATCAGGCGATTGTGACTCTGTAATGGGGTCATAGTCTGGAGGTGAGCAGGCAATCTGTCTAAAAGGTGGTGGTCACTCAACACTTTACATCATCATTTTGAACTATTACGTTGAGTTACTGTACCACAGCGGTGGAGCAAATATTAAAAATTGGGACTTTTTGTGACACGGTTTCACATTGCACTTATTGAAGTTATTACATTGTTGATTTAATATGTATGAAGTATGAATGGTTGCGCTGCACTGATTATTTGCATTGTTTTTGGTTTGTAGAGTCACTGGTGGACATACTCTGATAGGTGTTGGAAGCAATCACAGAGGGCCTCTAATTAAGGCCATTAAATAACATTGTGATATAATTTTGCACAGAGTTTAGGTCATATTTGCGCTTATTATACATTTATTTTATAGTAACATACTGTCATGGCTTTTAATTCCATATACGTCAATAGTTGGGTCGAACTCCCCGGGAGGGAGAGCCTTTGTACTGTTCAGCGTGTTCCCGGGGCTGTCCGGAGGAGTGCCTACAGGATGCATCCCATCACTTTCACCCTCTTCTTCTCCCTCGTTGTCCTCGCTCTCCACATCCTCCTGCTCGGCCCTCTCCACATCGTGAATTCCCACCAGCAGGCTGTAATCCATAAGCTTCAACTGAGCCAAAAACTAGAGGGAAGAAATGCCATTAACGAACAATGAAATATAAAAAGCAGCTCTGTGATGGAATGAGACATCTGTGATATAAATGGTTTTAAGAAAAGGGTTAGAATCCGACTTAAAGGAGAACTCCAAATAATACACATAATCAAAGACATCAAATATAAAAAAAAAAAAAAAAAAAATGGTGGTGGGTGGATCCTAAATACTGCAGACAGCGGTACCACATTATGGGGCACCACTCTCTCACATTCCTCCTGTCAGTCTAGGGTGGGTGGCGGATCTTTGACTCCCTGGGCTCACAGGGAGTTAAAGGGATTGTAAACGATCACCTTGTAAAACAACCCATTCAGTTTAAAATAGAAATTAAAAGGCAAAATATTTTTGTGAAGATTTTTTTCCCTTTTTTACAAGTGATCATTCCCTCTGTTCTCAGCTGCATGAGAGCTAGGGGTAGAAAAAAGCGGCAGCACACTGAGCTTCCCAGTGAATGGCTGTACAACAAGGGCGTGTCAGGACAAGTCTGATCATTGGAGGAATATACACAGAGTTCCCAGCATCGCTAGAGAACTGACCATGGGTGTGCTCTCCTGCTTAGTGTTGTCAGTTTTTAATAGGAAAGCAGAAGGACTGCCAGGAACATCAGGGATTTCACATAAAGAAAGCAATACAAAGATCAGGATACTTTCCCATATAAGTACATGTTACAGCAGGCACATATCAGGAATATGAAGAGTTGGGGTAACAAACGCTTTAAATGCCGCTGGCCATTATTTAACCCAGAAGCAGAGAGGTGGCACAATGCTGAATTGGTGAGTCTGTGGGGGACAGCCATTTTACTTGCAAGAGTCTGCCCCATCTGATTCCTTTGCAAACAATACATTTAATATTTCTTTGGCATCTGTTTTCCTGAGTCAATTTAAACAATTATAAACATTACGGTGTCCTGATGAAGGAGGAGCATGTGCTGCCCCCGAAACAAGTTGGCTGTTTTGTGAATCATGAAGGCCCCTTTCACACTTATACGACTTGTCCCACGATTTGTGATGGCAAAGTAGCACGACAAGTCATTTCCCATGATTTCCAATGACAACCATTCATATTAGTACGACTTCAAGTCGTTTCGACTTCAAAGTAGTCCCTGCACTACTTTGGTCCGATTTTGATGCCACTTACACAGGCATTCCCTGAAATCGCGGTAAAATCGTGGTAAAATCTCACGACTTTGAAGTTGCAGTAGTGTGAAAGGGGCCTAAACCTGTTTTGGACTCCTTTATGAATTTAATCTGGTATTCTAGCGAGATTTAAGATCTAAATGGTGCTCCCGGGTGCCTATTGGAGGGTAACCCCTGGTTGCAAGTAAGCTGCCCAACTACAGCCACTCTGTATATTAATAAGTGCTTCTCAGATGTATATCTCCATTTTCTTTTTGGGAACTGGGTGGGAAGGGATAGGGAATCTAGATTGTGTTAAAATGCTCAAACTATTTGGCTTTAAATATTTTAAATTGTAGGGGGGCGAGTGGCTCTATATTTTATATGGTTAAAACCTTGAAAAGCAGGGAGGGCCTGCGCACTCTTGCCACTACAAACCAATCAACAGGTATCTTACCTCAACGTCTTTCTTTAGTTTCTCCTGAAACATCTTTTTGTTGTTCTCATCAATGTAGATTTTCTGACCATCGTTTATGAAATCGTTATCTTTGTACGTTGGCAGCTCTTTGGCCTGAGGAAAACACAGAACAAGCACTGAATGGACATGACCTCCTATAGCTGAGGTTTAGGGTATTTCTCAATGGTCACAAGTGAAGAAGGGCATTTAAAGTGGTTGTAAACACTTACATATACCCAGTGAAGTGACTGGCTTCAAAAGATACACAGAGATGAAACACATCCTCCTACATAAGTTGTACCTGATTATGTGCAATCCTCTACAGCAGTGGTTCTAAACTCCAGTCCTCAGGGCCCACCAACAGGCCAGGTTTGCAAGATAACTGAAACGCATCACAGGTGATATAATTTGCTGCTCAGGGATTGCAGTATTCTAGTCTGCATCTCATCAAGGTAATACTTAAAATCTGGCCTGTTAGTGGGTCCCGAGGACAGGAGTTGAGAACCACTGCTCTACAGCAATGTTTTTCAACTCCAGTACTCAAGTACCCCCAGCAGGTCACGTTTTCAGGATTTCCCTCAGATGAAACGGCTGTGGTAATTACTGTGGTAAAGACAGTAAAACTGATCAAATCAACTGTGCAAAATAATGGGAAACCTGAAAACATGACCTGTTGGGGGTACTTGAGGACTGGAGCTGAGAAACCTTGCCCTACAGCTTCCTAAAGCTTCTGAGCTTTAGCAGGCAGGGGGCAGGGATCTGATGTCACACGCTGCAGAGCATAGTGCAGGGAAATTAGTGTAATCTGAGATCTAAGTGGATGCACACACCCCCTCTACAAAGTCTGAGGGAAGCATGAACAGCTAAAGCAGCTCATAGATTATGCGACTTTCTTTCCTTCCACCACAGGTCGCTAGATTCCCCCCCATCAACACAGTCAGTGCTGCGGGAGGCCAGAGAGGTGGGGTTGCGTGAAGCCTTCCTGGCCAGCAGAACAAGGATTACTGATAAAGCCATTGGCCATAATTGCATGTAAAAAATCTGATAGGCTGGTTGCATTAAAATTGATTGATGGATTGACTTGGGTACAACCAGCCTGCCTAAAGATGGATCGGATCTCAGCCAATCCCTGCTGAACTGGCTGAGATTCAATCCATCTATGGAACTGGCTGAGATTCAATCCATCTATGGCCCGCCTAAGGCTGTCAATCACCTGCTGTGTGCTGGGGGGGCCATTCCCCAGGATTCTGTGGTGTCAGCATTATCTGTCTGAAGTGACTTATACAGATCGAGAGAAGAGCGAGCAGGTAGGAACCAAAACTATTTTACATACAACAGAAGTCAATGGAAATCGACATTTTGTAGACTCGCAGGGTCCCATTTTGAAGGAGGTTGGGTTTGGACAGTGTATTAGCATTTTTCCCAGTGCAAGGAAAGTGAATAAAAATCTGTTTAAAAGACATTCTCCCGCCTTCAACGCAAGAACCTCTAAGGCAGGGGTTTCAAACTGATGGCCCTCCAGCTGTCGCAGAACTACAATTCCCATGAGGCATTGCAAGGCTGACAGTTACAAGCATGACTCCCATAGGCAGAGGCATGATGGGACTTGTAGTTCCGCACCAGCTGGAGGGCTGCCAGTTTGAGACCCCTGTTCTTAGGTAAATCCATTATGTGTTGCCCAAATCCTCACCGAAAACCAACTGTGCTGATACTGGTTGTCAGGGGAGGTGCTGCCACAGAGGCATCTTCGGTTTTGCATCTATGGCAGCACGCTCCCCAACATACATTTTCGAGAAGGACTCCGACTTCACACAGCCTTTGTTTCTTAGAAATTAACTGAGGACTGAAAATCACTTTCCAACCCTTCCACTTCAATCCTAGGAGTACAATAGCAATTGGAAATGTTGCATTTACTGAGCCACCAAAAATCTACCGCCAGGCTGTTTATTTACACATTGCCATAGAGGCAACATATGCTACCTGCTGCCTATTTTGCCATTTGTCCGACTGGATTCAACTACTCATGCGCAAAATGTTACAGAGCATCATCACAGTAACGGTGGAAAGATTCAAGAGAATCAATGATAGTGGAGTTATCTGCCCTTACTGAAGATGGCTGGGGAGGGGGGGGGTAACCCTGAGGGGTGTCTAGAAATGTGATTTATTTATCATTTAAAGCATCCAAACAGATTGGGGAATTTACTTTGAATAGAAAAATTATTGAAATGGTGTTTTGGCGAGTTAAGTTTCGCTTTAGGAATGATAGCCAATAGGCTCTCTCTCAGGATTTGTAGTTTTCACGGTCACTCATCCAAAACAAGGATGCAATGCAGGTAACAAAAGAGTGAAGTCAGAACTTCTAATCTGAGCACTTGTTCCAGATGAGTGCTTTAAAAATACTGAATCAGAAAGAGCCAGGCAACTAGCATTTTTAAAGGAGAGCTCGGCAATGGCATCCTATATGTTCTTTAAGTACAGATTTCCTTCAAAACAATATCCAGCTTTACAATTTTGTTCTTCTGTTTAACAAGGTTATAGGACCATGAAACGCATCTAACTTCAGGATTGCAACCGTCCATTTCAAGCGATGACGGGAAGGACAACATTGGAAAAATAGGAGGGGATGAAATGAAAGGATCGGGGATCCCATACAGTGCGCTTTAGTGAGATGTTCCATCTGACAGGAATGTGGCTGGTCTGTAATCATCTTTTTTCCTCCCTTCTATCCCCAACTGAGCAGCTGACTTCTTAGGTCCTGGCAGCCTGCCCAGACTGTCAGTGCTAAAAAAGAACTAAGCTGGACTAGAACCACTAATTTTATACCATATTGGTGCTATAAAAAAAGTGGCCACCAGAGAGCTTTCTCTCTCACATGGAGGGGAAGAGTAATCTGTCTGAGCTCCGGCTCCTGACTTATGTCCTATCAATGAACAATGAATCTTCTGGGGGATGGAGAACGTCAAAACAGATGCAAAAATGTGACAATTGTTGGAGGTCAAAGAAGATGAAGAGGTGAACGGCTGCAGTAGGACATAGCCTGACGCACACCGCTAGGCTTACTGAGCCACACAAGGCCTTGCAACGTCTGACAGAGCTGGGTTTCAGAAAGCATCCAGATTTTGCCGCCTTTCCTACTTCTATAGCAGAAATGAACATATAGAGAAGAAGTTGAGGGACTACCATTGTTCTTAAGGGCACATCAGTAATGCATTTAGCAACTGCTAAAAAATAAGGGGAAATTTATAAGCAGACAGGTTATGGTGAGGTGGGCTAAACCTCTAGTAAACCAGGGTGAAGCACAGTAGAGGCTACCTCAAACAAAAGGTAACTCTAAAACTGGCCTTGCAGTAGAATTTCGATCAAAACATGTTTCCAGAAACTTTGATTATTTACAAGATAAAGGAACCGATTCAACAATAGGTTTCGAAGGATGAAAATCGAATCTGATGGAATAGAATGAATTTCTAATCGTTGAATTTGCGAATGGCCAAGAAAAATCATAACTAGTCTTATGTGCATGCAGAGTTAATCAGGAAGCAGACCGTCCTACAAACATCAAGATATTGACATGGCACCTGAATGAAAAGTCATTTGAAATTAGTCAGGTCCATGAAGACACCATGAAATGGTTAGATAAGCAATTTTTATATTTTCTCATTTAAATGTTTGAATGAAATTCTGCAGGTGTAAGGTCAGCTTAAAGTGGACTTTCACCATAAACTAATTCTCATATTGCCCGGCCTCCTCCTCCCTCCATCACAATTGCATATACATTTTTGTACCCAAGATTTATGCCTTGTACACACGATCGTAATTTCCGCCAGGATAAACTCCAACGGATTTTTCAGACGGAATTCCGTTCAAGCTGTCTTGCATACACGCTGTCACACCAAATTCCGACCGTCAAAAACATGGTGACGTACAACACTACGACGAGCCGAGAAAAATGAAGTTCAATGCTTTCGAGCATGCGTTGACTTGATTCTGAGCATGCATGTTTTTTTCTCCGTCGGAGTTCCATACAGACTATCGGAATTCCCGTTCAGAATTTTTTCCTTCGCCGAAAAAGAGAACATGTTCTCTTTCTAAATTCCGACGGAAAAAAGTCTGATAGGGCACACACACGGTCGGAATATCCGTTGAAAAAACTTCCGTCTGACTTTTTCCACTGGAAATTCCGATCGTGTGTACAAGGCATTAGGCTGCTTTTACACTGATCAGCTTTTCAGATTTTTACCATTAAATCATATGAAGCTCTCCACACTGGTCAGTTGCGGAGCTGTTGTGTTTTTCAAAGTCCTGCAAGCTGCATTTTTGGTGCGGTTAAAAAAAAAGCACCAAAAATGCACCTCACCATTAAAAAGGAATGAAGAACGTACCAAAAACACAACCGTGGTTGCGAGTTTGAGTCACATATCTTTTTTTTTTTTTTTTTTTAACAGGTACAAAATACACACAGGTGCAAAACATGTAAAAAACGCTGCAAACATGCATATGCATTTTTATCGCATTTTTGCAACGGAGCAGTGTGATAGTAGCTTTATTTGTACCGCAAAGCAGAACTTCTGCATTTCTTGCCTAGGTGAAAATGACAATTGTGCCCTCCCCATCTGGATTCTGCACATGTGCTATAGGGCTTCGGGTCCCAACTGAGCCCCGCGGCACATCTATGCACATACTGATTTTCCAGCATATGTGCACCCTCCCCCCCCCCCCCCCGAGCGCATGCATAAAGATTATTGGCAAATGGTGGAAACACAAAATAACTAACTGTCAATCTCCCTCAGTCTGGGGCTTCATGATCCCAAGAACATCATTCCCACCGTCAAACATGGGAGGTGGAAAGATTATGCTTCTGGGGTGTTTTTTTGCTAAGGGGACAGAACAACTTCACCGCATCAAAAAGGGATGATGAACGGGGCCATGTACCATTACATTTTGGGTGAGAACCTCCTTCCCTGAGCCAGGCAATTAAAAATGGGGGGTGGATTGGTATTCCAGCATGATAATGGCCCAAAACACACGGCCAAGGCAACAAAGGAGTGGCTCAAGAAGGACATCCAGGTCTTGGAGTTTCCAGACCTTAATCCCATAGAAAATATGTGGAGGGAGCTGAAGGTTCGAGTTCCCAAACGTCTGCCTCAAATCCTTAATGATTTGGAGAGGATCTGCAAAGAGAAGTGGGAAGAAATCCCTCCTGAGATGTGTGAAAACCTGGTGGCCAACTACAAGAAACGTCTGACCTCTGATTGCCAACAAGTTTTTTTGCGAAGGGGTCAAATACTTATTTCACTCATTAAAATGCAAATCAATTTATAACTTTTTTGAAATGTGTTTTTCTGGATATTTTTGTTATTCTGTCTCTCGCTGTTATAATAAACCCACCATTAAAAATAGAGACTGATCATTTATTTGTCAGCGGGCAAACGTACAAAATCAGCAGGAGATCAAATAACTTTTTGCCCTCACTGTAGGGCCTTCATCACCCAACTCCATCCTAAAATTAGGACAGTAGGTCCTCCACCTGCACATCATTAAGGCCAGGCACTGCAGTTAAGCTGCCAATGATGGTCACTATATGTGTAGCAATCACATCAAATGATACATTATAGATTACCAGGTTACAGAATTAGCAAAAAGTCGTTATTTCTAAACATTGCAACTGACCTTACCCTATGGATTATACTGCAATTTTACTGAAGCCTGCAGCAATAAAATGCACTAATGTTTAGATCAATATTTAGCTTAAAAGGGTAGTTTAAACTGACAATCGATTGGCCTCAATGTGAACCTGTGTTGCACTTTCACAAGGTTGATTTATTTGGATACCTGATCAGAATTGATCACTTATGCATGCTATCAGACTTTAAAACGATCCATTTAAACCCATCTAACTTGTTTGGTGATCAAATCTATGAGCAATCTGTAACATACTCTTGTTCTGAGCCATTTTTTATTTTACATTAGAAGGTCATACTAGCATTCAGGCAGTATTTTTTCCAGTAAAAAGGATTTTTATTATCTAGTCACCCAAGAAACCGCTAGTTTTAGGTGGACACAGCCCTTCACGGTTGTAATTTACACACACACATACATTATATATACATACACACACACACACACACACACATTATATATACATACATACATACACACACACACACACACACACACATTATATATACATACATACACACACACACACACACACATTATATATACATACATATACACACACACACACACATTATATATACATACAAACACACACACACACACATTATATATACATACAAACACACACACACACATTATATATACATACACACACACACACTATATATACATATACACACATACACAGTGTTGGTCTTGACCTTGGATGGAAGAATACCGTCAGAATAAAAAAAGTGTGTGGATGGGGGAATTAGGTATATTTGTGATGAGGAAAAACTAAACCATGTGCTGTCATGATGGCCAAAGACTGAAATAAACGATTTACCTTTTCTTTGTCACTTGCTTCTCTTGCCACAGTGGAGCCCTAAAGAAAAAGAAAATGTATTTAGAAAAACGTATACAACAAATACATGACGAGTGAAACATTTATATTAAGAAAGTCAAAAGAACCCATATGTTGTTGGATTGCACTGGTACCAAAAGGGGACAGACACAAAGAAATATGTAAAAAAAAAAAAAAAAAATCTCATTACAAATATTAAAAAAAGTGCTAAAACCCTAAGGGAACAATCCCCATCAGGCAATGTAGGCTATATCTACTTTCAATACATAGTTATCTTTGCTGAAATGCCCAAGAGGTCGACATGTTTTACAAGTATGAGCTTCTTTAGGACCTTCTTATGTCTTGGCAGCAAAGAAAAATAGTTACATTGCTTAAAAGGGTAACTCCACTTTCATGGGGAAAAAACAGGAAATATATAAAAAAATATAGCTTGTACAATTGCGATACAAGTTATATTGTAATTGAATGTTATTAAAAATGTCCTTTCCTTTTTGATCTGCAGAGTCTGTCATTTCCTATAAATGCAAAGCAATATGGCTACATGGAGTAGTTCTGTACATAGAATGTGTACTGACCACTCCCCAGAAACATTTCCTGCTTGTGTGATTGGCTCACCAATTTTCCCAGAAGTCGGCACTAAGATAGTCAGATTTTAGGCATCCCCTGCAACAAAAATTTTATTTTTTTGGTGAGAGATTTCCAATAGGAACATGTTTAAAAGGGAAGTAGGCCCAGCAGATGTCCTCATTAGTGCTCTGCAGCTGCCACAGCTGACTGATAATTATGAAACCACTTCCATTAGATCCACCTAACCCAGAGGCACAGACAAACACACAGGCATTCCTTCAGAACAACATAACGGTAGGAATCTGCAACAAAAGTTTGTTATAATCCTTGCAAAGAACATCGATCACCCAGGGGGGAATGTTTTAAAGAGTATAGCAGAGAGATGGTGGTCAACATCAAACTAGCGTAGAGCACTGGAGTTCATCTGTGACCTCTTCCTAAGTTTGGAGAATCATTTTTTATTACCAAGTACTACCACTATGACCCTTCTTTGTTGCTCTGTCAGCTACGCAAGTTTGATGTTGACACCTTCCATTTGACCACCATCTCTCTGCTATACTTAAGCGATGTGCTATTTTTCTTTGCTGCCAAGATATAAGAAGGTCCTGAAGAAGTTCATAGATGTAAAACACGTCAACCTCTTGGACAATTCAGCAAAGATAACCATGTATTCAAAGTAGATATAGCCTACATCGCCTGACAGGGATTGTTCTCTTAGGGTTTTAACATGTTTTAATATTTGTAATAACATATACAGTGGATATAAAAGCACCCCTGTTAAAATGTCAGGTTTCTGTGATGTAAAAAAAAAAAATCAGACAAAGATAAATAATTTCAGAACTTTTTCCACCTTTAATGTGACCTATAAACTGTACAACTCAGTTGAACAACAAACTGAAATCTTTTAGGAGGAGGTAAGTAAAAATAAAAAAATAAAATAATATGGTTGCATAAGTGTGCAAACCCTTACACCAATACTTTGTTGAAGCACCTTTTGATTTTAATACAGCACTCAGTCTTTGGGTATGACTTGCCAAGATTTGCCCACTCTTTGCAAAAACACTACAAATCTGTCAGATTGCGAGGACATCTCCTGTGCACAGCCCACTTCAGATCACCCTACAAATTTTTAATGGGATTCAGGTCTGGGCTCTGGCTGGGCCATTCCAAAACTTTAATCTTCTTCCGGTGAAGCCATTCCTTTGTTGATTTGGATGTATGCTTTGGGTCGTTATGCTAAAAGATGACGTTCCTCTTCATGTTCAGCTTTCCAGCAGAAGCCTGAAGGTTTTGTGCCAATATTGACTGGTATTTAGAACTGTTCATAACTCCATCTACCTTGACTTAGGTCCCTGTTCCAGCTGAAGAAAAACAGCCCCAAAGCACAATGCTGCCACCACCATGCTTCACTGTGGGTATGGTGTTCTTTGGGCGATGTGCAGTGTCCTTTTTGCACCAAACATATCTTTTGGAAGTATGGCCAAAAAGTTCAAACTTGGTTTCATTGGACCATAACACATTTTCCCACATGCTTTTGGGAGACTTCAGATGTGTTTCTCCAAAGTTTAGCCGGGCTTGGATGTTTTTCTTTGTAAGAAAAGGCTTCCGTCTTGCCACTCTACCCCATAGCCCAGACATATGAAGAATACAGGAGATTGTTGTCGCATCTACCACACAGCCAGTACTTGCCAGATATTCCTGCAGCTCCTTTAAGCACTTCAGCCCCGGACCATTTTGCTGGCCAAAAACCAGGCCACTTTTTGTGATTCTGCACTGCGTCGCTTTAACTGACAATTGCGCGGTCGTGCAACATGGCTCCCAAACAAAATTTACGTCCTTTTTTTTCCCACAAATAGAGCTTTTTTTAATGGTATATGATTTTAAATTTTTTGCGCTATAAACAAAAATAGAGCGACAATTTTGAAAAAAAAATTCAATTTTTTTGCTTTTTGCTATAATAAATATCCCCCAAAAAAAAATATATATATATAAAAAAAAAATTCCTCAGTTTAGGCCGATACATATTCTACATTTTTTTTGGTAAAAAAATAAAAATAAAAATCGCAATAAGCGTATATTGATTGGTTTGCGCAAAAGTTATAGTGTCTACAAAACAGGGGATAGCATTATGGCATTTTTATTATTATATTTTTTTACTAGTAATGCGATCTGCAATTTTTATCGTGATTGCGGCTTTATGGCGGACACATCGGACACTTGACACATTTTTTGGGACCATTGTAATTTTTACAGCGATCAGTGCTATAAAAATGCACTGATTACTGTGAAAATGACATTGGCAGTGAAGGGGTTAACCACTAGGTGGCGCTGAAGGGGTTAAGTGTGCCTTAGGGAGTGCTTCTAACTGTAGGGGGGATGGGCTGTGTGTGACACGACAGTGATTACCGCTTCCGATTACAGGAAGCTGTGGTCACTGTCCTGTCACTAGGAAGACTGGGGAAATGCTTGTTTACATAAGTGGTGGAGCGCGTCCACAATGCCGGCTTCTTAACCACTTAAGCCCCGGACCATTTGGTAGCTAAAGGACCAGAGGTGAATTCAGAATTTTGTACTGCGCTGCTTTAACTGTAAATTGTGCGGACATGCAATGTTGTACCCAAACGAAATTTGCGTCCTTTTCTTCCCACAAATAGAGCTTTCTTTTAATGGTATTTGATTGCCTCTGCGATTTTTATTTTTTGCGATATAAACGGAAAAAGACCGAAAATTTTGAAAAAAAAATGATATTTTCTACTTTTTGATATAAGAAAAATCGAATAAACTCAATTTTAGTCATACATTTAGGCCAAAATGTATTCAGCCACATATCTTTAGTAAAAAAAATGTCAATAAGTGTATATTTATTGGTTTGCGCAAAAGTTATAGCGTTTACAAACTAGGGTACATTTTCTGGAATTTACACAGCTTTAAATTTATGACTGCCTATCTCATTTCTTGAGGTGCTAAAATGGCAGGGCAGTACAAACCCCCCCAAATGACCCCATTTTAGAAAGTAGACACCCCAAGGAAATTGCTGAGAGGCCTGTTGAGCCCATTGAATATTTTTTTTTTTTGTCCCAAGTGATTGAATAATGACAAAAAAAATAAAAAATTACAAAAAGTTGTCACCAAATGATATATTGCTCACACATGCCATGGTTATATGTGGAATTGCACCCCAAAATACATTTTGCTGCTTCTCCTGAGTACCCCGAAAACCAATCACCGCCTTCAGGATTTCTAGGCACAAATTTTTGATTTGACTCCTCACTACCTATCACAGTTTCGAAGGCCATAAAATGCCAAAATAGCACAAAACCCCCCAAATTACCCCATTTTGGAAAGTAGACACCCCAAGCTGTTTGCTGAGAGGCATGGTGAGTATTTTACAGCTCTCATTTGTTTTTGAAAATGAAGAAAGATACATATTTATTTTTTTTCAATTTTCAAAACTTTGTGACAAAAAGCGAGATCTGCAAAATACTCACAATACCTCTCAGCAAATAGCTTGGGGTGTCTACTTTCCAAAATGGGGTCATTTGGGGGGGGGGGGGGGTTGTGCCATCTGGGCATTCCATGGCCTCTGAAACTGTGATAGGCAGTGAGAAGTGAAATCAAAAATTTACACCCTTAGAAAGCCTGAAGGCGGTGCTTGGTTTTGGGGTCCCGTACGCGGCTAGGCTCCCAAAAAGTCTCACATGTGGTATCCCCGTACTCAGGAGAAGCAACAGAATGTATTTTGGGGTGTAATTCCACATATGCCCATGGCATGTTTGAGCAATATATCATTTAGTGACAACTTTGTGCAAAAAAAAAAAAAATTGTCTTTTTTCCGCAACTTGTGTCAACATATAAAATATTCCATGGACTCGACATGCCTCTCAGTATATAGCTTGGGGTGTCTACTTTCCAAAATGGGGTCATTTGGGGGGGTTTTGAACTGTTCTGGCATTTTATACACAACATTAGGAAGCTTACATCCACTCTTCTAACCACTTGAAGACAAAGCCCTTTTTGACACTTGTTTACATGAAAACATTTTTTTTTTTTTGCAGGAAAATTATGTTGAACCCCCAAACATTATATATATTTTTAAAGCAAAGGCCCTACAGAATAAAATGGTGGGTGTTGCATTTTTTTGTTCTACACAGTATTTGCGCAGCGATTTTTCAAACGCATTTTTTGGGGAAAAAATACACTTTTTTTAATTTTAATGCACTAAAACACACTATATTGCCCAAATGTTTGATGAAATAAAAAAGATGATCTTAGGCCGAGTACATAGATACCAAACACGACATGCTTTAAAATTTCGCACAAACGTGCATTGGCGACAAACTACATACATTTTTAAAAGCCTTTAAAAGCCTTTACAGGTTACCCCGTTAGATTTACAGAGGAGGTCTACTGCTAAAATTACTGCCCTCGATCTGACCTTCGCGGTGATACCTCACATGCATGGTGCAATTGCTGTTTACATATGACGCCAGACCGACGCTTGCGTTCGCCATTGGGCAAGAGCAGGGCAGGACAGGGGTGCTTTTTTTTTTTTTATTATTAATTTTGCTTTTTTATTTTATTTTTAAATTGTTCCTTCCATATTTTATTTTTTTTATCATTTTTATTGTTATCTCAGGGAATGTAAATATCCCCTATGATAGTAATAGGTAGTGACAGGTACTCTTTTTTTGAAAAAACTGGGGTCTAGACCCTAGATCTTTCCTCTGCCCTCAAAAGCATCTGACCACACCAAGATCAGTGTGATAAAATGCTTTCCCAATGGCGCTTTTTATATCCGGGGGGGGGGGGACATTCCCTCCCACTGCTTGTAAAAGCAGTCCAGAGGCTAATTAGCCACTAGGATTGCTTTTACATGAAAGCCGGCCGCTGGCTGAAAAGAATAATACAAAGATGATACCTAAACCCGCAGGCATCAATCTGGTATAATCATTCAAAGTCCAGCAACATACCAGTACGTTGCTGGTCCTTGTTGGACATGTATTGTAATCTTTTTTTTTTCATGCAGCCAGGTGGCTGAACGAAAAAAGAGATTGATCGGTGGGTATGCCCACCATTAGAATACCGCCCTTCATCCACCCACTTCTAATGATGGGCATACATGCACCATTTATATATGCCGAAGCATGGGGGCATCCTCCCGCAAAAAAGTTATGCCGCACACACATGGTCGGACTTTTCCACGGGCAAGCCTCCGTCGGAATTTCGACCGTATGTACGCGGCATTAGGAGCAAAATCACTCCTCCGCCCCTGCTGCCCCAATGCTTCGGCATATTTGCTTTTTTTTTTTAACTGTGGTGGTGAAATCACCTCCTACAGCACTGGAGTCGCAGGGATCAGGCCTGTCTCTGCGAACGCTGCAGTTATGTGTGTTGTGTTTTGTAAGTGACAGTGATCGATCGATACTGCACTTGGGTGGCCTGGGCTGGACGGAGGGGCAAAACGCAGGTGCTAGCAGGTATCTGGGCTGATCCCGCTAACACTGCGTTTTTGGGAACCCTAAACTGCTGGGGACGCTAGTATAGATCTGATCAGATCAGATATTGATCTGTTCAGATACTATACCACTAAGGGAGGTGTATGCTTCACGCGTGGGTGTTAGCGTTACTGGCACTAACCTGACGCTGCCTGGGGTGTGACGCAGACCCTCTCTGACGCTAAAACCTAATTGATATCACCCGCCGGGTGATCAGGGGGTTAAACTTTTATTGGGTTATATACGGCGGGTGCCCTGACACTATAAAAAGCAAACTAACTAACCAGCGTCACCCTAACACTTATATGATGATTACTGGTGAAAGGGTTAACTAGGGGCAATTAGGGGGTTAAAACCTTTATTAGATAATATATGGGGGTACCTGACGCTATAAAAACCTGCGGCGAACCTAAAAAAAATTACTGGCTACCGATCTGCATCACCGACGCTAAGACAGCGATCAGAAAAATGATCGCTTAGCGACGGCGGTGCTAGGGGGTGAAAGGGGGTGAAAGGGTTACCTGGGGGGCGATCAAGGGGGTTAAACCTTTATTAGATAATTTATGGGGGTACCCGACGCTATAAAAACCTGCGGCAAACCTATAAAAAAAAATACTGGCTACCGATCTGCATCACCGACGCTAAGACATCGATCAGAAAAATGATCGCTTAGCGACAGTGGTGATAGGGGGTGAAAGGGTTACCTGGGGGGCGATCAAGGGGGTTAAACCTTTATTAGATAATTTATGGGGGTACCCGACGCTATAAAAACCTGCGGCGAACCTAAAAAAAATTACTGGGTACCGATCTGCATCACCGACGCCAAGACAGCGATCAGAAAAATGATCGCTTAGCGACGGCGGTGCTAGGGGGTGAAAAGGTTATCTGGGGGGTGATCAAGGGGTTAAACCTTTATTAGGGGGCGGTTAGGGGGCTACACTGGACCTAAAACTAAATGTAGTGACACTTTTACAGTCACAAATGTCACTGATTGCAGTGATCAGTAAATAAATGGTCACTGCAATCAGTGACACTGTGACTGGGGGCTGGGGGGTGATCTGGGGGGGCCTGGGGGGGTGATTTATGTGCCTATGTGTGCTGGTGTTAGTGTAGTGTTAGTGCACTGACCAGTGTGTCTTCTCTTGTACGGCGCTCGGTATATGTGAGCGCCGCACAGGAGATGACATCACTTCCTCCTGCTTTCTCTGTGTGTACATTCCACAGACAGAGGGGGCATTTCTATTCGCCGGGAGCGATCGCGGGGGGGTGGCCGGAATCGAACGGCCGCCCCCCCCATCTCGGAACGCTCCCAGACGAATTCCGACCGCTCACTGTACAGAAGGGGGGTCCGATTGGACCCCCCAACTGTACAAAGGCAATCACGTACACTCAACGTGATTGTGCCTGTCGGTGCCATTGTGCCGACGTATATATACAGTGAGCGGTCGTTAAGTGGTTAAAGGGGACGTATATATACAGCCTTTTGCCTCCCTGTGACATGCTGTAGACGTATATTTGCGTGCGGCGGGCGGCAAGCGGTTAATGTTGCTGTAGGCCTCTTGGCAGCCTCCCTGACCAGTTTTCCTCTCATCTTTTCATTTTTGGAGGGACGTCCAGTTCTTGGTAATGTCACTGTTGTGCCATATTTTCTCCACTTGATGATGACTGTCTTCACTGTGTTCCATGGTATATTTAATGCCTTGGAAATTCTTTTGTGCCCTTCTCCTGACTGATAGCCTTTTAACAATGAGATCCCTCTGATTCTTTGGAAGCTCTCTGTGGACCATGGCTTTTGTTGTAGAACGCGACTAAGAAAATGTCAGGAAAGACCTACTGGAACAGCTGAACTTTATTTGGGTTTATTCAGAGGCACTTTAAAATGATGGTAGGTGTGCACCGACTCCTATTTATCATTGAATTGAAAGGGATTGCTTAATTTTGCACACAGATACATCCCCAGTTATAAGAGGGTGTGCACACTTATGCAACCACATTATTTTTGTTTTTTATTTTTACAACCCCCCCCCCTTAAAATATTTCAGTTTGTTTTGTAATGGAGTTGTACAATTTATGGGTCACATTAAAAAGGTGGAAAAAGTTTTGAAATGATTTATATATGTGTCTAATTTTTTTACATCACAGAAACCTGACATTTAGGGGTGTGTGGACTTTATCCACTGTACAGTTTTTTTTTACATATGTCTGTCCCTTTTTGTACCAGTAAAGCCCAACAACATATAGATTCTTTTGAAGTGGTAAACATTATGGATGTGGTACACTTACAATAGCCAATCTACCTCTTTGGTATATTAAACAGGGTTAATAGCATCTATTTTTTTTTGTCCTAAAGGGAACGTTTTTTTTTTTTAATTACCGACCTCCGCACCTCCTACTCCCCCACTGAGATAGTTCACAGGAGATCGTCTCTCCCCCCTCCGTCCCTCAATTACCTGTACAGAGGGACTTCACATTCAAAAGGTATAATGACCATTTGGACAGTGACTATTTCTACCAGCATCAGTCTCATCTGGAGCTAGGGTACTCCTGACTTGACAAGGGACTAAGAAAGGACTGATGAAGACTTAATTGGCCAAAACACCACTGTAAATAAATAAAATATATAAATGTATACAAATTAGGTAAATTAAATAAATTGCATTCTATTCTGCGGTTGACATCTTTTCAATGAGCCCTCGTACTTACTAAATGCGGCTTTGAACTCATGCGACATTACTTGAAATCGCACAATTTCAAAGCTGGATGTCAATGCGACTTCAGGTGCGACTTGTCTGACATTTGTGATTTCATGTACAGAGGTCTATGCAAGTCGTACCTGAAATCACCAAAAATAGTACAGGAACTTTTTTGCAAATCGGTGTGGCACCACAAAGTCAGTGTCGCACCGTTTTGAACAGTTCTATTGCCAACAATAGGCTGCGACTTGTCATGTGATTTAGATTAGATTTACAAGTCCCTTGGTTTTGGTTACTTGTGGAAAATGAAAGGCCAATCTGTTGCAGATCAGAGAAGTAAAGCGTGGTCTGCATGTGTATCAACAGCTGTACATTGTAATGTGACTTTAGAAAATGACTTTTCAAGGAAGGTCCTGAAAGTTCAACCAAGTTCATTTTATTGATTGCAAGATTATGCGCATTCCTGTAAATTTTATAGAATTCAGTCCCAGACTGGAAATGGGGCAAATCAATATAATTTCAGGCTTGATGGCACAGCGAGTTCTGGCGAAGGAGAAAACACTTGATTTTTCCTCTACTATTATGGAACACAGTCACCAATCACTTACATTTTTAGTAGCCGTCTGCAAATCAAATGTCTATCGGGACAACAAATGGTCGTAAAATACATGAATAAAATGCAAAAAAATAAAATAATTTGAGGTAAAGCAGAAATGTACTTTGGCCTTTAAAGCGGCTCTGTCTTTTTCATTTTACAGGATGTATAGCATCTTCAAAAGTATCTATATATAGTTTTTTTATTATGTTTTGTTAGCAGTCTTATTTTAAAGCGTGGGGCTATAAAAATGTATTTAAAAAAATAAAATAAAAAAAAATCACACCATCCGTTTTGAAGCTCATCTAAACCCAAACACTAATATTAATATATTGCAGATTACCAGTCATTGTATAAAATGTTTTTTTATTTTTTATTATGATGATCCTGCCATTGACTGTCACCTGTCCTAAGGTCACAATGTTCACTGCTTACACTGTGTCTATATGAGCCCCAGCTGGCTGGCAGCGTATGCACCGGTCTGTGTATCAAAATACAAGGACCAGCACATCCACATCCACTGCCAGCCAGCAGGGCAGGTGCAAAGATTTTTGTCTACACAGGTAACGGTGCATTTTGCTGCCCTAGATCAAGCACTGATCTAGCCATTTTTTCTTTATACATTTTATTTATTTTTACTTTACACACTTCTGTTTGTTTACATTTTTTGCCCCTGGCAAGGAGAGAAAGATACAACGTATCTTTCTCTGCAGTCAAAGGAGAGAAAAAAAAAAACAAAGAAGGGCGGGATTGCAGTGACTGATCACTGTGATAGCCAATCAAGGGCTATCACAGTAATCAGATGATCAGGAAAACTGGTGTGTACAGGCAGTAGGAAGGGCTTAAAAATCTGAATCCTCAGCAAGTGGCCGGGGATTCGAATTTTCTATCCCCCCTATCCTGGTGCATTAAGTCGGCTGCCTAAGGAGTCTTATGCTGGCGGCAGCTCTGCCAGCCAGCCAGGCACTCCTGGAGGTAGGGAGGGACTCTGCTGGACACTTCAAGATGTAAGAGGAAATTCTGCTGGGCACTTCAGGATGTAAAGGTGACTCCTAGCACTCCTGAATGCAAGAGGAAACTCTGCTTGGCACTGCTGGATGTAAGGGCTTACTGTGCTGGGCACACCTGAATGCAAAAGGGATACTCTGATGGGCACCCCTGAATGTAAGGAAGGACTCTGCTGTGCACTGGTGAATAAAGGAGATACTCTACTGGGCACTCCTGGATGTACAGAGGGTTTTATTTAATCATTTTAAATTTACAGTATTTATAAAACAGTTTTTTTTTAGCCTGCGAATATTTGTAAAAATACAGCTTGGCCCTCGTACGGTTTGGAGACCCCTGCTCTAGGACATGAAGGTATACAGAACGCCTCATCTCCATACCATAGAGGGAAGGGATTTGTTCACAGAAGAGAACTGAGAAAGCATATAATATTGTTGCTGATAATTTGGAGTTAAGATGATGTACTTGCAGGTGCCCCAGGAAAACATCACGTGTGACGAAACATGTTGGGCGGTGCTACGCACTGACGCCATCGCGCCCAACGTAATCCCAGAAGTTCGAGTGTTTTGCTTTGCCGCCAATTTATTTTATCCTATATGTGCATACAAATTTTAGATTTTGTAAGTAGCCATTTGGCTTTCTTTTTTCAATAAACCCTACTTTAGTAGTATTACACTATTGGAGCTTCTTTCTTTGTATGATAATTTTCTGATTATGGTGAAGAAGCCATCTACCATCTCATTGCCCTAGGGGCTTGGTTTTTGCTACCCCGCAGAGGTCAGTCTGCTTGTCTGTTTGACCATCCTAGAGATAGGTGGTCCTATCTGGTAAGAGTCCTTGACGACCGTGTTTGGTGTGCCACAGAAAACTCAGCATCAAGTCACTTGGTGGTGGATATTTATTTATTATTCTTGGACTTTCATCATATTTAAAGCACTCATTAACATTTATATTTTGAAGTGTTTTTTCATTATCAGTTTGCTCTTTTTTTTTGCACAATGCACTTTATGTTTCACCTAATCAGTGTGTCACTGCACTATTAGTATGGTACCTACTTATATCTATTGACTAGCACAATTTTATTCTGTTTATGGATGTACTTGCTGAGACCACAAGGAGGCCGTGCTTTGACAGACTTGTCAGCTTGATAATTTTCATCAAACAGGGTCTTTAAATCATACAGATTAGTAAATGTGTCCTATAGCTTTTACCAATCCAACTATTATAATTCCCTGTAATTCGAACAGCATATAAAACAAAGGCACAAGGACACTTCATTATCTCAATTATGTAAAATGTCGTTACCTTCAAGTCGTATTTCCTATACACAGATAGACGGTGACTAAAGACGTTCCTTGTGACAATCATGTATGTCTCTACCCCATCTACATTTAACCGGTACATGCCCAGGAACTGAGGGAGAAGCGTGTTCCCATGACACTCCACAATGAACTGCAAAGAAAGAAAGCGTGAGATAAAATGCATTCATTTATAAAAGATTGCTTGGTGTCTGGCACAATATTCTGAAAAATGCACAATAGAAAACTGCTAGATACACAGTACAGGAAAAACACGGGCCTAAATGCGTGTACACATGTCTAAATGGTAGGAGCAGAATAAACAAATATTTTGGCCAATGGAATCCATGAACGCCCAAAAGCTTGATGCGCCTAAACACGTGTGCAAAATGTGACATTAGGCACCATTTTTAAGCTGCTTTTTTCCTACCAGGAACATCTAGGCGAGGGAAAAAAAAAAAAATCATGTTCACGAGAGCTTGGGCTCACAGCAAGGTATAAGGACATGGCATCGCTGGAAAGATCAGCAGCTATTTTCTGAAAACGTGTTTAGCCTGGAAATAGGAAACAAATACAACCACCACCTCTAATGACCGGTAAGATGATATATGTTAAATTTCTGTTCTTGGGTTTGGATTTGCCTAAAAGCCTTCCAAATGTAACTATACAGATCCCAAAGGCAAATACACCCCCCCCCCCCCCAGTCACAAAAGAGGTTAAATATCCTGTATAAGGGACAACTGAGCTCACATAAAACACGTGTTGTTAAAACCAACGTGATCAATGGCGTGTGCTTATGTGCTGGCCTATTTCATCTCAGAGCGGAAGGCAGCGGATGAGTCCACAGATGATAGAATCAGCACATTTTCCATCTTAAATGCGCTCAGCGGGGCTCCGAGAGCTTATTAAAGAGCCTCCAAGTTTCCACAGCACACAAGCTTAACTGGTTTCAATCTGTAGTTTGGTTTAATGTGTATATATAATTCAAAAGCTTCATCCGAGTCCATTTAACAAATGGCTACATCTGAGCCAACGGTGCTTCCCAGTAATCTTAAAATGCAGGCAACGATAGCTATATGGATGTACTGAAAGTTGGAGTCCTAAAATGCAAGCGATGTTCACATTAAATCCCAAAACCAACTTTTAATCCACAAGGTCGAGCAAAGTTCTCTAATAAATTCTATTTCCCTGAAAGGTAATGCTGGGGGAAAGTGACAATGTCTGCCCTTAGCCCACTCAGCCCAGGCAGGCATACCTACACTATCTATGCTCCTTCCCTGCCAGCATTGTCAATGGGACAGTAAGGCTAGGGCAGCAATTAAAACATCAGAAGTTCCAATCCTTCCCCACTCTACTAAAAATTTTGTTTTGCCACCTTTTGATGTGAAATTTCTTACCACTTAATGTCTTAGAGCCACTGTCAGATTTTTATTGTCATGGTTTGGCTCTAGGGCCAGACAAACGGTTCACATCTCTGCCAGTTCATCAGGAACTGGCTGAGATTTGAACCGTTAATCGATTAACTTGGTACATTCAGCCTGCTTATTAACTTGGGTACAACCAGCTTGCCAGGTTAGTTTGCAAATATCGCTAGCGGTTGCTATAGCCGTTAGCGATAATCACTGTCTTCTCCCAGCGGGGACTGCCTCCCCCACCCAGAGAAGACAATGGCCCAGCAGGAGGGGTTCCCGCATCAACGCTGTCTGTGCTGATGGGGGAATTATTCACTCTGCGTATGTCTAGTCTAAAGTGGGGTACACACTTCGTCCAATTTTTCTTGATGTTTCACAGCAAATCGGAACAGATGAAAGAAAATTTGTACGAAAATAAGAACATTCTCATACGACAAAGGCTTTTTTTGTTGTTTCTGATCATGCGCAGTCTGATTCTTCTTGTATGAAAATCGTACGAAAACAATACACAATAAACGAAAATAGTTTGTTTTGTTACCGTACAAGAAATTTTTGGGAGTTTGTCCATTTGGGAATTTTCATACGAAAATTCAAAATCGGCTGTTGAAAGTTGTGTACACACTATACGAAAATTCTTTGGACGAAAATGTTCGCCTGATTTTCTTATAGTGTGTTGCCTTAAGGCGGGCCAAAGATTATAAAATAGGTGGAAGGAAAGAAAATTGCTTGCCTCCCCCATCAACACTGAATCCCTTCTGCTACATTTATTGTACTCTGGCAGCAGGAGGTTTCCCTGCCGTCAGAATACAATGATCATTGTTGGTGGCTATAGCCGCCGTCAATGATCTCACGAAAAAACAACACAAAAAAAACACGTCAGTCTGCCCATAGATGGAGCAAAATGTGGCTGGTTTTTGATCTGTCTATAGTTGGCTTAAATCGCACACTATGTACAAACAGGATAAATAGTTGGGCTGCCTGGAGTTGAAGTTTAAAATACAAAACATATAGGACTCTGTATTCAGTTGCTCCATCGCCTTCTCTTTTCTAAGTGGATCTGCTATTTTTGCAATGATGTCATGGATGGGTAGACACCGCTTTGGGGAATTTTTAAGCTCTACGGGAGGACAGCCGGCCTTTACCTGGTGGTACTTCTTCAGGATGTTGTGCATCTCTGCCACATCTTCACTTGTAATGGTTTTGATGATGTACCTCTTGTCACAGGAAGTATGGAAGCGTGCACCACTGCGTGCTTGTGAGTCATTGGCTAGAGGAGCGCATCTTGTCAGGGAGTTCTGAAAATGAGACAAACGCATGATATAGTAAGTGAAAATTCGAAGTCATTTACTCATCTTACTAGAATAATGTTGTACAGATATTGTGTTTTTTTGTTAGTCTGTAGGTACTCAGTGACTAAATATTGCAACATAATCACAAAAAGCACCCCTTTTCTCTTCTTTTTATAGCACAGTAAAAAGTTGGGAATTTTAAAAGTACACATTGTATTTACATTACAAAATCATAAAAAATAACCCCCCCCCCCCCCAAAAAAAACCTACGTACCTAGAATTCAACTGCTAGCAGAACAGGGTGACAGTCTGCCATACTCTGAAATTGGGCGCAGGCGACTGTTTTTTTTGGCTGATGAAATAAAACTGTATAGCCCCATCAGAAAGCATTGATCAACGCTGCAGCAAAATAAAATTTACCAACAGTCCCATTTGAGAGGAGTTGATCATTAGAGCGACTCCTCTAAAATGGTCCCTGCTGAACTGTCCGAATTTTGATCCATCAATGGCCAGCTTTAGTTCTAGGTGTAGTGACTGTAGTGTGCAAACTGTCACTTTCAGCCTCTCTGTCACTAGTCTTGGCTAGGACTTCTATTATTGTGATATTAGAGCTAACCTGTGGATGAAGGTAGATGGGAGGGGTGGGAAGTATAAGGGCTCAGGTTGTTGGACATTTTTGGTAAAAGCTGCTTTTGATGGTCAAGGGAAAATACAGCATTTTTCATGAAGAAGATGCATTTCACCTGCGAGTCTCAAATGCAGTTCAATACGACATGCTGCATCCAAATAAACGCAGCATGTTCTGCTCAATTAAAGTTATGCCATTTTGTGACCTGCAATTTATAGGAGTTTCAAGCTCACGGTCACCTTGGATGAAGTCCAGAATAAAAAGAGGTACAGCAATGTGAAAGATGTTTGCTTGGAATCTTTGCAAATTTAATAAAAATAAAAGCCTTTGCTTAATACTTTGTTGAAGCACCTTTGGCACCAATTGCAGCCTCAAATCTTTTTGAGTATGACGTTACAAGCTTGGCACACCTCTTTGGGCAGTTTCTCCCATTCTTCTTTGCAGGACCTCTCAAGCTCCACCAGGTTGGATGGGGAGCGTCGGTGCACAGCCATTTTCAGATCTCTCCAGAGATGTTCAATTGGATTCAAGTCTGGGCTCTGGCTGGGCCACTCAAGGACATTCACAGAGATGTCCCATAGCCACTTCTTTGTTATCTTGGCTGTGTGCTTAGGGTCGTTGTCCTGTTGGAAGAGGAACCTTCACCCCAGTCTGAGGTTCAGAGCAGGTTTTCATCAAGGATGTCTCTGTACATTGCTGCATTCATCTTTCCCTCGATCCAGACTAGTCTCCCAGTTCCTGCCGCTGAAAAACATCCCCACAGCATGCTGATCCCACCACCATGCTTCACTGTAGGGATGGTATTGGCCAGGTGATGAGCGGTGCCTGGTTTCCTACAGACATGAGGCTTGCCTTTTTAGGCCAAAGAGTTCAATCTTTGTTTCATCAGACCAAAGAATTTTGTTTCTCATGGTCTGAGAGTCCTTCAGGTGCATTTTGGCAAACTCCAGGCGGGCTGTCATGTGCTTTTTACGGAGGAGTGTCTTCCGTTAGGCCACTCTACCATACAGGCCTAATTGGTGGAGTGCTGCAGAGATAGTTGTTTTTCTAGAAAACACTGGAGCTCTGTCAGAGTGACCATCGAGTCCTTGGTCACAGTAGCGTGGGGGGGGCAGGGGGGGCCGTGGCCCCGAGCGCAACATTGGGAAGGGTGAAATTCCGCACCAGTTGGTGTCACTTTGCCTCAATTCCCTGCACTGTGTCCCCTGCGATCCGCCGCCATATTGCGGCAGCTGGCGCCCTGTGATTGGGCGAGCGTGGTCATGTGCTGCTGCGGGGCTGGCCAGTCCTTGAACATGGTCGGCGCATGCGCAAAGGCTGCTCCTGGAGTCCCGCCCGCTCTTCTGTAAGCCGCCGCCGCCACCATCTTCTCCTCCACCCTTCCTTCTGACCGCGCCGGATCTGGAAGTTGGACTTCATCTGGGAATCAACCATGTGGCAGACAGCAGACTGTATTCAACAAAAACAGGTGAGTGCGTGAGCCGTCTCAGATGGGAGCAGCCGCCAGTCAGTGAGCAGTTGGGGAGAGTCAGTCACACGCCACCGCACTGCCATTCCCCATCCAAATGTTAATCCCAGCCAGCCCCCCCCAGGGACATGCATGCTGAGTTACATAGAAGTGTAGTATAGTGTACAGTATAGGGGTCAGTGTAGAGTGTACAGTATAGGGGTCAGTGTAGTATAGTGTAGAGTATAGGGGTCAGTGTAGTATAGTGTAGAGTATAGGGGTCAGTGTAGTATAGTGTACAGTATAGGGGTCAGTGTAGTATAGTGTACAGTATAGGGGTCAGTTTAGTATAGTGTACAGTATAGGGTCAGTTTAGTATAGTGTACAGTATAGGCGTCAGTGTAGAGTGTACAGTATAGGGGTCAGTTTATTATAGTGTACAGTATAGGGGTCAGTGTAGTATAGTGTACAGTATAGGGGTCAGTGTAGTATAGTGTACAGTATAGGGGTCAGTGTAGTATAGTGTACAGTATAGGGGTCAGTGTAGTATAGTGTACAGTATAGGCGTCAGTGTAGTATAGTGTACAGTATAGGCGTCAGTGTAGTATAGTGTACAGTATAGGCGTCAGTGTAGTATAGTGTACAGTATAGGCGTCAGTGTAGAGTGTACAGTATAGGGGTCAGTTTAGTATAGTGTACAGCAGGGATATGCAATTAGCGGACCTCCAGCTGTTACCAAACTACAAGTTCAATGAGGCATAGCGAGACTCTGACAGCAGCAAGCATGACACCCAGAGGCAGAGGCATGATGGGACTTGTAGTTTTGCAACAGCTGGAGGTCCGCTTATTGCATATCCCTGGTGTACAGTATAGGGGTCAGTGTAGTATAGTGTACAGTATAGGGGTCAGTGTAGTATAGTGTACAGTATAGGGGTCAGTGTAGTGTAGTGTACAGTACAGTATAGGGGTCAGTGTAGAGTGTACAGTATAGGGGTCAGTGTAGTATACAGTATAGGGGTCAGTGTAGTATACAGTATAGGGGTCAGTGTAGTATACAGTATAGGGGTCAGTGTAGTATAGTGTACAGTATAGTGGTCAGTGTAGTATACAGTATAGTGGTCAGTGTAGTGTAGTATAGTGTTCAGTGTAGTTATCAGTGTAGTGCAGTGGTCAGTGTAGTATAGTGGTCAGTGTAGTTCTCAGTGTAGTGCAGTGGTCAGTATAGTATAGTGGTCAGTGTAGTGTAATGGTCAGTAAAGGAATCAGGTTGGTCAGTGTTGAAATCAAGTAGGTTAGTATAGGAATCGGGTAGGTCAGTGTTGGAATCAGGTAGGTCAGTACTCTTGTATTTGAAGGGACTCAGGGAGTGCTAAAAGTCCGCAGGTTAGGGGGGGGGCGCAAATTTCTTGCCTTGCCCCGGGTGCTGACAACCCACGCTATGCCACTGCCTGGTCACCTCCCTGACTAAGGCCCTTCTCCCCCGATGGCTCAGTTTGGCCAGGCAGCCCGCTCTAGGAAGAGTCCTGGTGGTTCCAAACTACTTCCATTTACTTATGGAGGCCACTGTGCTCATCGAGACCTTCAATGCTACAGAAATTTTTCTGTAACCATCCCCAGATCTGTGCCTCGATACAATCCTGTCTCAGAGGTCTACAGACAATTCCTTGGACTCAATGACTTGATTTGTACTTCGACACGCACTATTAACTGTGGGACCTTATATAGAGAGGTGTGTGCCTTTCCAAATCATGTCCAATCAACTGAATTTACCACAGGTGGACTCCAATTAAGTTGTAGAAACATCTCAAGGATGATCAGTGGAAACAGGGTGCACCTGAGCTAAAATCTGAGTGTCGTGGCAAAGGCTGTGAATACTTATGCACGTGTTTTTTTTTTTTATGAATTTGCAAAGATTTCAAACTACTTTGTCATTATGGGGTATTGTTTGTATAATTTTGAGAAAAATAATGAATTTAATCAATTTTGGAATAAGGCGCATAACAAAATGGGGAAAAAGTGAATACTTTCTGGATGCACTGTATGTGTATGTGTTGTGGTCCCCACAAGCTAAATTCAACAGGCTGTAAATGGCTGTTTGTTGCAGTCCCCCATATATCCAGTATATCAGAAACTAGAAACAGGACTTGATACAAATATTATTGTATCCGAACAATGTGCTCCACGCATGGTGGTCCAAAATTGATATCCTTTTGGTCCAGAATTTCAGTCTTACCCAAACTGGAAAGGTCCTAGAACAGCTCTTCTACAGCACTCTATCCCAGGTCTCACTAATCCCCTACAAAAACTTGCTACTATCCTTTTCATAGCGGCCAGACTATCTTCAGAAGTTAGGAGGAAACCTATGATGGCCTTTCTAAGAAGCTAAAGTATAACTAAAAGGTAAAACCTTTTTTTTGTTTTTTGTTTAGGACATTACAAGGGATTACAACAACTATTTGGCTTTAATTGCTGTCTGTGCCCAGTTCCGAAGATTGACCCTCTCTATTTGTCCTGTTTACCATCATTGAAAGTGAAAGCAAAAGAAAATCCCAAATTTTGGGTTGTCACCAGAAAAGTAATAGAGGGGAAATCTTCTAATGGGGACACTAGTTTTGGTGACCTGGGGATCCCCAAAGAACCTAATTTGCAGGTATTTCCGCCGATTTCCTGTTTTGGCTATGGGACAGGAAGTGAAGCCTCCCCAATGGGATACAGATGGCAAAAAATAAACTGACAGGGGTTATAAACCTCCCTTACTCTATCCAAAATGTAAAAAAAAAACAAAAAAAAAAAACAGTATGGTCTATGGTTCTACTTTAGAACACATATTAATGTGCTTCTTGTTAATGTGAAATGTTCTAGTAACCTCACCAACTCGGGGCCAAAATGGCTGAAAGTCTGGGAATTTGACCTGTCAAATTGCATGACAAGTGGCTCCAATGAGAACGCGGGCTAAATCTATCTATAGTCTTAGTTGCCTATATCTGTGTTTTTTTGCCTATTGTTATGGGCTCCTGGGGGCCGTTAGAACTTTTTTCTTCGCCCTTCTCTTTTCTACTACTCCTTCCTATTCCCCTTTCCCCATCCCTCATTTCCACCACAGGCCTCTACTATCTACAATAAAGTTTGTATGTTGGTCATGTAATGTGGGTCATCTTTGCAGGTGTGCAGAAGATTTTGCATTATGCTCCAAGTACTCATACTAGTCTCTCATAACCCTGGATGGGCAAAACTGTATTAGCTTGAAAAAAATTAAATACAAAATGTAATATATATATATATATATATACACACACACACACACACTGAAACAATTTTTTTATAACTTAGGGGAGTTAAAGATAATAAAATTGGTGACTTTGTGTCCAACAATTTTACTAAACAATACTGCAGTCACAAATGGTTTGGCCTGGGATTGCAGCTAATACAGAACGATAGTCATGCCCAGGTCCGATCTTCATACAGGTATACTTACTCTGATGCACATTTTCTGTAAAACGGTGTTCGTTCTTCCATCAATAAACTAGCTTTTTGTGTTGTGTTTACGGCCGTTTTATATTTAGTTCTTCGCAATTATTCGAAATAGAGATGCACCGAAATTTTGGCGGCCGAAACATATCTCGTCCAAAAATTGTGTTATCGGCATTTTGCCGATGAGAAAAAGGTGGCAATAATGGCACCAAAAATGCATGCGATTTTGCTGCGACTTCACCATGTTTATGCCTTGTTTTTCATAGGTCATGGGACTCAAAATCTGTATAAAAAATGTAACACGGGTGCCTTATTGATGCGTTCTTGCTGCATGTTCAATGCATTTAGATGGGGCGGTATTTTTGGTGCGTTTTTTTTAACTGACCAAAATGCAGCAAGCAGGATTTTTAACACCACAACGTAAGTGCAACAGACCAGTGTGCAGACCTACATAGAATTTAAAGGGATGCATAGTTTTTCTTGCACTAAAAAAAGGTGACGATAATGGCTAACAAATTCATATTCATTTGAATTCATAATATTATTAATAAATCCAATGTAATACAATTCTATAAAAAATAATTATATATACACACACCAGTATATTACAAAGCCATCCACAACTCTGCCCTGAGCTAAATCACCAATCTTGTCTCCAAATATATCCCAAACCGTCCTCTCCGCTCTTCTCAAGACCTCCTACTGTCAAGCTCTCTCGTCTCCTCCTCCCATGCTCACCTCCAGGATTTCTCCAGAGCCTCTCCCATCCTCTGGAACTCGCTACCTCAACCTGTCTGGCTATCCCCTACTCTTGCTACCTACAGGCGATCCCTGAAAACTCATCTCTTCAGGGAAGCCTATCACGTCTCCAACTAATCTTTTACCACTTCCATCAGCTCATTCCCCACTGTTACAACCTTTTGTACCACCTGCCCCACCCCATTAGATTGTAAGCTCTTCTGAGCAGGGCCCTCTTAATCCTCTTGTATTTTATTGTATTGTAACTGTATTGTCTCCCTTTTATATTGTAAAGCGCCGCGTAAACTGTTGGCGCTATATAAATCCTGAATAATAATAATAATAATAATAATATTATATATATATATATATATATATATATATATATATATATATATATATATATATATATATATATATATATATAAATAATTTTTTTTATTATTTTTTTTAAACTGTCATTTTTGGTTTTCGCCCAAGTGCATCCTGCATTTTTGGTTCCGGCATCAAAAATTTCCATTCGGTGGACCTCCAATTCTCAACTCTTCAAGCGTGAGTGTTCACAAACACAACAAAATGTCATACAGATAATGAATATAGTACTTTTAAATTAGTTTATATTTAACTCTCCAAGTAAATGCATTGTGTGTGTACTTAACACATGTTCTACTTTTTACAGCTGTATTAGCAAGTCTATTAATATTTATACACCATTAAGTGAAGCACAATCATCCTTCTGTGCTCTGCCAATGTAAGGTCTGTAATGATGTGGGGACAGGTTAGAAGCCTGGACTGACAGGCCTTGGTCTACCCTTAGATGTCCACCAGGTGGCAGGTAAGCACCTTTTTAGACTTGGTAAGACATGAAAGAAACCTGGTCTACAGCATTGCCAGCAGGCATAAAAACAGACGGGTCATGGGGGCTCGGAGTAAAGTAAATACATATAAAATGGCTTTATGATTCCAGAGTGGAGTGTACAAGGCACAGGGGAGAAGTCTAAAAACTAGAAACACTTGTTCTGATTTGGCATTAAAGGAGAACTACAGTGGAAAGTCACCATTAAACCTTAATATTAGTCTATTAGGTAGTCCAGCAATTTGGCGGTGTGGTGGCCCAAAACGTTCTCCACTATAAAAAAAAAAAAACCACACAACATTTCTAATCAGTTGATATTTATATATCATCCTTGGCACGGAACCCTCCTGTCCCCTTCCTCCAACTTCTAGATTAAACTTTCCCTTGCACTAGCTTTTTAAAGTGTCACTTGTAAACTAAGTGTATTTTTTCACACACACACACAGCATCTACACTTGTCTTTTCTGTGGGTCGCCTTTAAACTCTGCCACTTTACTGCTCCCTGGCAGCTGCAGGTATTCAACACTTTAGGTAGTGCCCAATGCCAGCTCCGCCTGCTGAACACTATGGGGTTGATTTACTAAAGGCAAATAGAATGCAGTTGCTTCAAAGATTAGCAAATGAGGTAAAGCTTCACTTTGCAAAGAATACCCAATCACATGCAAGAAAAAACAAACAAAAAAAAAACACATTTTTGCTTGCACGCGATTGCTTGCAAGTCAGCAGAGCGCCAGCTCATATACTAAGCTCTGGAGCAGCTGCTCTTGCAGATAAACTGTACTTTGCAAAGTGCACAGTTTATTTGCCTTTAGTAAATCAACCCCTACGATTCCTCCTTTGACTTTTTCCCCCCTTTTTGTTTTTTTAATTACTTTTTACATGGAGAGCAATCAGAAAAATGATGTACAGCTTTAATTCTATTGACACTAGTACTAGTTACAGGACAAGCGGAGCTCCTGCCTTTTTAAAAAAAAAAGAAAAAATGATTTTAAAAGCACCCCCGTAATAGTCGCAGCTTATGCAATGCAAATTGGCATATGCTGCATATGTATTCATTTAATTTCTTTGCAAATGCATTGTTACTCACTGCCCCCTCTGGATCCTGTAAGCGGCCATCTTGAGTTTGGGCATCTGAAGCCCACTTGGAGTTTCTTCCGCGATGCAGTGCGGCCGACTACCACCCAGCATGCACCTCTCGATCTCTCCAGGCCAGCAGAATACGATAAATACTGCTAGTGGCTATGGTCGCGTACAGAAGAAATTGACAGGGCGGTTGTATTGAAGTTGATCAAAGGGTTTTTATGATAGAAGACTCTAGTTGTCTCTTCTGCCATAAATGCTTCTCCCTGTCTGTCAGCTGTCATGTATACTGAGCTGCGCATGCACAGCTCACAGTAAATTTATGGAGCCCCTCTGTTCGGTGATGAGGTGACTCCCATGTGTATGCTTGGGAGTGACATAATTGCAGGCTGGCCATGAGTGGCTGAAAAGAGCGAACCCGGAAGGAAGACTAGGAGAAGATGGAAGCACCCAGGATCAGTTAGGAGCACAGATAGTGCAGCACTCGAGGGCTTTGTTTGACAGGTAGGTTTGCCATAATGTGCCAATATGATGTGCAGAGTAGGAAAGGGTTAAAACGTTGTCATTTTTTCATCATTGGTGTCCTATTGGAGCAATTTCCCCTGGTCTTGTAGACAACAAAGCGAGAGGAAATCGCTCTAAAAGTAAGGAAAATCCCCTATTACAGACAGGTGTCACTGAAACAAGAGTCCCCATTGAATTGCACTGTCCACCTATTCCTGTTCTGGTGACAACTCCAAATTTTGAGTATTACCTCAACTTTACCTGAAGACAATGGTCACCACAAAAAAAATATATGTACAGAAACCATAGGATTGGATGAGACTGTAAACGCAAGTTCTTCTAGGGCAGGGGTCTCCAAACTTTTAAAACAAAGGGCCAGTTTATTGTTCTTCAGCCTTTAGGAGGGCCGGATTGTGGCCAGCAGGGGTAGAAAATGTCCCGGCCCAGCATTGGTGAGAATAAATATAGCCTCAGAGTTTGTGGTCAGTAGGATAAGGAGTAGTGCCCCTATTAGTAGGAGTAATTGTATCACATCATTGGTATCAGTGGAAGAAATAGTGCCCCCTTGTTGGAGTCAGCGGGAAGCATAGTGCCTCATATCAGTGGGAGGAATAAAGCCCTGAGGGCCAGATAAAGGCTAGCAAAGGGCCACATCTGGCCCTCGGGCCGCAGTTTGGAGACCCCTGTTCTAGGGTATATTAAACACCAACTCATACGGTATAAAAAAATTTACATGTTTTAACTGTTTTGATATGAAATAAAAACTTTGTTAAAAACATATTCACATATTGCCCCGCTTCGTCAGGGCCTTGGATTCTATAGAAGGTACTGTAACTAATTACAAACATACATTAAGACATTAAGTTAGAGGATCCAAAAACCCGGCAACCCGCGAAACGCGTTTGAAAATACATGGGACCCAAGGCTCTAAGACAGATCTATAAAGCCGTCGCATGTGTGAATATGTTCTTTAACATACATGTTTTAACAGTGTTCATAAGGTATAATAGAAAAAAAATGCAGTTTTATTTCATATGAGTTGGTGTTTAATATATCCTAGAACGTACATTTAAAGTCCCATCCAATCCTATGGTTTCTGTCCAGTTATATAAAATGGGGACGGTACCTTCTAGGGATGGATCCAACTAAACACTCCATCCCCATACCACACCGCTTACTTTGCAAAAAATAGATGATAGCATTAAATTATCTTGTGTGGACAGATAGCAAAAAAATAAATCATGACAAAGGATCTAATCCTTCTAAACAGGGTGGATTTGATGTAAATCAAGATTTAACACTAGTAAAAAGGCTGGATTTAAATCATACTTTTTAAAGAGCAACTGTCATCTCTGTCCTGAAGCGGCTCCTCCTCTGACCTGCTGTTGACTCACTAACAGTCCCATTCACTTTAACGGGACGGCTGGTGATGCGGCAGTGACACAACAAGGTGAGGGACGCAGCAGCAGCCAGTGAGTGGATGCCCGCTAACAAGCGCTGCCATGATGGATCTGAAATGACAGGTACTCTTTAAATGTCAGGACTTATTCTTGCCGGTAGTTCGAATCTTTAAAATTTGCAAACAAAATTAAGGTTTCCTATTTAGAATAATAAGCCGTCAGGTTAGTAAAACAGTGATATCAGAACTGATTCAATCATACAGTTTGTAGTGTACAAAGATTTGCCAAACAATGGGATAAAGGAATATTCCTGAGCTTTGGTTTATCTCATGGTTACTGTGAAATTGTGTGAATGCATCAATGCAGTGCATGTTATCTCAGCTTGCAGAGCTTGGATTCATTGAATGAGTTTATCAAAAATGTAAATATTGCAGTATATACAGCCTCATGCTACATAACTAAGCTCCATTTCATGCTGAATAAACAAAATTATTAATGTATCTTAAATAGACAACTATTTGTTGTCTATTTAAGATACTTTTACTCCAAAAGCATTTTATTAAAATAAAATTTGCTAGGAATAAATCGATTTAAAATCCCCAAAAATCTGATTAAAAAAAAAAAAAAAATTAAAAATATCATTGCTTTATATCCACCCCGTTTCTAAAACGGAAAATGTTCTGGCTTTAGCTACAATTTGACTACCAGTTTGAGGAACACTTGCATGAAAATCCACTGCTGCAATTTAAAATTCATTCTCCAGCATCTGTATGGATTTGCAGTGGGCAGTATCTGGGTGCGTCCACTGTTCAAATCCGTTTACTTACAATTTGGCCTTTCCTACAACTACACCAACATAAAACATCATGGCGGTTCCCAGATAGAGAAAGAGATCTGATCCCATGGTCATGCTGACTCTCATCCTCACTGAGCATGTCACATCCTTCACTTCATTAATCAGCAGTCCATGTTGAGTAACCACGTGCCCTTCACTCTAATCTGTGTACAGGAATAAGGAAAGATTTTCTGCTATGCGGAGACAAACAATACTTACAGCACGCCAATCTATACTCTGAATCATTCAGGAGCTATTGATGCATATCAAACTAGAACCTTTTGTGTCCTGATAAAAATAGGAGCACAACCTTCTCTCCGAGTGAAGAGTCAAAGCCCGCAGTGTTAGAACCTGAGCAGTCCCTCGGGGAACGTGAAGTATAAATAGGACAATGGGCACCACCGAGGGAAAGGTGGATACAGCACTTGGTGAGTCCCTATTAGGAGGGAATCAAGCGGCATGCCTAGGTCTTCCCAATCATGCACACGGGTGTTGTGGGCCATACAATGTAAAATACAAAACGCATCTCATCACCCCAGAGCTGCTGCGTAGATGCATGTGCAAATGAATTACGGTATATGGCTGGTGGAAGAAAAGTTTGGAGATAGCCGAAAGAAGCTTCTGTAACCCTCAGGAGCCATTTAAAGCCCACTGGTGATTTTTCCAAAAGTCCCAATTTTCACAGAAATTTGGGAAAAAAGTAGCCTCTCAATTTTATTTTCTGAGGTTGGGGTGCAGGAGGGAGAGAAAGAGGGAGGGGGAAGAGGGAAGAAGAGGAAAGGAGGGGGGGGGAAGAGGAAAGGAGGGGGGGGAAGAGGAAAGGAGGGGGGGGGGAAGAGGAAAGGAGGGGGGGGGAAGAGGAAAGGAGGGGGGGGGAAGAGGAAAGGAGGGGGGGGGAAGAGGAAAGGAGGGGGGGGGAAGAGGAAAGGAGGGGGGGGAAGAGGAAAGGAGGGGGGGGGAAGAGGAAAGGAGGGGGGGGAAGAGGAAAGGAAGGGGGGGGGAAGAGGAAAGGAGGGGGGGGGGAAGAGGAAAGGAGGGGGGGGGGAAGAGGAAAGGAGGGGGGGGAGAGGAAAGGAGGGGGGGGGAAGAGGAAAGGAGGGGGGGAAGAGGAAAGCAGGGGGGGGAAGAGGAAAGGAGGGGGGGGGGAAGAGGAAAGGAGGGGGGGGAAGAGGAAAGGAGGGGGGAAGAGGAAAGGAGGAGGGGAAGAGGAAAGGAGGGGGGAAGAGGAAAGGAGGGGGGGAAGAGGAAAGGAGGGGGGGAAGAGGAAAGGAGGGGGGGAAGAGGAAAGGAGGGGGGGAAGAGGAAAGGAGGGGGGAAGAGGAAAGGAGGGGGGGGAAGAGGAAAGGAGGGGGGGGGGAAGAGGAAAGGAGGGGGGAAGAGGAAAGGAGGGGGGGGAAGAGGAAAGGAGGGGGGGGAGAGGAAAGGAGGGGGGAAGAGGAAAGGAGGGGGGGAAGAGGAAAGGAGGGGGAAGAGGAAAGGAGGGGGAAAAGGAAGAGGGCGAGGGGAAGAGGGAAAGACGAGAAGATTTGAAGCTGTTATAGCTGCAAAGGGTGGGCCAACTCAATATTGAACCCTACGGACTAAGACTGGGATGCCATTAAAGTTCATGTGCATGTAAAGGCAGGCGTCACAATACTTTTACTAATATGGTATATACAGCGACTCCAACAGTCTCACACTTGACACAATACTATCTTGATTAGCTAAAATGTTGGCTTTGTGGCAAATTTGTCTTTAATTACCCTTTCTGGAATAATATGGAATTTTCCTGCGTTTACCGACATTAATTACACTGAAACCATGTGTTGTAAAATCAGTATTCCAATCTATGACAACACCAGCTTCCTAATAAAAACAACAGTCTATGATTACAGACAGCTCCCTTTCCAGCACAGCCGACTAGCATCATCTATGGCAGGGGTACTGAATTAAAAATCACAGCGGTCCGGTCACTAACACTTTTCTCCATAAGTCTGAATCATATTTTTGTTGTACGACTCAGGTCCTTCACCTCACAGCCCTGTACCCGCCCCCTTTACATAACAGCCCCCTTACATTACAGACCCTGCTTACATTACAGTCCCCCCTTTCACATCACAGCCCCCTTGCAATCAGAACCCACCACATCACAGCTTCCCTCCTCCTCACATAACAGGCCCCCCCCATATCATTGCTTCTCCCTCTCACATCACAGCCCCCCCCCATATCACAGCCCCCCGAAAGACAATCCTTCCTTACAATCACAGACCCCCCTTAATTAAACCATAGTCTCCACTGCAGTTACAGCTCTTCCCCCTTCACAGTCCTACCTATAACGTCGTTGGCCAAAGACCTAATGAACCCACAAAATGATTGATCACCACCAGGCGATTTTTCTTCTTTTGCCAATATGTACAGCCATGGTGGTCAACATACCTAAAATAGGTGCTTCAAGAGCAGCCCCTGATCCCCCATAATAATCAGTGAGCATGATATTATAGAAAGCAGTAAGAGACTACAGATGACCAAACAGGAGATGGCCAGAGATTATGGACACACACTACAAGAGAGATGGTCAGAAACTCCAGAGATGGTCCGAGAGTCCAATGAGATTTGAAAATGACAGTCACATGGCTTTAAATAAAGATTCCTAGAAAGAAGAAGTTCAAAACTACAGAATACCAGAAAAGCCCAGATACAAAGTCAGTAAAACTCGGCTTCAGCCCGACTCTGTCCAGGCCATGCCAACCGACACACTTCACCCCTTCCACAGGGCTTAGTCATGACTTGATGGAGCCAGGCTGAAGCCGAGTTTTACTGATTTACTTTGTACCCAAGCTGTTCTGGTGTGCGGAGGTTTGAACTTCTTTCCAGGAATGTCTGCATAGAGCTGGGATGAACTTTCTTCTTTCCTTGCCTGCACAGGACAAGAGTCACCAGACCACACTATACCCAATATCATGTATGAAAGTAAAGATTCTTATTCTTGAGTGAAAGCCTTGTAAATTGGGCCTAATGATTGGAGACATGTTGCATGAGACTGCCAGAGATCACCATCACTGCCCCTTTATAAAATCAATGCTTCCAAATTTGTGTTCCCCACAGTCCCTCAAACCTTACTCATGCTAAATTTAATTTTCACTTAGGAAGATCCAAATAACCAAATAATTTATTTACGAGAAGCTAATCTAATGAGCATTATTCCTTTACTGACTTGAGTAACACCAACACAGAGGATTGTTTTCAGGAGCCCCGCCAGCCGCTTATTAGGTATTAAAAGGTCCACATGTTGGGCACCAAGGATTTAGAGAATCCACCGTTGTATGTAGAGGTCAACCGATATATCGGTCGATATTTGGCCTTTTTTTAAGAAATCGGCCAATTATTATGCACGTTCGGCCGATTTAATCCTCCCCTCCTCCCCACACTCCATTGGCAGAGCGGCGCTTGCCAGAGCCGCCGAGTGTGTGAAACTGACCTGCAGAGAGAGAGGAACTGTCAGAATTCAGGTTGATGTCGGGTGGGCGGGAGGGACCCAGCAGCTATCAAACAAGCCAATGAAATGGAATCTGGGCAGGCCGCTACGTGTATGAGGCCCGCCCCCTTTCTTAAGAAGCCCAATCATTGGCTGGTGTTTGATAGCTGCTGGGTCCCACCCACCCCGGGCCCCGCCATCGCCTCTGTTTTTTAACAGCTGGTCTCTCTCTGCATTCAGTTACATAGCCGATATATGAAACTGACCTAAGGGCCCTTTCACACGGACGTGTCCGTGTGCGGGCTCCGCTTTGCTCAGCGGGGATCGCTCTGTCGATCCCCGCTGAGCAGGCAGATGACAGGTCTGTCTCCGCACACTGTGCTGGAACCGACCTGTCAGAGTGCCGCTCTCCTCTATGGGCGATCAGATGACAACGGACCGTAGCGTCTGTCGTCATCCGATCCGCCAGACAGATGAAAAATGGGGAGCTTTCCTCCGTCACACTTTGGCGGATCGGAGCGGGTCGGATGTCAGCGGGCATGTCATCCGTAGCTCCATAGAGGTGTGCATGGAGCGTCCGTTCAGGTCCGCCTAAAAAACCGACAGGCGGACCTAAAACGGTCCACCTGTGTGAAAGGGGTCCAAGTGTGAAACCTGCCAGTGCCACCTGCCAGTGCCAAAAAAAAAAAAATCAGCCTAAAATAATCGGCCGCAAAAATCGACATCATATATCGGCCGTCCCGATTTCTAAATATTGGGATCGGCCAGAGAAAAACCCATATCGGTCGACCTCTAGTCATATGTGAACTTTTCAGCTTTAACCCCTTCATGCCTAAGGGTAAAACAAATCTTAATGCCTAAACCCAGCTTTGCAATTTTGACATGTGTTAGTAAAACCGTACATATCACCACCAACTACTTTGTGTATCCAGGTGGATTATACCTTTTTCTTTTCAGGACAAATTGGGCTTTCGTTTAGTGGTGAATGGTAATGGATATCTCCTTATTTTCTTGTTATTATCATCAAAGGAAAACTGGCCCAAAATAGTAAAAAAAAAAAAAAAGTAACTGTATATTTCTTGCTACAACCATAACCTACCACCAAAGAACATACCAAAATAAATTCGCCTGCTCCTGACGATCGCAGAGATTCCTTAGTTGTTGTTTGTACTCATAGTACAGCCCAGAAGCAATAGTGTGCATTTTGCTTTTTTTTTAATCCTGCCTAAAAACACACTGACACTAACTGACATTGATACTAATTAACCGCTTAGCAACCGCCCCACGCACATATACTGTGGCAGGGCGGCCGCTCTGTGCCAGATCACATACCTAGTATGTGATCTGACACTTCTGGGTCTGGGGTGCGCCGCCTTCGACCTGCTCCCGCTGTAAATGGATACAGCGGGAGCCAATCAGCAGGTCCGACGGATGCAATGTCTGCCAGGACCTGCCGATCACTCAGGAGACAGGCAGAATGGTGGTCTGTGTATGTAAACAAGGCAGATCGCCGTTCTGCTAGTAGGAAAGATAGAAATCCTGTGTTTCTGCTAAGCACCCCCACACACAGTTAGAACGCATCCCCTAGGGACACATTTATCCCTGTTGATCGCTCCTGATGTTAACCCCTTCCCTGCCGGTGTCATTAGTACAGTGACAGTGCATATTTTTTAGCACAGATCACTATTAGTTGTCCTGGTCCCCAAAAAGTGTCAAGTGTCTAATTTGTCCACCGTAATTACGCATTCCCGCTGATCGCCGCCATTACTAGTAAAAATAAAATAAAATAATAAAGAAAAATATCCCACAGTTTGTAGACGCTATAACTTTTGTGCAAACCAATCAATATACGCTTATTGGGATATTTTTTAACAAAAATATGTAGCAGAATACATATTGGCCTAAATTAATGAATACATTTGATTTTTTACAATTCTTTTTTATTAGATATGTCTTGTAGGGTTTTTTTTTTATAGCGCAAAAAATAAAAACCGCAGAGGTTATCAAATACCACCAAAAGAAAGCTCTATTTGTGGGAAAAAATAAGGATATAAATGTTGTTTCGGTACAGCTTCGCACGACCGCGCAATTGTCAGTTAAAGGATTGCAGTGTCGTATCGCAAAAATGGCCTGGTCATGAAGGAGGGTAAACCTCACGGAGCTGAAGTGGTTAAAAATAAATAATGATACTGACCCAAACACTAACCCTGGCACTGACCTAGATCAAACTATGATCTAATTATTTTTTTAATTATTATTATATTTTTTTTCCTATCTCTGTGTAGCGCCCCCCCCCCCCCAATATTTGGGGGCACTATGTGAAATTTAAGGGCAGTCTGAGCCAGTAATTGGGCTCAGACCAATTGTGTTCAAGTTGTTGTTCTGCTCGGGGTGCGATACTGTCCGGCAGTGTTATTCTCTTTTGCCTGCAGGAGGCGCTGTCACCGCCGGTATGGGCTGGATTACAGGGGTATCACAGCACCTTGGGTGTTCTCTCTCGGCAGCCATGCAGTGGGCGTGGTCTACCCGCTGTGCATGCTGGGAGAGGGTACAAAAAGGGCAGACGCCTTTTGGTGCGAGGCGATTCCAGGGATACCCCAGGGCTTACAGGGGGGACCTCTGGTCCAGTGAGTGTGCCTCGTGGCCCGCATGGCACGAGGTGCGCTAGAGTGCTTAGGCCTTGGGCACCTTCAGCCCGAGGCCCTGTTGCTGCATCATGGGCCCAGCTCCGCTGACTAGGGCCTACGATTCAGAGAAGGATCCCAGGCTGCCCGTTTGTAGGGGGCCCATCTTTAGTAAAGGAGTTCCAGGGGAAGATCAGTCCCGGCAGAGATAGCGACGGTACTGCTGTCTCGGCGAGAGGTCTGGAGGCTTGCCTAAAGGGGAATCCATCATCTGACGTCGTGCTCCATCCCGGCTGCTAGGACTGCTCTCATAGGGACTATCCGGGGGAGCAATACCCACTCAGGCTTGAGTGCCGATGAGTGTAGATATTGGACTTAAGTGTTGCGTGCCTGAACCTTTCCCCACATCTTTCAACTCTTCTACTCTTGCTTCTTCAAGTTTAACTCAAAGTGCAAAAAAAGAATAAAGCCTTGCCGATTAGGTTTTACTCAAGTGTGGACATTGGCCTTATTCCAAGGAGTCGTCGGTGTGTCTAGACAACGGAGCTAAAGGATCCACTCGTAGGAGGCATTTTGCTGCAGACCCAAAGTAACGAAACCAGTAGATTCCATTAACAAATTGGGGTCTGCGGGTGTGTGGCATACCGGGGGAGAGAACCGAGAGAGCTACATCTGCAAGGACAGAGAGTGACACAATGTATCTTTCATACATTCACGAAAGACAGAAAACATGGAGGTGTGTTACACAGTGACTGATCACTGTAATAGCCAATCAAAGGCTATCACAACAATCAGGTGACCCAGAATTAGCTGTTCTGGGTACCGATCATTAGAACGAGTCCCGGGGCTCTTGGTGAGACCCCGGTCTCTGTGCTGGGAGCGTGCCGCAATGTGTGCTCCCAGCACAAAGGGAGATATGCAAATATGCGGCCCACAGCAAAAAAGGCCCAGTCCAGTGGGGCCACATATTTGAGTATGGTCGGCGTGAATGGGTTAAACAACGCCAAGCTGCGTGGAGACTGGGTAAAGCCAAATGACAAATTTTAAAGGGGTCTGACTGTTTTTTCGGCCTCTAAACGCCCCTCTGTGTTAGCCTACGTGTCCATTCACACAGGAATTTTCAGGCATTTAGAGGCAGAAAAAACAAAAAACAAAACATCACTCGAGCATTCAGGAGAGGAGCGTTTGGGCAGAAAAGAACCTCTTGTCGCGCCAAAACGCTAGACGCATTTAGCGCTTGAGTGGTCATTCATTTCAATTGCCAGAATATTAGAGTTCCTCCACTCTGGATCAAGGAGCACATTTGGACAGCAGCATTGTCAGTCTGGGGGGGGGGGGGGGGGGTGTTCGATGTATTAGGTTTTACACTAACAAATTGAAGACAAACTCCAGCTAACACTTTATAAGCAGTTACAGAAAACCGTTTCTTTTTTGTTTTGGGGGAAAAAAGGTTTTAGATAAATAAAAGATGATCATTTTAACTACCGCTGTCAGTGTTGAATGGTTTGTCTCATCCCTGTAGTTCAGTGGTTCTCAACCTCAGTCCTCAAGTACCCCCAACAGGCCATGTTTGCAGGTTTTCCTTAATCTTGCAGAGGTGCTTTAAATCAGAGTCAATGGCATGGTATTTTGGACAGCTATTTTATCTAAGAGAAATTCCCAAAACATGGGGGTATTTGAGGACAGGGTTGAGAACCACTGCTGTCGTTTTTCAAAAGAACAAGCTCTCCTGGAAATGTATCAGACTTACTGGACAGATCACTAGATGAATATAGAAGATAGAAGACCTAACTATTGCAGCCATCACATTTAGGAATTGTTAAACTGAAATAGAATAAATGTTAGCTTTTGGATTTAATACCGCTTTAACCCTCAATGTGGGGAATTAACTAAACTTCCTAAGCCATTATATTGGTGTAGTAAACCGTCAGGAGTGGTGAGTGCCACATCAACAACGCAGATAGATTTTTCAGGTCTATTTGTGCCACCCACACCTGTTTGTTTTAGAGTGAAATAACCACTAGTGCAGGTTTGCCCCTAATTAGCAAAGGGAATATGGCAATTTTCCATATAGAAAACTGCTGCAGATTCCCACCAGGTGTGATCTTGTCATATGAGATGTGAGCTGTCAACAGACAGCCAACACATCCTTCTCCCTGCCCGTGCAGTGATGACACTAAACAAGCAGGGTCTGCTGGGTTAACAATCCTCCTTCTCCCTTACCAGATGAGCAGAGAGATCAGAGCATGCAGCTCCAGCAAAGCTGCCATCTTAGTCTTTGTTTGATCTGCAGTTGCCATGGTGCTGCATGTGATCAGCTATGACACCAGATATTTGAGGGCTTGAAAGTACAGTTGAGAGCTGACACTGGCAACCTTGACAGTTACCACCAGAGGCATGCCATAAATGTAAAATTGGTGGGTTTAGTTCCACTATAGCATAGGTAGGCAACCACGGCCCTCCAGCTGTTTTGAAACTACAAGTCCCATGAGACATTGCAAGACCCTGACAATCACAGGCATGACTCCTAGAGGCAGAGGCATGATGGGATTTGTAGTTTGAAAACAGCTGGAGGGCCGAGGTTGCCTACCCCTGCACTATAGTATAGGGTGGTACACAGGTGTGAGCACTGCAGTAGATAGTTTTCTCTGTCATAAATTGTTTCTGCTTCTCCACAACACTTTCCACTTCCTCCACAGGAAAATAAATATGTCTACACACAATCTCAGAGATAACTGAGTGCTGAAATTGCTGATAACAGACCTAAAAATGTACTAGATGTAACTTCAGAACTGCTGATCTCCCATCTCAAAAGTACACAGATAACGGTCACAATTTTTTTCAAACTTCCAGAAATGAGAACGGTTTGGTTTATACAGTCACATGAGTTTTCAAAAAGAATTTGACCCACGGCAAAATATGGAGACCCATGTAAATTCCAGGTTTTTTTTTTTTTTTTATTGCCTGATTATATTGGTCCAGCTTGGCCCAAAATTTGTATACATATTCCACACCTGGCTGATCCCTGCAGTAGCGGAGAACTGATGTAGTATAGACTTGTTGTCTTCCAGATCCTGTGCTGAGCAGTGGCCTTGCTGCATAATAACTATAGGGGGTCACCCGCTCAGCGCTGGAGCCGTTCAGAGAACACCTTGTATTTTTATGAGAACAAAGCATTCTCTGATCGGACAAAGTGGGGATTTTGACATAACCCAATATAATCCAAATCAGAGACTGCTTTACACTAGTTGAAAACATGAAAAGCGGTCTCTGAATACCATCCATATAGAATCCAAAAGACAGCAAGGATCACTGTAGTAATGGTGGCCACTCCAATGATTCTCAGCTTCCACGGGGGTGGCCAGCTATGGAATATGTATACTTGCATTGTGCCCTTAAAGTGGAACTTCACCAAAAGGGAAAGTCTTGCTTTTCTTCCTCTTTCCTCTCCCATAATTGGAATGTCTTTTTTTTTGGGGGGGGAACGGGTACCCGATTTCGATGGGTACCCGCTCACACTTCCGGTAGGCCACGGCAGTCCGAGTCGCAGTTCGCCCCCCGCAGCCCCCTGGGACACGTCACAGGTCCCAGGAGACTGCAGGATCATTCACTGGGTGCAGAGCAGCCAGGCATGCACAGTGGACAGCCGACTGTGAAGCCACATGGAGTCACAGTCGGCTGCCCACAGTTAAGATGCCGGCGCCTGCACCTGAAGACCGGCAAAGAACCGGGTTGGGTGAGGAAATTGCTGGATCCTGGGACAGGCAAGTGTGTGTTTTTTAAAAGTCAGCAGCTACAGTATTTGTAGCTGTTGACTTTTACATTTTTGTTTACACGGTGAACATTTGCTTTAACCACTTGACCACTGGGCACTTAAACCCCCTTAATAACCAGAACAATTTTCAGCTTTCGGTGCTCTCACATTTTGAATGACAATTACTCAGTCATACAACACTGTACCCATATGACATTTTTGGTCCTTTTTTTCACACAAATAGAGCTTTCTTTTGGTGGTATTTAATCACTGTTGGGTTTTTTATTTTTTTGCGCTATAAGAGAAAAAAGACTGAAAATTTTGTAAAAAAAAGTTTTTTTTTTCGTTTCTGTTATAAAATTTTGGCCAAAATTTATACTGCTACATATCTTTGGTAAAAATAAGTACAAATTGGTGGATATTATTTGGTCTTTGTGAAAGTTATAGAGTCCACAAGCTATGGTGCCAATATCTGAAAATTGATCACACCTGAAGTACTGACGGCCTATCTCAATTCTTGAGACCCTAACATGCCAGAAAAGTACAAATACCCCCCAAATGACCCCTTTTTGGAAAGAAGACATTCCAAGGTATTCAGAAAGAGGCATTGTGAGTTTTTTGAAGTTGTCATTTTTTCCCACAATTCTTTGCAAAATCAAGATTTTTTTCTCTTTTTTTTTCTTCACAAAATTGTCATATTAGCAGGTTATTTCTCACACACAGCATATGCATTCCACAAATTACACCCCAAAACACATTCTGCTATTCCTCCCGAGTATGGCGATACCACATGTGTGAGACTTTTAGACAGCGTGGCCACATAGACAGGCCCAACATGCAGGGAGCACCTTCAGGCGTTCTGGAGCACCCAGGCCAATTCTGACATTTCTCTCCTACATGTAAAAATCATCATTTATTTGCTAGAAAATTACATAGAACCCCAAAACATTATATATGTTTTTTTAGCAAAGACCTTAGAGAATATAATGGTGGTTGTTGCAACTTTTTATCTCGCACGATATTTGCGCAGCAATTTTTTAACGCGTTTTTTACGGAAAAAAAAAATGTTTTGTGCTTAAAAAAAAAAAAAAAAAACAGTAAAGTTAGCCCAATGTTTTTGCATAATGTGAAAGATGAAGTTACGCCGAGTAAATAGATACCTAACATGTCGCCCTTAAAAATTGCACACACTCGTGGAATGGCGCCAAACTTCGCTACTTAAAAAAATCCCCATAGGCGACGCTTTAAATATTTTTACTGGTTACATGATTTTAGTTACAGAGGAGGTCTAGGGCCAAAATGATTGCTCTCGCTCTAACGTTCGCAGAGATACCTCACATGTGTGGTTTGAAAACCGTTTTCATATGTGGGCGGGACTTACGTATGCGTTCGCTTCTGTATGCGAGCTCACGGGGACAGGGGCGCTTTAAAAAAATATATATTTTTTTATTGTTCATTTTACTTTATTTATTTTAGTTTGACATGTTTTTCCGCCCCAAAAATTTTTTTGATCACTTTTATACCTATTACAAGGAACGTAAACATCCCTTGTAATAGGAATATGGCATGACAGGTCCTCTTTACAGTGAGATATGGGGTCAATAAGACCCCACATCTCACCTCTAGGCTGGGAAGCCTGAAAAAAAAAAAAAAAAAAAACAACAATCCTGGCTTTGATCGTAGCGGTGAGTCGGTAGAAGCACCGGAGGGCAGCGGGAGGGGGGGGGCATCCCCTCTCACCTCCCGTAAGAATGATCAAGCGGCGGAACAGCCGCTATGATTGTTCTTATGGTGTAGGGAATCGCCGGCTGAAAAAGCTAATATCTGAATGATGCCTGTAGCTGCACCCATCATTCAGATATCTCCGCACAAAGTCAAGGACGTCATATGACGGCCGGCGGGCGGGAAGTGGTTATTGCAAAGTATTGCCGGGCATTGCGGAGTATTGCCGGGCATTGCGGAATATTGCAGGGCATGGCAGGATATTGCGGAGTATGGCAGGGTATTGCACGGGGTATTGCGCAGGGTATTGCAGAGTATTGCGCAGGGTATTGCGCAGGGTATTGCGTAGGGTATTGCAGAGTATTGCGCAGGGTATTACAGAGTATTGCGCAGGGTATTGCAGAGTATTGCGCAGGGTATTGCAGAGTATTGCGCCAGGGTATTGCAGAGTATTGCGCCAGGGTATTGCAGAGTATTGCGCCAGGGTATTGCAGAGTATTGCGCCAGGGTATTGCAGAGTATTGCGCCAGGGTATTGCAGAGTATTGCGCCAGGGTATTGCAGAGTATTTTGCAGAGTATTGCGCAGGGTATTTTGCAGAGTATTGGCAGGGTGTATTGCAGAGTATTGCACCAGGGATGGCTGAGCAGGGATGGATGGATGGCTGGATCTGTGACTGCAATTGTCACAGATCCAGCCCACAGAGCTGCTGCTGCCATCCGCTCCCTCCCCTCTCCTCTCACACTGTACCAATCGGTACAGAGAGGGGAGGGAGGAACCTGCGTTATCACATGACGCCGGTCTGTTTACAAGTGATTGCTCCGTCATTTGACGGAGCGATCACGTGGTAAACGGCCGCTATCAGCGGCGATTTACCGCGATTCATGATCCGCCGGGTCCTCTGGACCCGGCGGTCACGGAGTTTCCCGTGTGCGTGCCCCAGGGGGCGCGCGGGAGCGCGATTCTGGGAGGACGTTATATAACGTCCTCCCAGAGTTAAGCAACCACCTTGTCGACGTTATTTGTCGGCAGGTGGTTGTTAACTGGTTAAAGTGGATGTAAACCCAATTCATGAAATTTGAGCTGGGCACATATATCTGCAGTATTTTGTTATCTCTCTTCAAAAAGCCAAGTTCCATAGCTCTCTCCTGACCCGTCCCGACCTATGCCCGGAAGTGGGAGCAAATACCTGGATTACACCGGTATTTGCTCCCTCCTCCCACCTAAAAGGTGCCAAAATGTGACACCGGAGGGGGAGAGGATTCCGAAAAGCTGAAGTTCCATTTTTGGGTGGAACTCCGCTTTATGTCTGGGACATGTGTTTATGGTCTCAGTTACATAACTGAAAGTGTGAATTGTTATCCAATCACACGGGTAGAGAAATTAAAATAGCATTATATGTGGGTGACCTATAGTATTAAAGTGCCTAAATCCTGATTAGCGAAGGTTCCTCCAGTTTGACATTGGTCTCCAAGGCTGCTTTCACACTGCTCTGTTGCAAAAATGTGGTAAAAACGCATGTGTGTTGTTGCCGCATTTTTTCAGGTTTTTACTGCGTTTCCGGTGCATTTTGCACCTGTGTAAAAAGGACATGTGATTTTAAAAATTAATCAAAAATGGAGTTGTGGTTATGTTTTTGCTCTTTTTTGATCCGATTTCCATTCATTTCAATGAAGAGGTGTGTTTATTTTTTTTTGTTTTACCACACCTAATATGCACCAAAAATGCAGCATGCAGAACTTAAAAAAATGCAACTGACCCGTGTGAAGAGCTCCATAGGATTTAATTGGCATGCATTTAGCATCCACTTTTCTAAAGCCAAAAGCGGTAGAAAAATTCATCAGTGTAAAAGGGACCTAAAGTGTATGAGCAGAAAGCAAGAAAAGCAAGCAAGAAACTTAAGTTTTCCTACCTGAAAATCTTGATCATCAATTCCAAACTTCTCTCTCAGATTACGGAAGACCATGGGGCAGTATTCTTTAAATTTAAAGTGACTGGGCATGTTTTCTCTGAAAAACAAAAGTAACAGATATCAGACTGAGCATGTACAGCCAACCCCACTCAATCCCTTACTAAAGATAGCCAGAGGTAAGTCTGAATAATAATTTTCTATCTGCATGCATTGTAATGTTTATTTAGGACAACTCTGGGACTAAAGCCTAGTACACACGGGCCAATTGTCGAGCGGCATCGACTGGTTCAATAGAAACCGGCCGACATTCGACCCTTGTGTACTGGCCTCTAGCTGGCTTCTGTCAAATGGGCATGACCGAAAAATGTCTGCCGATTGGCTCCTGGTTAGCGCTCTCAGCCAATGGGAGAGCGTTTACCTGAGTTTTCTTGGGTGGTGGGGGGGCAACCCCTTGTCAGAACACAATAGCACAGCAGAGGAGATCGCTGTACTAACGTTGGATAGTTAGTACAGCGGCTCCTCCTGAGCCATCAGTTTCTTTTTTTTTTCCGTTCAGCCCCGATGGGTTGAACGAAAAAAATAAATAACACACACTGCAGGTAGTGTGTACAAGGCTCAAGGCAGCCCATAGACGGTGCAAATTTCTTTCCTGCAACCACAGATAGTGCCGGCACGGGATTCCCTCCTGCCAAGACATTGTATTTTCCCGGCAGGGAAGGGGTGGCCGTCGGGAGAAGACCGTGATTATTGCCATCGACCATAGCAGCCGTTAGCGATAATCACAAGTAAATCAGGCAGGCTGGTTGTACGCAAGCTGATCGATCAACTTGGTACATTCAGCCTGCCCACACATGATTCAAATCTCGGCTGGTTCCTGATTCGAATCGTCTATGGCCGACCCAAGAATGCCTGTAAGATACATGTAAGATGCATTGTGACAATGTTACTTACTTGTTAAAGAGGTGATTGTCCACCTTGATTTTCGAATAAGCTTTGAAGTCATCGGGCATTAACATAATAGGTATTTGGACATGACTGAGTTCATTGATCTGCAATATAAGAAAAATACATGTTAGATCTGTTGGAGGAATCTGTACAATTTTGCATCGGACTACTAGTCCAAGTGGGGGTTCATGCTATTAGATGCAAGAGGAAGCCTCTCTGAAAGCAATGGGAGGCTGACGGCTCCTCCCGTCTCCAGGACCGATCACTTGCATGTGATTGCTGCATAAGAAATTACATGTTAATGGATGCGTTTAGCTGCAGGAGCCGTCAGTCTTCCATTGTTTTCAATGGGGCTACCTCTTCCAGCTATTAAAGTGATTGTAAACCCTTACCTTTTAAAACAACCCATGCAGTTTAAATTAGGAATGAAAGGCAAAACAGGTGTATAGATGCACTTTAAAAAAATACCCTTCCCCTCCCCCTTTTTTATAAATGATCACATTCCCTCTGTTCTCAGCTGCAAAAGAGCTGGAGTAGGAGAAGCAGCAGCACACTGAGCTTCCCAGTGAATGGCTGTGAAGCAGGGGCTGTCAGGACAAGTCTGATCACTGGAGGAGAGCACAGTGCGTTCCCAGCATAGCTAGAGAACTGACCATGGGGTGTGTTCTCCTGCTTAGCGTGGTCAGTTTTTTAATAGGTAAGCAAGGACACAAGCAGGAACACCAGGGATTTCACATAAAGGAAGCAATACAAAGAGAACAGGAGACTTTCTCATACAAGTACATGGTACAACAGCCAAATAAAACAAGAAATTGGTCACACACTGGAACTCCCAACTTATCTTGATGTCATCTTTATTGTCAACAGGAACATGGTACAACAGCCACATATCAGGAATATGAAGTGTTGGGGTAACGCTTTAACTCAAAAAGGTCCCAATGTATGTAGGAACATTGCCACCCTCTTACTCCTGAGATGGACCATGAGACCTGTAGTGTGCATAGAGCACACAACCACAAAACTAACGTGTGCACTACTCAATCCAAACAAAGAAGTGAGGGGGAAAAGTTTGGCAAGTCCCTGATGATGTTACAAGGCGGCAGAAAAACACAGTAGGATATTAAAAAAATTGATTACAGGGCCATTAGGTAGTGGCTGTGTAAGGATTATTTTTGGAGAGTAAAAATATTGTGTATTGTCACTTTAAATTAGAACTATAGGTACAACTTTTTAATTTTGTTGGGGATAGAACAAGGAAGGGTTATAACCCGTCAGGTTTTTTTTTTTTGGCCATCTGTGGCCCAATGGGAAGATTTCCCTTCACTTCCTGTCTCAGAGCGAAAACTGCAAAGTGAGTAAATCCCTGGTGGTCATCAATGTCCCCATTGATAGATATTCTATATAATTTCTATTACTCCATTACTGTTCTGGGGACAACCCAAAATTAGGGATTTTCTTTTACTTTTGGCGATAATGGTGGCTAAGACAAATAGGGCGAATCTCTCCAATGGAGGCACAGACAGCGATACAAACCTGACAGATGTTCCAATCCCCTTTCACTCCATCCAAAAAAGAAGTTTTGCCTTTGGTTATATTTTAAACCTCTAATATCAGATGCAATACATTCCCAGTAAGGGTTTCTGCCCTATGAAGTCTCCCTCTTATTGCTGCATCTTCACTAATAAAAACTTTATCAGGGTAGAGGACGACTCCTGAGCACCCTAAATGGACATAGTAGGTGGCGAGACAAGCGAGTAGATGATTCTACGGTTCTGAATACAATAATGCACATGGATCCACTGACACATCTTCCTGAACTTCCATGGTCAGACCACCTGCCTAACAGACAGCGGAATGTGCACATTCCTAAAGCCACAGCTCCTGCTCCAGCTGGACTTCCTGGTCATCCTTCTGCTCAAAGATAAACAGGATACAATAGAAGTGTGAGGCAGAGAAAATAGAGTCCCTGGACTTTCTCAATATCCTGGAAGTCAGCCCAGAGCAGCAGCTTCCAGTGAATTCTGGAATACAGGATACAATGAAACCGAGTTATAACAATGGGGAAGAAGTGTCTGTGCTGCTCAGAGCGACAAACCAGATCTAAGCTCACATTTTATGAGCAACGGTAGATAACGGAGCTAGGACACAACATTGCGGACTTCAGTTCCACAACCTGGAGCCATCCTCCTGTAGTGGCCCTAAGGCTGCATTCACATCCGAGCCTGATTTTTTACTTTTTTTTTTTTAAGGATTTGTTTCTTTTTGTTAGGTTAGGGGTAAATATTAGGTTCAGGGGTTTAGGATGAGAGCCGGTTCATACAGGGGCGACTCGGGAGGCGACTTGAAGTCGCCCCAAGTCGCACTGTTTTTAAAACGAATTGAAGTGAATGGAGCCGTCTTAATGTACACGACTGCAATCACTCCGACTTCAAAAAAGGTTCCTGTACGACTTCAATCCGACTTCTGGGCGACTTGTACCCATTGATTTCAATGGAAGTTGCCTCAGAAGTCGGATCACCGTCTTTACTGCAGCGACTTTTCAGGAAGTGAAAATAGTTTTTAGGGCAAACCCCTCCCTGCAAAGCAGTAATGCAATCTATGCTCAAAGCAATGACTGCAATTACACAGGGCAGGTAAGTATAACAGGTTTATTATTTTTAAAGAAAAAAAAAAAGCCGAGACTTTAATATCACTTTAACTGCTTAGTGTATACCTATTGCATACACTGCCCATGCTCATTTGCTAGGGAAGATAGATAGCTTGTGCATGTGTATATTGTATGCATATTTTGTGATACTCTGTATGCCCCCCTAGCTGCTTGGTACGGCGGCACTCGGCAAGAGGGATGGGGCAGGAGCACTGGCGAGGGACCAGAGAAAAGGAGGATCCAGGCTGTTCTGTGCAAAACCACTGCACAGAGCAGGCAAGTATAACATGCTTGTTATTTAAAAAAAGAAGAAGACTTTAATGTCACACTTTAAAGTGGGGTTCCAATCACATGTTTCATTTTTTTAAAAGCATGTTATTTCAGCATTCAATACAGTGGTACATATCAGATGACTTACTATTTTAAAAACCGCCGCCGATCTGCCGAGTTACTGCATAAAGAGACTTTAAAAAGAATCTTTGCTGAAGTTTTCATTTTGCTTGTGGGCATGTGAAGCCCACAAGCATTTACTTCCTGGATTGTATTGACAAACGATTCTAGCCATAGGGGAAGCGCACTGCATCCTGGGAAACGATGACACACATTTCCCAGGAGCTGAGGTAGATCATGTCAGAATCTGAGGTGATTCAGAAGGCAGATTTCGTGGGACCGCATAGCAACAGGTACTTCCAGGTGAGTAAAAGAAAAAATATTTTTCCAATTTTTTTTTAGGCTATTATATGCACACTAATGCTATTTTGTATTTTTGGTGGAAACTCCACTTTAAGTAAGGGCAGATGATTCATGTAGCATTTACTTCCTGGAATTTATCTGCCCTCAGCTTAGGCATGCAGGCAGGAGGGTGTGCTTAGCTGAAAAAAAACCCTCATCCCCTCCTGAAGACCCCTGGGATGTATGACATTTGCATAGGCCTGAAAACCAGAAGGTAACTGAAGAAATGTAAAAAAAAGGCAGAAGGATTGCAAAGAACAAAGTGTGACCCGGTGTACCCTGTGTACCCTGTGGCACACCTCCATCCCTATTGAACATACAAATACAGAAATTGTTTGCCCATGGGACTTTAAATGAGGTGTGACACTGGTATTAATTAAATTTAAAAAAAAAAGATTTATTGGTTCACACAAGATCTACAGTAGCCACAGATGTCAAGTAACAATACGATTTTCAATGATAAAGGTCCAAGATAAGTACAAGAATGCATCCTAGTGAACTGACTCATTTTGATGTTCACTTCAAGTGTTAATGCAAACTTGATAGTACCTATAAAAAGGTAAAAACTGTACAAGTATAAAAGAGAAGGTAAAACAATTGTATAGGGTCAAAACAGAGGACCGCCATATTGTACCCATACTTGCAAAACTGTTAAAGGGAATACACATGATCCTATTCACTGGATTACCGCTAAAAATGTCTGTCCCGGGAGCTGTGAGTGTAAGATTCAAAAAGGCCCAGTAGGCCAAACAGGGAGAACGCGGGCCCAAACCGACATAATTTCATAACATAATGTTTTTTCCTACTCTGTTTATACCCTTTTCACTTATTCATTTTTCACTTTCTGCTTTGTCTCTGAGCATTTGACATACTACATTCACTTCAGTCACCTTCAGTGATATGGACACACACTTGCACTTTTTGTTCAGCATTATATTCATTGTTTCAGTCCGTCAATATAGTTATACACTGTGGTAGTGAGGTTTATTTTAGGATATGTCTTTCACAGTCATCATCATGTTGGTTTGGGCCCGCGTTCTCCCTGTTCGACCTACTGGGCCTTTTTGAATCTTACACCCACAGCTCCCGGGACAGACATTTTTAGCGGTAGTCCAGTGAATAGGATCATGTGTATTCCCTCTAACAGTTTTGCAAGTATGGGCACAATATGGCGGTCCTCTAACGTTTTGACCCTATACAATTGTTTTACCTTCTCTATTATACTTATACAGTTTTTACTTTATAGGATATCAAGTTTGCATCAACGCCTGAGGAAGTGGAGAGGTGTTCACAAAAATGCGTCAGTAGTACACTAGGATGCATTCTTGTACTCCTCTTGGACCTTTAGGCCCCTTTCACACTGGGGCTGGCATGTGCGGTGGCGGTATAGCGGCACGATTTTCAGCGCCGCTATACTGTCGTATTTACCGCGATATTCGGCCGCTAGCGGTGCGGTTTTAACCCCCGCTAACGGCTGAAAAAGGGTTAATACCGCCCGCAAACCATGGCTACAGCCGTGGTTTGCGGGCGGTATTACCGTGGTGTCCCATTGATTTCAATGGGAAGGAGCAGTAAAGGAGCGGTATACACACTGCTCCTTCACCGCTCCAAAGATTTGGCTTGCAGGAGATTTTTTTTATCTCCCGCCAGCGCATCGCTTCAGTGTGAAAGCCCTCGGGCTTTCACATTGAGAATGCTGGGGCAGGATTATTTCAGGCGTTATTTAGGCGCTATTTTTAGCTCTAAAACGCCTGAAATACGCCTCAGTGTGAAAGGGGCCTAATCATGGAAAATCGTTTTTTACAGCAATATTATGTGTACAACTTTACAAATCTGTTCATATACCTGACATCTGTTTGTGGCTACTGTATATCTTGTGTGAACCAATAAATCTGTTTTTTTATTTCTTTAATACCAGTGTAACACCTCCTTAAAAGTCCCAAGGGCAAACAATTTCTGTATTTGAAGGATTAAAAAGAGTTAATGTGGATTGAGAGAGTGAAATTTTTGCTCTGAACTAGGGGAAGGTCACACAAGCCATTCCACACGTTGCTACTCATCATATTATCATGATGATTTATACACTGCTATCATTTCCTGTGGTTCTGTACAACACGATACAAGCAAGGGTATGCAATGCAGATAACACAAATAGATAAAACTTTTGTAATGACGTACACAAATGGTTGTAAGGCAAATACATACACTGCGATATTAAGATACAGTACTTTGGACAGCTTTGTCTGTATGGGTTTACAATCTTTACCATTTGTAGTTCTGATAGTGTCATATTACATGCACAGTGTTCAGTGGGGTAGATCAGTTAACACAGCACACATAACTAAAGCTGGCCATAGATGGTTCGAATCTCAGTTGGATCAGCAGGGACCTGCCGAGATTCAAATCATATAAGGGCAGGCTGAATGTACCAAAGTTGATCGATTAAGAAGAAATTGGATGAAATTCCAGCCGTGTATGGCCCGCTTAGAGTGGTTTTTACCCCAAAAAATAAAAAAAGGAGAAGGAGATCCAGTTTACTTATAGCAGATTAAACAGCACAGTGTTTGTTGTGTCTGACCTGCCCCTCTGGAAGCTGTAAAATACCTGGCTGATCCAGACAGTTTCTGCCCTCCCCCTGTAAACTTACCACGGTTTATTATGGCTGTTGAGCCCTGACACTGTGGTCAGTTTACCTGCTGCTGTGTCTCCTATGTACTCTCCCCCCTCCCCTCCCTGCCTGTCAGCTCGGGAGTCTGTGTCTCAGTCCCCCAAAATTGTAGCCAGTTTTCAGGTACAGCATTTTTGTTTAGTAAAATAAAGCACTAGAGACCTTAAAGAGACACAAAACAAAATAACTATACAATTCTTTCATATGGAAATTCTTACTCATTCAACCATTGTGAAAATTATTAGTGACAGGTCCTCTTTAACTATAGGACAATTGTCCTATAGTTACACCAAGGACAATGGTCTGAGGACTCACAAAAAAATTCCGTGGCATGAAGTGCCCATGATGACAGATTCCGAACAGGTTTTACTTTTCTGACCGGAGTGTTTAAAAAAAGAAAAGCTTAAATATAAGCCTCAGCGGCGTGCTTCAAAAAAAAAAAAAAAGGACCCCATCGCCACTGCCGCGCACATGCAGCCGAGGAGCAGTCCAGGGCACAGTAATGTACGAGCTATGTTGCCACGTGGCATTAATTGCCTGAAACACAAAGCGAACATGCGTTTTTTCCTCCCCGCGAGGACGATTATGTGAAATGCTACAAGTTATAAATCCTGTAACAAAAGAAGAGATCAGATTAGCAATGGAAACTTCATTGGATAGCCTTGCCCAGGCTAAGTGATAACTAACCCCGCCGCGGTGCCATATCAGACCGGAGACATGTGACCGCTGCCAAGTACACTCCAAAGTGCCCAAAAGATTTTCTTGTGTGTGAAAGACTAACGCAGCAAACTGATTTCCAGATAATCAAAACTCTCAGCCTAGCTGAGGAGGGAGAGAGCTTGTTCTGTACATCAGGAAAAACTCCAATCTTATATAAACCCAGGATAAGGGCTGATAATCAGCAGCTGCTGCGGTCACTAAATAGAACCAGTTAAAGAGACACTCCGAGCAATTTATCAAAGAAGGAGCAAAGGTGCATGGCAACCAATCTGCTTCCCTTCAGTTTGTTTAGCCCTTCCGGACCACCCCCCCCCCCCACACATTATTATTATTATTATAATATATACACACACACACACACACACACACGTACGTGTGTGTGTGTGTGTCAGGGCGGCCCTTCAGCGAAAAATCACGTACTCGTACAGAATTTTCCTTTCTCCAGGTCGGGGGCGTGCATGTGCGCCGCTGCGACCCGCTTTCGCAGTGACTGGACACAGCGAGAGCCAATCAGTGGGTCTGGCGGACCTGATGTCCGCCGGGACCCACCTATCATTCTAGGCAGACAGAACGGCAGTCCGCCGATGGAGACCCTGTGTTTCTGCCAAGCAGGAACATGGATCTCCGTCTTCCCCCCAGTCAGTCAAAGCACCTCCCCCCACAGTTAGCAAGCACTCCCAGGGAACACATTTAACCATTTGATCGTCCCTGCTTGTGTATTAGCACAGTAACCGGGTATTTTTTATTTATTTTTTAGCACTGATCACTGTATTAGTTTTACTGGTCTCCAAAAAGTGTCACTTAGAGCCCTTTCACACTCACAGCGCCCAGGCGTCAACGTTAAAGCGCCGCTATCTTTAGCGACACTTTATCGTCATTTTAGCATCGCTTTTTGGCCGCTAGCGGGGCACTTCTAATCCCTGCTAGTGACCGAAAAAGGGGTTAAAAGTGCCGGCAAAGCAGCGCTTTGCTGATGCTTCCGATTAATTTCAATGGGCAGGGGCGCTTTAGGAACGGTGTATACACTGCTCCTAAATCGCCTCAAAGAAGCTGCTTGCAGGACTTTTACTTCCTGCCAGAGCACCGCTCCAGTGTAAAAGTCCTCGGGGGTTTCACATTGGAGTGACAGGAGAGGCTCTTTACAGGCGCTATTTCTAATGTTATGTAAAGCGCCTCAGTGTGAAAGGGGTCTTAGTGTAAGATTTGTCCACCGCAATGTCGCAGTCCCGCTAAAATAAAAATCACTAAATCACCACCATTACTAGTAAAAAATAAAATTCAAAAATTCCATAATTATATCCCATAGTTTGTAGACGGTATAACTTCCGTGCAAACCAACCAACATACGCTTATTGGGATTTTTTTTTTTTTTTTTTACCAAAAACATGTAGCAGAATACATATTGGACTAAATTGATGAAGAAATTGTATTTTTTTACTGGGAATGTTTTATAGCAGGAAGTAAAATATAGATTTTTTTTTTCAAAATTGTCGCTCTTTTTTTGTTCATAGCACAAAAAAATAAAACCGCAGAGGTGATCAAACATCACCAAAAGAAAGCTCTATAGGTGAAAACAAAACAAAAAACACATCAATTCTATTTGGGTACAGCGTCGTGTGCAATTGTCAGTTAAAGAAACGCAGTGCCGTATTGCAAAAAATGGCCTGGTCATGAAGGGGTGTAAACCTTCCGGAGCTGAAGTGGTTAGTTAGGCTCCATTCATATCTGAGCGATGCTCCCACATTGCATTCTTTGCAGCTTGCTTTTCGGAATAGCACCAATTATTTGAACACGCCTCCCACCGCTACAAAAAACAGCACAGGTACCACATTTGGACACCGAGCCAAGTGCGTTTTGTGACATGCATTTTTGTTTGATTTTTGCACATTTTGTTGTACATTTTCCATGACTGCTACCCCCGGTTGGAGTGCCCTTAAGAAAAATTAATCACCGCAAGCGCATTACACTTTTTTACCATTTTTTGCCCATTTGTGGAAACGAGGGTAGAGACAAGGATTTCTGCCTGTGTTTCTGCTACACCCAAATGTGAACAGAGCCTAATGCCGCGTACACACGATCGTTTTTAATGTCATTGAAAAAAACAGCATTTTTCTCGACGTGATTTTTCGTGTTTCCTCTCAAGCCTGCCTTGCCTACACACTATCGTGGAAAAAAATGTTCGAGTAAAGCGCAGTGACGTACAACACGTACGATGGCACTATAAAGGGGAAGTTCTATTCGGATGGCGCCACCCTTCAAGTTAGTAAAATTTGTTGAGACAATTTGCGCTTTTCAGCCTCGTGCTTTTCAGTCCGTTACAGCGTGACGAATGTGCTATCTCCATTCTGAACGCTAGTTTTACCAGAACGAGCGCTCCCGTCTCATACTTGATTCTGAGCATGCGCATTTTTTTTCGCGTCGTTAAAGCCCACACACGGCCGTTTTTCATGACGAGAAACACGACGATGTAAAAAACGACGTGAAAAATTAGAGCATGTTCCAAATTTTTCTCGTCATGATTCTCTGCATTTTTCTCGTTGGGAAAAATGCCGGAAAGCCCACACACGATCATTTTTAATGACCATTTTAAAAAATGTCATTTTTCTCGTCATTAAAAACGATTGTGTGTACGCGGCATAAAGCTCTGAATATTAAAGATAAAAGCTGATTGGTTGCCATGCACAATTGCTCCAGATTCTGTCTGCTCCAGTTTTGATAAATTCCCCTCAGGGCCAATTCACACTATATCCAGTGACAAACATTTTCCCGCATTGTAAAACAATTGTCTCCCATGTGTCCTATTTTCGCTGTACTGCGGTAAAAAACATGCTGCATTTTATCGCACCAGGCCAAATCACGCTGCAATGTCAGGCAGCACAGCATATCGCACCATCCAACATTGCAGTGAATGAAGTGTATGTTTTGTATACTTCACGTAAAGTTTTTTTTTTTTTTAACAAAAAGGGAGCCATGTGATGCACTGAAACCGCAAGTCACACTGCTCCCCCTAGCGATGAATCGCTCCTGACGTTCTGTGTTGCAGTGTGAATTTGCCCCTAATGTTACTTTGCCCATTGGGCAGATATGGCTGCTCCCATATACATACAAGGCATTCCCATAGCCCTGGTTTACATATGTGCATCGTATTTGCACACACGCTGTGGGTACAGCAGAGCATTCATTTGAATGTGCTGCTGTACCTGTGAGAAATGTGAGACAATGAAGCCCCCAACTTTTTTTTCTTTTTCCAATTATGCCGCACCTAACCGCATGGTGCTGGGGCAACTAACCGCATGGTGCTGGGGGTACCTAACCGCATGGTGCTGGGGCAACTAACCGCATGGTGCTGGGGGTACCTAACCGCATGGTGCTGGGGGTACCTAACTGCATGGTGCTGGGGGTACCTAACCGCATGGTGCTGGGGCAACTAACCGCATGGTGCTGGGGGTACCTAACCGCATGGTGCTGGGGGTACCTAACCGCATGGTGCTGGGGCAACTAACCGCATGGTGCTGGGGGTACCTAACCGCATGGTGCTGGGGCAACTAACCGCATGGTGCTGTTGCACCATGCAGTTTGGCGGGCACAAAATCGCGCAGCAGGTGCCAATGCGTTACAAACGAATGGTACCCCCTGCGTGTCTGCCAACGTGCAGCTTGTTTCTGTGCAAGTTGGGAGCACACGTGATTATGCACACGTACCCAACCTGTATTCTTGTGAACCTAGTGTAAATGGACGCATACCAAAACTTACAAAAATTTGGTCTAATCACAAAGGTTTTGATTCCTTGAAATAGTTAAATGAATTGTCAAACCTGGCAGATATGGTACGTCCATCATGATCTCTAGTAATAAAAACATGCTGATATAAAAAATGAGACTTGTTTCCTAAACGAATCTCGACAGGAAATAGCGGCCCTTTTAAATGAGCTGAACAATGGAAAGCATGACACGTCTAGAAGTGAGAGATAACACAATTGTACTAGATCGGCTCTTTCGGTGCTCAGCTGTGCCAGTCGGCAGCTGTATCCCTGCTGGTATTATTCCCCCCCAATGATTAATTACATCCTTTAAACTGTCATTAAACTAATTAACAAAACACAAATATCTCCCGCATGAATGTGTACCACAAAGACGGATTTTTAATTTTTTTTTTATTTGCAATGAATCCACGCTGAAATATTGCTGCCGAATTCATTTTGGGAGGACCGGGGGGGACTGATGAGTTTTGTATGATGAGTGAAAGCGCACTGCAAACAAACTGAGGAATACGCAGAAGACACGAGGGGGACTCCAGATAAAATCTGATCCCATACTGGAACCGACACAGGACATCTAAACTCTGGGTTCAACTGGAACAAGCCCAAACAATGATACCATTGAGGGGCGCCACTTGGTGCTTTGACCGACTGCCCCCAGCCTTGACTTCCCATCCTGTTATTGGCACCACTCTTCGTGTAGGGGCGACAAATTTACTATCGACACACCTCTCCTCGGGTGACTCACCTCTGTACCCAATATTAGGGAACCCTGCGTTTCCCCCGGGGCTGGAATCAGCGGAGTACAGGTCACTTGCATTGATGGGGAGGGACCGGGCCTCCCATTTTTTGGAGGGCACTCAGTGGCCCTCGATTCAAGCCCTGACTAGCGAGGCGGGTCACTTCCAACTTCCGTTCTGGAAAGCGTTTCGCCTACATCACTTCCTACATTCGTTAGCAAACCCGGCACGATATCAGCGAGACCTGACAACCTTTGAGGAGTACTGCAGGGACGAGGGGACATTGCCTCGAGTATTATCCAAGACGTATGCGCTACTGAACTCCCCCCCCACACGACCTGACTTACCCTTCTTGCAGAAGTGGGAAACTGACTTACAGTGCTCATTTACCGACACTCAAAAACAGATGATAATTAGATTCTCCTTGAAAACATCGATATGTACAAAAATTCAAGAACTTAACTATAAGATTTTAACCAGGTGGTACTACTCACCCCAGGTCTTGCATAGATACTTCCCTACCTCCACAAACAAATGTTGGAGATGCCAGACAGAGGTGGGAACGCTTCTGCATATCTTTTGGTCATGCCCCCGTTTGCATCAATTCTGGACGGCAGTTAGAACTATCACACAGAAATTTACCGACCATGTACTTTGCGACGACCCCGCCTTCTTCTTGCTTCACGCCTCCTCAATACCGGCACGGAGCTACACAAAGTCAATCATTCGGCACTTGCTGAACGCAGCCAAATCCTGCATCCCCCTTCGCTGGAAGAAAAGCTCACCCCCGTCAGTGGGGATGTGGTTGCGCAAAGTGGAGGATATCAAAAAATTGGAGGACTTGATCCTCACTGCCCAAAACAAACAGGAGAAGCATTCTAAGGCATGGAGGCTCTGGAACATCTTTATTTTCTCTGATGAAGGATCAGCCCTACTCAACTCTTAACCTGGCGAGGGGTTACGGCCCGACTAGCCACTGCGACGGGTGACACGCTCTCAGCCCCGGGTCACCCTCACCCTCACCCCCCTTTTTTCTATTCTCATCCCTTCCCCATTCCCCCCCCCCTCTCTCCCATTTGCTCTTTCTCTTTTCCTCGCTCCTTTTTTTTTTCTTTCTTCTTTCCCTCTAGTGATTTTAGTTTTTTTTTCTTTCTCTCTTTATCTCTCCTTTTTCAAATTTCTTTTCTTTTTTTTTTTTCCCCTTCTTCTTGTCTTTTTGATTATTAAAGGAGTCAGGAGACTTGGACAGGGCAATCGGACTCCGGTTAGTTGGGGAAGGACGATACCCTTTACTCAAACGACCCTAGAGTAATGTTGCACGTCTGAGGTGGTTCGCGGACGGATAGCCAAGAGCCCGGGGATTATAGTTTTCCTTGTAGCGGGGTCCAAATCAAATGAATGTCCAGCCCTGTCCCAGATAAATATTTGTGAATTTCTTATGTTACACTCTATTAGTATGGTAATGCTATTATTTTAGGTATGTTTCCGCTTTTATTTTATGTAGGTCTTAATCTTTAAAAAAACAATAAAACTTTATATTTGAAAAAAAAAAAAAAATCTGATCCCATAAGACAAGGAAACGGTTATAAGTCAGAGCGGGTGGAGTACCCGCAGTAGTTCAGAAAAGATCACACTATAGATAGGACCATATCTTAAAGCTGAACGCCAGGTATTATCTGAGTTGCTTAGTGACATTGATCCAGCTTGGCACAATGGAAGTATGAATATACCATACCTGATGGCTGCTAGGGAAGCTGGAATTTGCTGTAGTAGTTGGCACTACTACAGTGTTAGCTGCGATCTTCCATATCCTGCTCATGTTTGGTGGCTTCCCCTCTGCACATTGGCCACATGGGGTCACTTGCATGGCACTGCCACCATTCTTAGAACACCTGTGATTGGACAAGGTGGAAATTATGGCATCACTATCCCTCCTCACCCAATCAGAAAACACGTTTGAAAAAAAAAAAAAAAAAAAAAAAACAAACACAAGTCATTCTATGAATAACCGCAGTGCCAAGCAACCCATTGACAATTTTTGGACCAGGGTCGTACTGTTGACATGGCAAATCTTGATTTCAGCAAGGCATTGGATACAGTTCCACATCATGAACTAATGCAAAAGTTGTATTACTATTACTTAACCGTTGGGTGGCTCCATGGAAATGCAGTCAGGTAAAGCAACCTTTTTCAACCAGGGTGCCTTGAAGTTTCTTCAGGGGTGCCTTGGCAAAATGCCTAAAAATTTCCCACAATTGTATATGTAGTGGGGGTCCTAAATTTAGGGATTGCTATGCTAAATTTAGGGGTGATTCGAATGGTAGTTGGCTCGAATCTTTCAATTTACTGGACTCTGCCTTGCTGCTGTTTTACCTGGTGTGCAGTTCCCCTAAGAAGTATGGGTAGCACTGTCACTTGTACTCGGGGTTGAATCACAGGTGATGGAGTAGTGATTTGGTGTCCTCTCTCGGCAGCCGTACAGTGGGTGTGGTCTACCTGCTGTGCATAACAGGAGAGGGTACAAAAGAGGCGGACGCCATTGGAGAGGGAGCAATTCCCGGGGCCCATGCCCGGAGGGAGAACCTACGGTCCAAGTTCAAGTGTATGGCCCTCCAGGTTATGGGGCCACATGCGCTTCAGTCCCAGGCACCTTTAGTCCTGGGACTGCAACTTCAGCCCTGGGCCCAGCACCTTTAGCTGGAGCTCACTTCGGGAGGAGGAATCCCAGGGTGCCGCCTTGCGAGTGGACCCGTTTCTAGAAGAGGAGGCTGGGGAGGACCGTTCCGAAGGACTGGTGAGAGATTGCAGTGAAGGAAGGGGCCCAGTAACTCTTCTGAGGGATGTCATCTATCCGGAAAAAGGTATCTAAACGACGGGACCATTAGGAGGTTTGGGACACTTTAGATTCTGTGGCAGAGGATCTCCTGAACGCATCCATTAGGGAATCTAATAGACTGTTCGAGCTACACGCCGGCTGCTAGTGCCCTTGGGTGACTATCCGGGTGAGCTGTACCCATTCGGGATCGAGTGGCGAAGAAGCCAGGAGTGCCTGAATTGATCTGTCTTCCTAACACCTTTCTCTTTTCCTGAACTTTGTGGATGTTCATGCATAAGAAAAATAAACTCTACGTTGGAGTGGCTATTGGTATGGACCTTGGAGTTACTTGGGGGTATAGAAACTTTGTCCTTACATCCTAGGGACAGAAACCAGCTTTGAAGGGAACCTTGCTGCAGGACCCGCAAGTTAAAATAAGTGTGCTTAACCTCTGCAAACCAGGGGGTACGGGCATGGTGGAACTGTTGTGCCTTTTTCTCCCGTGAGCGAGCCAAGGAGCCGGGAGAAAGAGGGCCGTTTGCTACATATACAAGCCAGTGGGTGGATGAAACCTGCCTTTTAGTTACACAAAGCCACAGGTTTTCATTGTACACCATTACAACCTTCTAGCTGCTGGAGTCCTAATGACAAATAACATCAGTTGATAAGGAGGATGTCAGTTGTCTGCTTATTATCCTTGTTTGACGCTCCCCTGCCCCTCTCCGTCAGCTTTGGGGTCTCATTAGCTAAGCGATGGAGAAAAACTGAGGGAGAAGAGAAACATTGGAATACTAGTCAGTACCAGTTTGCAAAAGTGTGTTTGCTTTGGAAGAATAAATCACCTCTAACTTTGGGTGTCCGACGTGAATTGATGTTGCTGCATTATGTAAAACTAATCAGAATAGTTTTTACATTTTAGAATGGGGCACCACAAGACTGTCTATAATTTTGGAGGGTGTCTTGACTGAAAAAAGGTTGAGAAACACTCGGCTAGATGATAGATACCAGAGTGTGGTTATAAATGAGGTTCATTTGGAACAGAGACCAGTCGCTAGTGGGGTACCACAAGGCTCTGTACTAGGTCCTGTTCTATGTAATCTCTATGTAAGTGATGTAAAGGTTTGTTGGGTAAGGTATGTCTTTTTGCGGATGACACAAAGATGTGTAATGGGGTTGATATCCATGGAAGGGCCTATAGCAGAACATGATATGGCATTGATAGAAGATTGGTCAAAATGGTGGAAACTGCAGTTCAATGTTTCCAAATGTAAAATAATGCACCTAGGGAAAAATAATTCACCGAGTACAACATTGGGGGTACATTGTTAACCAGAACTACACAGGAAAAAGATTTTCGGGTACTTATTTCAGGTGATTGCAAAATGGCCAAACTACGTGACCAGGCAGTGGGGAAAGTAATAAGTGGTGAGCTAGAGGGCGCTGATAATGTGCCACAATTGGAGTGATCATAAACCAGTGCTATACACATAAATTAAAGATTAATACTAGGACATAAGAAAACAATCAGCTTCATGCCCATAAGTGAAAAAATCTTAGTAAAATCTTAGTAATAAATAGAGTCCCAGAAAAAAGTTCATAAATATCAAATGACAGGAAATTCATGCAATGTGATGTAATCTTCTCAACATACGATAAGTAATCCTTCACCAAAAACCTTAGAAATGACACCCAAAGTGTAACGGATAAATTATCTGCTTACCAGAAGAATTTGACTTCTTTAATTTAAAAGAGAGTCAAATAGCGCTTTGGCAGGGTAATGCCTGCTCGCATATGGATATGACTGGAGATGTATAGGAACCTTCTTCCTCATAGTTAAAGGCAGGATATGTAAAAAGAATGGTAGACATCCATAGCATAATACGGTTTATTTAAAATGTATAAAAAGAAAAACTAACCAAATGGCTCCTTACATTAAAAAGTGCCTACCCGGCACTGGGCCTGCTGGCTTGTCACAACGTGGTGTGTCTGGATCAACCTCGCGTCCACCTCCGTGGATCACGTGCGTTCCACCGACCGCCACGTACAACAACCAGAGGGACCGGAAGTGGCATAGGATAGCATGACCAGGTACCGCCTCGACGTACGTTTCGTGATTACGTCTTCCTGAAGGACGCAAGGTTGATCCAGACACACCACGTTGTGACAAGCCAGCAGCCCCAGTGCCGGGTAGGCACTTTTTAATGTAAGGAGCCATTTGGCTAGATTACTTTTTAGACATTTTAAATAATAACAGTATTATGCTATGGATGTCTACCATTCTTTTTACATATCCTGGCCTTTAACTATGAGGAAGAAGGTTCCTATACATCTCCAGTCATATCCATATGCGAGCAGGCATTATCCTGCCAAAGCGCTATTTGACTCTCTTTTTAATTAAAGAAGTCAAATTCTTCTGGTAAGCAGATCTTTTATCCGTTACACTTTGGGTGTCGTTTCTAAGGTTTTTGGTGAAGGATTACTTATCGTATGTTGAAGAAGATTACATCACATTGCAAGAATTTCCAGTCATTTGAAATCTATGAACTTTTTTCTGGGACTCTATTACTAAGATTTTTTCACTTCTGGGCATGAAGCCGATTGTTTTCTTATGTCCTAGTATTAATCTTTAATGAATGTGTATATCACTGGTTTATGATCACTCCAATTGTGGCACATTATTAGCGCCCTCTAGCTCACCACTTAGGTCAATAGGGAGTTCCTATCACTCTTTAAGGGGAGCAGCATTTTCTATTTTAAATTTTTTCACTTTGTTACAATTATTGGCGCGGAGTATATCTCCACAATTCTCAGTGGGGAAAATAAATGGAATTCTAGGATGCATCACTAGAGGGGTCACCAACAAGAGGAAGGAGGTTCCGATTCACCTATATAGATCTTTAGTGAGACCTCATTTAGACTACCGTGTCCAGTTCTGAGACCTTACCTAAAAAACGTATTGATACAATAGAACAAGTCCAGAGACGGGTTCAATATGAATCTAAGATCAAGAACACAGGAACAGGACTTCAAACTAGCAGAAGAAAAGTTCAAAACTAATCTTAGAAGGTATTATTTTACTGAAAGGGTAGCTGATGCTTGGAATAGACTTCCAGCAGAGGTTGCGAGTCAACAGTAAGTGGATTCAAACATGCTTGGGACAAACATGGATCTATATTTAGAAAAAAAAACTTCCGGATGAGTTTGCAACAGCGAAGTAAGTCGGAAGTGGGAGTTGATACCTGTCAAAACCAGTTACTCGCTCCCCCCTCCTTTATGGAAGGTGCCCAACGTGGCAGCGGAGCTTCCCCCTTTTGGGTGGAGCTCCGCTTTAAGGTGATTGACTTTCAGCCACACAACTATTTTTTACATCTCATTGGACTCAGTTGAAAACTGGTGTTAGCTTTGTGAATTGAGTCTCTGATGAGTTACAACATCCTGCAAAAGAAAACATGCCTAAAAACAGGCAATGTGGTAACTTTTCTATTCAGTTGTTCCATAGATGAGCTGACTTTTGGTTTATGACTAAAGGAGAGTTGAGAATTTTGGACTTCAGAAGACACCAGAACATGCAGTTTGTATAGATAATCATAAGACTGCCTAGATGACACATTCATACTTGTCCCTGTGCTGAATAAAAACATACCTCAAAAGCGTAAAATTTTCATAGGAACAGATATGGTTTTCTGAAATGACGGCATTATGTCATCAATTTAGTTAGAAATAAAGCTAACCACTTAAGGACCGGCTCACGAGGATATACGTCGGCAGAATGGCACGGACAGGAAAATCAACGTAAATTTACGTCACTTTGAATTTTCCGCTGGCGGCGCGCGCCTGCTGCGAGCTCCGTGACCATGCCTGCAGACTATGGCCGCCGGGTGCCCGCGATCGTGTCACGGAGCTGAAGAACGGGGAGATGCCAGTGTAAACACAGCATCTCCCCGTTCTGCCTAGTGACACTGACACTGATCTATGCTCCCTCTCATCGGGAGCAGCGATCAGTGACATGTCACTCGTAGCCACACCCCCTAACAGTTAGAACCACTCCCTAGGACACACTTAACCCCTTCCTAGCCCCCTAGTGGTTAACCCCTTCACTGCCAGTCACATTTACACAGTAATCAGTGCATTTTTATAGCACTGATCGCTGTACAAATATGAATGGTCCCAAAATAGTGCCAAAAGTGTCCGATGTGTCCACCATAATGTCGCAGTCATGATAAAAAAAAATCCCTGTACGCCGCTATTACTAGAAAAAAACAATTTTTTTTTTATAAAAATGCCATAAAACTATCCCCTATTTTGTAGACGCTATAACTTTTGCGCAAACCAATCAATAAACACTTATTGCGATTTTTTTTACCAAAAATATGTAGAAGAATATGTATCGACGTAAACTGAGAACAAAAATTTGTTTTTTTTTTATAGATTTTTTGGGGATATTTATAGCAAAAAGTAAAAAATATTGCTATTTTTTCAAAATTGTCGCTCTATTTTTGCTTAAAGTGCAAAAAATAAAAACCGCAGAGGTGATCAAATACCACCAAAAGAAAGCTCTATGTGTGGGAAAAAAAGGACGTCAGTTTTGTTTGGGAGCCACGTCGCACGACCGCGCAATTGTCAGTTAAAGCGACGCAGTGCCGAATCAAAAAAAGTGGCCTGGTCATTTCACAGCCAAATGGTCCGGGGCTGAAGTGGTTAAGCAGAGTTCTGGTTAAGAAAACAAGATACGACTTTCTCCTTACTGCATAGGTTCTGCCAGAAGGCTCCTCACCATTATCAGAGGCATTGACCTGCTTCTACACACACACTAGTCCTCCTCGATCCATTACCCTGCAAGGATCTCCCCGCTATCACAGTACTAATTTGGATGAGAGGTTTTCCTTGCCGTTATATAAAACTTATGAAATAATTATGTCTCATTCCAGAGCATTCTATTTTTATCTCATCAGCTGCAACCATCCGGGGCACTGCGACATTGGGAACGTCCGGGAATAACCAGCATTTTCTCTCTTCCAGACTCATCTACAAAGACAATCCAATAAATCAAATAATTTTCTAACGACAACTAGAGATGGCAAATGCTCAGCTGCTGTAGGCAACAACATCAGTTTTTATTCCGCGGTTTCAAATCAGCATATATTGTCAAAAATGTCTAATTTGGTTATGTATAAATGCGTTATCACTGCATGTTGATTCGCGTTTCATCTATTACATGTACTTATATAGCGCCGTCAATTTACAAAAAGTGTTCTCTTAATGGTGTCAATGCAAAGGGTTCTCTTAATGGCACAAATGCCAAATGACCTCCTGTGGGTACTATGCAGCAGGGCAGCCGTTCAGCACGGTATCCAGAAGACACCAAGTATCACTGTAGTAGCAGCAGCTATCAAAGTGTTGCTCCTCTTCCACAGGGATCCGCCAAGTATGGAGTAAGTATACTTACATTGGACCAAGCTGGACCAATGTAACGATGCTAAAGAACCCATACCTGGAACTGAGAATTTAAAGGCTCATTCACATGTGCTTTGCTCTTTGAAGAGTGATCTGCATCTAAAGGGGGAGCAATCTCAACAGCGTGGTTTTACCAACCCTCAACTACACATGTTAACGAGCCCTAAGGGGTTTTAGGGACTCCTCTGTTGGGGAAAAAAAAAAAAAAGGTGGAGAAAGGCTGGAGTAGACAATTGTTAAACCTTTTTTGATTTCCCATTACTTTCTGTTCCATAGCCAGGGGAGGGCTGGGCCAGGGGGCAGGGTGGCAATTGCCTCCCAGGCCGCCCTAACTTATGTTCAAAATGGCCGGCAGCGGCTGCCCGCTACCATTTTCTTTTTTATTCTGGTCTAGGAAGTCGGGCCGGGGGCATGGCCTCGGCGGCCGACCACTAGCTGTTGCATTCCGGGAGTTGTAGTCCGCACTCAAGCTTCTGGTGGGTGGAAAACACAGCAGCGCAGATGAAACTACAACTCCCTGGGACCGGGTTCTTGGAAGCAGGCAGAGGCAGGGCGTGCCAGGGAGTCGGGACGCAGGGCTGGGCGCTGGCTGCAACTTGACCCCAGGATCAGGAGCGTTACCCCCCCAGGAAACCGTGGAGTGCAAGGACCTGCTAAACTGAGATCGCTGAGGTGAGAGACTCTGACACCCCTAGCTGACCCCCCATCTCCCCCCCATACACCCCATGTAACCTGCCCCAGTGTTCGGGCTGCATTGATGGGCACTGGAGTTGGCTGCACTGATGGGCACTGGTGAGGCTGCATTGAAAAACCAGGTGGGCCATGGATGGTGAGCTGATTCAGCGGTTCAATGGGCCACTTGACTGGACTTGCCCCCCAGGCATAAGGCAGCCAGCCCTCCCCTGTCCGTAGCAATGTTGATAAGGTGACAAAGGTTCTAACTAGAGTTGTCCCGATACCACTTTTTTAAGACAGAGTACAAGTACCGATACTTTTTTTCAAGTACTCGCCGATACCGATTACCGATACTTTTTTTCAATGTCATGTGACAGTTTGAAAGATGGGGACTGATAGGTGGCACTTATGGGCACGGATCGATGACACTTATGGGCACTGATAGGTGGCACTGATAGGTGGCACTTGGGGGCACTGATAGATGGCACTTGTGGGCAGTGATAGGTGGCACTTGTGGGCACTGATATGTGGCACTGATTGCACTGAAAGGTGGCACTTATGGGCACTGATAGGTGGCACTTATGGCACTGATAGATGGCACTTATGGGCACTGATAGGTGGCACTGATTGCACTGAAAGGTGGCACTTGTGGGCACTGATTGCACTGATAGGTGGCACTTGTGGGCACTGATTGCACTATCAGTGCAATCAGTGCCATCTATCAGTGCCCACAAGTGCCACCTATCAGTGCAATCAGTGCCCACAAGTGCCACCTATCAGTGCAATCAGTGGCATCTACCAGTGCCACCTGATAGGTGGCACTGGCAGATGGCACTGATTCCACTGATAGTACCCACAAGTGCTACCTGATAGGTGGCTGGCACTGAAATGCTGCGGGCAGTGGGGGGGAAATGACACAGGATTTAAGAAAAAAAAAACTGCTGCAACGCCCATCTTGGTACACCCTGCACTCGGCTGCAGTAAGCAACAGCAGACATCTTGTTACACCCAGCCCATATAGCTCGGGCTGGGTGTAACAAGATGTCTGCTGCTGCTTACTGCAGCCGAGTGCAGGGTGTACCAAGATGGGCGTGGGGACGTTCAGTCGCTGACGGCGACCGAATGTGACAGCACCGGTCACCAATCCTGATGCGGCTGCGCCCTGAACCCCTGTCAGCTTACCAGGTACAACTGCAGGTGAGGGACTCGCTCTCCGCCCGCGGACTCCGTCCAGCGACTGTGCCCGCCCTCTTCAGCCCGACTCTGCCCGCACTTTCCTCTCCCGCCCTCCCCAGCTGACTCCTCCCGCCCTCTCCGGCCAGACTCCGCCCGCACTCCCCCGCCCTCTCTCCTGCCCTCCCCAGCCACTGACTCCTCCCGCCCTCTCCGGCCACAAAAAAAAAAAAAAAAAAGTATCGGGTGAAGCATCGGGAGCATTTGCGCGAGTACAAGTACTCGCGCAAATGCTTGGTATCGGTCCCGATACCGATACTAGTATCGGTATCGGGACAACCCTAGTTCTAACTTTACCCTACTATATCCAAACAAAAACAAGGGGGTAAAAAAAGGTTAGGCTATAAATACAATTTAAAAGTTTGGGGATATAAAAAACAAAAACATACTTAGAGCCGGTTCACACACAGGCGGGCACGACTTTGGGGGCGACTCGGCAAGGCGATCTGAAGATGACTTCAGAGGCGACTTGCAAAATTACTTCTGTATTGAAGTCAATGCAAGTCACCCCGAGTCGCCCCCAAAGTCATACAAGAAACCTTTTTCTAGACTTGCGTCGCTCCTATTAGAACGGTTCCATTGAAGAGAGCGGAGCGCGACTTGTCAGGCGGCTGAGTCGCCTGACGAGTCACCCCTGTGTGAACCGGCTCTTACTCACCCAGGTGGATGCAGCATCAATTTAATGTGCATCTGTCCCCACTGCATCGAAGACCGAGAACCGAACGATCAAAGACCACTGATCACTTCGTTCCCTGCCTTCAGTGAACAGAGAACCGAGGACCATCAGTAACTTGCTCTCTGCTCTGCCCCTCCAGAGGGTAGGAGCGGCTGGCTCAGGGTCTTCGTGGGGTGCTGAGAGGCTGAGCCATCTCCCGGTCAGGCACCAGAGTGGATCTCAACATTAACGTCAGGATTGCTCCCGAGTCTGGACCAGTTGAGTGGTGTCAGTCGACAATGGACTTTAGTATGCTGTTGTCTAAATCTTGGTCACAGGAGTGCAAAACTAAGTGCACTACAAAGAAGGGCCAAAAGAGCTTTGGTCCTACTTCTCCTTTAACCCCATTCCCGCCTGCTCTATAGCTGAATGACGGCTACAGCACGGGATTACTTTGCCAGGAGAGCATTGCTACCAGCTACCCGCGCGCCCCCTGCAGTGTGAGGAGAGAAGGAGAGAGCCGATTTCTGGCTTACGTTAAAGGGAAATTACACTTCTAATTAAGGCACCGATTATCAGTGCAGTCCCACCAGTGCCGCCCCATCAGTGAAGGAGAAAAATTACCCGTTTGCAAAATTTTAAAACAAAACTATGAATCCCCCCCCCCCCCCCCCCAAAAAAAAAGTTTGTCTTTTTTTGTTTATTTAGCAAAAAATAAAAAATCCCAGTGGTGATTAAATACCACCAAATGAAAGCTCTATTTATGTGAAAAAAAATGCTAAAAATTTCATTTGGGTACAGTGTTGCACGACCGCGCAATTGTCATTCAAAGTGCGACAGCGCTGAAAGCTGAAAATTGGCCTGGGCAGGAAGAGGGTGAAAGTGCCCGGTAGGCAGTTGGTTATTTGAACCAGAATTAGTAACTGCCAAACCTGCAAGTTTTGTAAAATGTTTAAATCTGGACAGCAGACCGGATAACAGACACATGGCAATAGCGCTCAGCATGCTTTAATTTGTCCCAATAATCCCAGAATGCTGAAACACAGCCCAGTTACCAACGAACTGTCAGATATATTGGCGTGGCCACAGAATAGCCGATTCTGCTATAAGGAGGCGGCATGCACACTCCAACATGTCCTGGCAGAGAGTGACCTTGACACTGCTGAATCGCCTGTGTTTATATTTAAAATAAAGGAATCAGATTGCAGATATAGGCTGACAGAAGGTGAAGTCTGTGTTGGGTTACACCGGTGTCGGGGAGTAAAGTAAGAGCTGGAGTTGGCACAGCTGCTTGTCTGATGGGCTGTGGTCACAGGTATTCGGTTATGTAACTTATACCAGCTAATGGCAGTTCACCGCACAACGCTCTCCGAATTACCTTCTTCTACTCCAAAGAAAGACTCTCTGGAGTGATCCTATGCTCCGAAATCACATTTAAAAAAAAGAGGAACTGCAGTCTGCTCACATAATTTGTAATAAAAACATCTTTGCCATTCTGAAGCTTCTCTCCAACCACTTTGCATATTAATTTTATATATACTGTGATTCTGTAATTGCCAAATCTGCTGCAGAAATCTCCCTCCACTGACTCTGGCTGCAACCATTTTAACTGTGGGCAGCTGAAGCTGCTGCCTGTTCACTTCCTGAATTTACAGACACACAGAGGCACATCTCCAGCTCTGCAGCGCTCATTGGCCCTCTTATGACTCAACCCCCTCCCTTCCTGGGGAACTCTCATGAGAGAGAGCTGTGCATGTCATAAGTCTAGGCGAATGACCAGACAAGAAACAGGAAGTGGGCTGTATAAGGTATGTACTGGCAGTAAACATTTTTTTTACTATCCGAAGTTAAAACAACAAGGGCAGAAGATTTAATAGATGGAAAGATGAAAAAAATGACTTTAACACTACATAATGTTACACAGTTTAAAACAGAGAATATCAAGGCTTTGCTTCCTTTTTTTTACAGCAAGATACACCTAAAACTCTGCTTTCACTTCGGGAATTAAACTATCTTCTTTCCAAGTAAACCCCTTCTCTTCCCTGTCAATGTAATAGGATTGCCGCCGGTAGAAGGTTAGAATAATGCAGAATTAAAGCAGCGTCATGACATTTCTAATAACAGCATGTGAACGCCGCGCATACACAGCCAGCCAATTATTTTACATCTGCTCAGGGGGATTTCCAAGCTTCAAAATAAGCCTAGCACTTAATTAAAAGGGAATGTATAGTGGTTACAGGTTTTCCTTTTTTTATTATTGTAGCTCGGTGTTGCTTTAAGGACCCAGAGACTACCGTACCCAGGGTACAGCGGAACACCCAGGGTGCATTGCCCCGCGCAAGGACTGCTGGGGTGGGCTATTTAAGAAGGGGGAGGACCGGAGAACGGTCTCTTTGGACATCGCCCGCCCAGCAAGTGGAACTCTGTGCCGAGTCTATTGTTCCTGACAGGGCCTGAAGTTTGGGCCCTGTTCTTCCAAAGAGCCTTCCGTTTCCACTGAGGAGCCCGATGGATATCTGATCCTGCCCCCCTTCTACTACTTCCAGGGGGACCGAAGACCCGGGTGTCATGGGACCTGTGTATCGAGACACAGCTACGGAAGACACGGACATTGACTGATCCGGTTGGGTGAGAGAGCACCTGCTCAAAAGATTATTACAGGATCTCTAGGACTTGTGTCTGTTGTTCAGGACCCACCGTTTAGAGTCTGCATTTGCACGCCGGAGGGACAGTGCATTGAGTAGCTTAGTTACTTTCTGTTATCCATCGAGTTACCAATACCTATTCCCTTGGATTGCAATTTATCTTCAAAGAAAGTGCACCACCATTTGCTAGCGAAGATTCTTCTCTACGGAACTTGCCTATAGAACAGTCAGGCCTGACTTCTAAGTTTAGACACTGCTGGGCGCCATCTTGCCCACGAGGGAGGGGAGCTGCAAGCGGGGTTCGTTAGCTGTATGTGTACAGGATTGTATACCTGCTTGCTTGATAAATACCTTTTATTGCAGGGCTCGGCATATATTACTGTGTACTGTTTATCTGCTGATCTATTTCATTCAGTAAAAGTATTAGGATTAGGCAGACAAGTTGTTTGGTGTTATTACTGTGCAGAAGAGACAGTTAGCGTCAGCCATATAATATCACTGTGTGCCTTTGTTCCCGGACTGTGTTACCAAAGGCTACAGGTTCCACAATCCTATCATCCCCTACTAGCTGTGCCGAGAGAGGGTAGAGTCGATTGCTGGGGGTTGACAGCGGTGCGTTACAGGCCCAAAAATCATACCAGCGGCTCTCTTAGCTGGGGGTATCGCAAAATTATGGTGAGGACTTTAGATAAAAAAATATTTCCCATTTCATTTTAGACAAATATAAAATTATTGCACATTAACCACTTCAGCCACAGAAGGTTTTACCCCCTTAATGACCAGGCCATTTTTTGCAATATGGCACGGCGTTACTTTAACTCACAATTGTGCGATCATGCGACGCTGTACCCAAATAAAAAGGTTTGTCCTCTCCCCCCCCCCCCCCCACAAATAAAGCTTTCGTTTGGTGGTATTTGATCACCTCTGCGGTTTTTATTTTTTTGCGCTAGAAACAAAAAAAGGGTCGACGATTTTTTTTTTTTTTTTTACTTTCTGCTATAAAACATATCCACTGAAAAAATGTAAAAAAATAAAAAATTGAATTTCTTCATCAATTTAGGCCAATATGTATTCTGCTACATGTTTTTTGGTAAAAAAAATCCCAATAAGCGTATATTGATTGGTTTGCACAAAAGTCATTGCGGTATATAGTTACAAACTATGGGATATTCTTATGGCATTTAAAAAAAAAATTTACTAGTAATGGCGGCGATCAGCGATTTTTATAGCGGGACTGCGACAAATCGGACACCTGACACTTTTGGAAACCAGTGACCCGAATAAAGTGATCAGTCCTTAAACTATGCACCATTACTGTACTAATGACACTGGCAGGGAAGGGGTTAACAGCAGGGGCGATTAAAGGGTTAATGTGTCCATAAGAGGTGCTTGGACTGACTGGGGGGGAACACAGAGATCCGTGTTCCTGCTTAGCAGGAACACAAGATCTCTGTGTTCTCCCCTGTCAGAACGGCAATTTGCCCTGTTTACATTGGCAGAACGCCATTCTGCCTCACTGGGGAACGATTTGCGGGTCCCAGCGGACATCGCATCCGCTGGACACGCTGATTGGCTCCCCTTCTGGCCAATCAGCACGCGCCCCTGCTGTCTACTGCACAAAATGATGTACAGGTACGTTGTTCGGTGCAAAAGAACTGACCTGCTGCAGTACAACTGCGGTAGGCAAGCGGTTAATATAATGTAGAGCTGCACGATTAAAAAAATCGTGATTCTCATTTTATCCAGAATCGTGCAGCTCTAATATAATGTAGTCTTTTGTTGGACCAGCAGGGGGAACTCTATTTGCCTTTTCATATGTGGTGCATTGCATCACTCCCAGCTATGCTGAATGAAGTCCACTGTTTACAGAATTAAAACGGAGGTCCGCCGTTTTTTTTTTTTTTTAAAGTCAGCAGCTACAAATACTGCAGCTGCTGATTTTTAAAATAAGGACACTTACCTGGCCAGCGCGCCCGCGGCGTCGGCACCCGAGGCCGATCTATCGCTCGGCTCTCGGATCCTGCCGCTGCCATCTTCACTTCCTGGTTCCCTACTGCACATGCTCGAGTCACGCTGCGCGATCTGAATGGTCCCTGCTATCTTCTGGGACCTGGGTGTCTCCCAAAAGACAGCGGGGGGCGCCGGACGTGGCGTAGATACCCGCAGATAATGCGGCTATCTATGCCCGGAAGTGGGTGGAAACACCTGTCTTAGACAGGTATCTGCTCCCCCCTCCCACCTGAAAAAGGTGCCAAATGTGACACCGGAGGGGGGGAGGAATCCGGACAGCGGAAGTTCCATCTCTGTGTGGACCTCCGCTTTAAATGGGTTATACGAACAATGACTCTTTCCTTATCAGACACCTTAGTAAGGCCGGCCATATGTGGTGCAAAATGTATTTTCTGCAACAGGTTTCAACACAGACAGTGCCGATTGCCTTCTCCCGGCAGGGGGGTGGGGGAAGCCGTCGCCACTGGGAGAAGACAGTAATCAATGCTAGAGGCTATAGCAACTGCTATCGATAATCGCAAGACAATCCAGCAGGCTGGTTGTGCCCAAATTGAGCGATCAACTGGGTACATTCAGCCTGCCCTATAACGGTTTGAGTCTAGGCCGGTTCTTACTGAACCAGACAAAATTTGAACCTTGTATGTGGCTGGCATAAGAGATTTCGATCAGATGAATGGTGGTGCAAAGCAAGCTGCTGTGCGGTCTCTATAGATAACCCAAAGTGCTCTGGGAACCCTTTCTCATGTGTTAAATGTTTGCATATGGAAAGGAAATAAAATCGAAAAAAAACAAAAACTCTCTCTCTCATTTATTTATATATATATACACATATACACACACACACACACACACACATACATACACACACACACCTCATAATGGCCACAGCAGGAGTTCAAATCCAAGAAGGGACATGAAAGGGTCATACTCTGACAGCAGGGCCAATGTTTAAATATTCAGTGAACTATGATCAATTGTATTCAATCATATCATGGAGGAGTTGAATGCAACAAACAATTTGATTTACCAACCTGCAGAATATTTAGCCTGTACCATTACCATGGAATATGTCACCAAGGAAATAGAGCATGGACTTGAATTTCAGTAATTAGCATCAGGTAGGAATTCTTCTGCTATCACACGAGGATAGGAATGTTTATATGATATGTTAGGAATATTTCTGCCGAGTGTCACTGCCTGTCGTACACGTCCAATGTAATAAAAATTCATTCCATGGTAGCCCTATTGAAATGAATCGGCTTCCAGTCACGGAGCAGCGCTGAGAGCTTCAACTCCTGGCAGCCTTTTGCTACAGAGCCCAAACATTAAAGTAGAACTATAGGCAAAACGTTCTTTGGAAGGGAGAGTAAGGGAGAGTTATAAGCCCTGTAAAGGTATATTTTTGCCCTCTTTGTCCCATTGGGGAGATTTCCATTCACTTCCTGTCCCATAAACAAAAACAGGAAGTGAGGGGAAATCTATGAAAATTAAAGGAATCTCTTGGGGATCCCCCAGGTCACCAGAACTAGTGTGCCCATTGGAATACCTCCCCTCTATTACTTTTCTTGGGACAACCCAACTTTCACCTTCAATGATCATGATAAACAGGACAAATAGAGAGGGAGCACAGACAGCAATAAAAACAGACAGATGTGCTAATCTGTCTCCACTCCTCCAACTAAAAAAGAAAAAAAAAAAAAGTTTTGCGTTTAATTACACTTTAAAGTGCAAGTTCACCTTTACAGAAAATCTGTAAGGCCCCATGTACACGGGACGCTGGTGCAATCTCTGCTGAACAAAAGCTGAAACCGGCATTTAGAAACGCCCGTTTTGCCGTGTTTGCATGCCGTGTTTAGCAGCGTTTGCGTCTATAAGCGTTTAGTTAAGAAACATCAAAAAGACCCTCCCTAAGCTCAAAAAAACTGTATATTTAACCATTTCAGCCATTATGTGAGACCAGAGTGAGTAGCAGCAGCTGAGAGAGCAGCAGTGTACTTGTATTTAGCATGTCACTTGCCACAAGCTGTGGATTGTCCATTTGCCATGTCACTTGCCACAAGTTGTAGATTGGCCACGTCACCTGCCCCAAGTTGTGGATTGTCCACTGGCCACGTCACCTGCCCCAAGTTTTGGATTGTCCACTGGCCACGTCACCTGCCCCAAGTTGTGGATTGTCCACTTGCCACAAGTTGTGGATTGTCCACTTGCCACGTCACCTGCCCCAAGTTGTGGATTGTCCACTTGCCACGTCACCTGCCACAAGTTGTTGATTGTCCACAATGCAATGCAAGAATTACTGTTTTTTTTATATTTTTTTAAAAGTGGAGTTCCATCCAGAAAAAACAAAAAAAAAAAACAAAAAAAATTATTATTTTTTTTTTTAAACTCACCCGAAATACCTGTTGCTATGCGGAAGTCCGTAATCTGCCTCTTCCGTAACCGCGGTCTGTTTTCTTCCCCATCCTCTTCTAGTGAATGGGGCGTGCTGCTTTCTGGGAACTGTGTGTAATCCCAGAGAGCAGCCGCCCATTCACAAGTCGGCGCGAGACTCGCGCATGCGCAGTAGGAAACGGGCAGTGAAGCCGTAAGGCTTCACTGCCTGTTTCCCTTAGTGTGGATGATGGCGCAGGACCTGCACCGATCAAGGGATCGGCATTGGGGGGGCCATCAGCGTGGGAGAGTAGGACAGGTAAGTTTCCTGATTAAAAGTCAGCAACTACAGTGTTAGTAGCTGCTGACTTTATAAAAAAAAAAAATCGCAGGTGGAGCTCCGCTTTAATGGTTTTTCATAATTTGCCATCATTTTTGAGATTTCGAATGTAAAAAAATAGGTCACCTTTAAAAAACGCTTAAAAACTAAAACGCGGCTAAACGCCGGTACCGCATTTAGCCGCGTTTTTTCTTTCAGAAAAACGAGGTTAAACGCAGCTGCATATAACTGGCAATAAACGAGACTGTGTACATGGTCACATAGGATAACATTGAATGAGTTCAGGGGCAGTTGAAAAAAAAAAAAAAGTGTCCATAAAAAAGGGACCCTTTCCTTTGTCCAAGATACACTTATATTGTAGATCCTACCCCATCACTAATGGTCTTAAGGCTGCATTCACACCTGAGCGTTTTGCAGCTTGAAGCTCCAAAAACGCTAGAGGGGAAAAAATAAATAAAAAAATCAATGGATTCTCCATGGAGACGGTTCACATCTCCTCTCCGAAAACACGTGAAGCCAAAGCCTGAGGCCTCGTACACACGGCCGAGATTCTCGTTGAAAAAAACATGTCGTTTTTTTCGACGAGATTCTTGGACAAGAAACTTGTCCCGGCCGAGTGTACACACGCTCGTTTCAAAGAACCCGCGGTTCTTTGAAAGGAGTGTACGCGGTGACATCATCGACTACGTCGAGCATGCGCTCGTCACATTCGATGCCGTCGCCGCCATCTTGGTATACCCTACGTATGCCTAGGAAGCTACCGCGCATGCGTCAAATTAATTTCGAACATGCGCGGGCTTCCGGGAGGACAGGTAAGTGTACACACAATCACTTTTCTCGTCGAGAAACATGCCGAGGAGAATCTCGACGAGAAAATAGAGAGCAGGTTCTCTATTTTCTCGTCGAGGTTTCTTGTCGGTTTTCTCGACGAGAAACCCGATAGCCGCGTACACACGACCGATTTACTCGGCAAGACCTCTCTGCCAGCAAGTTTCTTGCTGGTTCTTGCCGAGAAAATCGGTCGTGTGTACGAGGCCTGAAGCTCAAAAAAGTTTGAGCATTTTTTGTAGCTCGAATCGGGCAGATTTGAGCATTTTTGGCACCTTTTTATTTTCATAAAAGTGAATGGAAACGAGCCATTCGCACGTTTTTAGTGTGATTTCATACTCAAATGAAAAAAAAAAAAAAAAAAAAAAAAAAATGGCAAAAATAAAATAGTATATGAATAAATGTAAAATAAATACACAAAATAAAAATCATCATAAAAGTAAAATAAATAATATGCAATAATACATTAATAATTAACCTCTAACCTTAATTATTATTATTATTAATAATATAACACTAACACCCCCAAACAAAAAAATAAATACAATAATGATAAATTTTGTGTTGGTGTGTTTAGTTATTTATTATTTTTTTAAGGGGAAAGGGTTAAAGTTAAGGGTTAATTATGCATGGTTACTTAGCATTAAATGTATTACATTTATTTATTTTTATGATTTTTATTTGTGTATTTATTTTACATTTATTCATTTATTATTATTCATATAAAATGGTATCAGCGGGGGGCATCGATAGTTTTAAAAAACTATTAGATAAGCACCTGAATGACCACAACATACAGGGATATACAATGTAATACTGACATATAATCACACACATAGGTTGGACTTAATGGAGTTGTGTCTTTTTTCAACCTCACCTACTATGTAACTATGTAATTAAAATAAAAAAATAACAATAAATAACCCCAATTCCAACTCCTAATCCTAACCCCAACCTAAACTGAACTCGAACCCCTTACCCCAACGAAAAAAAACATAATGAATGATGATAAAAGAAGAAGAAAAATCTAACAGAAAAGCTAAAAAAAATAAAAAATAAAAATAAATTTAAAAAAAACAGAAATTTCTAGCACAAATGATGCAACAGATAACAGTTCTCTATTGGCTAATAAATAACGCCGGAAAAGCACTCAAAGACGCTATGCTCAGGTGTGAATGCAGCCTAAGCTCGTACACACGGGCAGAATGTTGGTGTGTCTGACAGAAGCCTTTCTGGCCGTTCGGTTCCCAGCCAATAGCAGAGGACGCTGATCGAAGTGATCTGGCGGGGGGGCTGTCCCCCTGTAAAAACACAATAGCTCAGCGGAGATCGCTGGACATACCTCACACGGTTAGTACAGCGGCTCCCGTCCAGGGTTGTAACTATAGTGTGGACCGGGCTTTAGTAAAACCCTTTCACACGAGAGCGTGGCCAGGTTAGCTTTACCGTCGTTTTAGAAGCGCTTTTCGGCCGCTAGCGGGGCTCTTTTAACACCTGGCTAGCGGCCAATTAAAGGGTTAATAGCACCCACAAAGCGCCGCTGCCCATTGATTTTAATGGGCAGGGACGCTTTAGGAGTGGTGCATACACCGCTCCTAAAGCGCCCCAAAGATGCTGCTTGCAGTACTTTTTTTAGTGTCCTGCCAGCGCAGCGCCCCAGTGTGCAAGCACTTGGGCTTTCACACTGGGACTGCAGATGAGGCATTTTTCAGGTGCTTTACATGTGCTATTTTTAGCGCTAAAGCACCTGAAGAATGCCTCCAGCGTGAAAGGGGTCTTAGGGCTCTTTCACACGGGGCGGATCCGTGAAGATCCGCCCCGTGAAGCTCCGCTTGCTCAGCGAGGATCGCTCCGTTGATCCCCGCTGAGCCGACGGATGACTGGGCGGTCCCCGCACACTGTGCAGGGATCGCCCTGTCAGAGCGCCGCTCTCCCCTATGGGGAATCGGATGACGACGGACCGTAGAGTCCGTTGTCATCCGATCCGCTCCGCAGACGGAAGGAAAAATAGGATTTTCCTCCGTCACACTTTTTCGGAGCGGAGCGGAGCGGATGTCAGCGGACATGTCTCCGCTGACATCCGTGCTTCCATAGGGGTGCATGGAGGATCCGTTTCAGGTCCGCCTAAAAAACTGACAGGCGGACCTGGACGGACCTCCGTGTGAAAGAGCCCTTAGTCTTGTACTTAACCTGCCCCTGATCCAGGGACATATTACTGACTGAAGATTGTACAGCCGCTTGTCAAAATTTTCTCTATTGGGGCTGCTCAATCCTATGAACAGCTCTGAGGTAGGAGCTCATACTCTGGATTTACGCTCCATAGGAATGAATAAGGCTCCATTCACACCTGAGTGTATGGATTTACTGGCGTTATAAACTTTATTGCAGCTTTGTACAAGCTTTTTTAAAGCATTTTACAAGCATTTTACAGCTTTAAGCGTTTTTGTTTAGCCAATAGAAAGCACTAGGAGGGAGGAAAAAATTAGGAGGTGGATTACTGCAATTAGAGCCCTTTTGCACTGGGGCTGTGGGGGCGTCGGCGGTAAAGCTGCGCTATTTTTAGCAGCGATTTACCGCTGTTTTTGCGGCGTGCTTTTAACCCCCGCTAGCGGCCAAAAAAGGGTTAAAACAGCTCGCTCCTACTGTACAGCTCCTTAAAGATGCGGCTAGCACGACTTTTTTTAGCGTCCTGCCAGTGCACCGCTCTAGTGTGAAAGCACTCAGGCTTTCAACAAGGAGTGAATTGAGCGGCTCTTTCAGGGCGCTTTGCAGGCGCGATTTTTAGCGCTCTAGCACCTGAAAAGTGCCTCAGTGTGAAAGGGTTCTTAGAGTGTTTTACGGGCGTTTTTCTGCTCAAGGTCAGGCGTTTCTTTTGAAGTCTATTAGGCCAAAAATGCTTGTAATCTGCGAAAAAGAAGCTCATGTACTTTGAGCTGCAGGGGATTTGCTTCAGCTGACAAAACGTTCACATGTGAAAAGGGGCCATTGAAATGCATTGGATTTTGCTTATTGGGCATTTTGGAGCTTCAGAACCGAGCGTTTTACAGGCTGAAAAAACGCTCAGGTGTGAACAGGGCCTGAGAGTGCTGAATACAGGCTCGGGAAGACTTTGACAAGCAGCTGTACAATATTATCTAACTGGATCAGGGACGGGCGAGTATAAGACTGGATACTCATGAAGGGGCTAGCATAGACCACCAAAAGTGCCATTATAATGAACGCTTCCTGCCCTTCAAAAAATTCTACCCTTTACGCACGCGCGCGCGCGCGCGCACACACACACACACACACACACACACACACACACACACCTCCCTTCATTGGGACTTGGAACCAATTAAATCACGATCTAGAAAGTTATAGGGAATCATTTGCTTTCCCTTTATGGGGGTCAGATGAAATTTCTCCAGGAAAAGTGGCTCTGAAAATATTTACTATTAGCAAATATACCGTATTTTCCGGTGTATAAGACGACCCCCTAATTCTACTGTATTTCCTAAGTTTTTGCCTATACTCACTGTATAGGACGACCCCCCTTTCCGAGGCCTCATATTCCTTCTTCTCAATCGAAGTTGGAGCCATACGGCACTGAGCCAATCACGGTGAGCGATGTATTCTATTGAATACAAAGCCTGCTCGGATTGGAAGAGGCTGTGACATGATCAGCCTGGGCCGCTCTGACTCACTGTAATGTAGCCTGCTCGGATTGGCAGAGGTTGTCTCCAATCCGAGAAGGCTCTGTATTCATCAACAGGCTGCATCGCCCGCCGAGATTGGCCGAGCGGTGCAAACTGTATGCATACAGTATTACCGAGCACCCGGGGGGGCGCCGACATCCATTTGGCGGCTGCTTTACCCGGCGTATAAGACGACCCCCGGTTTTTGGATGTGAAATTTAGATGTGAAAGGATGTCTTATACGCCGGAAAATACGGTACCGTCATGTAAGGAAGCTTCAGAACCCTCTGACTGAATCCATGACTAGTAGTCACACACTATGGAAGAGGCCATTTTGTTAGCAGGGCCAAGGACCCGCCGTCCCTCAGTTTCCTTAAGACCCCTTTCACACTGAAGCGTTTTGCAGGCGCTGTAGCGCTAAAAATATCACCTGCAAAGCGCCTTGAAAGAGCCTCTCCTTTCACTCCAACGTGAAAGCCTGAGGGCTTTCACACTGGAGTGGTGTCCTGGCAGGACGGTAAAAAAAGTCCTGCTAGCCGCATCTTTGCAGCGCTGTAGGAGCGGTGTATACACCACTCCTAAAGCGCCCCTGCCCATTGAAATCAATGGGCAGCGCCGTCAAACCGCCTGCAAAGCCCCGAATAGCTGGCGGTTTTTACCCTTTTTCGGCCGCTAGCGGGGGTTAAAAGCACCCTGCTAGCGGACAAATAGCGCCGCAAAAACGACGGTAAAGCGCAGCTAAAAGTAGAGGCGTTTTACCGCCAACGCTTAGCGATGCTCAGTGTGAAAGCAGCTTAAGAAATTTTTCCAGTTTTCAAGAAAGACTCGGCTTATAAATCATTATCAGGAGAAGCCGCTTTGAAATAAAAATCAGTGAGCTTGAACAGAGTTTACAATTCAGTGCCCTTGGAAAAAGACATGCTTGTAGACTGTTTTATGTGGTAAAGATCATCTAAAAAATTAATGAGGGAAATGAAACAAGGAACGTGTAATACGTTCGGCTTAAAAGGAAAGCAATGCTGGCACTTCTAGTTTTAGACCCCTTTCACACTGAGGCAGTTTTCAGGCGTTTTAGTGCTAGAAAGAGCGCCTGTAAAGAGCCTGAAAACTGCCTCTCATGCCACCCAAATGTGAGAGCCAAGTGCCTTCACACTGGGGCGGTGAGCTTGCGGGAGGTTAGAAAAAGTGCTGCAAGCAGCATTTTTGGGGCGGTTTGGGAGCGCTGTATACACTGCTCCTAAAACGTTTTTAAACCCCTTCTTAGTCCACTAGCTGGGGATAAAAGCTCCCCGCTATTGGCCGCAAAGTGCAGCTTAAACAGCGGTAAAGCGCCGCTAAAACGAGTGGCGCTTTACTGCTAACGCACAGGCAGTCCCAGTGTGAAAGGGGTCTTAAGAAAACCAGTTGTTGCAGAAAAACAAGACACCTCACGGAAACGCACTGTAAAAAAGGATACCCGTAATTTTCCTCCTAATGACCCTATAGAAGTCTATAGTGATCAACTGCACTAGCAAAGCTAGAAGAAAGGAAATTTCAGCCAAAGCCTCTTATGCTGCGTACACACGACCGTTTTTCATGACCAGAAAAAATGTCATTTTTTAAATGGGTCATTAAAAACGATCGTGTGTGGGCTCCAGAGCATTTTTCTCGAGGAGAAAAATGGGCATTAAAAATTTAGAACATGCTCTATTTTTTCTCGTCGTGAAAAACGGCAGTGTGTACGCTTTAATGACGGGGAAAAAACGCGCATGCTCAGAAGCAAGTTATGAGACGGGAGCGCTCGTTCTGGTAAAACTAGCGTTCGTAATGGAGATAGCACATTCGTCACGCTGTAACGGATTGAAGAGCACGAGGCTGAAAAGCGCAAATCATCTCTCAACAAACTTTACTAACACAAGGATCAGCAAAAGCAGCAAATGGAGCCCAAAGGGTGGCGCCATCAGAATGGAACTTCCCCTTTATAGTGCCGTCGTATGTGTTGTACGTCACCACGCTTTGCTCGAGCATTTTTTTTTTTCACAATAGTGTGTAGACAAGGCAGGCTTGAGAAGAATCACGTCGAGAAAAAGAGTTTTTTTTCAATGACATTAAAAACGGCCGTGTGTACGCGGCATTAGGGCTCATGCACACTGCAGCTCAAAGAAGAGACTCATTTTTTTTCTGCCTAGAAACTCCCTTCCATGCTAGCCAATGTGTCCATGCACACTATGGCTTTTTCAGGAGTTTTCAGGCATATGCTCCTACAGGCAGAAAAAAAAACCCCACCAAACAGGCGTTTGAGAGGAGTTAATGCCCCAAAGAGTTCAAAAAAGCTCAAAGATGCTTGAAAATGCTCAAAAACTTTTGTTGCAGCTTTTTGGTTTGGTTTATAAGAGCCCTTTCACACCGACAGCGCGGGGGCGTCGGCGGTAAACTGCCGCTAGTTTTAGCGTCACTCTACCGTCATTTTAGAGGTGCTTTTCGGCTGCTATCGGGGCTGAACAAAGTGTTAAAATCTCCCACAAAGCGCTGCTGCCCATTGAATTCAATGGGCAGGGGCTCTTTAGGAGCGGTGTGTACACTGCGCCTAAAAGCGCCTCAAAGAAGCTGCTTGCAGGATTTTTTGGATGTCCTGCCAGCGCAGCGCCCCAGTGTGAAAGCACTCAGGCTTTCACACTGGGATTGCAGATGAGGCATTTTTCAGGTGCTAATTTTAGCGCTAAAGAGCCTGAAAAACGCCTCCAGTGTGAAAAGGGTCTAAGTGGTTAAGAAAACACTATCTAGGAGGGTTTGTGAAAAAAAAAAAAAAAAAAACCACATGCTTTTGCTCAAACAAGCTCAAAGAAGCTAAAAAAAAAAAAAAAAAAAAAAAAAAAACGTGCACAAGACTTACTCCGACTTTCCTGACCTACATGCTTGCTTAGGAGGAATAGAAAGCAAATGCCCTTGTGTTGGTCTAATACTGGGAGAAGACTTAACCATTTTCCCTACAATACATTACATTTTTACCATTATAACTAGACAGATTTTACAGCATTGTGCTGCAAGGTCAGTTTTAAGATTCTTATCAGACGCAGCTGTCTAACCCAGTATTTATGTGGGGTGGGGGCTAAAATTTTCCAAAGGTTACATGGTTGTAAATTCGATGCTTTAAAGTGGTTGTAAACCTCCGACATGAAATATGAATAAAGCATATGCCTTTGTAATGTGTACTTGTGTTTTTTTTAGTCTGCTGCCTCGTTCCTCTGCCATCTGAATGAGTCACTTCTGACAGTTTTTCATGACACCAAGAGGTAAAAAGGTGACAGGGGAGGGACTTCCAGCACACAGCCTGTGAATGACAGCCTCAGCTCTGCTCCTGTGTACAGGGAGGTGGGTCTCTTTTCTCCAATGAACTTTCAGAGGTCCCCTCAGTGCGATCTGCAGAGTGTAACTTCAGCTCCCCACCCCCTGCTTTCTGAAAGTTTGGACAAGCTGTATAAAATTCTGCACTTTGAACAAATGTAGAGACAAAACAGGAACAACTTTTGTAGGAGGATTTGTTTCATCTCTGTGTATCACCTGAGGCCAGGGTATATGCAAGAGTTTACAACCACTTTATGTACTGTAAGCCCCACTCCAGGCTATAACCTAATTTTTTTTTGATCATCCCTTCTCTCTCAGCCCCCTCTAACCCATCCTATGCATTGTTTCCTCCTTACCTGGTCTAGCCAGATATATTAAGCCCCCCTCCTATGCATAGATCTCCTCTAAGATATATAGTCAGACCTTTTAATGCTTTTTATTACATTTTGGAGGAAAAAAAAAAGTATTTTTAGAGAGATTTACACACAACACACACCTAGTATATTACCAAAAGTATTGGGACGCCTGCCCTTACACGCATCCCAGTCTTAGTCCGTAGGGTTCAATATTGGAAGGCTGTCCACAAGGTTTAGGAGGGCGTCTATGGGAATGTTTGACCATTCTTCCAGAAGCGCATTTGTGAGAGCAGGCATTTTAATTTTTTTCTATAGGAGCGTTTCTGCTGGAAAAACTCTCCAAGAAACTCTAAACACTACTAATAGCATTCCCTCCCCCCCCCCCACTTTTTTTTTTTTTTTTTAAAGAAACTGCAAAAATGCTTAAAAAAAACTAAAACGCTAACGCTCATAAAACGCTACTACAAAAAGCTATTACCAGTGTTTTTATCTAACTTTTTTAGCTTAAAAAATATGCTAGTGTGCATGGAACCCAAACAATGTATTTAGCATGCTTACTTTACAAATGCTGAGATTATAGGATAAATTGCAGACTACTAGACGGGGGGCTTGCATTTAGAGAAATTGTTTTTATATGCATTAAAGCAGGGGTCATCAACCCCCGGTCCCCGGCCCACTACCGGGCCGTGGCCCTTCTGCAGTCGGGCCGCGGGTGCGGGTGGCTCTCAAGAGACATGCTGGGCTGCCGGCATGAGAGCGCTGGGTGGATTAAAGAAGAGAGCGGGCAAGCAGAGATATCATCTCTCTCCGCCCATTGCATCACCGCTCTTCCGCCCTCAAAGCCAGTGCTCTGTCTCAGTGTCAGAGGGAGCAGAGAGATGACATCTCACACTGCCCGCTCCGCATCGCCGCTCTCCTGCGGCTCCTGTGAGAACTTCCTGAGATTCCTTGTTCAGCGGCGCAGATTGCCTGCCCCCCCGGACAGCTAATCAGGAATGGCAGAAGGGTGGAGCCAGAGAGTGACAGCCGAAGGAGTCCCGAACCCTCCCTCTGCCAGGTGAGACCGGCTGCAGCAAGACGAGGGAGACACCCTGCTACATCCAGAGGGGCGATCCCACAGAGATGTGACATCATCAGTTACAGGTGAGCTGTGTGTGGGAGTACAGGTGAGGTGTGCTGGGACTTGTAGTTCACCCCCTCAGCTGTCTGCCTGATATACCACTCCGCATCTGGTGACAGGCAATGTGGCAGGTGGCATGGCAAGTGACATTCCACATTTGGTGACAGGCAACGTGGCAGGTGGCAAGTGACATTCCACATCTGGTAACAGGCAACGTGGCAGGTGGCAAGTGACATTCCACATCTGGTGACAGGCAACGTGGCAGGTGGCAATCCACATCTTGTGGCAGGTGATGTGGCAAGTGACATTCCGCATCTTGTGGCAGTAAGCGTGGCAGGTGATGTGGCAAGTGACATTCCGCATCTGGTGACAGGCAAGTGACAATCCACATCTTGTGGCAGTAAGCGTGGCAGGTGATGTGGCAAGTGACAATCCACATCTGGTAGCAGGCGACAGTGGCAAGTGACACGCTCAGGGCTCCCACTGATTCTACATTATGGTGAGTTGAACTATTTCATTTATTACTACAATGTAATAATAGAAATAATGTGCTTCAAGCACACTGACACCATATTAAGCATGGTGCCGTGATGATTGAAGCGCTAACACCAGCCATTGCCCGCAAAAAATCGTAACACCCCCCCCCCCCCCCGGTCCTTGGCACAATTTTCTTCCACGCAGCCGGTCCCCGGTGCCAAAAAGGTTGGGGACCACTGCATTAAAGTTGTATATTTATTAGACATTAATAATTGAATAAAATCATTAGCGATGCACCGACATTTCAGTGGCCGAAAATGGTGTTTTCTGCATTCTGACAATATATAAAAAGGTGCCAAAAACGCATGCGATTTTGCCGCAATTTTAGTATGCTTATAGTTTGTTTTTCATAGGTCACCTGACTCCAAAACTACATCAAAAACGTAACACGGGTGCGTTATTGATGCATTTCAACTAGGGTTGCACCGATACGGATACTAGTATCAGTGCCGATACCGAGTATTTGCCCGAGTACTTGTACTCAGGCAAATGCTCTCGATGCCTGACCCGATATCTTTGCATGAAGAGGCGGCTCCCGGACTTTAGTGGGCAGAGAGGAGAACGAGTCCTGGCAGCAGCAAAAAGGTAAGCTGGCCAGGGGCAGGGGTGTGGGTCGCAGCATCGGTGACCCGGGCCGTCACATTTGTTAACGGAATGGACGGCCCCAGTCTCCTGAGATTGAACAACGCAACGCCCATCTTGGTACACCCTGCACTTGGCCTTAGTAAGCCAGCAGTCACAAGGCAGCAGCGGACATCTTGTTACACCCACCCCATATAGTTCACCAACTATATGGGGTGGGTGTAACAAGATGTCCGCTGCTGCCTTCTGCTTACAAGGTGTACCCAAGATGGGCGTCGCAGCACTTGTACACTGGAGAAAGTTTGAACTGCTATCGGTTGTCTCTCATCATTTATCATGCCAGGCTGCCAGCAATTGCCAATGAAATCAGTGCTGCATTTCATTGCCACTGCCTGCCCATCAGTTCCACCTATCATTGCCCACAAGTGCCACCAGTCAGTGCCAGCCATCAGTCAGTGCTGCAAAAATATCATTAGTCTGTATTGTGCTTTGAAAACGGTCACGACATAAAAAAAAAAAAAGTATCGGTAATCGATATCAGCAAATACTTGAAAAAAGCATCGGTACTTGTACTCGGTCTTAAAGTGGTATCGGTGCAACCCTAGTTTCAACATGGAGGTGTGTTTTTTTAACTTACCAAAAAGGCAGCAAGCGAGATTTAAAACCACAACAGAAGCACAACGGATCAGTGTGAAGACAAATAATTTAAGGGATGCATTTTCCTTGGGCTAAAGGTGCCGATAATGGCCGACAAATTCATATTCATGTAAATTCATCATATTAGCCATTTTCTCTCCCCGGTGTCATGTGACTCGTTAGTGTTACAAGGTCTCAGGTGTGAATGGGGAGCAGGTGTGGTAAATTTGGTGTTATCGCTCTCACTCTCTCATACTGGTTACTGGAAGTTCAACATGCCACCTCATGACACAGAACTCTGAGGATCTGAAAAAAAGAATTGTTACTCTACACAAAGATGGCCTATGCTATTAGAAGATTGCCAAGACCCTGAAACTGAGCTGCAGCATGGTGGCCAAAATAATACAGCGGCTTAACAGGATAGGTTCCACTCATAACAGGCCTCGCCATGGTCGACCAAAGAAGTTGAGTGCACATGCGTCATATACAGATCTTTGGGAAATAAACGTATGACTGCTGCCAGCATTGCTGCAGAGGTTGAAGGGTGAGGGGGGGGGGGGGGTCAGCCTGTCAGTGCAGAGACCATACGCTGCACACTGCATCAAATTGATCTGCATGGCTGTCATCCCAGAAGGAAGCCTCTTTTAAAGATGATACACAAGAAAGTCCGCAAACAGTTTGCTGAAGAAAAGCAGACCAAGGACATGGATTACTGTAACCATGTCCTGTAGTCTGATGAGACCAAGATAAACTTATTTGGTTCAGATGGTGTCAAGTGTGTGGCGGCAACCAGGTGAGGAGTACAAAGACAAGTGTGTCTTGCCTACAGTCAAGCATGGTGGTGGGAGTGTCATGGTCTTGGGCCGGAACTGGGGAACTACAGTTCATTGAGGGAACCATGAATGCCAACATGCTCTGCTTCAGTATGTCACAGTACATTATCCCCTCCCTTCAGAGACTGGGCCACAGGGCAGTATTTCAACACAACGCCCCCAAACATACCTCCAAGACGACCACTGCCTTGCTAAAGAATCTGAGGGTAAAGGTGATGGACTGGCAAGCATGTCTCCAGACCTAAACCCTATTGAGCATCTGTGGGGCATCCTCAAAATGTAAGGTGGAGGAGCGCAAGGTCTTCCACCAGCTCTGTGATGTCATCATGGGGGAGTGGAAGAGGACTCCAGTGGCAACCTGTGAAGCTCTGGTGAACTCCATGCCCAAGAGGGTTAAGGCAGTGCTGGAAAATAATGGCGGCCACACAAAATATTGACACTTTGGGCTCAATTTGGACATTGTGTTGAGTTATTTTGAGGAGGAGAGGAGAGAGTCTCTATATCGAATAAAAAAAAAAATTATAATATATATGTGGGATAACTAAGACCAACGCAGAGAGTATAAATACCCTGACCAGTGGGAATCCTTTCTAGGTCGTCTTCTTCCGGAACAACATTCCTGAAGAAGAAAGGATTTTCATTGGAGAACGATCCCATGGCCGTGCTGACCAATGACCCCTTGCCTTTGTTAGATGATGCTGGGGTTGCTAGTGCAGGGTATGGTGTACGGATAATTTTCTGTAAAAGCAAAAACGTACCCTTTCATTAAGGATAAGCTGTCCTATAGTGTAAAGGGTCACATCAGGGTTAAAAGAACATTAAAATAATGATATAGGGCAATGTCCACGACTGCACAGTCTCTGCAGTCTTACAAATAAGACATCAAAGGACCAATAAAAGCAGGCCAGATGCAATGCAGGAAAGTTTAGGTCGGTCTTCAGGGAATATAATTACAGGTTGCAGAACTAAACCTCATCCCAGCAAGTGGTGTGCAGACCTCTAAAAAAGTCCCGTAAAAAGGTATGGCATATGTACATTCATAAAGTCTGCAAGAGAGGACCGACCATTAATCTGCACCTAAAACAAGCCATAAAAAAAAAAAGTTTAAGAGGCAGACAGACTATAAAAACTATACACAAAGTGAGTGATCAACACATGTAGCCTGGACTGGTTTGTAACATACAACAGAACACATTTTTAAAAGAGAATCTTCTCAAAACGAAAAACCTACGACACAATATGGCTGTTTTTGGATACCTGACCTCGACACCTACTAGGACCTTTTGGGACTTCCCAAAATCATGGTATTGCTATGGCTCTGGCTCTTCCCCCCCCCCCCATTTATAACATAGCTTCTAACTTGAGTTTGTTCAATTAAAGAGGAAGTAAAGTCTTCCTTTTTAATTGTACCTACAGGTAAAGCCCATAATAAGGCTTACCTGTAGCTACTGTAAATATCTCCAAAACTTGCACAGTTTAGGAGATATTTACTATATACGCCAACGTCATCGGCACATGCGCTCTGAAGAAACGGTCGCCGGTGCCGTTTCTTCAGGACCCTGTGCTGTGACTGGCGGCTCCTGGTGGAGTGACGTCATCGCAGCTCCAGCCAATCACAGGGCCGGAACCCGGAAGAAACTCTGGAAAAATGTCAGCAGGCACCGCTGAGAGAGCTTCGTTTTAAGGTAAGTTTTTAATAAAGAGCTAGTATGCAATGCATACTAGCTCACTATGCCTTTGTCTTGCAGGTTTTTTTTGGGGGGGGGGGGTTTACAACCGCTTTAAACTGACCAAAAACCTGGAAACTGGATGATAACATTTTAACTTTGTCCTGGAGTGGGGCTTTGTTTCAATAATTTATGGAAGAGACTGCCTACTTTTGGCCCCCAATGTGTAGGTGTGCTGGTCCGGTGTCCACAAAGCTTTTGACCAGCAGAAGTCTTTAATACCCAGATTTTATGGCTCAATGTCAGCGCATTTTGATCAGCCAAAGCTTTAAGATTTGGCTCTTCCTTTCTCCTGCACATTTTTTGGCTAGCCAATATGAACATTGTAATGAACCAATAAGTGTGGGTGTGCGTTTTTTTTGTTTTGTCTTGATTAATGAGCAATTTTAAAAGGCATTGGTGCTCAAGCTGCAGCCCTTTGGTGTTTAAAGTGTGGCCCTTGGGCCCCAGCATTCAGTACCGGGAGCATTAATTTGTAAAAGTTCCCTTAACAGTAGTAAAGTCTAGTGGTCTCATGCAACGCATCCCTAATCTCTGATGATCTCCTAAAGCAGGGGTCTCCAAAGCAAAGGGCCAGTTTACTGTCCTTCAGGCTTCAGGGGGGCCAGACTGACCAGTAAGAATAGAAAATGTCCCAGCATCAGTGACCCATCATTGGTAGTGGGACGTATAGTGCCCCACTGTTGATATCAATAGGAGAATATTGCCCAATTGATGGTGTGTAGCAGGGGGATTATTGGTGTCAGTTACAGCTGCACAATTAATCGTTAAAGAATCGAGATTCAACTCTCCTCACGATCTTAAAATATATTTTTTCTCGATTCTATGTAACAAGCGCAGATAGTTCTGCTCACTTCTGACAGCTGACAAAAAAATAAAAAAAATAATCCAGGTAACCTGCCAAGTTTTATCACAACAGGAGATAAAGAGAAACATTTTAACACTTAGTCCTTTTAAATCAAAGGAATAAACTTTGGTCTGTAAATGAGGTCAGTTTAACCATTTAAAAGACTAAACCTTTTTCTGACACTTGTTGCTTACAAGTTAAAAATCAGTGTTTTTTGCTAGAAAATTACTTGGAACTAGAGCTGCACGATTCTGGCCAAAATGAGAATCATGATTTTTTTGCTTAGAAGATCACGATTCTCGCGGCGTAAAATCTTTCACATTATACAAAAAAAATTGGGCTAACCCAACTGTTTTTTTTTTTTTAATTCATTAAAGTAATTTTTCCCAAAAAACTGCATTTGAAAGACCGCTGCGCAAATGCAGTGCGACATAAAATAATGCAACAACCACCATTTTATTCTCTAGGGTCTCTACTAAAAATGTATATATATATTATATATATATATATATATATATAATGTTTGGGGGTTCCAAGTAATTTTCTAGCAAAAAAAAATAAATATTTTAACTTGAAAACAACTGTCAGAAAAAGGTTTAGTGTTAGGTTAAACGTTCCTAATTTACATACAGAAGTCTATTCCTTTGATGTAAATGACAAATTGATACAATGTTTAGACTTAACATTCCACCGATAAAGAATGTTCTAAAACTTGTCAGTCTGCCCATACTGACTTTTGATGACAGAGCAGAGAGAAAATTCTCTGCATACCAAAGATCGGGAAACCGGTTATCAAGATCGCAACGGGAATTTGCGGCGGCGGCAGCACCCCCCCCCCCCCCGGTTCTCTGCTCCAGGGGGCCCCCATGCCTGAAGCTGTGTAAGGGGCTCCGTCTACTTGGATCCCCCAAACAAACTTTTTTTTTTGCAGAGACCCTAGAGAATAAAATGGCGGTTGTTGCAATATTTTATTGGTCTTTCAAATACACTTTAATGAATTTAAAAAAACTAAACAGTAAAGTTAGCCCAATTATTTTGTATAATGTGAAAGATGATGTTACGCCGCGAGAATCGTGAGAGAATCTTAATTTTGATCTTTATTCCAAGCAAAGAAATGTTGATTCTCATTTTAGCCAGAATCGTGCAGCTCTAGTGTCTGTTGGTGGAATAGTGCCCCAAGGGCCAGATAGAGGCAGGCAAAATGCCACATCCGGCCCCCGGGCCGCAATTTGAAGCCCACTGTCCTAAAGCATGACTTCAGTCTCCAACCACTCAAGTAGTACAATCTCTGACCATCTATGGGCAGTTTTTAGTAGCATTACATGTAATAAATATTATATGCAGCCCTTTGCAAGTTGACAACCACTGCTTTAAGGCCTCATGCACACTGGGGCTTTTGCAAACACTTATCTCCTGGCGTGTTTAAGCGCATCAAGTGCTTGGGTATTTATTTCATTCAAAGCTGAAATTAAGCCGGCAACTCGATAACTCCTTGTTATTGTTCTTTATTTGGCTACATCATATACACCGGATCAATGCTGACATGTTTTGGCTATTATAGCCTTACTCATAGCATACTTTATATGCTCTGAGTAAGGCTGTAATAGCCAAAACAGGTCAGCATTGATCTGGTTTATATGATATAGCTAAATAAAGGACAATACCAAGAAGTTATCGAGTTGCCGGCTTAATTTCAGCTTTGAATGTTCGAACAGGGGAGTGAGGATTCCCCAGCCTGAGCCCCGAATCTCAACAAGTATTTTCCAATTGTGCGGTTGAGCTTGGGTATCTTCTGCTTGTATTTAATTGGCCTGAATATTAGTGCGTTTAGATGCAATTAGATGTTTTTTCAGCCAAAATGCTCCTCTCTTGAAAGCACCAATATTGCCAAAATGTATTCTGATAGTTGAACAGAATCTTACACATCGAAGCAACATACCGTCTTTCCCCCACTGGGTCTTATATTCATTTTAGCTACAAAAAGTACATTGGGGCTTATTTTCAGGAGATGTCTTATTTGTCCCGTCTTCTCTCCCCCTCTACCTCCCTGTCAGCATCTCTGTAATCCCAAAAATAAACCCTAGTTAAATTCCTTTTAAAATAATTTAATCCGTTCTGTTAATAGATTATATAGTGTCCAGTGTGTGTCTTTCTGTAACATTGTGGAAAATACCTAATTTACAGTGCCGCTGGGCGCTCACGTGACCTGCCGGTGCTCTTCTTCCCCGCTCTGAGCACTGCAGAGGGAGATGCTGAGAGATCTCAGCTGACGTCAGCCCTGCTCTGAGCACTGCAGAGGGAGGGGCTGAGATCTCCGCCCTGCTCCGAGCACTGCAGAAGGAGGGGCTGAGATCTCCGCCCTGCTCCCAGCACTGCAGAGGGAGGGGCTGAGATCTCCGCCCTGCTCCGAGCACTGCAGAGGGAGAGGCTGAGATCTCCGCCCTGCTCCCAGCACTGCAGAAGGAGGGTCTGAGATCTCTGCCCTGCTTCGAGCACTGCAGAAGGAGGGGCTGAGATCTCCGCCCTGCTCCGAGCACTGCAGAAGGAGGGGCTGAGATCTCCGCCCTGCTTCGAGCACTGCAGAAGGAGGGGCTGAGATCTCCGCCCTGCTCCGAGCACTGCAGAAGGAGGGGCTGAGATCTCCGCCCTGCTCCGAGCACTGCAGAAGGAGGGGCCACTGATGTCACCTGGGAGGAGAGGAGCGCTCCGGTGGGTCACATGAGCACCCAGCGGCGCTGTAAATAAGGTATTTTGTACAATATTGTTACATAAAGACACACACTGGACATTATAGAATTATTTTACAGCATGGATTACAGAATTTTACAAGGACTTTAACTAGGGCTTATTTTCAGGGTAGGGCTTATATTGCGGCCATCCTAGTTATAATCGAGATAGGCCTTATTTCCGGGGAACACTGTAGTTCCAGCAGTTGGCACAATCTGTAAGGGCTCATTTACAGTTGTGGTGGTTTTCACCACCCTCTGAAAAGCAGTCATTGGTAGAATGCTTTTCAGGGAGCATTTGACAGGTGGTGGGAGGTCATAGGTCAGATGTAAATTGCCTGATCAATGGCAGCTGCCATATTTCAAACCTGATATTATTCCTTTAAGGATGTAGATCATTTGGCTGCTGTCCTATATTCAGATCTTATTTTCTGTCTCAAATTAAGTATGTCAAATTTGCCATGTAAATGTGAGCAAGGCAGTTTCATGCACAATTAAGCAGGATTTTCCAGACGGCAACAAAATAGCCTGTATGTCTGTATTATAAATTCTTCGTTTCGGCTCACAGATAGAGAGACATTACTCGGATTCCTGCACTAGGGGCAAGACCAGAAAACATCTCGCTCGCTTGGCTGAACTTATGCTGCTCTTAAATATTACTTTTGTGTTTGACATTTTCAGTTATTTTCTTGACATTTAAAATTCAGATGAGAATCAGCGATTTCTTATAATCTTGGAAAGTAGAAAAAAAAAAAAATGAATGTTCATTTAAAGCATAATCTCACTCAGAAGGATCCGCTTTCCTATTGCCATCCACATCTGGACAGAGTAACGGCCATTGTGGAATATTCTCAATGCAAATTAAAAGTGAACCTGTCATTAGAAATGACACCATAAACCAGGCAATGAGGGAAACACAAGGCAATACAAAAAAGGTGACAGTACATGCCACTGGCTCATTAAAAGTACATTTTTGAGCAATTGGATGGAGAAAATTCTGGACAGCCGCACTCAAAATCAATGCCTTTATTAAAAAAGAGGTACCGTATATACTAGAGTATAAGCCGACCCGAATATAAGCCGAGGCACCTAATTTTACCACAAAAAACTGGGAAAACGTATTGACTCGAGTATAAGCCTAGGGTGTCCATCTGCATGCCTCACTGTGCCCATGACTAGACTGACGTTTAACATGGGAGTCTATGGAAGGGGTGCCCGGTTTTGAAAAATCGGTACTCCCCGGCCGTAGGTCCCCCAGACAACAAACTTTGCACACTTATAGAGGAGAACTGGCGCTACATGTGTGCCAAGTTTCGGGTCCAGAGGACCTACGACCGGCCGGTACCAAGTCCCCAAAATCACCATAGACGTTACCGTTCAACATGGGAGTCTATGGAAGGGGTGCCTGGCTTTGAAAAATTGGTGCTCCCCGGTCGTAAGTCCCCTGGACAACAAACTTTGCATAATTGTAGAGGAAGAGTGGGGCTACAGGTGTGCCAAGTTTGGGGTCCACGGGACCTACGGCCAGCACCGGGTCCCCAAATTCCAGGAGATCAGGCGCAAAAAAGGTGACTCGAGTATAAGCCGAGGGGGGCATTTATAGCACAAAAAAGGAGCTGAAAACTCGGCTTATACGGTAATAATCCAAAAAATAAAAGCCACAGCAAACAGTGGAATACAGGAGCTGACGCGTTTCACACTTTCAAAAGTGCTTATTCGTAGCTTTTTTTTTATTTGAGCATCTGGGAATCAATGAACGCTGGGTGTATATTCTATGCAAATCATGACCGATGTAAGTAAAAGCTCAAACACACCCGTATCCAGTAGAGCAAAGGACACCAAGGTATATAAAGAAAGCACTTCAGGGAGAGAAATCTTCGAGAGGATTTGCGAAAACCATCATCCTTAAAGAAAATGTAAACCCAACATGTCATATTCCTGATATGTACCTGCTGTACCATGTACTTGTATGAAAAAGTATCCTGTTCTTTGTATTTCTTCCTTTGTGTGAAATCCCTGGTGATCCTGCCAGTTCGTCTGATTCCCTATTAAAAACTGACCACACTAGGCATGATAGCACAGCATGGTCAGTTCTCTAGATATGCTGGGAACTCAGCCTGCTCTCTTCCAATGATCAAATTTGTCCTTACACGCCACCCTCCCAGACACAGCCATTCATCGGGAAGACCAGCTTGCTGCCGTTTCTCTTCCCCTAGCTCTCTGACCTCCATATGCAGCTGAGAACAGTAGTACAGAGCTTGAGGTCAAACATTCACTACAAAATAAATATATTGTGGTAACATTTTTAAGAAGAAGAAAGAACGCCGGTGTTCTGTTGATTAATGCAGATCGCCAGATAATGCCTCCAATTTGACAACTATGCGGGGGCATGGCCCTGAACGAGATAGTGAGTGTTCAGAGCCGTGTACCCACATGGATGGATGTACACATTGATATGTCCGTGTGAACGATGCTTTATTACAAAGGCTAACATGAAAGCGGTCATCTTTGAAAAACGGTTTACGTATTCCTGCAATTAAAGTGGTTGTAAACCCTTTACAACCACTTTAAAACTACAGGCAAGCCTATAATTAAGCTTACCTGTAGCTGCACTGGATATCTCCTAAATCTGCACGGTTTAGGAGCTATCCCTGTATTTGCATGTGCCGACGTCATGCGGCACACGCGCACTTAAGCCAACTGAAGCAATGGCACGTACGTGCCGTTGCTTCAGTTGTACTGTGCCGTTCCCGGCGGCTCCCACGCGCATGCGCGGGAGTGACATCATCACGGCTCCGGCCAATCACAGCGCCGGAGCTGCGTTACCCAGAAGTAACCTCCGGGATAGATGTCGCCGGCCAGAAGGGGAGACGAGGACGGCTGCAGGGGCTTCGTTCTCGAGTAAGGAATTCATATTGAGCGAATATGCTATGCATACTAGCTCATTATGCCTTTATCTTGCAGGGTGTTTTTTTTTTCCCCCCCAGGGAGGGTTTACAGCCACTTTAACATCCACTAAAAATAAATAATACAAAGATAGAACACAATGAATCCTCTTGTAAGCCTAAAAAAAAATGAATAAAGTGGACAGAAATTTCTATTCTTGTTTAAAACCGAAGAGGAACAGAAAATGTTATTATGGTTCTGAGATAAAATGGTTTAGCATTCTTCCGCTGAAGTGCATTGGAAGTGAAAGGAAGGGGCCTATTTATAGCTGAAAGTGGATACCGCTTATCCACTGGAAATTGGCGTTTACTCCACACTGTGCTCTGTATTTTACGCCAATTCATAAAAAACGCAGGATAGCATCCCATGGTGTTCTCCCTGAATAATCCTGCAGAGAGTACTTTGATTGGAGGAGAGGTCGATCACAGGACACATGACTGAGCTCTCCTCCCTTAGTTCAGAGTTCTGAAGTGTAATGCATATGATTAAGGCTCCATTCACACTTGTCCAAGGTTGCATGACAATTCGCACATCAAAGTTGCATGACAAGTCGTTCACCAGGTTTTCCAATGATAAACAACCATTCATATACAGTATGTGCGATTTAAAGTTGCAGCAACTTCAGAGTAGTTCATTCACTACTTTGGTCTGGCTTTCTTACAACTTCTGAGGGTTAGCATTAAAGTTTATGGCCCTCAAGTTGCATGAAAGTCGTACCTGAATGTTACTGTATATAATGCAACTTGTGTGCAACAGTTGTCCATTATCACTGATCAAAGCCAAAGTCGTATCCAAGTTGCACCCATCCAAAGTTGCACTCCAAAGTCAGAGCAACATTGGAGTTGTACAAGTGTGAATGGCGCCTAAAGCACAGTTACACTGGATGCTACTGACAAGATATCTATAGGGTATAAGAAAAGCATAAATTAACTTCAAAAACACGTGATTTGCCTCATTTAAAGTCCCATGGGCAAATAAATAAATGCTGTGTACCTTATAAATAGGGTGGGCACTTCCCTATCTGCATTAGATCAGAACAAAAAAATAATTGAATATGTAAAAGCACAATCCTGTACTTTATAATGTGCTTTGTTGTGGTAGAGCCATACCACTGCCTGGTTCCTCAGCTTCACATGGCTAAAGAAAGAACCGTATGGTTAAACAAATGCTACAATGTTCCTAAAAGTTTGTGATGGCATTACAAGTTTGCAGACGATCGTCTTCTATAAACTCATACAAATTAGTTCTGCGGACACTATTCTAAAAGTCGTTTCCTACTGGTTGAGGAACTGAATGTGTGAAGAAATGTCACTTCTAATCACCATGTTCTTCAGAAAAAAAAACCTGAACACACAGTCATTAGAAAGGTCCTAATATATAGGACTTATGCACACGAGTATCAAACTCCAAAGCAAACAGTTGCTCTTATGTTGCTTTGACTTGATTCTGAAATGGTTATGATCTATTCAGGAGTTGCGTTTGCGTTGCTTTGGGCTGCTTCAAGTGGCTTGTAGTGCTTGTTCCTGATTTTACTAATAAAGGCTACATTTGTTTGGAGTGCGGCTGTCCAGAAAATGTATTTTCCAATACCAGGCACTGCATCCGGTATGAATCTTTAGGAAGAACTCCACGCCAAATTTAAAATAAAAAATGGCATGGGTTCCCTCTCTAAGGGCATACCAGGCCCTTCGGTCTGGTATGGATTTTAAGGGGAATCCCCTACGCTGAAAAAACAGCGTGGGGGTCCCCCCCCCCAAAGTCCATACCAGACCCTTATCCGCGCAAGCAGCCTGGCCGGTCAGGTAAGGGGGTGGGGATGAGCGAGCGCCCCCCCTCCTAAACCGTACCAGGCCGCAAGCCCTCAACATGGGGGGTGGGTGCTTTGGGGCGCCCTGCGCCCCCCACCCTGGAGCTCCTTGTCCCCATGTTGATGAGGACAAGGGCCTCTTCCCGACAACCCTGGCTGTTGGTTGTCGGGGTCTGCGGGAAGGGGGCTTATCGGAATCTGGGAGCCCCCTTTAAAAAGAAGGCCCCCAGATCCTGGCCCGCAACCCTATGTGAATGAGTATGGGGTAAAAAAAAAAAAGTGTCAAAAATAAAAACACACAACACATTTTTTTTAACGCAATTTATTATTAGGCAGCTCGGGGGGTCTCTTCCGACTTCATTTCCCCTCTCCGCCTCTTCTCCGCTCTCCCTTCGGTTTCTCTGTCTTCTGCCAGGTCTCCTCCGCTATCTTCTGCTCTTTTGCCCGGTCTTCTCCGTTGTCTTCTTCCCTCTTCCGATGTTGACACGACGCAGCGCTCTCTCCCGCTCTAATGCCAGGTGCGCAACTACTTATATAGGCATGGGGCGGGGTCACCATGTGACGTCACCTGGAGGCCCCACCCTTTATTACGTCACCGCCAGGCCATGGTGGCATTTGACGTCATAAGGGGCGGGCCTCCGGTGACCCTGCCCCATGCCTATATAAGTAGTGGCAGACCGCGCACAGGGCATTAGAGCAGGAGAGAGCGTCATGTCAACATCAGAAGAAGAGAGGAGGGAAGAAGACAACGGAGAAGATCGGGCAAGAGTGAGCAAAAGAGTGGGCAAAAGAGCAGAAGATAGCAGAGGAGGCTCAGCAGAAGACAGCAGAGAGAGGGAGAAGAACCAGAGAGAATGGAGAAGAGCCGGAGAGGGCAGAAGAAGTCGGAAGACTGTAGTTTTTATTTTTTTTACACTGGGGCTCCCAGATTCCGATAAGCCCCCCGCCCGCAGACCCCAACAACAGCCAGGGTTGTCAGGAAGAGGCCCTTGCCCTCATCAACATGGGGACAGGGTGCTTTGGGGTGGGGGGCGCAGGGCGCCCCCCCTGCCCACAGCACCCACCCCCCCCCATGTTGAGGGCATGCGGCCTGGTACAGTTCAGGAGGGAGGGGGCGCTCGCTCGTCCCCACCCCCTTTCCTGACCGGCCAGGCTGCGTGCTCGGATAAGGGTCTAGTATGGACTTTGGGGGGGGACTCCATGCCGTTTTTTCATTGTTTGTTCGGCGTAGGGAGTTCCCCTTAAAATCCATACCAGACCGAAGGGCCTGGTATGCTCTTAGAGGGGGAACCCATGCCGGTTTTTTATTCCTCAAGATCATCAGAGCACACAAGTCGCATGCCAAAGTTGGATCATGCAAGACGGCGATCCGACTTTGATGTAACTTCAGTGATATTCAATGGGCTGAAGTAGGATCAAAGTCGGACCAGTTAAGACGGCTCCAATAGGGAAACATTGATTTTCACACGTCATGCGACATGAGCTCCCAATGTCGGAGCATTTGTCGTACCAGTGTGAACCCGGCCTAAACGTCCGTTTACCAGCAGCAGTGTACATGAAGCCTAACAGAAAAACAGGGTAAAATATAAAAAATATTTTTTTTTACAATTTTACACACATGTTCCATACGGTAGTTTACCCACTGTTGTATACCACCAATCAGATTCTACTTGCATTTTCTGCAAAGACAAAAAGAGGAATCTAAGTGGGAGCTAGGACCTGCACTGAGACAATGATAAAAGACGACCCGCGTGTGAAGATTATCTCTGCTAGGTTCTTCTATGTCCTAGTGTTTTAGTTTCCGGTGGGCTCTTCCATGTCCTAGTGTTTTTAGTATCCATCTGTAAAATGTCAGTATACTGGTCTCAAGATAAACAAAACCATTTGGAAAGCTCCTTCTGGACGGTGTGTTGGTGGGAGAAGACGCTTTGTTAGCAAGTACAACTTCATCCAGACTCGGCGTCTCCAGAAAGTGCAGCAACAGCTGTGGTAGAACACACCAAACACTGACTGCTCAGCTGAGTATCGGGAAAGACGTGTTGTCACAACATGCTAAAAATATCATCTTTTCTGTAATCTTTTTACAAAGTCTGTCCTTAACATCTCTCCATAGATGATTGGCGCCTACAACCTATAAATACAGGTCTTACTCAGTTCACCAAGTAAATAAACAAACGTTAAAGTCCAAGTTCCCGTCTTTCACGTTTTGTAGTCATTAAAGCATATGTAACCCTAACAATAAAATTCTCATATTTGCTCACTTTTGGCAGATTGCATATGTGCAGCAGAAGGGTGGGTGGGCCTTAATGGCCAGCCACTGCACAAGTCCATGGGGCTCCAGGGTTGTGGGCTGCGAGTGCGTTCACGTTGCACTCCCAACACACTGACTGAGGTAGTGCCAACAGTTTTCGGTCACGGTTTGCTATCCAGATCCATCAGGATGGGTTCCCGGATCATACAACCACAGTGACAGCCAATTAAGTTTGAACGCCTGATCAAGAAGCTGCCTCTGCCTCCTGGCATTAATGCCCCTTGCGGCGTGAAAACCATTGAAAGTTCTTTGCTTTTTGGAGGAGTGTAAAATAAAAATAAAACCTGCCGAGATCCTGCCAGAAATCCAGTGCTGGTCTGAGCACTCTGCAGTCTTATATCAAACAAACAATGTAATCACTGAGAAGCTGAGTCGCCATAACTGCAATACTGGATTCAATAAATAGGTGACAGCGTCATAACTTTCATTCCCGGTAATAGCCAGAGCGTTCGAGAGTAGAGATGAGCTTGGTCGACCTCCAATAACTCTTCTCAAAGCCAAACTCCGAACTTGTGCTGTTTTCTTACTCCAGTGAGCTGTGGACTGGGTCATTCCGGACCCTCAGTCCGCCTCTTTAACGTGACCAGCTCACTAGATTAGATTAATATTATCAATAATAAGAAGAAAACAAAAAAAGGAGGAACGGAGCACAAACTTGGAGTTTGACTAGAGAGGAGTCCAGAGGACATCTGCGCTCATCTCTAGTAGAGCTCTAGTGAGCTTGGGTGTCCTCCGAACTCTTCTCAAAGTCAAACTTCCGAACTTGTGCTTTTTCCACTCCAGTGACCTATGGACTGGGTCATTCCTGCCCCTCCGTCCACCTCTTTGTTAACGTGACCAGCTCACTGGAATAATAATGATAGGAAAACAAAAAATAATAAGAAGGAAAGGAGCGCAAACTTAAAGTTTGACTAGAGAGGAGTTCAGAGCACATCCAAGCTCATCTCTAGTAGAAAGCAGGGGGCCCTCTGTTACTACACAGAGGCAACAAGCAGATCAGAGTAGGCATTTAAAAACATGAGAAAGGATTCCCAGAGCACTATGAGTTTTCTAAAGAGACATCACAGTAGTACTTGGTCTACTTTCAAGCTCTAAAACCTGAGCAAGAACCTTATAAAAAAAAAGGAGGGGAAGAAAAGGTAATGGGTCACTGACATTCATGTGTGTGTGTCGGTGTACAAGCTCTTACAACAAGGTGGGGGGGATGAAGGAGGTTATACTCCACCTGCTGGCTGAAAAAGAGAATACAACCTAACAATATGTAATTGTATTGCATGAACAAAGCACAGGCATGCTTTAAATCTGACAGATGGCAGCCCAGTAACTACAACAGGGACCATACAATGATAAAACTGTATTAAAGCCACTTAACCAGTTCAACTAGAAAACAAAGAACTGGAGCAGTAAACTAAAATTAAACTCTAACTAAAATGTTTTCAATTTAGGACAGAGTGGGGAAAGGGGGCTTCTGACAAGGACACTGGTTCCCTAGTTGATTCTCTATAGGAGTATATGAAGAATGCTCTCCAGAGAAGAGGGAAACAGGAAATTCACCTTGCAGAAAATTGTCTGATAGTCAACAGCTCAGGAAGTGCAGAGAAATCTCCCCTGTGGGGACATAGTAATAGAAAAACAAAATCGAATGCATCCCTACACTATAGCAAAGGTTGAAGCGTCACTTTAAATCTCAATGTGATCTTAAATAAAAAAACTTGTACAGAGCAGTTTACAATGTTAGATTACAAAGTAAAGTCACATACAGAGCTGATGCTTAATTTAGATCACTAAACATGAACAATGTTTATCTTGGCTGCGCCTACAGCCACTTTCCAAGGTACACAAAAGTCTTGTTCCAGCATTGCAAGGCTTTCTTTTTAGAGCTCATCGTACAAGAAACCGTGAACTATTAAAGAACGCTGTCATTCTATGCCCTTAGCTCAGATTTTTTCCTTTTGTTCCAAGCCACATGGCAATAAAAAAAAGCTGCATGGAAAAAACAATAAACAGCCATTTGATTGCCATTCAGGGCAAAGCAACAGGTTTGCTTTAATGCTCCATCTCCAGCAGCAGACTGTATACTTACCTTTCCTTCACTCCCCTGGTGTCCTGCTCCATGCTGGGAGCCAATGAAAATATTTGGTACTTCCAGATAAGGAACCGCATGTGACAGTGCTGTCACCCGGGGGAGTCCATAGCACTGTGTAAACTTTCATCGTTATACTGTTAAGAACTTTTTTTGCTCTCAGAGCTGTGGGGGACCTTACAAAGGTAAAGCACAGATTCACTTTGATCAAGAATTAAAATTGCCTGTACTTAAAATATACCAAAAGATGTGATTCCGCCAGCCCAGCTTAGCTATACTATATTACCAAAAGTATTGGGACACCTGTCTTTACACGCACATGAATGTTAATGGCATCCCAGTCTTAGTCCATAGAGTTCAATATTGTGTTGGCCCACCCTTTGCAGCGATAACAGCTTCAACTCTTCTGGGGAGGCTGTCCACAAGGTTTAGGAGTATGTCTATGGGAATGTTTGACCATTCTTCCAGAAACACATTTGTGGGGTCAGGCACTGATGTTGGACGAGGCGGCCTGGCTCGTAGTCTCGGCTCCAATTCATCCCAAAGGTATTCTATTGGGTTGAGGTCAGGACTCTGTGCAGGCCAATCAAGTTCCTCCACCCCAAACTCGCTCATCCATGTCTTTATGGACCTTGCTTTGTGCACTGGTGGGCAGTAATGTTGGAACAGGAAGGAGCCATCCCCAAACTGTTCCCACAAAGTTGGGAGCATGAAATTGTCCAAAATGTCTTGGTATGCTGATGCCTTAAAGAGTAAGAAAACCCTCCTCCACATTTTGAGATAAACATACACCCTGCAAGAGAAAGGCATAATGAGCTAGTATGCATAGCATACTAGCTCATTATGTGGCACTTACCTCAGATCGAAGCCTCCGAAGCGCTCCTCGTCCCCCTCCGCCGCCATGTCAGCTCCAACCGTCTTCCTGTTATCGCCGCTCCGGCGCTGTGATTGGCCGGTGCGGCGATGATGTAACACGCATGCGCGCGGGGCCGGCTTTCTCCATTAAGACAACCGGCAGTCTCCATTAAGAAAACCGGCAACGCGCAGTGCGCCTGACGTCATCAGCGCGGTTTTTAAAAGCAAATATCTCCTTAACCGTGTAGGTTAAGGGGATATTTCTTGCACCTACAGGTAAGCCTTAATCTGTAGGTGCAAGTTGTAAGGAGGGGTTTACAACCACTTTAAGAGTTTCCTTCACTGGAACCAAGGGGCCAAGCCCAACCCCTGAAAAACAACCCCACATCCTAATCCCCCCTCCACCAAATGATTTGGACCAGTGCACAAAGCAAGGTTCATAAAGACATGGATGAGCGAGTTTGAGGTGGAGGAACTTGAGTCCTGACCTCAACCCGATAGAACACCTTTGGGATAAATTAGTGTAGACTGCGGATGGGTCGGGGTGGGTAATGGGGGAAAATCTCTTACTGGAGATACCAGTTCTGGGGGATTTCCCTTACTTTAGAGAACTTTCTGTCCACTCCCTGCCGCATATCTAGGACAGGAATTGAAGGGAAATCTTCTCAATAGGCAGAGGTTTTAAACATTCTGAACACTATCAAAAATGTATATAAAAAAAGAAGTTTTAGCTCTAAATATATATATATATTATATATATATATATATATATATATATATATATATATATATACACACACACACACACACACACACACACACACATATATATATACACACACACACACGCAACACACACGCAACACACACCGGAAACTGATTACTGTATATACTCGAGTATAAGCCGACCCGAATATAAGCCGAGGCACCTAATTTTACCACAAAAAAACAGGGAAAACTTATTGACTCGAGTATAAGCCTAGGGTGTCCATCTGCATGCCTCACTGTGCCTCACTGTGCCACACTGTGTCCATGCCTCACTGTGCCCAATCTCCCTACCTGATCTCCGGCGCTGTGTGACTAGATTGACGTTTAACATGGGAGTCTATGGAAGGGGTGCCCGGCTTTGAAAAATCGGTGCTCCCTGGACAACCAAACTTTGCACACTTGTAGAGGAAGAGTGGGGCTAAATGTGTGCCAAGTTTGGGGTCCAGGGGACCTACAGCTGGCCAGGATCAGGTGCACAAAGTTAAAGATGGACACAGACTCGAGTATAAGCCGAGGGGGGCATTTTCATCACAAAAAAAGTGGTGAAAAACTCGACTTATACTCGAGTATATACGGTATTATAGTAATGGCAAGCAATAAATGTACAAGTTGACATCATAGCAAAGGTCCACAGCATTGGTAGTCCAGTCCAATGTGGTAGACCAGACCATACATGTTACAACGGAATTGGATCTCGTTTAGATTATTCAACACTATCTAATGTAATGCTTTGTTACCAGTTTGTATGGATGTCACATTACTCTGTTGGTGTTCTTGAAAACTCATTCAGATGCAGACATCAGTCTTTTCAGTTCTATGGCCTGTCCAGTAATGTCCACATGAATAAAAAGACTCAAGGATTCCCCAAGCAGAACATTGCCCAAAGCATCTCACCGCCTTCACCGGCTTACCTTCTTCCCATACTGCATCCTGGTGCCATCTCTTCCCCAGGTAAGCGACACGCATGCACCCAGTCATCCACATGTTGTAAAAGAAAATGTGATTGATCAGACCAGGCCACCTTCTTCCATTGCTCTGTGATCCAGTTCTGATGCTCACATGCCCATTGTAGGAGCTCGTTACAGATACCATTGTAAGAAGATAACCTGTCAGTGGTCAAGTTATGGCTGATCAGTGTATTTTTTACAGTGGAGGGGATCTATAGGATTGATAGCTTTTCTGTGTCCAAATGTTGATCAAAAATTGTAACTAGGAGCAGTTAGTCATCTGTAATACTGAAGCGGTTTCACTTCCAAACAGGTAACTCAGTCATCCGAATCCAGTAAATATGGAACATGCACTTAACAAATGGTTTACTTTTTAAAGTAAACAGCCTCTCTTCCTTTAGTAAATTAACCCCATTGTGTTTATTTTATGGAGACAGGTACACTTTAAAGCGGAGCTCCACCCTAAAGTGGAACTTCTGCTCATCGGAAACCTTCCCCCCTCCGGTGTCATATTTGGAACCTTTCAGGGGGGAGGGGGGTGCAGATACCTGTCTAAGACAGGTATTTGCACCCACTTCTGGGAGTCTTCTCTGCGGGTATTCTGCGGGCAGTATGTCACTTCCCACAGAATACCCGTTGTGTTCTGGGAGACACTCGGCTCCCAGAACACAGCGGGGACCAGTGAGAACGGCTCAGCGCGACTTGCGCATGCGCCTTAGGGAACCGGGCAGTGAAGCTTCCTGGTTCTGGTTCCCTCACCGAGGATGGCGGTGGGGGCAGCAGAGTGGCGAGCGATTGCTCGTCTTTTGCTGCTGACGTCGCTGGACTCCAGGACAGGTAAGTGTCCTAATATTAAAAGTCAGCAGCTGCAGTATTTGTAGCTGCTGGCATTTATTATTATTTGTTTCAGGGGAGCTCCACTTTAATACCAAATTACATGGATTTTATGGAAAACTGCTTTCAAAATACATTACCCAAAAATCAGACTTTAAGTGATTGCCTTCGTGGGCTTTGTATTGAAGCCTAGAAATAGGCCTGTCCTTCTGTTCTCATAGTTCCATCAATGGGTTCCGTGGTGTTGTCATTGTTTGTTTGCTGCATTCCAATAATGCTGTTTGGGTGGGTGGAGGGCTGGGATTGGATGTCGGATTCTGCAAACAGTACCGTGTGTTCAGGCAGTCTTGGAATTCGGCCCATTCTGCACTAAACCTACATTTCATATTTCAAGAACATGTCACCGTACTCAGAAAAGTCTCCCCATTGCCAAGTTCCTTACCCTCCTTCACGGACATTGCTGCAGCTAGGCCTCAGGCAGAGAAAGGGTGGATTATGTACATCTACAGGCCGACAGTGACACTGCTACAAAATGCTTCATTCCCTGCATAGCAAGGCTATACAAAAAGTATATTCTTTGGAGACAATGGAGAAAGGGGGTTATCCTGACACACTGCACATTGTTAAAAGACCAGAGATATCGCTGACCATGCAGGAAGGAAGAGAAGTCTGAATGATGCAAATTATTATGACAAGAGCTTGATCTTAATCATGCCACACATTTGTACACCAAGCAAAATTCTGCAGTGTGTTTTTTTAGTTTATCGTGAATTTTGAACATTTTGTTGGGGATGCTGTGCGGCTGGCACTAGCGGATGTCCCTTGAGGTATGGTCACTGTAGTTCCTTATTAAAGAAAAAGACAACACAGCATTTCTCTGCAACACAGTGGCTGCAAGTCCTTCTGGGATTTTTAGTTCTACTGCAACTGGCACCACATTATCTCTTTATGCCGGCCACATAGGAGATCGTTATCTTGTTGTTATAATCCATATTTGGCCATGTAGATAATTGTAGGTTATGGCATTTTGGATCCATTCATTAGGCTAGGGCTATACTTCTAATTAAATCTCTTAGCTATTTAGAGATTAAACTGCTTGTTGAATGTTATCGCATTAGAATCACATTGATTTCTGTGTACTGCAAAAAAAAAAAAAAAAAGTGACTCCCAGCCAGTTACAGCAAAGAGATTAAACGTTTACAGGGCATAACAATAAAAAAATTGCAGTACATCTCTGCACTACATGCACAGTTCCCCATGATTTATCTCCTTTAAATTAATACTAAAGCTCTCCCTCCCTCCCCCTCCCTCTCTATGAGAGAGAGTCACGGAAAACTGAGTCTCTCGTGCAACATCGCTGGATGTATATGGGGCTCAGGTAAGTATTCGGGGGCTGCTGCACACAGAAGGCTTTATATTTTAATGAATAGAATGCATTAGGATAAAAAAAAAAAAAAACTTCTGCCTTTACAACCACTTTAAGCCCTGGTTTACACTGATGTGATTTCATATGCATACCAGAATGTATGGAATCACATGACAAGTGAAATAACAACATGACTTTCTATGGTGACCGTTCGCATATATGCATTCTGTACACAATGTGTTTTTCAAAAGGGTCCTGTGCGTTGAGATGCAAGTTTCACCCCCATAGAGTCTAATGGAGACTGTATAGAAAACGCATAAGTGCTGAAAGACTTTGCAATTCCAGTGAAATTTCTAGCAGGCTATATAGTCTCTCTGAGCCGATTTCCAGAGGGGGAGAAAATATTGCAGCTGTATCCAAATCACATTGGAGTTGCAGTGGACATTATCCTGGAAATCTCACTAAAAACCTACTAAGTGTGAAACCTAGGCTATAAGAACTGACAGGCTGTAAGACAACTGGGTTCTTTACTGTTAGAGTAGGAAGGATGTGGAACGTCCTTCCACAATCGGTGGTGTCAGCGGGAGGCGTTGATAATTTTAAAAAACTTAAATGGGCATCTTAGCGATTGCAATATACAGTAATATATGGGAAATGTTACACACACACACACACACACACACACAAGGTTGAACTAGATGGACTGGTGTCATTATTCAACCTTACCAAATATGAAACTGCAAGTACATACCAGTTGATCTGCCAGAAATGCAGTTGTCTCCCAGTTTCCTGTAGTAAAATGTCAGCATGGTACCCTTGCTCCAGTGAATTTCCAAGCAATCTACCTTGTACAAGATCTCCTCTGCTGGCCAATGGAGAACCTCCTCCTTATGTTAGGTAGATAGAGAATGGAGGTGGCATTCTGTAGTCCAGCATAGAAGACATTTAGGAGCTCACTGGATTTTTGGATGATCAACAGATAACTTTATGCACTTGCAACAATATTAAATAGACAAAATGTGTGTGTGTATGGCAGGGATGTAAACATATACGGTATTTTTTTTTTTGCCTAGACCAGGGAGAGGCATCCTCGGCCCTCCAGCTGTTTTGAAACTACAAGTCCCATGAGACATAGCAAGACCCTGACAATCACAGGCATGACTCCTAGAGGCAGAGGCATGATGGGATTTGTAGTTTCACCACAGCTGCAAGGTTGCCTAATCATGGCCTAGACATGCACTTTAATCACCTGTGTAGCCGTAGCCTTATTAGCTTTTTCCAAAGTACCGTATATACTCGAGCATAAGCCGAGTTTTTCAGCACATTTTTTTGTGCTGATAGTGCCCCCCTCGGCTTATACTCGAGTCCCCTTTTTGCGCCTGATCTCCCGGACTTTGGGGACCTGGTGGACCTACGGTCGGGGAGCACCAATTTTTCAAAGCCGGGCCCCCCTTGCATAGACTCCCATGTTAAAAGGTCATTTCTCTGGTGACTTTGGGACCCGATACCGGCCGGTCGTAGGTCCTCTGGACCCGAAACATGGCACACATGTAGCCCTATTTTTCCTCTACAGGTGTGCAAAGTTTGTTGTCTGGGGAACCTACAGCCGGGGAGCACCGATTTTTCAAAGCCGGGCACCCCTTCCATAGACTCCCATGTTAAACGTCAGTCTAGTAATGGACACAGTGAGGCATGTAGATGGACACCCTAGGCTTATACTCGAGCCAATACGTTTTCCCATTTTTTGTGGTAAAATTAGGTGCCCCGGCTTATATTCGGTCGGCTTATACTCGAGTATATACGGTAACAGGTTTTAAGTATATTCCTACTTTCTATGGAAAATGCTTTAACATACATGTACATAGGACAGCATCTTGTTGTAGAAAAAAGGAAACAAGCACAGGCTTACTCTGTCTTTACCGAGAACAAATAACGTCTTGTCTTTTTGGTGCTGACCAGAGGAAACTTGTTTTTATATGCCTACAACAATCATTGGTAATCCATTGTTCATTTTTATCATGAATGAAAGTGTGTTTAATAATTTCTGTCATTTAAAGATTATTGGATTTCACGTCCGAATATTGTGGATATAGAAGACTTTTTGTGACACTCTGATAAGTAAATGATCCCATTCCTTGTATTATTTGAACCAATGCTTTCAGTCCTAGTCCTGCCTTTTGCTGGGTTTAGCAGCTTGGCTGTTGAAGGCCAGCTCCTGAGGGAAAGGGGCCTATTTGGTTAGATCAGTGGTCTCCAAACTGCAGCCCATATGTGGCCCTCTGCTTGCCTTTTTCCGGCCCTTTGGGCACTACTCATCCCACTGATACAAGACACTATTCTACCACCAACAATGGGGCATCATTTCTCCCACCGACACCAAAAATGGGGTACTATTCCTCCCTATGATACCAAGGACTGGGCACTGTTCCTCCCCCTAATATCAAATGGGGCACTGCTTACTCCCACTGATGCCAGGATAATTTCCACTCCCGCTGGCCATAGTCCGGCCCTCCTAGAGTCTGAAGGACAATAAACCGGCCCTTTGTTTTAGAATGTTTGGAGACCCCTGGGTTAGATCATCTCTATGATCTTAAAAGCCGTTTAATCAACTTCTTGCAAAGTCTGCCTTCGTACTTGTAAACCATTCTTTTTGTTCAAGACAAGGAAATTCCACGCCAGGAAGGTCACCGTGGACGAATCCTGTCTTTTCTCTAGTCTGGTCTGAATCAGCAATTGGCCTTTAGTACCTCAACGGTCAAATCTCGGCCTTGGCAGTTCTTACTCAGAGATTGCCTGCCTCTCACTTCTTAGTGCAGGATGTTGCTCACATCATTCCTCCTGTACATTTCACAGTGTCTCTGTGGGATCTCAGCCTAGTTCTTCTAACACTGCACTTTGAACCTACTAGGGATATTTCTGTCTACTCTTGTAAGGTTGTCTTTGTTGTCATCCCTTCCATGAAGAGTTTGCGTTTCTGAATCATTTCTTCTGCTGTACAAAGACAAAGCCCAAACTCTTCTTTTCAAGGTGGTTTTCTTCCTTGCACCTTTATCAGAACATGGCCTACCCTCTCTGTTCTGCTTCAAAACATTCTTCATCAACTTTATCTGAATGTGATACGTGCTGTATGACAGTCGCATCCCTGTTTGTTTCTGAAGGTTCCTATAAGGCAGCCTTACTCAACCTTTTCAGCACAGAGGAACCCTAAATGAAAGCGGTAGTAAACTTTACTAAAAATAAAAAATATATCATAGTAGTGCATTGCATACTAGCAAGCTGTCACCGCTGGCAGGGCTTCCATCTTCACCTGGTCTTCTTTCCACACGTGCACAGCAGTTTTGGCTGCGGCACAGAGCCCTGAAGGAGCGGCACGAATATGCCATTTCTTCAGAGCGCGTGCACCGGTGACATCACTGTCTGCTGCTTACTAGAATGTCTCCCACCTAAACGGTGCATGTTTAGGAGATATTCCTTGTATCTATAAGTAAGCTTTATTATTCAAGGTACAGGTGTCCAGTGCGAGTTTACTACCGCTTTAACTATCACAGACATCTTCAGACCTGTCAGAGCCATTACCTGTCAGTTGAGAACGGACGTGTGTTGCAGGAGCTCCTGCCTTCTGCCTTCCAGGGCACATTCCGCGGTTCTTCCTCCCATACAGGGGCTGCCTAACAGGCCACGGCCCCTGGCACCCGGCCCTATCCTTCCACAGCTGCTCCCAGAGCGGAGCACTGCTCGTCCACTCGCCATCGGAAGACGCCATCCGGGCCGCCATTCGCCATTGACCGGCAACTGCCGGCAAGATAGTCCGTGGCTGAGGCCTAGTTCCGGCCTCCTCCAGCCCAGCATCGTCCCCCCTCTCCCCCATCCTTAGCGGGCAAGCCGTGTCTCCCGCATCGGAGCTCCCCCAAGCGCCCCGAAGCCGCAACCACCACCGCCTGTCCTTTTTAGGACAGTCCGCGGCTCCGGCCTAACTTCCAGCCGCGGCGGCCATCTTGGTACACCCGCCCGGCCTCAGCACTTCCTGACTCAATCTAGGCACCAGTGGCCATCTTGGTACACCTGGGCCCATATCTATCAGGACCCTGACAGTACCAAGAAAAGTATAGCAGGAAATATACTCTGCAAATACCATCATCTTCATCCTTATCCTCATTCTCATGACAATACTCATTCTCAGCACCATCATCTTCACCCTCATCATCATCATCCTCATCGGTATCCTCATCAGCAGCATCTTCCTCATCATCATCCTCATTCACATCATCATCCTCATCCTCCTCTCAGCATCACCACCAGTTGTCCTGGCAAACCTGACAACTAGGTAAGTATACCGGGCTCCTCCATTAGCTAGCTGATCCAGGGCTGACCCGATCGCCTCTAGAGGGATCAGGAAGGAATTTTTTCCCCCGCTCTGGCACTATTGGCCCGTGCTTGGCTGGGGTTTTTCGCCTTCCTCTGGATCAACGGGGGGGATTAGATAGTTGGGGAGCAGCGCCGTCTACACCAGGATCATCATCATCTTCACCCTCATCATCATCATCATCATCATCCTCATCGGTATCCTCATCAGCAGCATCTTCCTCATTCACATCATCCTCCTCATCCTCCTCTCAGCATCACCACCAGTTGTCCTGGCAAACCTGACAACTAGGTAAGTATACCGGGCTCCTCCATTAGCTAGCTGATCCAGGGCAGACCCGATCGCCTCTAGGAGGGATCAGGAAGGAATTTTTTCCCCCGCTCTGGCACTATTGGCCCGTGCTTGGCTGGGGTTTTTCGCCTTCCTCTGGATCAACGGGGGGGATTAGATAGTTGGGGAGCAGCGCCGTCTACACCAGGATCATCATCATCATCATCATCATCATCAGTCGTCCATCAAACCTGATAACCAGGTAAGTATATCGGACTCCTTTCAATTAGCGGGAAGGTCAGGGTAGCTCCAACCGCCTCCAGGGATCAGGAAGGAATCATCATCACTAGGATCATCATCAGCATCGGATCATCATCACTATCGGATCATCATCACTATCGGATCATCATCACTATCGGATCATCATCACTATCGGATCATCATCACTATCGGATCATCATCACTATCGGATCGGATCATCATCACTATCGGATCATCATCACTATCGGATCGGATCACTATCGGATCGGATCATCATCACTATCGGATCATCATCACTATCGGATCATCATCACTATCGGATCATCATCACTATCGGATCATCATCACTATCGGATCATCATCACTATCGGATCATCATCACTATCGGATCATCATCACTATCGGATCATCATCACTATCGGATCATCATCACTATCGGATCATCATCCTTGTCAACATCAAACACCAACTTCAAGCATTAGCACACCTCAGCAGCTCTCTCATCGCATATCATCATCATCATCATCATCAACATCAGGATCATCATCGTTATCAACATCATCTCATCATTATCAGCACTTTTTCAACATGGTTAACATTATATACTCAGCCGACACCATCCAAAGCCTAAAGAACTTTGCCACAACACTACCAACACCCATCCAAAAAAATTACAAAAAGAACGAATCGTAAGAATCAGTCGACTATCAACAGGAAAAAACAGAGCACCATGGCATCTACAACATCTATCAAGTGCCCTAATCAACACCAGATCTGCAGTCAAACACAGACAGGAAATCCATGATTTCATAACCCAACACAACATAGACTGCCTCTTCATCACGGAAAGCTGGCTAACACCCGACTGCAATACCATCCTAGCAGAACTAGTGCCGGAGAACTACCGCATCCTAACGGAGCATAGAACAGGACAAAGAGGAGGAGGCCTAGCAGTAATTTACAAAGACCACCTTACGTTCATCAAACCAACTCTACAGAACTCATTGCCTTTCATGGAAACACTCACTCTGCAACTACAAACTACACCCCAGGATACCATCCACATACTGCTCTGCTACAGACCACCGGGACCCAAGACACACCTCCTCACACATTTAAATGAATTTTTCTCGACATACACCATGAAAACCAAAAATCTGCTGCTACTTGGAGACTTCAACCTTTGGGCCAACTCCCCCGAAGACCCTATCGCCACTGTCTGCATCGACCAACTAGAAAAACTAGGCTTGCAACAATTGATAAATACTCCTACTCATGTATCAGGTCACACTCTTGACCTAATCTTCAAACAAGATATGGACATCAACACACTGGACAACCAGCCTCTACCATGGACAGACCACTAGGGTTGTCCCGATACCACTTTTTTAAGACCGAGTACAAGTACCGATACTTTTTTTCAAGTACTCGCCGATACCGAATACCGATACTTTTTTTTAATCTCATGTGTCAGTATTTTTTTTTTTTTTTACTATTTATTTTATTTATTTATTTTTTACAATGCTTTCTTTTTTTAAGGGGTGGGGGGTGGACAGTGTCAGTGTGTGTGTTTTCTTTTCTTTTCTTTTTTTTACAATTCATTTTTATTTTATTCTTTTTTTTATCAGCCCTGTTGTGGGGGGCTTTGGTGAGATATCAGGGGTCTTAACAGACCTCTGACATCTCCCCTTTGAGACAGGGAAAGGGACTAGGGACACATATTCCCCAGTCCCTTTCTCAGCAGCCTCAGCTGCGCTGAAAATGAATGGAGAGAAGACAGCGGCTCCTCTCCATTCATAAACTGAAACATTGTAAACACAGTTTACGATGTTTCAGTTATGTGAATGGACAGAGTCAGTGATGACTCGGTACATTCAGACAAGGAGCCGGATTTATCGGCTCCTACGTCCGCTCTCCATCCTGAGATACCGAGGGGGTGGAGGAGGGGCACGGAGGGGGCGGCAGCACGGAGGGGGACGGCGGCATGGAGGTGAAGGGGGAACAGCGGCATGGAAGTGAAGGGGGCACAGCGGCATGGAGGTGAAGGGGGAACAGGTAGCATTTGAGCAGCAGACAGGCAAGGCAATTTGATCAGATTAATTTTACTTACCCGCCTGAAGACTCGCTCTGCTCTCCGCTCTGGTCTCTGCCACGCTCTCCGTCTTGGTCTCCGCCCCCCGCCCCGCTCTCGGCCCTGGTCTCCGCCCCCCGCCATGCTCTCCGCCCTGCTCTCCGTCCCGCTCTCCGCCGCACACTCTCCGGCCCGGTCTCCGCCCTGCTCTCCACCCCCCGCTCTGAGAAAAAAAAAAAAAAAGTATCGGACTGGGCATCGGGAGCATTTGCGCGAGTACAAGTACTCGCGCAAATGCTTGGTATCAGTCCCGATACCGATACTAGTATCGGTACCGGGACAACCCTACAGACCACCATGCCATCAAGTTTACTATAACGACCAACACGGCCCTCCAAAAATCAATACAATCAGCAACAACACACTGGACAAGATCACAGAAGAAACTATACTCTGAGCATTTCAAAACCACGCTATTGAACAATATGGAAATGCTAAACCAAAACCACTCAAACAGAAGAAACACTCAACTTCCTGAACAATGCTTTGCTACAGACAGCAGATACGGTTGCTCCAAGACGCAGAGCACTCATCCGCAAAAACAATGCAGGCTGGTTCAATGACGCACTTACTTTACTGAAACAAGAACGCAGAAGAGCAGAAGGAGCCTGGAGAAGAAATGCAACAAAGGAGAACTACACAATCTACAAAGCACTCACTAGGAAATATCATAAAGCAATCTTCAAAGCAAAAAGAGACCATTTCGCAAACACCATCGCAAAAGCCCTAAACCGCCCCCGCGAACTCTTCAAACTAGTAGCTCAGACCATGAATCCCACCTGTATGGAGTCTTCAGCAAACGAAACACAGGAATTCTGCAATGAACTATCCAATTTTTTTATCGACAAAATTGATAACATTAGGAAAATAATTCAGCAGGAAAAATCAAACAACCCCACACAGCCAAAGGAAGAAAAGAACCAGATAAATATTCTGCAATCAAAGAAATTTACTCTGGTCCCAATTACAATCGACACTACTAAAAACATCATCAGAAGCCTCAGAGATAGCACTTCACCGAACGACATCATTCCAGCAAAACTGCTGAAAGAATGTACCGACATCTTGGCACCCCACATAACACACTTCATCAACCAATCGTTCAAAGACGGTATTGTGCCGACTTCCCTTAAACAAGGAATAATCAAACCCCTATTAAAGAAACCCAACCTCGACCCGAATGACCCAAATTTTAGAAGACCGGTAACAAGCCTGACCACCATCTCCAAGATTATCGAGAAAGTTGTAACACAACAGCTACAACTTCATTTGGATACCCACAATCTCCTGGACACACTTCAATCGGGGTTCCGCCCAGGCCATGGGACGGAAACGGCACTTCTCAAAATATGGGATGACGTACTAGAAGCAGCAGATGACGGAGAATCATGTCTCCTGGTGCTGCTGGACCTCAGTGCAGCCTTTGACACAGTAGATCACAAAATCCTACTTACGCGTCTCACCGAAGTAGCAGGAGTGGCAGACACGGACCTACCATGGTTCGCATCCTTCTTAGAAAACCGATCCCAGACAGTGAAACTGGGAGCCTTTACCTCGGTACCACGCACAAATACATGCGGAGTCCCTCAAGGATCACCCCTGTCACCGGTACTCTTCAACATCTACCTTCGGCCACTCCTCAAAATCATCAGTGAACAGGACATGCGTTATCACTCCTATGCAGATGACACTCAACTATACTTTCGCATCAACAACAAAAAAGATCAATATTACGGACTGGAAAAATGCCTTACATTGATCAACAATTGGATGACAGAGAGCTCCCTCAAGCTTAATGGATCCAAAACAGAACTGCTCATTTTCCACGCTAACCGAAAGAAAAACGCGAGGACCACATGGACGCCACCCACCATCCTGGGACAAAACATAACCCCAAGCACCAAAGTTAAAAGCCTGGGAGTTATCTTTGACTCAGACATGACTATGGACGCACAAATAGGATCAGTAGTCAGTGGATCCCACCACCTTCTCCGCCTGCTACGAAGACTCATCCCGTTCATCCCGGAAAAAGACAGAGCAGTAGTAGTCGGAACCATTATCAATTCACGGCTTGACTACGCTAACTCACTTTACCTAGGACTACCCAAATACCAAGTTGCACGTCTACAAGTCGTCCAAAACACAGCGGCCAGACTGGTAACAGGAAAAAAACCCTGGGAATCAATCGCACCGTCCCTGAAAAGCCTCCATTGGCTAGCCGTAAAGGATCGGATCACATTCAAGACCCTCTGCCTCACCCACAAATGCGCACAAGGAAACGCTCCTGAATACTTATGCGAGAAAATAAAAAACACTACACCACTACTCGTGACCTTCGATCAACTAACCAAAACCTCCTCCACATCCCCAAGACCCGCTACAAAGCCAAGGGAGAATGAAGGTTTGCTGTCCAAGGACCAAGGCTATGGAATGCGCTACCCACGAATATCCACATGGAAGAAAACCATCGGGCCTTCCGGAAAATACTAAAGACCCATCTCTTCTAACGATCTCAACGACACTGGATGCAAAGCGCCTTGAGGCGATTTAGTTTGCAATTGCAGCGCTATACAAGTTACTCACTCACTCACTCTTTAACTTTCCAGTCTCCGGAAACCCCTGCTAAAAATTCCTATACAGGGGGTCCCCGACTTATGAATGCGTTAAGAACAAACTGAAAGTCCCTAAGCCGGAAATGTTCGTAAGTCGGGCCGCGCATGCGCAGAACCGCAATTACGAACATTTCCGATGTTCCGTTGAATGGCCGCGCATAACGGCAATTACGGCATTTTCCGGCAGATAGTCCCCGCAGCGTCCCGTTTCTATGTAGGAGTTGTTCGTAAATCTGGCGTTCGTAAGTCGGGGACCCCCTGTATCTACAGCTCATGATACATTAGTGTGATGGTCAGTTGGAAGAATGCTTGTGGAGGGATTACTCCCTTACAGATAGCCAAGATCATCAAGTGTCCATGGGGGCAAAAATTTCTCAAGGAACCCCCTAGCAACCTCTTCGGGAAGCATAGATTCCATGGTTAAGAAACCCTGCCAAAAGGGGGTAATCTGCTTCCTGTTCCAACATTGCTGGGTGGATTCAACAACTTTATTTTCCCATTAGGGCTCACTTCACTAGGTCAGTTAGTGCCTCTCGGGCTTTTCAGCATCAGGCATCTGTTCCACAGATTTACAAGGCTGATGCCGGCTGTAGTCATAAAGTTCATCAGGCAGCTCCTATAATCTGTTTAGCACCCTCTATTACCCTGTTAGTTTTCATGGACCTGTTATCTTTCATTTTCTGTGTTGCCAACCCCTCAATGGACTGCATTTTAAATTTTCCTTTTTACCTGACTACGTCTCCTGTGTCTTGTAATGTATTAGTAAAAAATAGTATCTTTGAATGCCCTCTGATCCAGCCAGACGGAGGGGAATGGATCCCTTCATTTTTTTTTGGGGTTTTTTTTATCGGATCCGGCGATCCATATGGGAGGATGGTCTGATAGGTTCTGGCTGAAAAACAGGAGATCTGACTTCTCGTGCGAAGGGGACCTTAGTGTTTAGAACCGCTTTAATTCATTCTCAATTTATTGAATCAAAAAATATGGTAACAAACCATAAACCAACACCAATACGTATAAGATGATCAATTACATGGGTCAATAAGCTTAAATATATATATATATATATATATATATATATATATATTCATTCATCAACACATGGAAATTGGCATGAACTGTAACAGTTATCAGTTATCATGGCACCTTAGGATGATATTGGGGTATAATAGATCACAGAGTAAAAATGAACTTTTAACCTGCGTGATTAAATTTAAAGCGGAGGTTCAGGCAAAATAACATCCATATACAAGCACACTCCTTAAAGAACGAACATGTACATTAGCCACTTTTTTTTTTTTTTTTTTATGTAGTACATACCGTACTAATGTCATTTCCAATTTCGTCTTCCGGGTATTCACTCCCGCGGGAGTAGGCGTTTCTATTCACCCGCAATGCAATCTGGGAGTTCGCCCAGATGTGACATGTCCTGCAGAAAAAGTTCCCCGGCGGATAAGGTTCCCCCCCCCTGTACTGCGCATGCGCGGCACGAACCTCAACGGAGTTTCCGAAAGTAGCCGAACAGGAAGAGCTGCGAGTCGGCTCTACACAGCGCCTGCGCAGTCAGCTCTACATGACTCCTAGTCATTGCGCAGGCGCCGTGTAGCGCCAACTCGCAGCTCTACATGTTCGGCTACTTTCGGAAACTCCGTTGAGGTTCGTGCCGCGCATGCGCAGTACAGGGGGGGGGGAACCTTATCCGCCGGGGAACTTTTTCTGCATTACACCGTCCACCACCAGGAAGTCAGTGCTTGTGGGCTTCAAAATGCCCACAAGCAAAATGGAAAATTCAGACGGCTGATTTTAAAAGTGCATCTTTTGCCAGAAAAAAGACAGGGGAGGTTTAAAGTCACCAAACACGTGAGTACTAATTGGTGATCTACAAATACTTTGCATGCAAGCGGAAAAAAAAAAAAAAAAATGCCGCGGAACCTCCGCTTTAATATGCATAGATATGTTGTAAGGAGCACTAAGGTGTAGACTTTATTTTTGTCATAAAAAAAAGTCAGGAAAACAAAAATCAGGGAGGACAAGAATACAAAGTAGAATCAAGAATTCAGAGAGAGGTTCTGTATACTCAGTCAAGATCCAGAAGAGGTATGTATGGGATCACCCGAGGACCAGGTGAGAAACTCAGATGAGTAGCGGAACATAGACCATGAGGTCCAGGTTAGCGAAAACTGTTCTTGTCTATTGGCCTCCTGTGCCAACAGCCGTTCAAGGTCTCTGAGTCATCTTCCATGGACCACTCCCCAAAAGAGAAGGTATGTCGGTTGTCTCCAATGGTGAAGTATGACCATTCTAGCTGCGGATAAGAAATGTTGAAGGATGTATTTTTTAATGGATTTGAAGAATCCGGTAAGCTACTTCAGGTGAGGGTTGTACAGAGGTCGCCATCAATTTGCAGAAAAGGTCAAAGATATGCTGCCAGAAGGATCCGATAAAGGGGGCATTCCTACCATATGTGGATCATAGTACCCTTGGAAGAACCACAGCGCCAACAAGTATCGGGTGTGGAATGGTTGAAATAGTGCAGGAACCACTTTAACCACAAGCCGCCGTCGTTATACGGTCCCTTTAAGCGGGATAGCAGGTGCACGTGCGCGCCCACTTCATCGCTGTGGTGCCGATGCTCGTGACCAGTGGTCGCGATGACCGCCAGCCACGAGCGATCGCGGGCACGAGAGGCAGAACAGGGACGTGTGTACACACACACATTCCTGTTCTGTGAGGAAAGACAGATTGTGAGTTCCTAATAGCTAGGAACCAGGATCTGTCATTTCCTCTAGGTCAGTCCCCTCCCCCTACAGTTAGAAACACACTAGGTGAACACAATTAACCCCTTCATCCCCCTCTACTGTAAAAATGTCACTGGCAGGGAAGGGGTTAACACCAATCGGTGCATTTTTATGGCATTGATACAGCGATCAGTGCTAATGTTCCCAAAAAGGTGTCAAATGTGTCCGCCATAATGTCACAGTCCCGATTAAAAAAATCGCAGATCGCCGCCATTACTAGTAAAAAAAAAAAATAATAATAATAATAATAATAATAATAATAAAAATGCTATAAATCTATCCCCTATTTTGTAGACGCTATGACTTTTGTGCAAACCAATCAATCTACGCTTATTGCGATTTTTTTTTTTTTTATTATTACTAAAAATATGTAGAAGAATACACATCGGCCTAAACTGAGAAAAAATTAGCTTTTTTTTTTTTTTTTAAAAATGGGATATTTATTATAGCAAAAAGTACAAATTTTTTATTTTTTTTGTTTATATTAAAATAAAAATCGCAGAGATGATCAAATACCACCAAAAGAAAGCTCTATTTGTGGGGGGGAAAAAATATGTAAACTTTGTTTGGGTACAGCGTCGCACGACCGCACAATTGTCAGTTCAAGCGACGCAGTGCCGAATCGCAAAAAATGGCCTGGTCATTGGACAGCGAATTCTTCCGGGGCTGAAGTGGTTAAATGAGTCAACTTGGGACATGTAGCTATTCATACAGCGAACATTGATGCAAACATCCAAGCTGAGTTATTATTGGGCATGTTCTCCACCCATCTGATGTTCCGATCCAAGGATCCTGCGAGTGTTGGGCTATGCGTGGCGTCCAATGGAAAAGTATCAGTTGAACAGTGTGCACTGCTTCCAACATGGACAACACTGGCAGGGTCAAAGACAACATGTCTTAACACCTCTCATTCTCAGTGAGACATCTGCTTAAAGTTAAACAAAAAAGTTATATAATGATCTCGGGAAACCAGAACCTTGTGCAACTCTTCCTCCTGACTTGCTCAGGATGATGACACATTTATGCAATGAGTGTTAATTCTAAAGTGAACCTGACCTTCAAATCAATCCTCGGGTCCTTGTGGAGCCCATCAAACCCAAGGTCCTTGTCTGTAGACAGCGACTTGCCTCCAAAATTAGGGGATAAAATAAAGTAATTACAGGTTATTGGGCTGTAGGAAAACAAACTGAGGACCAGAGCTTGACAAAAAAAATTTCACAAGAAAAAAGAAAAAAAAGAGCTTGACAAATTTGCTTTAAATCTAGGAGCCAGCTAAAAAATAAAGTAAAAAAAAAATGGCTCATAACTTTTTAACAGATCTTACGGGTAGAACATGTAACGTGTTCCCGAAGGTGAACCTTTTCTTTAACCCTTTCACAACCAGCCGTTTGTGTTTTTTGCATACGTTTGATAAATCATTACATAAAACCCCCAAACATTATATATTTTCTGAAAGCAGACACCCTGGAGAATAAAATTTTGGCAATTGCAATTTTTTGTCACATAGTATTACCACAAAATTTCAATAAAAAAAAAAAAAAAAAACGTTAAAAGTTATTAGGGGGCACAAAAACGCAATAAATTACCCATTTTTTTGGTGTATTATAAAAGTGAGTAAATAGATACCCAACATGTCAAACTTTAAATTAGGTCAGTACCCTATATTTTTCATAGGCGATGCTTTCAAACCCCCAAATGAGTCTTATATTTAGCGTTACGAAGGTCTGATGCTAGAAATATTGCTCGCAATCCTACGGTGATATGGAACATGTGTATTACAATCAACCTTTTCAGGCGTAGGCGCCCCGCTACCTGCGTTTACGTTCATACATGCGTATATGTGTAGGGGGGGGGCTCAATTTATTTTTTTACATCACATGGGAACAAAAAGTCCCCAATGTGATTATTTTCTTTGGCAATAGGTTATCTCTAATGAGACCATGCATGTCTCCCCTGTGCGCCACTGAATGTAATGCAATGCAGATCTCACTGCATTATATTCTTTCCCGGCCCGATTGCCAGGGAAAAATGGTCAACAGGGACCCAGCAGTGACGTCACTTCCAGGTCAACAACTAGAAGAGGAGGAGAGCAGACATGTGTTCTCTCCTCCCTCCGCCCACCCTCTCTACCTGGCAGCACCCGCTATGCCGGTCCCGGGCACGCAGATGGGCAAACAGAGCCCAGGATACATAAGCAGGGGGGGGGCGCACGCACACATGGGTGCATTCGGGCGGCAGCCCAGGCATCGGGGCGATACTTGATGCCGTGGCGGCCTGGGGTTTGTCGAGCCCTGTTGAGGACTGCCTTAAAAAGCATAACTAAACTCTCGGACAACATTGACTATTTTTAATCCTTATTCTTCAAGCATTAGTAAATAGATTGGAAGGTATATTATATTTACTGGTTTTAAAACTTTATGTTCCCTTTAGTTGCTGCCTGGTTTCTGGCCTAGGCCAAAATGATGTCATACATCCCAGGAGTCTTCATGATCAGCTAATCGCGTCCAGGTTAGGACATTTGTCCCTAACCACAGGTAATCCCATGGTGTGCGGCTACATGCAAACAGCGGCGTCCACAGCCAGCCTGCCATTAGTGTATATAGGTTGCACAACCGCTGCGATTAACATGCACCTGTCACTCCAGCCACAAGAATCCGCTGATTCTTGCCACAGAAATCCAGGTATACGGCTACATGAGGGAGGAGGCATTTGCCAATGGTTATTTAGAGTGCATGTGTATCCAAATCTTATATTTTAATACTGGATAAGGTAGGAAGGTTTAAAACCCTCGTCGGTTTTCTTTTTTGCTGTCTGAATCAAGTTGGTAAGATTTCTCTTCACTCTTGGAGCTGCAACTGGAACCAAGAAGGGAAAAGTGTGGAGAATTCTGCACTTGGACAGCTACCAATGGGACAAAAGGTCCCCAATTGAAAAATGTACTTTACCTCCCGTTTTGGGGACAACTAAAATTTAGCTTTGTTCAACATCTTCTGTCTCAGTGACAATGGTCACAAAACAAATAGAGGGGTCACAGACAGAAATAAAAGATCTAAAAAGGGGGTTCTAAAGGTCTCTACTTTATCCAATCAAATATACCAACACTCTAGGGCAGGGTTTCTCAAACTTTTCAGTTAAGGCATCCTTTAAAAATGGACAGTCTCGGGGCGCCGCATTCTAAAAATGTAAAAAAATATTCTAATAGCTTTACATAATGCAGCAACATTCACACGTAGGACACTCAATATTAGAGGGGATTTATTCTTCCAAAGTAAATACACTTTTGCAAACTGGTACTGACTAGTATTCCAATGTTTCTCTCCCTCCTCAGTTTTTCTCCATCACTCAGCTAATGCGACCCCAACGCTGATGCAGAGGGGCAAGGGAGGGTCAAACAAGGATGCTATACAGGCAACTGACATCCTACTTATCAACTGGTGATGCCATTGGTCGTTTGGATGCCGGCAGCTAGAAGGTTGCAATGATGCACAATGAAAACCTGTCACTTATGCCCCTTTCACACTGGGGCGGGGAGGTGCACTGGCGGAATAGCGGCGCCATTTTTAGCGCCGCTATACCGTCGTTTTTACTGCGATATTCGGACACTAGCGGGGTGATTTTAACCCCTGCTAGCGGCCGAAAAAGGGTTAATACCGCCGGCAATACGCCTCTGCAGAGGCGCATTGCCGGCAGTATTACCGCGATTTCCCATTGCTTTCAATGGGCAGCAGCGGTAAACACACCGCTCCTTCACCGCTGCAAAGATGTAGCTAGCAGGACTTTTGGAGCGGTCCTGCTAGCACACCGCTTCAGTGTGAAAGCCTTCGGGCTTTCACACTGAAGACTGCAGGGCACGATTTTCTCAGGCGGTATAGCAGCGATATTTTTAGCGCTAAACCGCCTGAAAAATGTGTGTGTGAAAGGGGCCTTATAACTAAAAGAAAGCCTTCATCCACCCACCACCGACTTGTATGCAATTTTTGGACAATTTTTTGGCATTTTGCCAAGGCACCCCTGAAGAAACCTCAAGACACTCTGGTTGAAAAAGGCTGATCTAGAGGCTCATTCACACCACTAACCACAGCAACGTGTGCTACTGTGCACTTTACCACAACGTGATAACTTACATTATATAGCTGCACGGCATTACTCAGGACGGGTCACCAGTCGACCATGGCTTTGTAGTGTGAGATGAAAAGTCTACTTGTAGTCTACAGTAAAGGCTCATACGACAGGGTGACCATGCAGGAGCACAACTGAGAAACAGGGACAGAGCGTTGTCACCTTTTAACAGGAAGTGCCCGAATAAGGACTTTCATAGCAGGATGACGAGGTTTAGTTTTAACGACTTCCCTACCCGCCCATAGTCACATGACATCTGCTGTTGGGATCTCCCATCCTGGGCAGGCGTCATATGACGTCCTCGGCTTCCCGGCGGTATAGGGGGCGCGTGCAGCCTCACTCGGGATCCGATGCGCGTGCCCACAATGTCCGCCGGGCACCCGCGATTGCTGGAGACATAGCAGGAACGTGGATCTGTGTGTGTAAACACACAGATCCACCTCCTGTCAGGGGAAAGGAGACAGATTGTGTGTTCCTAGTATATAGGAACACCGATCGATCTCCTCCCCTAGTCAAAAATATGTAGAAGAAAACATATCGGCCTAAACGGAGGAAAAAATAGGATTTTTGTACTCACCGTAAAATCCGTTTCTCTGGCATCCATGGACTGACACAGCGTGTCTTATACACCTTTACACGTGGGTTATGTCCCTGCTTGCAGGAGAAGACCTAGGCAGAATGTGAGATGTTATACATACATTCTAAACAGCCAGAGCTGAACAGCCCCGCCCAGGGGGGCGGTCCCTCCGGGCATAACCCTCCCACTGCAGTCAGCAGACCTCAGTTCGTAACAAAGCAGTACAAACTTAAAAAGAAGGGTGGGTGCTGTGTCAGTCCATGGATGCCAGAGAAACGGATTTTACGGTGAGTACAAAAATCCTATTTTCTCTTGTCATCCATGGACTGACACAGCGTGTCTTATACACCTTTACACGTGGGATGTCCCAAAGCAGTGTCAAGAGGGATGGGAGCAGTATAAATGGAAAACCAAAAACTTCACTCCAAACAAGGCAGAGCTCCTCAACGGAGGAGTTGCAACATCAAACAGCGGCCTGCAACACCTTGCGGCCGAAGGAAGCATCCGAAGATGCAGCCACATCAACCTTATAAAACTTAGAAAAGGTATGAACAGACGACCAGGTCGCCGCCTTGCACACTTGTGCAACCGACGCTTGATGTCGGAAAGCCCAGGAAGCACCAATTGCCCTGGTGGAATGTGCCGTAACCGGAAAGGGAGGCGCCCGCCCCTTGAGAGCATAAGCTTGAATGACGGTCTGTCTGATCCACCTAGAAATGGTGGCAGACGAAACCGCTTGGCCCTGTTTTGGCCCAGAGACAGCCACAAATAGTGAGTCAGACTTCCGAATAGAAGCAGTAGCAGACAGGTACACCCGCAAGGCTCGTACCACATCCAAAGTGTGTAGCGCAAACTCTCTGGGATGCGATGGGTGAGGACACAAGGACGGGAGGACAATGTCCTCGTTTAAGTGGAAGGCCGAGACCACCTTTGGCAGAAAGGAAGGTCGCGGACGTAACACCGCCTTATCCTTATGGATGATCAAAAAGGGCGACTTGCAGGACAAGGCCGCCAATTCAGACACTCGTCTAATGGAAGTAATGGCCACCAAGAAGGCCACCTTCTGAGACAAAGTCAAGAGGGGAATATCTCTAAAATTTTCAAAGGGAGGTTCCTGGAGGACCGAGAGCACCAAATTCAGATCCCACGGGGGGAGAGGAGGCTTGACAGGGGGGAGCACATGGCGAACCCCCTGCACAAAGGTGCTAACCAAGGGATGACCCGCCAGCGGTCGCTGAAAGAAGATGGCCAAGGCCGAAATCTGACCCTTAATGGTACTCAAAGCGAGCTTTTGGGTCACGCCACGCTGCAGAAAATGCAGGATTCTGGGAACGGAATACGTTCGTGGGCGCCAGTCCAGCTCTTCGCACATGGCGATGTAAGCTCTCCAAGTACGGTGATAGATCCTTCTGGAGGAAGACTTCCGTGCCCTTAACATGGTCGAAATGACCCAATCCGAGAGACCTCGGTCTCTCAGCACCTGGCTTTCAATAACCATGCCGTTAAAACCAGAGACTGTAAAGCAGGATGAAATATAGGACCTTGAGACAGAAGGTCCCCCCGTATCGGTAACCGCCAGGGAACGTCTGCGACGAGACGTACCAGATCGGCGTACCAGTGACGCCGAGGCCAATCCGGAGCAATGAGGATCACCGGAATTCCCTCGGTCGCTACCCTGCGGAGCAGGCGAGGGAGCAACTGCAGCGGAGGATAAACGTATATCAGGCGATATTGACCCCATGGGGCCACCAACGCATCCGAGGCATCCGCCCAGGGATCCCTGGATCTGGCCACAAACCTCGACACCTTGCGATTGAGTCGAGAAGCCATCAGGTCCACATCCGGCGTGCCCCACCGTCTGCAAAGGAGTTGAAAGACCTCCGGGTGCAAGGACCACTCCCCCTGGTCCAGCGTCTGGCGACTTAGATAGTCCGCCTGCCAATTGTCTACGCCCGGAATGTAGACGGCCGACAGAGCCGGCACGCTTCTTTCGGCCCACCTCAGGATGCGGGCGACCTCGGAAGCCGCAGCTGAGCTCCGAGTCCCCCCTTGATGGTTGACATACGCCACTGCTGTGGCGTTGTCCGATTGTATCCTGATGGAGTGACCCTGTAGTTTCTCCGACCATGAGGAGAGGCACAGTCTGATTGCCCGTATCTCCAGCACATTGATCGGTAAGAGGGCTTCGTCCGGAGTCCAAAGCCCTTGGGCCGACAGGACTCCCCCCCAGCCCGTCAGGCTGGCGTCCGTCGTGATCACCGTCCATTGGATGGGGAGGAACGACTTCCCGGACCGAAGAGCCGGGGACCTCAACCACCACGTCAGGGATGCCCTGACCAGGTGACTCACCTGGATCTGAAGATCCAAGGACAACTGGGATTTGTCCCAAGTGGACAAGATCTCTTTCTGTAAGGCCCTGGTGTGCGCTTGGGCATAAGGAACGGCCTCGAAGGAGGCCACCATAAGTCCCAGGACTCTCATGCAAAAGCGGATTGACGACCATTTTCGGGACGTCAGCACCCGTACTGCAGACTGAAGTGTCAGTAGTTTGTCTGGAGGTAGGAAGACTCTTGCTTCCAAGGAGTCCAGAATCAGACCTAGATACTCCAGACGCTGAGTCGGGACTAGAACCGACTTCTGAACGTTCAGGAGCCACCCAAACTCCCTGAGGGTCTGACTGACGATAGTCACACTTTCTTCCAATTCTGAGCCACTGTCTGCTCTTAGAAGGAAATCGTCCAGATAGCCCACGATAGCAATGCCTCGCTGTCTCAGCAAAGCTAGGACCGGAGCAAGCACCTTGGTGAACACCCTCGGTGCCGAGGCTAGGCCGAAGGGAAGAGCCACAAATTGATAGTGGACTTCGCCGACCGCAAAGCGCAGAAACTTCTGGTGGCTTGCGCAGATCGGAACATGCAAGTAGGCGTCCTTGATGTCCAAGGATGCCAGAAAATCCCCTTGACGGAGTGTAGCGACCACCGTGCGAATGGATTCCATGCGGAATTTTTGCACCTTCACGAAGGCATTCAGGGCCTTGAGGTCCAGGATCGGCCGAACCCCGTCCTTTTTTGGAACAACAAACAGATTTGAGTAGAACCCCTGAAACCTCTCCTGGGACGGAACCGGCACAATTACTCCGGACCCGATCAAATCCTGTACAGCCCCCAAGAGGGCTGCCCGACGGGCAGGAAGGAGAGGGAGATTGGAGGGAAAGAATCTGTCTGGGGGCCAGGAGCGGAACTCTATTCTGTATCCTGAGGTGACCACCTCGCACACCCACCGGTCGGAGATCCGGGAGGTCCACCGATCCGTGAACCTGCGAAGTCGTCCCCCCACCCCAGAGACGGGCGGGGGCAAGACTTCACGCGGAGGCGTTCTTGGGAGCCGGCTTGTTCGGCTTACGCACCCAGGGGCGCTTGTGCCCGCCAGCCGCACTGTTGTCAGTCTGGGATGGCTTACCCGTGGACTCTGACGGACGAAAAAAAACCTTTTTTGCTGGAAAGGAAGGACCCGGTTTACATCGGGCCTCCTTACCCTTGATAGTTTGAGGAAGGAGAGTGCTTTTACCTCCCGTGACATCCTTGATGATGTCATCCAGAGCAGCACCAAAAAGTCTACCACCCTTAAAAGGTAGATCCGTCAGGAGCTTCTTAGAGGCTAGGTCAGCAGACCAGCATTTCAACCAGATGAGACGACGCAATACCACCGCCGAGACAGAGGCCCTGGATATTAAAGGGGCCGCGTCCAACGTGGCGTCGCACACATATATCAGACCCTGCACCATCTGGTGGGCCAGAGCAATAGTGTCTGGAGGAAGGTTATACTCCTGCACAGTTTGGTGCAAAATTTTTGCCCATTCCGTGAGTGTCTGAGACACAAGGGTCGCCGCTACTACGGGCCGTAGGGCGGATCCCAACAAGGCGAACATGGCTCTACTCACCACTTCTGACCTCCTGTCAGTGGGGTCCTTAAACGCAGGAGTCCCCTCCATCGGGAGAGTGGTGGCCTTGTTTAAACGGGCGACTGGAGGGTCGACCACCGGGGGAGAAGCCCACTTTTTAAGCAGGGCGTCTTCAAAGGGGTATCTAATAGACAAATGCCGCGGGACCATAAAAGTCTTCTGCGGCTTTTCCCAGACCTGGTCAATGAGCTGGTCAAAGAAAGGTACATATGGAAAAACCTTTTTAGAAGGCTTGGTCTTAAAAGAACCAAAGGAGACTGTATCCGCCTGAGGTTCTGCGGTCGCAGCATCTAGCTTGAGAGTGTCCCTCACAGCATCAATGAGTTCACTAACAAGCGCCCTGTCATTTACTGACTCAGAACTGGAGTCTTCCTCACAAGGAATGTCCTGTTCAAAACCATCCAAATATTCAGAGCTAGGGTCCTGAGCAGCAATAACTAGGCCCATATCTGAAGCAGAGCACTCCCCTTGTGGAGATAAAGTGGGGAGAGGGCGCTTTTTTGCTCCCTTGTGCTCACACACAGCTTACATCCTGGTCAGAAATGATTCCAGGACTGCCGACAACTGGTCCATAGGGACCGCAGGTGCTGGAGCACTGGCTGCTGCCTCTGGCATGTTAGGGGAAGCTGGTGACTCTGACTCCATAATGTCCCTCTCAGACCACCCACAGGCCGTGCTGACTGAAGTAGGGGAATGCCCAGGGAACCCACCAACCTGACCAGGACCGCTCGGTTCCGCCGCTCTGTCTCACTGCGCCGCGCTGCTCAGCGTGAGTGAGCTGAGAGGAGAGAGTGTGAGGAGATTTGCGCCGTTTCCAGCGGCGCTAGAGGCCAAACTAGTGCCAGAAAAGACGTGCGGCTACAAGAAAATGGCCGCCGCAATGTGCTCCGGCGGGCCCCGGCAAGATGGCCGCCAATGTAAAAATCAGCACACACACAAAACATGGCGCCGAACGGCGCCCAGGCCCCTCACCTCCAAAAACAAAACAGCCCCAGCGAGTGCAGAGCAGCATGAGCCCCCCCCCAGGATAGTATGGCCCCCAGGCACCCCCCATAGTACAGCGCCAGCACTAGTGAACAGAGAGTGACATTAAAAACACAGGGGGAGACAGGGAAATCCCCCCACACAAGAAACACACAGCATGTACTCACCTGTAGCCAGGAGAGACTACTTACCCGTCCCCTGAGGGACCCGCTGGTGTGTTTCTGACAGAACTATCACAGTGCGGTACTGAGTAGCTGTCGGCCCGGTCCACCGCGAAAGATACAGCCGGACTGTTCTATCTTGAGAGGACCGCGGAGCTGGAAGCCCACCGGCCACCCCTGGAGTCGTGGGGCATGTCGTGAACTGAGTCTCACGCACACAAGGCGAGGATCAGCACGCTCGATGGTCGGACAGGGAAGACTACGAGGATATCTTGTACCCAACCTGTTGCCCAGCCGACAGTTGATAGAAGATCTCAAAAAAAAATAAAAAAATAAAATGGGAAAAAAATTCCCAAAAGAATAAAAATAGGTCAGGAGACTGGCTCCTGAGAGAGCCACGTCTTCTCCTTCTGCTAGGCAGAAAAAAACTGAGGTCTGCTGACTGCAGTGGGAGGGTTATGCCCGGAGGGACCGCCCCCCTGGGCGGGGCTGTTCAGCTCTGGCTGTTTAGAATGTATGTATAACATCTCACATTCTGCCTAGGTCTTCTCCTGCAAGCAGGGACATAACCCACGTGTAAAGGTGTATAAGACACGCTGTGTCAGTCCATGGATGACAAGAGAAAAACATTTTTGTTTTTAAAAAAAAACTGGGATATTTATTATAGCAAAAAAATGCAGAGGTGATCAAATACCACCAAAAGAAAACTATTTGTCGGGGGAAAAAAAATGCTAAAAATTTCATTTGGGTACAGTGTTGCATGACTGCGCAATCGTCTTTCAAAAAGGTTACAGCGCTGAAAGCTGAAAATTTACCTGGGCAGGACGGGGGTGAAAATGCCCCGTATTGAAGTGGTTAAAGAACGCTGCACAAAAATATATATATAAAAAAAAAAGCGATTTTTATATAAAATGTTAAAGCTTACATGAAATTTTAGCGATTAGCTTCAGATTTGTTTTTGCTTGGTTTTAATCCGCTATAATAAAAAAATTTGAATGAAAATCAAATACATGTCAAAGGATTACTAAACCTACAACAGTAAAATCAATCAGTCAGTCTGTATATGCAGTAAAGAATGCTTGTTATACTCACTGTGGAACCTAAGGGGTTAATCCTCTGCATTGTAAAAAAAGGCTGCTTGATCTTATATGCACAGATCCTCCCCTCCCTGCACAGTCCCCCTGGACAAGTCCAGATAAGAAAGAGCCTTTGGAGTCAAGCTGCACATGCTCAGATTGGTGTATCTTGCTAGAATGGTTGTTTTTTTCTTTTTCTTGGGAGGGTGCATGTGATCAGCACAAGGCCAATCAGCACTGTCCAGACAGAGAGTCAGGAGCTCTTCAGTCTCATAGGACAGCTCAGTGCAGTATGAAAACTCTTCCTACAAGCTTCACCAGACACTGATAGAAGTCACAAGACTGCTATATACTGCTGATGAGAAAGGGTATTTAGCAGTTTATATTTACTAAAATAATTGCATTTCCATGCCTTGTGTACTGTGGGAGACCGGATATAGTGAATGCCGGGTCCTGGGATTAGTAACACTTTAAATAAGTGTAAAACACGTTGTATTTTTAGATCCTTCAAAGAGAATGAATAATTCCTCTGATACCATAATAAAAGTGCGATAATCAGTGTCTGCAGGAACACTCATAGGAGGACTCACCCAGCAGCAGCTCCTGTTCATGTTAGAACTATGGACAACGCACAACGTGATGTAAATATGAGTCAGTGAGCGTCTGTATGTACAAACGGATACTGGACAAGATTGTGTATTGTTCACTGCCTGTTCTTCAAACAAAGAGGAGTCTGGCTGGAACACAATACGGAATGTATACAGATCTTTCTATAGAACAGACAGGTCCCTAGACAGCCTTTCATTTATTGTATACAGATACACAGACATATCTAAGCTATACAATGACCATCTTTATGGTGGTCTCTGCCTGGTTTCAGGAGCTATATGTAATCTCCATAAGACAACTCTAAAAATCATTGTTAGACTACTGGTGTTGAAAAAAATAGAGAAACACCGGCGCCTCTGAGCGTAGACTGTAATCATTTAATGGGAAAAGTGTAATATAAACTCACCTAGAGGTATCTGTAATCAGGCACATAAGGTCCAGTGATAGACGCTGACATCTGTCCAGGCTGTGTGTTGATCCTGTGACTCACATGGCTAGATTGTGATGGGAATCCTGGCCAGCTGGATGCTGTGGCGCTCGAGCAGGAACCAGTCCGAGGGTTGGAGTGCAGCTGAAGCTCTGCGGCGGGAGCTGGACCGCAGAGTTGTATGTGATGGCGTCACTGGCGTAGTCGCAACGCGTTTTGGAGCATGTGCACTGGGGAGATGTACACAGCGCATGCTCCTTTGTCAAGCATCTCTGCAGTGCACATGCTCTGAAACGCGCCGCGAGCACGCCAGTGACATCATCACGTCCAACTCTGCGGTCCACTGAGCTTCAGCTGCACTTCAACCCTGGGTCTTGTTCCTGTTAGAGCGCCACAGCATCCAGCTGGCCAGGATTCCCATCACGGTCTAGCCATCTGAGCCGCGGGAGCAACACAGCCTAGTAGGATGTCAGCGTCCATCACTGGACCTTATGTGCCTGATTACAGATACCGCTATGAGATTATATTGCACTTTTTCCATTAAATGTTTACAGTCTACGTTCAGAGGCTCCTGTGTTTCTCTTTTTTTTTCTGCATGTCTGGCGTTTGCTTCCACTTCCCCTACAAGGCCGGCCCTGATACAGTGGACTGTTTCCCCTTTTATACAGAGCCGATTAGCTCAAAGGACTTCTGATGGACTCTTGTTATATTCAAAACACCATTTTGCGCCACTACCCAATTTTTTTTTTTGTCTCTACTGGTGTTGAAAGCAAGGGGAACATCAAGGTGGGCACAACAACAATAAAAGCCTGTTTTATGTATGTGTAGGGAGGGGCTAGAACCTCTGTCAGAAATTTGGACCCAGCTCCATATGTGGTGGATGTAGATCATATTACAAAAAATAAATTAAAAAAATCATCCTCCTCTCCATACTTCCAGGTCCCCAAAACCAAGAAGAGGCTACCCACTTGCCTCCAAATGTATATAATTGACTGCAAGTTGTTATACCATGGTTACCCGCTGACTGGTTTGTGCTGCAGCAGTGCACCTAATCCAGTGCCAGATACGTGATCCGGTGCAGAGCAGCCACTCTGCTGCAGTATTTCTATGGTGGGCAGTCCGCAAGCGGATAAAAGAAATTAGCAAACATGTTATATTTACCTGCCCTGTGCAGTGGTTTTGGACAGAGCAGCCTCGATCCCCCTCTTCTCTGGTCCACCACCAGCGTTCCTGGCTCCTTCCCCTTGACCAGTGCCCCCAAATAGCAAGCCGCTTGCTATTGGGACACTGGTGCATGCTCGCTCTGGAGCCCTGCTCTATGTGTTCACACCGACCCCCCCCCCCCAGCTCTCTCCTTATTGGCTCACTGGCTGAGATTGACAGCAGTGGGAGCTGATAGCTCCCACTGCTGTCTCAGCCAATGAAGTCCCGGGACAGCCGAGGCTCTCGTGCACATCGCTGGATTGAGAGGGGGCTCAAGTAAGTTATTAGGGTGCTGAGGGGTCAGCACACAGGTCGTTTTTTTTTTAATGCATGAAGGTACAAAACGTTCAGCCTTTAAAACCACTTTAAGCCTCTGTCAGGTTTTTGTTTCGGTCTCTCTGTTGGGGAGGTTCTCGAATCTTCCCATGTGATCAATGGCACTGGAAGTGAGGATTTCTCTCCAAAGTGGCCACTGACAGCAATAAAAGCACTTATGCGACACCGGGAAGCATTTTAACTTCCGTCAATATTTTATTACATTTTTCTTTTTGTAAGATTCTCCTAATAGCCCGTTCACACAGGAGCAACACGACTCTGGCCGCGACTTTGCGAGGCGACCTGGATACGACCTGAGCACGCACCACAGCGCGACTTGGGGCGACTTCGAGTCGCCTCCAGGACAGGAGGCTTTCCGGTGGCCAATCAAACAACAATCAGCTCTGTGGGAGGGAGGGGTTTGCCTGAGAAAACATGAGAAAATACATTTTCTCTTCCTGTATTGTTGCTTCAGTTAAGACAGGGATCCGACTTTGGAGGCGACTTCCATTGAAATCAATGGGTACAAGTCGCCTAGAAGTCGGATTGAAGTAGTACAGGAACCTTTTCGGAAGTCGGAGAGACTGCAGTAGTGTACATTAAGACGGCTCCATTCACTTCCATTACTTTTCTCAACAGCGCGACTTGGGACGACTTCAAGTCGGATCCCAGGACGCCCCTGTGTGAACCGGCTGTAATTTTCCTGTAAATTCATTGAACAAGCAGTGAATGGAAATCTCAACAATGGAGACAGACAACATAAAAACTTAACAGAGGTTGTAAACCTTTCTCACTACACCCAATACAAACAAAGAAAAGATATTGGTTGGAGATGTATTCTAAAAAGTAGGTACAGTGCCTTGCAAAAGTATTCACCCCCTTGGCTTTTTACCTATTTTGTTACATTACAGCCTTTAGTTCAATGTTTTTTTTAATCTGAATTATATGTGATGGATCAGAACACAATAGTCTAAGTTGGTGAAGTAAAATTAGAAAAATATATACATAAAACTATTTTTCAGAAATAAAAAACTGATAATTGGCATGTGCGTATGTATTCACCCCCTTTGTTTTGAAGCCCATAAAAAGCTCTGGTGCAACCAATTACCTTCAGAAGTCACATAATTAGTGAAATGATGTCCACCTGTGTGCAATCTAAGTGTCACATGATCTGTCATTACATATACACACCTTTTTGAAAGGCCCCAGAGGCTGTAGCACCTAAGTAAGAGGCACCACTAACCAAACACTGCCATGAAGAACAAGGAACTCTCCAAACAAGTAAGGGACAATGATGTTGAGAAGTACAAGTCAGGGTTAGGTTATAAAACAATATCCAAATCTTTGATGATCCCTAGGAGCACCATCAGATCTATCATAACCAAATGGAAAGAACACAACAGCAAACCTGCCAAGAGACGGCCACACACCAAAACTCACCGACAGGGAAATGAGGGCATTAATCAGAGAGGCAGCACAGAGACCTAAGGTAACCCTGGAGGAGCTGTAGAGTTCCACAGCAGAGACTGGAGTATCTGTACATAGGACGACAGTAAGCCGTACTATCCATAGAGTTGAGCTTTATGGCAGAGTGGCCAGAAGAAAGCCGTTACTTTCAGCAAAAAACAAAATGGCACGTTTTGAGTTTGCGAAAAGGCACGTGGGAGACTCCCAAAATGTATGGAGGAAGGTGCTCTGGTCTGATGGGTAAAATTGAACTTTTTGGCCATCAAAGAAAACAATATGTCTGGCGCAAACCCAACACATCACCCAAAGAACACCATCCCCATAGTGAAGCATGGTGGTGGCAGCATCATGCTGTGGGGATGTTTTTCAGCAGTCCGGACTGGGAAACTGGTCAGAGTTGAGGGAAAGATGGATGGTGCTAAATACAGGGATACTCTTGAGCAAAACCTGTACCACTCTGTGTGTGATTTGAGGCTAGGACAGAGGTTCACCTTCCAGCAGGACAATGACCCCAAACACACTGCTAAAGCAACACTTGAGTGGTTTAAGGGGAAACATGTAAATGTGTTGGAATGGCCTAGTCAAAGCCCAGACCTCAATCCAATAGAAAATCTGTGGTCAGACTTGAAGATTGCTGTTCACAAGCGCAAACCATCCAAGTTGAAGGAGCTGAAGCAGTTTTGCAAGGAGGAATGAGCAAAAATCCCAGTGATAAGATGTGGCAAGCTCATAGAGACTTATCCAAAGCGACTTGGAGCTGTGATACTAGTATCGGTATCGGTACCGATACAGAGCATTTGCCCAAGTACTTGTACTCGGGTAAATGCTCCCGATGCTTCACCCGATACCTGGACAGTCAGCGGTGATCACTGCGGTGGGAGAGTTACAAGCACCGATCACCGCTGTATATATTTAAAAGTCTGACAGCCGTTTCTCCGCCTCTCCCCCCCCCCGCGGCTTTCAGCTGCTGTAGTGAAATCAGCAGTGATCGGTGCTTGTAACTCACACACGATCACCGCTGACTGTCCCCGCATCCTCCTCCAGCCCCCCTCCGTTCTGCTGCTGTTTTCCTCCCTCCATGCTGCGGTCTCGTGTCCCCCTCCATTCTCATGTCTCCCTCCGTGCTGCCTTCCCCCTCCGTTCTCCTCCTCCACCCCCTCTTACTGTCAGGATGGAGAGCGGGAGGTAGGAGCCGGTAAATCCGGCTCCTTACTGTTCCGAATGAACAGAGTCATCACTGACTCTGTCCATTCACATAACTGAAACATCGTAAACTGTGTTTACAATGTTTCAGTTTATGAATGGAGGAGCCGCTGTCTTCTCTCCATTCATTTTCAGCGCAGCTGAGGCTGCTGAGAAAGGGATCGGGGAATCTGTGTCCCTAGTCCCTTTCCCTGTCTCAAAGGGGAGATGTCAGAGGTCTGTTAAGACCCCTGATATCTCACCAAAGCCCCCCAACAGGGCTGATAAAAAAAATAAAAAATTTAATAAAAAAATAAATAATAAAGAAATTAATTGTAAAAAATTAATTAAAAATAGAAGAAAAAACACACTGACACTGTCCACCCCCACCCTTAAAAAAAGAAAGCATTGTAAAAAATAAATAAATAAAATAAATTGTAAAAAAAAAAAATACTGACATGTGCACTTTCACATGAGATTAAAAAAAAGTATCGGTATTCGGTATCGGCGAGTACTTGGAAAAAAGTATCAGTACTTGTACTCGGTCTTAAAAAAGTGGTATCGGGACAACCCTAATAATTTTGCAAGGCACTGTATAGCCTCGGTGGCAGAGAAAAAACCTCTAGTAGGTCACAATGTAACAATTTGATCATTCATTAATACAAGTTGAGAAATAACAAAATCATAGAACAATTACAAAAAATGTCCCTAACCAATGGGAAATTAAAATCCTTGCAATGTACATTGATCACCCAAAGGGGATTTTTTTTTCTAATCAAAACTGAACTTAAATTTTAAGAAATTGCCAGGAAATAAGTTTTCTTTTTGGGATTTTTTTGTGTGTTTCTTCTGCAAAAAATGCGGCGCATGCACAGTGTAGGATACACTTCTGGTCCCTTTTGGGCATATATGAAATGCCTAGAAGAATGGAGCCCAGTTCTAGGATGATGTAATATCATATTAGAGGCAGTTCCAATGGCTAAAGAAGAGCAGAAGAAAACCAAATGGCACAAACACGGACAACAGAGACATCCAAGACCCCAATATGATAAGGACCATCAATAAGAAATAAATAAGAAATATAAAAAAAGGTGGCACATAATTAAACCACAATTTTTAGAGTCCACTATAACACTGCCTCAGTGGTAGCGCCTCCGAAAGAATCTCTGCAATGCACACACAAAACAAAAAGGGGGCGCCTTCAAAGTACAGCAAAAAAAATTGGCAACTCACATGTATGTGGAAAATAAGTGCCCATGAAAAGAGTTGTGTAGACAGAGCTAATGGAGGAAGCCAGGATAAAAGAATCCATCAGTTGTAAGTAATAGATTGGATCAGGAATCGTTGGAAGCACCGTGGACTCCAACTACCTAGAACTGATGGCCAAAGGATTCTTTTACCCTGGCTACATCCATCAACATGGAACCCCGTCTCTACACCAACTCTTTTAATGGGCATTTTCCACATACATGCGAGTTGCCAATTGTTATTCTTTCAACCACTTGCAGACCACCCCACACATATATACTGCGGCAGGGCAGCCTAGTACGCGATTCGTCACCTCTGGTTCTGGGACATGCGCGCCGCCGGCGACCCACTCCCGCTGTGATTGGACACAGTGGAAGCCAATCAGCAGGTCCGGCAAACTCGATGTCCGCCAGTAACCGCCGATTGTTCAGGACACCAGCAGAACGACAGTCTGCCTATGTAAACAAAGCAGATAGCCGTTCTGTGAGAGGGGAAGTACTGATCCTGTGTTTCTGCTAAGCAGGAACAGGGATCTTTACCTTCCCCTATTCAAAGCACCTCCCCCACAGTTAGCAAGCACAACTTAGGCATACAGTTAACCCTTTGATCGCCCGATGTTAACCCCTTCCCTGCCAGTGTATATTTTTAGCACTGATCACTGTATTAGTGTCACTGATCCCCAAAAAGTGCCAAAAGTGCCAGTTAGGCGTCCGATTTGTCTGCCGCAATATCGCAGTCCCACGATGAAGTCGCTGATTGCCACTATTACTAGCAAAATATTATATATATATATATATATATATATATATATATATATATATATATATATATATATATATTATAATATCTCTATATCTCCCATAGTTTGTAGATGCTAGAACATTTTCACAAATCAATATACGCTTTTTGGGATTTTTTTTTTTTACCAAAAATATATAGCAGAAGATACATTGGCCTAAATTAAATGAGGAAATTAGATTTTTTTAAAAATTTTATTGGCTACGTTTTATAGCAGTAAAAAAAAATATATGTTTTTAAAATTATCTGTATTTTTTTTTTGTTTATAGCGCAAAAATAAAGGCGCAGAGGTGATCAAATACCACCAAGAGAAAGCTCTATTTGTGGGGGGGGGGGGGGGGACGACATTTTATTTGGGCACAGCATCGCACGACTGCGCAATTTTTAGTAAAAGTAACGCAGTGCCGCATCACAAAAAAATGGCATGGGGGGGGGGGCCTTCCATAGCTGAAGTCTTCTTATGCTGCACTTAAAAGGCGCCCCCTTTTGTTTCGTGTAAAGATGAGTAGCAGGAACCTGGCAGAGGACAGGGAGATGATGTCAGCATTAGAAAGCGCATCAAGGGACAGCTCCGATTGGTCAGTGCTGGAAGAAGGCAAACAGCCAGGTGAGAGTTCATAATGTGCAAGCATGCTGGGTCTACTTGCATGTCATGGTGGCAGCAGCACAACTATAGATAGTTCCATTTTTAAACAGCTCATTTAGATGCATCACATGACCTGGGAAGGGATCATTTCCTTTTCCGTGTAGAAAAGGGAATAGCAGCCGAATAAGGATTTTAAAACACGTAGGATACACAGAATTACAGCTCACAGCTCCACAATGCTCAGACCGCATTCCCACGCGGAAAACATCAAACGAGTACTAGAAGATGATGGGCACTTCTGGGTCTCGGCAATGTTAAAAAAACAGCTTTATTGACTCATAGCTAAAAACAGAGTTACAGTGTGCTTCAGACTACAAGTCCTCTGTGCCTTTGTTTTTAGCTCGACAGTTTTTATACTTTATAGAAACCCAACTAGAGAACTATTCCCGCCAGACCTGCCCAATGTGTCCAGGCATCAGACCCCACAGACCAGAGAAGATCCAGAGATATGGAAAGCTATAATCATACCTCCCAACTTTTTGAGATGGAATGAAGGACACCCATTAGAAAAAGTATATAGGCATAGGACACACCCCCTGCCACGCCCCCTTAGGAAAATTATACAAAAAAAAAAAAAAAAAAAAAGACCCACATGTGCTTTTTTTTTACTATTAGGCCTCATGCCCACGGGCGTTTTTTCAGCCGCGTTTTTGAGCGTTTTTTACAGCTTAAAAACGCCTGTCCATGTTAGTCTATAGCTTCATGCCCACCTAGGCGTTTTTGAGCTGTAAAGAGCATAGGCGTTTGTAAGCTGTAAAAAAAACCCAGGGCCAGTGCGTTCCTCAGCGTCAGAATTAGGCAGAAAAAACGCGAGCGTCAAAAAACGCGCAAAAACGCGCACTAACGCGCACTAACGCGCAAAAAAAAAAAAAAAAAAAATATTTACAATAACATGGACAGGCGTTTTTAAGCTGTAAAAAACGTTAAAAAACGCAGCTGTAAAAACGCCAGTGGGCATGAGGCCTTAATATTCCTTTATACTGCCTTTTGAAATTTACAAATGCAATAATTTATTAAAATCGGATGAAAGGCTTAGCACTGGGAAACACTTCGAAAAACAAAGGGTGCATTTTAATTTACAACTATAAATATCAGACCAAAATGAGGGATAAATGAGGAGGAAAGAAGAAGGACAGAGGGACTTTGTTCCTAATCAGGGACAGTTGGGAGCTATGTCATATGCAAATCTCAACATTTCTTGTAGAAGTCAAATGTTACCCTTCCCACCTTACAAGCTTCACTATTGTCCGATAAGGTCGTTTATCACAATACAGGAGCAACCGGGCAGCTCAATAGGAAGGGATTGGCTTTACAAGATAAGTCAAGACATGCATTCGATTTTATTATCCACATCTCTGGATCTATTGAGCATTTTGCCATGCAGATTTCACTAAAAGGAATGAAAAACCCAATCAATTTAATGGTAAAAAACAAACAAAAAACACAACACACAACAATTCCATTTCTAGCATGCCGAGAATGCCAACTGTAACATTTGCTTGTGATTCCAACTAAACTGTAAAATCATAAATTAATTCATTAAAGTGTATTTAAAAAAAAAAAAATCTGTTAGAAAAACCGCTGTGCAAATACGGTGGGATATAAAATATTGCAACAACCATTTTATTTTCTAGGGTCTCTGCTTGTTTGGGTGTTCCAAGTAATTTTCTAGTAGAAAATAATGATTTTTTACTTGTAAGCAACAAATGTCAGAAAAGGTTTGGTCTTTAAATGGTTAAACTTCCTTCATCTACACGCCTAAGACCCGGTTCACACAGGGGCGACTCGGTCGCCTGACAAGTCGCGTCCCACGCTGTTCAATGGAACCGTTCTAATAGGAGCGACTCAGGTCGCTCCGACTTAGAAAAAGGTTCCTGTACTACTTTTGGGGGCGACCCAAGGCGACCTGCATTGACTTCTATACAGAAGTCTTTATGCAAATCGCCTTGGCGAGCGTCTCAAGTCGTCTTGAGATCGCGCCGCCGAGGTCGCCCCCGAAGTCGTGCCGCCCTGGTGTGAATGGGGACTTAGTTCTTTCCATTGATAAAAGAACGAAGAGATACTTTGTTTCCACTTATTCCGTGTTGTATTAAAACTTGGCAGGCTGCCTGGATTTTGGTTGTCCAGCTGTGAGAACTCTGCACTTGTTAGAGAGACCCGTGACATGCTGTTTTGAAGATCGGAAAGGGAAAAATATGGCGATTTTGATTCTTCGCGATTAATCGTGCAACTCTAGTAGACACCACGAGTTTTTTTTTTTTCGTTCAGCCCAGCGGGTTGAATGAAAGAAAAATTGAGGAGCCCGGGAGGAGGTTGCTGTACCAACAATGCGATTTTAGTACAGCGATCTCCCCACTGAGCTATTGTGTTCTGAAAGGGGGATTGCCCATTGGCTGTGAGCAGTGGCGTCACTAGGGTTGGTGTCACCCGGTGCGAAAAAAAATGGTGTCACCCCCCAACAACTATAGTCCCCCCTCAGTACAGACCCCCCTCCACTAACTACAGACCCCACTCCCACAGTATAGATCCCTTCCCTCAGTACAAACCCGCTCCACTAAGTACAGACTCTCGGCCATCAATATAGACCCGCCTCCCTCAGTATGAACCCCCACCTCAGTGCAGACCGCTCCATCAGTACAGACACCCCCACCTCAGTGCAGACCCCCTCAGTTACAGACACCCCCCCTCAGTTACAGACACCCCTCGTACAGACACCCCCCTCAGTACAGACACCCCCCTCAGTACAGACACCCCCCTCAGTACAGACACCCCCCTCAGTAACAGACACCCCCCTCAGTAACAGACTCCCCCTCGTACAGACCACCCCTCAGTTACAGACACCCCCTCAGTTACAGACACCCCTCGTACAGACACCCCCCTCAGTACATACACCCCCCTCAGTACAGACACCCCCTCAGTACAGACACACCCACCTCAGTACAGACCGCTCCATCAGTACAGACACCCCCACCTCAGTGCAGACCTCCTCAGTTACAGACACCCTGCTCAGTTACAGACACCCCCCACAGTACCAGACACCCCTCGTACAGACACCCCCTCAGTTACAGACACCCCCCTCAGTACAGACACCCCCCTCAGTACAGACACCCCCCTCAGTACAGACACCCCCTTGGTACCAGACCCCCCTCAGTACAGACACCCCCTCAGTTACAGCCCCCCTGGTGCAAACTCCCCCTAGTGCAGACCCCAGCAGTACAGACACCCCCTCCCCCCATCAGTAAAGATGCCCCCCTTACCTTACAGACCTCAGAACAGAGCGGCAGATACACACAGCGGTGTGTCTCTCGAGCACGGGCTCCTCCTCCTCTGTGGATGTAAACAGAGAGGAGGCAGAGGGGGCGGCGGCTTCCTTCCGCTCCGCTGAGGGACACAGCCGCAGCGTGAGCCTAAGGCACAGGGCAGCGGGCAATGTCAGTGTGGTGCCGCTGCGCTACCCACGGGTGTCACCCCTCTGGTGGGTGTCACCCGGGTGCGGCCCGCCCCCCCCGCACCTGGCTAGCAACGCTAGTGCGTGTCGTCACATCATCACAGTGCAGTGTGATGATGTGACAGGCTGAGTCGCTCGCTGGCTCTGTAGGGTAGGGAGGAGGATTGGAATTTAGGAATAGGAAGAATAAGGAGCCGGAGGACACACACCAGGCGCGGCCGCGGCGCTGGAGGTGTTGTTCCAGGCTTCCAGCCCAGCGGGGTGAAATTAATCAATGAATGGGTCAGCTGTAAAAAAAAAAAAAAAAAAAAAATTAAAAAAATTAAAAAAAAAAAAAAAAATGAAAAAAAAAAAAAAGGGAGGGTGTCACCCCTCTAGCGGGTGTCACCCGGGGGCGGACCGCACCCCCCTAGCAACGCCTCTGGCTGTGAGCTCTGATGGGATGCCCCAGCTTCTGTCGGACAGGCTTCTGTACACAAGGGCCGAATGTTGGCTGGTCTCTGTTGAACCGGCTGATGGCGGCCGATATACGGCCTGTGTGTACCAGGCATATGAGACTACCACCTTCATTACAATATACAGTAATATAAAGAAACAGTGGAGTTTCCACTAACAAAAATCACCATCAAAGCTTCCCAGAGATACAAGAACTCAAGAAGTCATTTTAACCACCAGGAATGACCAAAAACTGAAAACACAAATTTTGGGTAGCACTGCAGAAAAAAACATAAAAAATTAGAACTAAACTCATCCAATCAATATTAACTAAATGTAATCCTTATGTCATACATCCCAGGAGTCTTCATGTGCATTTTTTTTCTTCCAACTGCAGGAGGAACCCGCATGCCTGGGCTATAGGCAGATGGATTTTGCAGGCAATAATTCTTACATGAATCATCTGCCTTTACTCAAGATGGCTAGCAATGCTAATGCTGCGTGCACACAGCCGTTTTTAACGTCACTGAAAAAAACAAAGTTTTTCTCGACGTGATTCTTCTCAAGCCTGCCTTGCCTACACATCATCGTTAAAAAAAACGCTTGAGCAAAGCGCAGTGACGTACAACACGTACGACGGCACTATAAGGCTGGTTTCACACTGGGGCAGTGAGTGCGGTGGCGGTATAGCGCCGCTATTTTTAGCGGCGCTATACCGTCGTAATTGCGGAGGTATTCGGCCGCTAGCGGTGCGGTTTTAACCCCCGCTAGCGGACGAAAAAGGGTTAATACCGCCGGCAATGCGCCTCTGCAGAGGCGCATTGCTGGCGGTATTACCGCGGTTTCCCATTGCTTTCAATGGGAAGGAGCGGTGGAGGAGCGGTAAACACACCGCTCCTCTCACCGCTCCAAAGATGCGGCTAGCAGGACTTTTTTTCACGTCCTGTTAGCGCACCGCTCCAGTGTGAAAGCCCTCGGCCTTTCAGATTGGAGAGACAGCAGCCGCTGTTTAGGGTCGGTTTGCAGGCGCTATTTTTAGCACAATAGCGCCTGCAAACCGCCCCAGTGTGAAGTGAAAGGGGCCTTAAGGGGACGTTCCATCCGGATGGCGCCACCCTTTGGGCTGCTTTTGCAGATTTTGTGTTACTGCGCGTTAGTAAAAGTTTGGTGAGAGACGATTCGCGCTTTTCAGCCTCGTGCTCTTCAGTCCGTTACAGCATGACGAATGTGCTATCTCCATTACGAACGCTAGTTTTACCAGAACGAGCGCTCCCATCTCATAACTTGCTTCTGAGCATGCACGTTTTTTTCCCGTCATTAAAGCGTACACACTGCCATTTTTCAAGACGAGAAAAACGACGACGTAAAAACGACGAGAAAAAATAGAGCATGTTCTAAATTTTTAATGGCCATTTTTCTCATCGAGAAAAATGCTCTGGAGCCTACACGCGATTGTTTTTAATGACCAATTTAAAAAATTGCATTTTTCTCGTCATGAAAAACGGTCGTGTGTACGCGGCGGCATAAGGGTTTTTTTTTTTCCAAAATGATCTCTCAACAAAATAAAATATAGAGCAGCCTTTCTCAAACTTTTCATCATAGGAGGAACCATTGAAAAAAAAAAAAAAAAAACTCTGGTCTCAGGGAACCCCTGCTAAAAAATACTAAATCTACAACGCATGTTACATTAGTCTGATGGATATTGAGAAATCCTCCATACACTTGTGGTCACTGGAAAGAATTACCCCCTTACAGATGGCTAAAAAAAGGTCAATGTTATCAGTGGGCTTATCTGAGAGGAGAAAATTTCTCATTGCTCAAGGTACCCCCTCCTAGCAACCTCTGGAGGAACCCTAGGGCTACATGGAACCCTGGTGGAGAAACCCCCGATATTGAGTGATGGATGGACGGCTAGTTTGATGTGTACACTAAAGTGGAACTTCCGCTCATCGGATTTCCTCCCCCACCCCACCGGTGCCACAATTGGCACCTTTCAGGGGGGTGGGGGGTTCAGATACCTGTATAATACAGGCATTTGCACCCACTTCCGGGCATAGATAGCCGTAGGATATCCGCAGAATAATAATAAAAATACCGTATATACTCAAGTATAAGCCGACCCGAATATAAGCCGAGGCACCTAATTTTACCACATAAAACTGGGAAAACGTATTGACTCGAGTATAAGCCTAGGGTGTCCATCTGCATGCCTCACTCTGCCCATGACTAGACTGACATTTAACATGGGAGTCTATGGAAGGGGTGCCCGGCTTTGAAAAATCGCTGCTCCCCGGCCGTAGGTCCTCCGGACAACAAACTTTGCACACTTATAGAGAGAGAGTGGGGCTATGTGTGCCAAGTTTGGGGTCCAGGGGACCTGCGGCCGGCCGGTACCGGGTCCCCAAATTCCAGGAGATCAGGCGCAAAAAGGTGACTCGAGTATAAGCCGAGGGGGGCATTTTCAGCACAAAAAAAAAAAATGTGCTGAAAAACTTGGCTTATACTCGAGTATATACGGTACTCACAAACCACCATGATATACCAAGCTCAGAGTAAACATGGTTGGCTTGGGAAAACATCACCTGGATGCCTACTGGCTAATGAGTTTGGAGGGTAGCCCCCCTTCAGCATTTTGGCTCTAAAGAAGAGAGAAGAGAGCTAAATTTGAGCTGGGCACATATCTGCAGTATTTCGTGATCTCTCTTAAAAGAACCAAGTCCCGTAGCTCTCTCCTGACCCGTTCCTCTGTTATCAGCCTGATAACTCCTGACAAATTCTCTGACACATCAGATAAAAGCAGTCTGAAATTTCTGACTGGGGAGGTTGCTATAAATAGATTAGCAGGCCGCTGATCCTGTTACAAAACACCTCTGATGAGAGGGGGTGTGCGCCTTTCCTCCAATCAGTAATTTTAGCTATCTTGGCTGTATGCCCAAACAGGAAGAGAACATTTTACATGATCTGAACTTTCTAAACAGTATATAAATGTGAAGCAGATATACATGTAAAACCTTTGTAGGGAGATTTGGTTCATCTCTGTATCTGAGGCTGTTCACTTGACTGGCAGTATGGAGGGTTTACATCCACTTTAATAAAAATGATTGGAAATGAAAATGAATGAGCTGTCTTAATACAATGCACATTAAACGTATGTCAGGTAATGCACTGCAAGCGTGAACCCAGCTTGCTCACAGCATACACATTCATTTTATAACATCAGCATTGTAACAATACAAACAATAGGTATTTTGGACAATCCAATATAAGCTTACTTAAAAAATAAAACACACCATCCCCTTTCATGATGCTGAGTGCTGCCTGTCTGCTGGCTGTCTTTCCAAAATTTCCTGGATTCCCTGCATGCTTTCCAGCTTCTCTTCTGCTGTTCAATTACATTTCTAAGGACTACATATCCCATGGTAGCTTGCTGACCAAAATAAATGATTCCTGTACCGACTCCGCCTCCTGAAACTCCTCCTTTCCTCTGTAGTTCCGAAGGCAGGCTCTATGAAATGAGACACAGCAGCGCCTACTCACACGGCATATTAAATGTGTAGGAATCGTCACAAGATTGTTTAGATTAATAAGAGTAGGCTAGAAACATTTTAAATACAATACAGAAATGAATAAAGGAATTTATAATTTGACCATAGATATGCTTTAATGATGGTTAACCCCTTCATGCCGACATAACACAAATATGCGGCCCCACTAGACTGTTTTTTTTTTCCCCATGGGGCTGCAGATTTGCATATCTGCCTTTGTGCTGGGAGCCCACCGCACGGCACGCTACCAGCACAGAGACCGGGGTCTCACGGAGTACTAACGATTGGGACCCTGAACTCCCGATTCCGGGTCACCTGATCGTGGTGAGAACTTCTGATTGGCTATTAATCAGATTACTGCTCAGTCACTATAAAGTCTGCACCTGTGTTTTTTCTCTGTGAATGGCGGAGAGAGATACATCATCATATATCTCTCATTGCAGAAATTATAAAAATTAAAAAAAATGAAGAAGTGTGTGTAAAAAAATAAAAAAAATAAAATAAAACTAGATCAAGGTTTGCTCTAGGTCAGTGCCAGGGTTAGTGTTTGGGGTCAGGGTCAGTATTTTTTCTTTCTTTTTAATAATTTGTATTAGTGTGTTATAGGTAGGAGAGAAAAAAAAAAAAGCAAAATGCGCAATATTGTTTTTGGGCTGTACTACGGGTACAAAAAACAAACATACACATACATGGTATGGTTAGGAGCAGGAGAATTTAAGTTGGCTTGTTCTTTGGTGGAAGGTTATGGTAGTAACAATAAATATAGGAGCTGCGTCAAAAAAAATTAAAAATTCTTGCTATTTTGGGACAGTTTTTTGGGGGAATAAAAATAAATAAATAAAATAGAAAAAAAAAAAAACTCAGTTCACCGTTACCATTTACCACCAAAAGAAAGCCCAATTTGCCCTGAAAAAAAAAAAAAGGTATAATACACCTGGATACACATAGTAAAACTGTGTATATCATCACAACTATTAACATATGCCAAAGTTGCCAAATTGTGCTTAGGCATTAAGATTTGTTTTACCCTTAGGCGTGAAGGGGGTAAAAAAAAAAAGAAACTAGCACTGGCGTGTTCAAGCAGAAAAAGAGCTCCATACAATAAGCAGTGACCGTTCTGAAGACCAGCGACCAGCAAAGTCTCTTATTTTTTGTATCTTCTCTTCCTGCGTACACTTTGGAGGAATGCCGGGCCATGGACAGCTTAGTCTGGGAGGATGACAAAGGATGACATCTACAAATCTACACTGGGGGTGTCCTGACAAGGCAATATGTTATAGCAGGATATGGAAAGACAGCCACTGGCTTATTATAGAACACCCTTCCTGTACACTCCATCCATCCAGACCTGATACAAACCAGCTGCTCAGAGACAACTTCACCAATCCCGAGTGGAGAACTGGGGGGGGGGGGGGGGGGAGAGAGAAAAATGAAGACTTACTTCATCCAAATCAATCTCTGACATCCAGCATCAACCAACTATTTCTGTTATCACTCTACAAACCACAAAGAAAAAAAAAAGAAAAAAAAAAATACATGGATGAAGTATTGCAGGTCTACCTGTTGGGGCTCGTTCAGATGTGCGCAAGGGGGCGGTAAAAGCAGGCAGGTGAGCTACGGTTTTGCCTCAACTCCAACTGCCCACCTAAACAAAGACATACATGCTCTGGACTATGCACATGCCACAGCCACAATGCCATGCTTCATGGCGGCAGCAAAAATTAATCTCCCGTCGCATTCGGAGAGCAGCATTGCTGCTGAGTGTGACCCATTAAAGTTAAGGTGGAACTTTACCCCTTGATAAAAAAATTATGTTCTTTAGCAAGGAACATACATTAATAATGATGTCCCAAAATGAGTGTGATGTAAATTGCCTCCAGCATTGCTCCTGTTTCTTCTTGCTGGAGGCTGCCATTTTACTGAAGGCCCAGAGCCCCTGAGCAGCAGTAAATCATAAAGCAGAACTAATCCCATCGATTTAACGGTTTAAAAAAAGTTACATTCCTGGAATGCCGGGATTGCCAACTGTCACATTTGATTGTGTTCTCAACCAAACTGTCAAACCATCAAATGGCTGGAGTCATAATTTATCACATGTGCAGCACCATGGCAGTTGCAGATCAAACAGAAGCAGCTTCCATAGTTGTAAAGGATTGGAGGGTTTAATTCCGCTTTAATGCCGTCAGCAGATCGGCCTCTACAAACTCGGCAGTGCCTAAAAATGGAGAGCAACTGAGCATGTGCAGAGTGGTGTGAGACAGTGTATTACTGGATTTTAAACAATATAGGCAATTATTTTTACATCTCTATACCTGCAAAAGGGGCCAGCCTGAAGAGATCCAGCAGGACTCACCGGTAACTTTCTGTTCCACTTTAATTGGGCCGCACTGCAACCGCACACAATGCAAAGGATTGCAGCACGGGAGTTCAGTCATTTTAGAGTTAAAACATGCCATATGGGGGCAAGATATCGCCTTCTGTTGGTCACCCACCATTTATTATATTGCACATTACCAATTCTTAGATGTAATGACTGCACTGCACACTGTAACTGCTTAGAACTTATTAGCTGGAGTTTGCCTACAATCTGTTATTGTATTTTTTTGCTAGAAAAATTACACAGAACCCCCAAATATATATATATATATATATATATATATATATATATATATATATATATATATATATATATATATATATATATATATATCGGAGCCTCACTCTCCCTCTCGGGTTTTCTCGTTTGATTGGCTTGTGTCTAGGGGTACCTGGGAGAGGAGAGTGCAGGAACACTACATCAAGTTCTCCCCTCGTATGTGTATGAGGGTTGAGCAGAGTTACTTGAATTACCTCCGGGTCTGTTCACTGCATACGAAGCCTCCAGCTGTCCCGTGGAGATGTGTCTCTACTTTCAGGGTGAACACAATCAGTTGAACCTTCAGTAACAGACAGGGGTGTGGATACGACTAGGCCCAGGCACAACTGAACTCTCCTATTCCTTTGCTAGTGAATAGGCCTGGCGCACGGTCTCTGCCACCGACCGTGAGTTTTGGTCGCTGCCACCGACCGGATGAACCGTTGAGGCCCCTGCCACAGGCCTAATAGCAGGTCTCTGCCACTGACCTGAGTTGAATAGTTGGACCGCTGCCACCGGTCATTGAACATGAACCACCTTCCTCTCTTGACTAGGCCCCTGTTCGGGAAAGATATCCCTCCGGGCGGTCTCCAGAGGTTCACCCGGCACTGGCAATCTGCTGCACCAGGTCTTTGGGTGAGTCCCTCCTCCGGTCCCTTACGCCTCTGGATTCGGGTGCCCCACTCCCGGGGCCCCCTAGGACAATCCCTCCCTCGCGGGACCCAGCGGAAGGTACTGGGCCCCAGGCCTCCAGCTGAGTACCTCACCCCAGACTGAAGGTGTCTGGGATGGAACACGAACTACAGGTGTCCAGGCCTAGGCCGCCTGGACACCGACCGCGAACAGCAGCCCTCAGGCTGAAGGTGCCTGGGACTCGAACCTCGTGGCGAAGATGTCCGCCCCCTTTATACCCTCTCCCAGCAAGCCCGGCAGGTTCCCCGCCCCACCGTACAACCGCTGCGAGAGGTCACAAAGGGTACGGCACTGCAGCGGTGGTTCAACCCCGGCCCAAAGTGACAGCGCCACCTGCTGGGCCGCAGGGAACTATGCATCACTGATCACTGGTGTCTTCACCAGTTTTAAAAGAGAATATATATATATATATATATATATATATATATATATATATATATATATATATATATATATTAGCAGACACCCTAGGGAATAAAATGGCGGCCATTGCAACTTTTTATGTCACACGGAATGTGCACAGCAATTTTTCAAACGAAATTTTTTGGGAAAAAAACAAACACTTTCATGAATAAACATAAATAAATAATAGAACAGTAAAGTTAGCTAAATTTTTGGGTATAATGTGACAGATTATGTTATGCCAAGAAAATAGATACCTCCTCATGTCACACTTTAAAATTGCGCACACTCGTGGAATGGTGCCAAACTTTGGTACTTAAAAATCTCCATGGGCGACGCTTAATTTTTTATTTATTTTTTTACAGGTTACACGTTTAGAGTTATAGAGAAGGTCTTTGGCTAGAATTATTGCACTCGCATTAACGTTCGTGGACATACCTCACGTGTGGTTTTAACATCATTTACATATGCAGACACGACCTATGTATTCATTCACTTCTGCGTGCGGGGACAGGGGCGTTTTTTTTTTTTTTTAACACACTTCCCTTTAAAAAATAGGATTTTTGTACTCACCGTAAAATCCATTTCTCTGAGTTCATGGACGGACACAGCAGAATCTTGACATATGGGTATTACCCTCCTGTTAGGAGATTGACTAGGCAGAAAAACAGCATGTTAAACAGCATGTTAAGTGTTAAAAACACATCACACAATACAGCACCGCCCAGGGAGCGGTCCCCCTGGGTACATCCCCTCTCCCAGCTCAGTTCGTAAAAAAGCAGTACAAACATGAACTCAGAGAAATGGATTTTACTGAGAGTACAAAAATCCTAATTTTCTCTTCCGTTCATGGACGGACACAGCAGCATCTTGACATATGGGACGTCCCCAAGCAGTGTCAAAAAAACGAGGGGTGGGAAAACAGCATAAAACAAACTTCACCCCAAACAAACCAGAGCTCCTCAATGGAGGAGTTGCAACCTTAAAACAGCCGCCTGTAAAACCTTGCGGCCGAAGGAAGCATCCGAAGATGCACTCACATCAACCTTGTTTTCAAATTTTTACGTGTGAACGGATGACCAGGTCCCCGCCTTACACACCTGGGAAACAGACGCTTGATGTCGGAAAGCCCAAGAGGCACCTATTGCCCTGGTTGAATGCGCCGTCACCGGGAAGGGAGGCGCCCGCCCTTTTAGAGCATAGGTCTGAATCACGATCGGTCTGATCCACCTAGAGATGGTGGAGACGAGACAGCCAGACCCTTCTTAGGACCAGCCACCGACACGAACAGTGAATGCGATCTCCGGAACGGAGCAGTCGCAGAGAGGTACACCCGCAGAGCTCGGACGACGTCCAAGGAATGCAACGCAGCCTCTGTGGGATGCGCCGGCCGAGGACACAAAGACGGATGAACAATGTCCTCATTAGGGGAAAGGCCGAAACAACCTTAGGGAGGAACGATGGCTGTGGACGCAGCACCACCTTATCCTTGTGGAGTATCAAATAGGGAGCCTTGCATGACAAGGCCACCAATTCAGAAACCCGTCTGACTGATGTAATCGCCACCAAAAAAGCCAACTTCTGGGAGAGAGTCAATAAGGGAATCTCCCTAATGTTCTCAAACGGTGGTTTCTGAAGTACCGAGAGGACCAGATTCAAGTCCCACGGAGGTAGCGAAGGACGTACCGGAGTGCACAAAGAGTGCGTCGCCAAGGGTCGCTGGAAAAAAAACAGCCGAAATATGTCCCTTAATTGTACTTAAGGCGAGTTTCTGGTCCACTACACGCTGTAAAAACAGCAGGATCCTGGAAATCAAATATGCATGCGGATGCCACCTCATCTCTTCACACAGAGCTGTAAGCCTTCCACGTACGATGGTAAATCTTCCGGGAGGTTGACTTCCGCGCCCGCAGCATGGTAGAGATCACAGAGTCCGACAGACCTTGGTCCCTTAGCACCTGGTTTTCAATAGCCATGCCGTTAAAGCAGGATGAAATATGGGACCTTGCGACAGAAGGTCCTCTCGCAGTGGCAGGCGCCAAGGTACAACCGCCACCAGACGCACTAGGTCGGCGTACCAGGGATGACGAGGCCAATCTGGAGCAATCAGGATCGTCGGAAGCCCTTCGGCCTCCACTCTGCGGAGCAGGCGGGGAAGAAGCTTCAGAGGAGGGAAGGCATAAAGCAGCCGATACTGACCCCACGGCGCCACCAACGGGTCTGATGCGTCTGCCCACGGGTCTTTTGACCTGGCTACGAACCTCAACACCTTCCGATTGAGTCGCGATGCCAGGAGATCAACGTCTGGCATGCCCTATTTCAGACACAGAAGCTGAAACACGTCCGGGTGAAGCGACCATTCTCCTTGGTCCAGCGTCTGGCGACTTAGGTAGTCCGCTTGCCAGTCCTGTACGCCCAGAATGTACACGGCCGACAGAGCCGGCACGCTCCGTTCTGCCCACCTCAGGATGTGAGCAACCTCCGCCGCTGCAGCCGAGCTTCTTGTTCCTCCCTGATGATTGACATACGCCACTGCTGTGGCGTTGTCCGACTGGATCCTGACTGAACGACCTTGTAGTCTTTGAGACCACTTGGAGAGGCACAGCCTGATCACCCGAAGTTCCAGGACATTGATCAGCAGGTGGGATTCTTCCTGAGTCCAGCGCCCCTGGGCCGACTGAACTCCCCATACTCCCCCCAGCCTGAGAGGCTGGCGTCCGTCGTGATCACCATTCAGTGAAACGGAAGGAACGACTTCCCGGCCCGAAGAGTCGGAGACGTCAGCCACCACACCAGGGAGGTCCTGACCAGGTGGCTCATCCGGATTTGACAATCCAGAGACGATGGGCATTTGTCCCAATGCGACAGAATTTCTCTCTAACACTCGAGCGTGGAATTGAGCATACGGCACCGCCTCGAAGGAGGCTACTGTGAGACCCAGGACTCGCATTCAAAAGCGGAACAACTGCCATTTTTGGAATGTCAACCGCTGCACCGCAGCCCACAGAGTTTGCAGCTTCTCCATGGGAAGAAAAACTCTTGCCTCTGAGGAATCCAGGACCAGCCCCAGGTATTCTAGACGTTGAGACAGCACCAACACAGACTTCTGAATGTTTAGCACACAACCGAATTCTCTGAGGGTCTGGCAGGTGATAGACACATCGTCCTCTAATTCGGAGCTTGAAGAGGCTCTCAGAAGAAGGTCGTCCAGGTAGCCTACAATAGCGATTTCACACTGCCTCAGCAAGGCCAAAATCGGGGTGAGCACTTTGGAGAATACCCTCGGCGCCGAAGCCAGACCAAAAGGGGAGAGCCACAAATTGATAGTAGTCTTCCCCGACCGCAAAGCGCAGAAACCTCTGATGCCTGCAGCATATGGGGACATGCAAGTATGCATCCTTGATGTCCAAGGATGCCAGAAAATCCCCCGGATGGAGAGCAGCGACGACAGAGCAGACTGATTCCATCCTGAATCTTTGCACTTTCACAAAGCAATTGAGGGCCTCGAGATCCAGGATTGGACGGACCCCTTAATTCTTGGGGACCACAAACAGATTGGAGTAAAACCCCTGAAATCACGATCACCCCCCGCACCAGAAAATCCTGAGCTGCCCCAAACAGGGCCTCCTGACGACTCGGAGGAAGCTGGAGGTTGGATGGAAAAAATCTGTTCGGCGGGCAAGAGAGAAACTATCATGTACCCCGAGAAAAACTACTTTGCAAACCCACCGGCCGGAGAGCAGAGACGTCCACCGAGCCACGAATTTGCGAAGACGGCCGCCCACCCGAGCGTCGGGCGGGGGCAGACCTTTATGCGGACACAGACTTGTCCGCAGGCTTGTGGATCCAGGGATGCTTTGGCTCTTCAGCAGGCGCCTTAGCGGCTTGGGAGCGCTTACCTGCAGCACCGTGCGGACGAAAAAAACGCTTGTGGGCGGTAAACGAGAGCCCTTGCCTACGGAGAGAGGCTCCTTACTCTTACTGGATTGTGGGAGCAGAGTGCTCTTACCTACCGTGACATCTTTTATAATGTCATCCAGAGAAGGCCCAAAAAGTCTTTCACCCTTAAAGGGTAAGTCCACCAAGGCCTTCTTAGAACTTCAGCCAGACCAGGCGGCGTAACACCACCGCATAGACCGAGGCTCTGGAGAGCAAGGGCAACGTATCCAGGGCTGACTCGCAAACAAATTTAAGGCCCTGCACCAACTGTTCAGCCAGTGCCACACAGGCCGGGGGAGCCTGATGCGCCTCTAACCCCTGGAACAACAGTTTTGCCCATTCAGTAAGTGTCCGAGACACTAGAGCCCCGGCCACGACTGGTCGCACCGCTGACCCCACCACCGTGAACAGGGAGCGGGCCACTGCCTCAGCCCTCCTGTCTGCAGGGTCCTTGAAAGCAGGAGCCCCTTCCACAGGTATCGTGGTCACCTTGTTCAGTCTGGACACAGGGGGGTCCACTGTCGGGGAAGAAGTCAATTTTTTCAGGAATTTCTCCTTAAAAGGATAACGGACCGCTAAACATTTTGGGGCTGAAAAAAACTTTAGCGGCCAATCCCATTCCGTGTACAACAGTTTATCCAGATAAGGTACATAAAAAGGGAACAACTTAGCAGTGCGGGCCAGCTTACGGAATCCAAAAGGGACCGACATCTGTCGCCTCTGCCGTACCCTCCATTTTCAGAGCATCCCGCACCGCGGTGATAAGTGCTCCTACGAGCTCCCTATCATGCGCTGACCCTGAGCCAGAGTCATCCTCACTGTCCATACGATCAAGGTCCGCAGCCTGACACATCAGAACCAGGACCGGGAGCAGTAGCTGGGCCCGATTTTGCATCAGAGGTATCCCCAGAAGATGGCGCTTTTTTACCCCCTTTTTTCCCCCATGCGCCGCTTCCACCCTGGCAACAAAGGCCTCCAGGACCCCCGACATACTGTCCACAGAAATAGCATGTGCAGGGGCACCAGTTGCCAATTCAGATATGTCTGGGGAAGAGGCGTCCGCCTCCGACGCCATGTTGACCCACCCGCCTGACACCCCTAGGGACGTAAGGCAATATACACGGACCACCCTCCTAGCTGCTGCAGAGAGATGAGGGATCCCCCAGAGGACTCACCACCTGGACCAGGTACCGCACAGCTGCTGTCCGCCTATGCCTCCTAAGGTGCTCTCCCAGTGCCGTCCCTCAGGAAGTGTGCTGGAACCGTTTGCGCCGATATTCTGGCCACTAGAGGCCAAAACACCACCCAAAATGGCCGCCGACCTCTGTAAGCAGAGCGCACGGGCTACAAGAGAATGGCCGCCGAAGCATGTAAAACAGCGCCGGGCGCCGCCAAAATGGTGGCCGTTCGTGAAACAAAAAACAGCACATAATGCCAGCCAACACCCGGGACCCCCTAAGGCGGTCCCCCCCACACACGGTAAACAGATAGCACCCCACTAGAGAGCGGACCCGCCGCGCAGCCCCGAGCCCTAGGATGGAGCCCCCCCAGGTGGACCCCAAATCGCAGCCATCCTAGCTTCCCAGAGCCTAGGGAGGAGGGGAGGAAGGGAGAGAGGAAAAGAAGGGTGGAATCCTCCATTGACCTCCCCAGGAATGCCCAGCCGTACCACCCTGCCAGAGCAGGGGAACTGCTACTTACCCGTCCTGCGAGGACCAGCTAAAGGCATTCCAGACAGACCCAACGTCCGCACGGTTACGGCATGGTTGTCGGCCCGGCACACTGTGACACGGACATAGAGCCCGGTCATATGTGTGACCCGGAGCATATAGCTCACCGGCCACCCCTGGAGCAACGGGGCATGTCATGGATGGCCCAGCGCGTAGCTAAAAGACCGGCACACGCTCTATGGCCGAACTGGGGGGACTACAAGGATCGAGGATCCAGCCTGTCACCCAGTCGGCAGTTGATAGTAGATCTCAGGATCAAAAAAGTAGAAAAAAAATCCCCAGGCCACATGGGCCCACAGAGAGCCTTGTCCTTCTCCTGTGCTAGGCAGAAAAAACTGAGCTGCAAGATGCAGGGAGAGGGGATGTACCCAGGGGGACCGCCCCCTGGGCGTTACTGTACTGTGTTTTAACACTTAACATGCTGTTATTCTGCCTAGTCAATCTCCTAACAGGAGGATAATACTCATATGTCAAGATGCTGCTGTGTCCGTCCATAAACGGAAGAGAAAAAAAAATTTGATCACTTTTTTCCCCTATTACAAGGAATGTAAACATCCCTTGTAATAGGAATAGGGCATGACAGGTCCTCTTTATGGCGAGATGTGGACTAAGACTCCTATAAGCTGGAAAGCCTGGGATCAAAGAAAAAAAAAAAAATGATCTCAGGCTTTCCAGCCGAGTCCCCGGCATTGTTTACGTCCGCCGGCCCGAATGTGACGTCATAACGTCATGCCCAGGCCTGTGAGAGTCAGAGACTGCCAGGGACCTTCTGGCCCTCGGTTTTCTCTATAGCTAACTTTCAGCGCCAGCAGATCCCTTATCTGGCTCGCCAATCGCACCGGTGAGCCGGTAGGACCACTGGAGGGCGGCGGGAGGGGGAACGTCCCTTCCCGCTGCCTGTAAGAACAACCAAGCAGCTAAACTGCTGCTATGATTGTTCTTACGGTTCAGGGAATCGCTGGCTGAAAAAAAAAAAAAAAAAGAAGTTATCTGAATGATGCCTGCAGCTGCACCCATCATCCAGATATCTCCACTGAAAGCCCAGGATGTCATATGATGTTCTGCGGTATGGAAGTGGTTAAAGTGGTTGTAAAAGGTTAAAAGGCATCAAAGTAATATTTAAAAAAAAAAAAAAAAAAAAACACACCCCCACCAAATACTTACCTGAGCCTGATATTAGTCCAGCGCTGTGCCTTGTTCTCTCTCTCCCTCCTCACTGGACTCAGCAGCGGGAGCCATTGGCTCCTGCCAATCAAATATATTGATGCAGGGGGCGGGGCTGAGCTGCACTTACAGCACATACAGTGCAGCTCAGGATCAGCCTACACAAGTACCTTCCCTAGGAAGCAGCTTGCTAGGGGGTTATTCCAAGGAGGAGCTAGCAGTGCTGGTGGAGGATCCCAGAAGAGGAGGATCGGGGCTGCTCTGCGCAACATCATTGCACAAACAGGCAAGTATAACATGTTTTTTTTTTTTTTTTTTTCTTCTTTATAAACAAAAACAAAGGATCCTTTACTATCACTTTAAAATGTTACTAAACCGAGGAGCCTGCATTCACTATATCTGATCTCTCACAGTACACAGAACATGGAAATGCAATTATTTTAGTAAATATAAACTGCTAAATACCTTTTCTCATCAGCAGTATATAGTGTCTGGTTAAAGCTTGTAGGAGGAGTTTTCATTCTACTCTGACTGTCCTATGAGGCTACATGACCCCTGACCCTCTGTCTGGGCAGTGTCAATTGGCCCTGTGCTGATCACATGCACCCTCCCAAGAAAAAGAAATAAAATAAAAACACTATCTAGCAATACACACCAAACTGAGCACGTGCAAGGCTCTGTACCATCAGCAGATGGATTGGGAACAGTGGAAGAAGGGGAGGATCACAGAAGACAGGATCAAACAGCCTTTTTTACACAATGCACAGGATTAACCCCTTAGGTTCCACAGTGAGTATAACAAGCATGCTTTACTGCATATACAGACTGATTTTACTGTTGTGGGTTTAGAACACAAAGTGAATAAAGAAAAGGCACAAGTCTGCATTTTCTCAGATGCATGTACAACGTGTCTGCCTTGGAAGTGTTTTAATGTTTGCATACACAATTATATCCATCGAAGGAAAAGTTAAAACTTGCATTCTCACCAATTAAAAATGTATGCATCCCGCATCGCTCTCAGATCAAACAGTCCTTGAAGCCTCAGCCCCGAGCTTGCAGTCAGCAAACAATATGTAATACTCTCAACATAAACCACTTAAAGGGGAAGCGTGCGGTAAATGTAATTTACTTCATTCCTAATAATAAACACAGCTGCACCCAGCTAAAGAGCGGTTTACATCATTTTCCTAAACTCTGGCATATAGAGCTGAATGCTGTCAATCTGAAGGGCTGTGGATGGATACAGCGATCCACGGTTCCAACATCAAAGCAGTTGCAGCAAAGGTGACAACACTTCAGAGATTAAAATAAAGAAGAAAAAGCATGGTCACCCCATCAAAGAAATTCCTATCCAATGGGTCTCTTGGCAGGATCAACAGGCTTTTACATCATGTTCCAGGGGATACTTAAAAAAAACAACAGACAGCCCAGTCTTACTGGTATGGTGGTCAGCCTACATCACATATGTGATTTTATAGTTTGGTTCTACCATTTAACCACTTAAGCGCCGGACCATTTGGCTGGCCAAAGACCAGGCCACTTTTTGTGATTCGGCACTGCGTCGCTTTAACTGACAATTGCGGTCTTGCGACGTGGCTCTTAAACAAAATTGACGTCTTTTTTCCCACAAATAGGAGCTTTTTGGTGGTATTTGATCACCTCTGCGGTTTTTATTTTTTGCGCTATAAACAAAAAAAAAAAGAGCGACAAATTTGAAAAAAAAAAGCAATATTTTTAACTTTTTGCTATAATAATATCCCCAAAAAAAATCTATAAAAAAAAAAACATTTTTTTCCTCAGTTTAGGCCGATACGTATTGTTCTACATATTTTTGGTAAAAAAAATAAAAAAAAAAAAAAAAAAAAAAAAAATCGCAATAAGCATTTATTGGTTGGTTTGCGCAAAAGTTATAGCGTCTACAAAATAGGGGATAGTTTTATGGCATTTTTATTATTCATTTTTATTTTTTTACTAGTAATGGCGGCAATCTGCGATTTTTATTGTGACTGCGACATTATGGCGGACACATGACACCATTTTGGAACTATTGTCATTTTTACAGCGATTAGTGCTATAAAAATGCACGGATTACTGTAAAAATGACATTGGCAGTGAAGGGGTTAACCTGTAGGGGGCACTGAAGGGGTTAAGTGTGTCCTAGGTATGTGTTCTAACTTAGGGGGGATGGGCTATGTGTGCCACGACACTGATCACCGCTCCCGATTACAGGGAGCTGTGATCAGTGTCCTGTCACTAGGAAGAATGGGGAAATGCTTGTTTACATCAGCATTTCCCCCGTTCTCCCTCTCCGTGAGACGATCGCGGGTATCTCCGTGGACATCGAATCCGCGGTCGGACTCACGGAGCTCACCTCCGGCAGCACGCGTGTGCCCACAGTGCCACTCTTAAAAGGGCCAACGTGTATATATACACACACACACACACGTTGATCTGACCAGCCGTGCCATTCTGCTGACGTACATCGGCGTGACATGGTCCTTAAGCGGTTAAAATTGACAGCAGAAACCTTTTCACTTAGATTTCAGCAGCTCAGCTCCTCCTGCTCTCCCTCCCAGCAGTGACTTGGCAGCTTGCCCAGCTTACGAGTACTCATGAAAATACTCAGTATCGGTGCATCCCTAACATAGGTCATTGGGTTGGCATGTTAAAGTAGAGCTAAAGTAATACTCACCCATCTTCCGGGTGCCAATCTTCATCCATTACTGGATGGTGCAGGATGACCAGGCACAGGAGTGCAGGTTTACTGGCAGTGTGCCTGAAAAGCAAAAAAGGAGCTGCGCATGCGCAGCTTTGAGTACATTTTACAGAGGATTGCGAACAGGCAAGTGCATTTTATTGCATGTGCTAGATTGCATGCCTCTTTTGCAATAATATTCCTGCTCTTTGCAATTTTTTTTTCAGCCTTTAGTTCTGCTTTAACATGCTCAGAGAGGTTAACCGCAGGTGTCAAACACAAGGCCAGCGGGCCGAATCCGGCCCTCCAGGCCATTTCATGTGGCCCTCGCACCTCTCCTGCAGCTGCAGGAGAACGCCAGCCATCCTCTGCTCCTCCTTCAGACCATTACTTTCTGTTTTCAAGCAACGCATCCAGCTTCTTCCCAGCAGCAGCATAAGGAAAGGGGGGTACACTGATGTAAGGGAGAGTGGGGGACTCAACTTCTGATGGTGGGGTGGCTCTTGACATCTAATGTAAGGGGAGGGGATGCGCTGGACATCTAATCTTACAGATACAACTGGCCCTTTTGGGGGCAATCATAATGCTGATGCAACCCACGATAAAATTGAGTTTGACACCCCTGGGTTAACCCATACTGTTGAAATAAACTTAGAGGGCCTTATAGAAAGATCTGACCTGACTCATAGCCTAGAATGGATGCAGCACTACTGAGCAGGAAGCACAGCCTGTATATGTAATAAACAAATATAGATAAATACATATATACTGAAAGTGTGTGTAGCGGGGTCTCCTTTAAGGCCCCAGGACTACGTTACCCAGAACCCCGTTCGGCACCCAGAGTGCAATTGGCCACCGCAGAGACTCATGGGAGGGGCTATTTAAGAAGGAGGCGAGGCGGAGCTTGGCCTCTTTGGACACCGCGCTGCAAGCAACAGTTCTTCCTGTGCGGATCTGCTGCAGTGCAAGGCCTGAAGCCTGGGGCCTTGCGCAACTTCCGAAGAGCCTTCCACCCACTGGGGAGCCTGAGTGGTATCTGACTTGTCGAGTGAGGACATCAGTTGGATCGGGGACCCGATCGTGGCGGACGCGGTGTGCGGAGACACAGCAGGTGGAAGTCCCGGACTGGGATCGCGTCCGGAGTGGTGAGCGAGCACTTGCTCAATTCAATAGACTGTACCGTGTTTAGGCCTATAGACTGCCTTGGCCCACCGATCGTTTGTTTGTTGTTCCACTGGAGACCAGTAGCGGGACAGAGTTAAAGGGGTCTCCAGTATAGTGTTCCTTGTGACTGCCTACTTTATGGATTACAAAAATACTGTCTCAGCAAGTGCACCAACGAAAGTTTGCATGCGAAGAAATCCTTAAATGAAAAAAGACAGATTTATTCTTTGTCAGGCCTGACCAGGGAGGGGAGATAGACTATTGTTTTAGTGCACCACAGGGCGCGTATACAATAGTAGCTGCACGTGGTGGATTACTGCGCCATTATTGCGTGCTATACCTTTTGCTGCAGGGCTCTGTAAGCAAATTGTATGTGTTATGTTCTGCCTATGCTTTTAAAAACTAAAGTAAAACCATTATACTTGATCTCTCGCATCAGTGTGTTGTCTTATTGCAAAGAGGTTACCCTTGCAATACTGTTTGATTGTGATACAAGTTTAACCCTAGACTAACTGTGCCAGAGTGGGTCGAGTAAGATTGCCGGGGGTTGGCGGTGCTGTACACAGGGCCCGAAACAAAAATCCAGCGGCTCTCTTAACTAGGGGTAGCGCTACATATGTATGAATAATCAAATCTAGATTTTAAAAAAACAGCTAAAAGGGGGTAGAGATTCATCCTGATAGATTGATTATTCTCAATTAAGGTCCCATCTAATCAATGCTTTTCAAAAGCAATGAAAGATAAAAAAGACTAAGTGATCCATTGGGACTCCCCCCTTTCAGACACGAGTAAAAACCAAACCCTTGCTTACTATGGTTCCCTACAACAGCTTGTACATCTATTAGGTTCACCTTCAGCTCTCTAGCAGTGTAGGAAAAGTAGAAGGGAACAGCATCTAAATCCAACCACATGGACCAATTTACTCACATTTGAACTCTCAACATCCGCTGCATGCTTTTAACAGACTAATAAAGTTGCGACACATCCAAACTAACAGATGGTGGTGTATCATGTTTTACTGGGATGCCGACCTACAGCGTTCTAGAACAAGGGGACATGAAAAGTGAGAAAGGCTTTTTGGAAAAGGACATACTTCTACTCAGTTGTGACATGACGCTACTCTTATATCAAGACATCGCTTGTATATCAAGTCAAAATGTATTAAAAAATTTTAGCTTGTCTTGCAAAACGCTCTCAAACCAAGTTACTCTCAAACCAAGGTTTTACTGTATTAGGCAGATATTAGTTGCAGGTTGGTTCCAGGCCAGTAATTTAGAATGTATTGAATACAAAGGCAGGCGGGCAAATAGCATTTTCAGAGGCAGGCACCTCCCTTACATTTCTCAGCACGGAATTCCTACCAAAAGGAGGTAAAACTTTTTTTTTTGATTGGTTTATAACCACAATACGTACTTCTACATCTGTAATTCACATGGTTATATCAGGATGCCTGCAGCTACAGGCATCATCCTGGTTTTATTTTTTCCAAAAGGCGATCAGCTCTCCATCCCACCTGAGAAACTGGAAGTGAAGCCGGTGATTCCACAGGCTTACCATAGAGCTTTCTGAGGAAGAAGGTCCCCAATCGGCTCTATGGTATAAGAGACCGGAAGTGATGAGGTTTCCCCCGGAAATAAAACAGCGCCATTTTAAGCATCTGCCGAAGAAGCCCATAGAAGAGGCGTAACGCGTACAGGTGGAAGGAGTCATTACTTGGGAGGTCAGAAGTAACCATTTCTATCAGCGTGGTGAGCTGATTACATGCCTGGTTTTTATATATACTTTTTTTTAATCCATTTGTTGTTTTAATAAATATTTTGGAAACAGAGAGCACTATAGTTGCTCTATCTTTTTCCATTATATGATCTGCTGAGGAATAAGTACTATGAAAGGAAGTATTCTTATGCCGCGTACACACGATCGTTTTTAAGGTCATTGAAAAAAACTGCATTTTTCTTGACGTGATTTTTCATGTTTCCTCTCAAGCCTGCCTTGCCTACACACTATCGTGGAGTTCGAGTAAAGCGCGGTGACGTACAACGGCACTATAAAGGGGAAGTTCCATTCGGATGGCGCCATCCTTCATGTTAGTAAAGTTTGTTGAGAGACGATTCGCGCTTTTCAGCCTCATGCTTTTCAGTCCGTCACAGCGTGACGAATGTGCCATCTCCATTACGAACGCTAGTTTTACCAGAACGAGCGCTCCCGTCTCATTGATTCTGAGCATGCGCATTTTTTTTCACGTCGTTAAAGCCCACACACGGCTGTTTTTCACGACGAGAAAAACGACAGTGTAAAAAACGACGCGAAAAATTAGAGCATGTTCCAATTTTTCTCGTCGTGATTCTCGGCGGGAAAAATGCTGGAAAGCCCACACACGATAATTTTTAATGACCAATTTTAAAAAATGTAATTTTTCTCATCATTAAAAACGATCGTGTGTATGCGGCATAAGGCCCGGTTCACACTGATGCAGTGTGAATTGTCAGTTTTTTGTCTATTCTGAGGTGCGAATTTTACCGCAAATTTCAGGAGAGGGACATAGCTGTGATTAAAGTTCTAGCCAATGGAATCATAGTGTAAAAAAAAAAAAAAGTGTTAACTTCATGTTTTTTGTGGAGAATCACGTGGTGAAATTCGCACATATGTGAACCATCATTGCGATTCCAGAACGATTTACACTCATGTCTATGGAGACTAAATTCGCAACGCAATAAAACCGGACAAGACCCTCTTTTTTATCGCATTGCATTCGTTGAGGAAACGCAACGCATGTATGTGAACGACTGTCATTGAAAACAACGACTTTAGAGATGACATGCGAATTCAAAGTGTTTTTGATGCATCGTATTCGGTATGAAAACGCACAAGTGTGAACCGGGCCTAATTCAGGAGGGTGAGTAGGAGGAGTTACCTGGCATTATACTGTGTGGAGTACACTCGGGTCTAAATGTCTCTGTAGTGGGGTCATATTTTGGAGGTGAGCAGGCACTTTATCTGGAGGTGGTGGGCACCAAACACAGTGGATATCTGAACTGTCACTTTCCTTAGTGTACTGTACACAATAGGGGGGGGGGGGGGGGCGGGTCGAACGATAATAGGATTTTTGTACTCACCGTAAAATCCGTTTCTCTGACGTCCATGGACCGACGCAGCTCTCATACTGATTACATGTGGGTATATGTAATGAGAAGACCTAGGCAGAATGTTATGTTAAAACATTCTAGAACAAGCCAGAGCTGAACAGCCTCGCCCAGGGGGGCGGTCCCTCCGGACATTACCCTGCCACCTGCAGCTAACAGCCTCAGTTCGTAACAAAGCAGTACAAACTTAAAAGGAAGGGTGGGTGCTGCGTCGGTCCATGGACCTCAGAGAAACGGATTTTACGGTGAGTACAAAAATCCTATTTTCTCTTATCGTCCATGGACCGACGCAGTTCTCCTACTGATTACATGTGGGACGTCCCAAAGCAGTATATGAAAAGGGGGTGGGAGCAAAAAAGTAAGGAACAACCAAAACTTCACTCCAAACCAGCAGAGCCCCTCAACGGAGGAGTTGCAACATTAGACAGCGGCCTGCAACACTTTGCGGCCGAAGGAAGCATCCGAAGATGCAGCCACATTAACCTTGTAGAACTTTGAAAAGGTATGAACGGACGACCAGGTCGCCACCTTGCACACTTGTGCAACTGACGCTTGATGTCGGAAAGCCCAGGAAGCACCGATTGCCCTGGTGGAATGCGCCGTGACCGGAAAGGGAGGAGCCCGTCCCCTAATGGCATAGGCCTGTATAACAGTCTGTCTGATCCACCTGGAAATGGTGGCAGACGACACCACTTGGCCCTGTTTCGGACCAGAGACAGACACAAACAGCGAGTCAGACTTCCGAATAGGAGCGCTAGCCGCCAGGTATACCCGTAAGGCACGCACTACATCCAAATTGTGAAGTGCAACCTCCCTAGGATGCGATGGTTGAGGGCACAAGGACGGAAGGACAATGTCCTCGTTAAGGTGAAAAGCCGAAAACTACCTTAGGAAGAAAAGACGGTCGCGGTCGCAATACCGCCTTGTCCTTATGAAGGACCAGGTAAGGCGACTTACATGACAGAGCCGCCAACTCAGACACCCGTCTAACAGAAGTGATGGCCACTAAAAAAGCCACCTTCTGGGACAAAGTTGAAAGAGGAATATCTCTTATATTCTCAAAAGGAGATTCCTGAAGAACCGAAAGCACCAAGTTCAGATCCCAAGGAGGGAGCAGGGGCTTGGCGGTTGGAACCACATGGCGTACTCCCTGCACAAAAGTGCTAACCAAGGAATGACCAGCTAGGGGTCTTTGAAAGAAAATGGCCAAAGCCGAAATCTGACCCTTAATAGTGCTCAAAGCCAGCCTTTGAGCAACCCCACGCTGCAAGAACCTCAGGATTCTGGGAACGGAGTACGTCCGTGGACGCCAGTCCAGTTCCTCGCACATAGCGATGTAAGCTCTCCAGGCACGGTGATAGATCTTCCTAGAAGAAGACTTCCGTGCCCTAATCATGGTTGAAATTACCGAATCAGACAGACCTCGGTCTTTCAGCACCTGGCTCTCAATAGCCATGCCGTTAAAGCCAGAGACTGTAAAGCAGGATGAAAGATAGGACCTTGAGATAGAAGGTCCTCCCTCAAGGGCAGTCGCCAAGCGACGTCCGCGATGAGACGAACCAGATCGGCGTACCAATGACGCCGAGGCCAGTCCGGGGCAATGAGGATCACCGGAATACCCTCGGCCGCTACCCTGCGCAGCAGACGAGGAATCAACTGCAGCGGAAGGTAGATACCGACCCCATGGGGCCGAACGCGTCCGAGGCATCCGCCCAGGGGTCCTTGGACCGGGCCACAAACCTCGACACCTTGCGATTGAGTCGAGACGCCATCAGGTCCACATCCGGAGTGCCCCATCGTTGACAAAGGAGGTGAAACACCTCCGGATGCAAGGACCACTCCCCCTGGTCCAGGGACTGGCGGCTCAGATAGTCCGACTGCCAGTTTTCTACGCCCGGAATGTAAACGGCCGACAGCGGACAGCGGATGTGGGCGACCTCGGATGCCGCAGCCGGGCTCCGAGTGCCCCCCTGATGGTTGACATACGCCACGACCGTGGCGTTGTCCAACTGGATCCTGACCGAGTGGCCCTGTAGCCTCTTTGACCAAGCGGAGAGACACAGTCTGATCGCCCGCAATTCCAGGACGTTGATTGGGAGACGAGATTCGGCTGGAGTCCAGAGCCCCTGAGCTGACAGGACTCCCCAGACTCCTCCCCAGCCCGTCAGGCTGGCGTCCGTTGTGATCACCGTCCAGTGGATGGGGAGGACCGACTTCCCGGCCTGAAGAGCCGGGGACCTCAGCCACCATGTCAGGGATGCCTTGACAGAGTGACTCACCTGGATCTGAAGATCCAAAGACAATGGGGACTTGTCCCAAACAGACAGAATTCCCTTCTGCAATGCCCGAGTGTGTGATTGGGCATACGGAACCGCCTCGAAGGAGGCCACCATCAGTCAGACTCTCATGCAGAAGCGAATTGACGACCACTTTCGGGACGACAAAACCCGTACTGCTGACCGAAGTGTCAGTAACTTCTCTGAGGGTAGAAACACCTTTGCTGCCGAAGTGTCCAGGATCAGACCCAGATACTCCAAGCGCTGAGTCGGGGCTAGAGCCGACTTCTGCGTGTTCAGAACCCATCCGAAGTCCCGGAGGGTCTGACTGACTATCGTCACATTTTCCTCCAATTCTGAGCCATTTTCTGCTCTGAAAAAGGAGATTGTCTAGATAGCCCAAGATAACAATTCCTCGCTGTCTCAGCAAAGCTAGAACCGGGGCCAGCACCTTGGTAAAAACCCGTGGTGCTGATGCCAGGCCGAAGGGAAGGGCCACGAACTGATAGTGGACTTCGCTTATGGCAAAGCGCAGAAACTTCTGGTGGCCTGCGCAGATTGGGATGTGCAAGTAAGCGTCCTTGATATCCAAGGACGCCAAAAAATCCCCCTGTTGGGTCGCGATCACCATGCGAATGGATTCCATCCTGAATTTTTGTACCCTCACATAGGCATTCAAGGCCTTGAGGTCCAGGATTGGCCGAACCCCGTCCTTTTTCGGGACAACAAACAGGTTTGAGTAAAACCCCTGAAACCTCTCGTGACGGAACCGGCACAATTACTCCGCGCCCGAGCAAATCCTGTACGGCCCCCAAGAGGGCCGCCCGGCGGGCTGGAAGGAGAGGGAGGTTCGAAGGAAAAAACCTGTTTGGGGGCCCCGAGCGGAACTCTATCCTGTATCCCGAGGTGACCACCTCGCACACCCACCGGTCGGGGATCCGGGAGGTCCACCGCACCGAGAACTTGCGAAGACGTCCCCCCACCCCAGAGTCGGGCAGGGGCAAGACTTCATGCAGTGGTGGACTTGGGAGCTTGCTTGGTAGGCTTACGCACCCAGGGACGTCTTTGTCCCCCAGCCGCACTTTTTTCAGTCTGGGTGGGCTTGCCCGTGGAAACTGACTGGCGAAAAAACGTCTTCTTCGCCGGAAAGGAAGGGCCCGGCCTGCAGTGGGGCTCCTTTCCCTTAATAGACTGGGGAAGGAAGGTGCTCTTACCTCCTGTGACGTTCTTAATAATGTCATCCAGGGCGGCTTCAAACAGTCTACCACCCTTAAAGGGCAAGTCAGCCAGGAGCCAGGAGCCAGGAGCTTTTTGGAAGCTAGGTCGGCTGACCAGCATTTCAGCCAGATAACGCGACGCACCACCACAGCCGAAATGGAGGCCCCTGTGATTAAAGGGGTCGCATCCACAGTGGCATCGCACACGAAGACCAAACCCTGTGCAAGCTGTTGAGCCAGGGCAATGGTTTCAGATTATGCTCCTGCACCGTCTGGTGCAATATCCGTGCCCAGCCTGTGAGTGTCTGAGACACCAGCGTTGCCACCACTATAGGGCGTAAGGCTGCCCCCAATAAGGTGAACATAGTTCTACACGCCACCTCTGACCTCCTGTCAGCGGGATCCTTAAATGCAGGAGTCCCTTCCATTGGGAGCATAGTGGCCTTATTCAAACGGGTGACCGGGCGGGTCGACCACCGGGGGTTGAGCCCACTTCTTAACCAGGTCCTCTTTAAAGGGGTACCGTAAGGCTATGCGCTGTGGGACCGTCAAAGTCTTCTGCGGCTTATCCCAGACCTGGTCAATGTATGTGTCAAAAAAAAGGCACATATGGAAAAACCTTTTTTGAAGACCCGGCTTTTAAAGAACCAAAAAGGTCATAGTGTCCACCCGAGGTTCCTCAGCCTCAATATTCAGCTTGAGATCATCCCTCACAGCATCAATGAGTTCACTCACAAGCACCCTGTCAGTTGGTGGTTCAAGACAGGGGTCTTCCTCACAAGGAATGTCCTGACTAAATACATCAACCTCCTCAGAATTAGGGTCCTGAGCAGCAGTAGCTAGGCCCATATCTGACTCAGAGCACTCCCCATGTGGAGATTGTGTGGGGAGGGGGCGCTTTACAGCCCCCGTGCGTTCGCACACCGCTTCCAGCTTGACAAGGAATGATTCCAGGACTGCCGACAACTGGTCCATAGGGACCGCAGGTGCACTGCCAGTTGCCTCTGGCAAGTGGGGAGAAGCAGGTGAAGCAGTCTCCATTTTTTGCCACCCTCTGAGACCCTATTCACTATAAACAGTGAATAGTACAGTCCACCCACTGGCTGCGCTGAGGCTGAGGAGGGGATACCCGGAGGACTCACCACCCATTAGGGACCGCTCGGTTCCGCTGTATGAGCCGCGCTGTAGCGTGGTGTGAAGCCTGAGGAGAGTGAGGAAGCTGTGAGGAGAAAGTATTTCGCGCCGTTCAGCAGCGCCGCTAGAGGCCGAAACTGAAACCAAAAGCGCCGCGGCTACAAGAAAATGGGCGCCAGGCGCTTGTACCTGAGCCAATGGCGCATTTTTTAAATTTAAAATACCGCGCCAATGGCGCACGCAAAAACACAACACAAGTCCTCCAGAACACTTTCCATCAGTAAAAACAGCATAGAGCGCCCCCCCCAGGGCAGAACGACCCCCCAAGTATCCCCACACAGCACCAGTACAGAGAGCAGCATAACAGGGGGGAGACAGGGAGAACCCCCCACACACAGAAACACAGCCAGCATGTACTCACCTTCTTTCCAGGAGAGACTACTTACCCGTCCCGCACGCACCTTGGAGAACACCCTCGGTGCCATTAGAGGGACTCACTGGCTTGTTTCAGACAGACCTATCACAGAGTCGTACTGCGTAGCTGCCGGCCCGGTCAACCGCGAGAGATACAGTAGGTACTGTTCAATCTTGAGAGGACCGCGGGAGCATGAAAAGCAACCCGGCCACCCCTGGAGCCATGGGGTATGTCGTGAACTGAGTCTCACGCACGTAAGGCGAGGATCAGCACGCTCGATGGTCGGACAGGGAAGACTACGAGGATACTAGTGTACCCAACCTGTTGCCCAGCCGACAGTTGATTGAAGGTCTCAAAAATAATAAAATTCCCAAAGGAATAAAATTCAAAAGTAAAATCTTTCAGGAGACTGGCTCCTGAGAGCCACGTCTTCTTCTGCTAGGCAGAAAAAAACTGAGGCTGTTAGCTGCAGGTGGGAGGGTAATGTCCGGAGGGACCGCCCCCCTGGGCGGGGCTGTTCAGCTCTGGCTTGTTCTAGAATGTTTTAACCTCCAACATTCTGCCTAGGTCTTCTCCTGCGAGCAGGGACATATACCCACATGTAATCAGTATGAGAGCTGCGTCGGTCCATGGACGATAAGAGAAAGTTTTTTCAGCGGCGATATTCTGTAGATTTAAAATTTTTACACTGTCCTTTTAAAAAAAAAATATATATATATATATTTTTTTTTTTTTAAATGACGGTTATTGTCACAAGGAATGTAAACATGTAGGGTGAAGCAAGATGGCGGCGACAGCATCGAATGTGACGAGCGCATGCTCATCGTAGTCGATGACGTCACAGCGTTCTTGCTATTCGAAAGAACGGCAGTTCTTTTGAATGTGCCGTGTTTACACTCGGCGAGCAAGAAAAGCTTGCCAGGAATCCCGATGGTTTTTTCCTGATGGGATTCCCGGCCGTGTGTACAGGACTTAAGGCAGGGGTAGGCAACCTGGGGCCCACCAGCTGTTGTGGAACTACATTTCCCATGAGGTATTGCAAGGCTGGCGGCTAGAATTACTCCCAGAGGCAGGGCCCCAGGTTGCATGAACCCCTGCTCTAAGGCCTCTGCTAAAAAAATATATATTGTTTGCTGGTTTTAAGTAATTTTCTAGCAAACAAAAGCAGATTTTCACATGTAAAACAAAGTCAGAAAAGGCCTGGTCTTCAAGTGGATAAATTGGACCAGAAAGCCAACAGCTGTCATGTGATTGGTCACTACTGGCAAGCTTCCATTGCTTAATCTTGGCCTTCAACTGGACATTTCATGAAGAGAAGACAAAATCTGAAGTCACATCCCCTGGTCTGTAATCTGGACCACCGCTAGGGGAGGTGTCCATAGGGAAAACACCAATAATATATATTGCCAACTATGTGCCAATCCCAAGGGGAGCAATTTTCCTACACGCTACCAACATTCTGTTGGCAGTTCCGCTGCTGTACGCCGCGGGCGGCCTCCAACAGCCTAAAATAGCCGGATAATAAAACAAGCCATCATTTCTCCAAGTAATCCTTCAAGACTCGCTTTCTCAGCAGACAAGAGGACGATCGCTGTATCAGGAGTGACTCAGCCGCATTACATCATCCCGCATAATGTTTGGAGAGAGCTCGCCCGATGCAGACAAGACAAAAATTTCATTGCAAATAAAACAAAGAAAGCCAAAAAACTGCTTCAATCAAACCCACCAAAACCGAACACTGCGTTCCACCCGCTTTCATATCCGTCTAGGCCGTAGGTACCCTGCAATGCCGACACCAAACATCGCTTCCCCATCAGACACCTCCGATTAATAATGGATTGCAGATACTGTGTGCTGCGGCATTTTCCTATGCTTTAGAAATGTTCCGCTTCATAACCCTTTAATAATGTATACATTCCCCCATCACCGCTCTCCCATGTGTGCTACTCCAAGCTGACTCCAGCAAATTTCAAAGTGCCACTGTTAAGAACTACCTGCAATCTGCCACACGTCAGGAAAATGATTGAAAAGGGCAGCAGGGTATTTTTATTTATTTTTTAATAAAGGGACAAAACACCAGAAAAGTGTAGGCAGAAATATTCTGAATTCCCCCGTATATTTCTGGCACGTCAATAACAATTTCCTGTACATGCAGCATATTTAAAGTTTAAAGGCAGGAGTTTAAAAAAAAAAAGCTTCTGGGTGCAGCTTCCTGCCCAGCCCCTCCTTATACTTACCTGAGCCTGACATCGATCCAGCAATGTGCGCGAGAGCAGCAGCTCTCTCTTTCTCCTCATTGGCTCACACAGCAGCGGGAATCATTGAGGAGAGAGCGCAGGGACAGGGCTAAGCTGTTTGTGTGAATGGACAATGTCCATTCACAGGAACATGCCCGGTGGAGCGAGCCGACTCAAGTACCCCCATAGCAAAAGGTTTGTTATTGGGGGCAATTGGAAGGGGGGGGGGGAGGAGGAGCCAGGACTGCCAGCCAGGGACCCAAAAAAGAAGAGGATCAAGGCTGCTATGTGCAAAACCATTGTATAACTTTATTTTTTTCCACAGCCTTTAACCACTTCGGCTCCGGAACGTTTACCCCCCTTCATGACCAGGCACCGTTACGTTAACTGACAATTGCGCAGTCGTGCGACGCTTTACCCAAATAAAATTTATGTCCTTTTTTCCCCCCACAAAATGGAGCTTTCTTTGGGTGATATCCTCTGCAGTTTTACATTTTTTGCGCTATAAAACAAAAAAAATTAAAATAAATTACTTTCTGCTATAAAACAATTCAAATAAAAATAAAAATATTCTTAATCTATTTAGGCCAATACGTATTCTGCTACATATTTTTGGCAAAAAAAAAAAATCCCAATAAGCGTATATTGATTGGTTAGCACAAAAGTTAGACATCTTTATGGAATTCATCAATTTATTTATTTTACTAGTAAAGGTGGCGATCAGTGACATATAGCGGGACTGCGATATTGCGGCAGACAAATCGTACACCTAACTGACACTTTTTTGGGAACCGGCAACACCAATACAGTGATTCGTGCTAAAAAAATATGTACTGTCACTGTACTAAAACATGGACTGGGAAGGGGGTTAACATCAGGAGCAATCAAAGGATTAAATGTGTGCCTAGCCTGTGTTTTTTTACAGTGTGGGAGGTGCTTTTACCAACGGAAGGCATAGATCTATGTCCTTTGCAGGAACACAAGATCCATGCCCTCCCCTCTGACAAAATGGCAATCTGCCTTGTTTACATAGATCCCAGAAGGTAAAAGTGGTTTGCTGTAACTGATTAAAAAGTGTTAGCTGCAGTTTGGCTTCAATTAGTTAGTGTATTTAAATCTGCTAATGCATTTAACACCCCCCCAGACTGACAATGCTGCTGTGCCTCCTGTACTCATTCCTCCAGAGTGGTGACCCACTAATACAGGTGAAAACAGAGAGGGGGGGGGGAGAGAAAACAAATGCAGCCACCACATCCAATGTTAAGCTGCAATATATTCCATTTTTGGTTATGGGTTTAATACCGCTTTAACTAGATCTGCCATTAAAAAAAATTATAAAATGTTTTTTGCTTAAACTGGAGTTCCTCCTTAAGAGTTCCGCCCAAAAATGGAACTTCCACTTTAAAAAGGGAAGGTGACCCCCTGACATTTAGAGGGTTCCAGCTCCCACTTCCTCCCTAGGTCGCCTCGGCGGCGGAAGTTCAGCCCCCTCCCTCTCCGCAATCATCTGGGACATGTCACAGGTCCCAGGTGATTGCTCCGCCAGTCACGGTGCGCAGCGCGGCTTGCGCATACGCAGTGCGTGCCCGTCTGTGAAGCCCCAGCCGGGCACCCACCGTGACAATGCCGGCGGAGAGGAGAGGGAGAGGAGCGAGGCTTCGTGAGCCCGCATCGCTGGACCCTGGACAGGTAAGTGTCCGATTATTAAAAGTCAGCAGCTGCAGTATTTGTAGCTGCTGACTTTAAATATTTTTTTTTTAGGCGGACCTCCGCTTTAATAATCCGTTCTTTCCTCGGGGAGCAGTCTTTATAGGCGAAGAGTTGTTATTGGCTCAGATCTGTGTATTAAACATTACTTGACCGCAGGTAAAACAGTATCCAAGTGTTTGGAAAAAGTTGGGTCTATGTTTATGCGTTTGTTTTCTGATAAACACGTTATTCATATCCTCATCGATTGTAATCGGAGAGCCGGCAGGTCTGGGCGTGTTGCAGCTTGCATTGTGGAAGGGAGAGAAGCTGATATTTAGACTCCAGTGTAAAGCCTATACAGCCCAAGCCAACTGTTTACTCTGGAAATTCAAGATCACAATGTGTTTTCATAGAGAAGACTTTCACTTCTATTCACGTGTGACCAAGTATGATCCCGGTAAAAATTTGCCGCTAAGTCCCTGAAAATCCTCTCTTGAAAGAAGCGGTGAAGCCACAATGTTTGCTTCACATAGCGCAGGATTGGAGAAGGTAAGCATGGGCGTGTGAAAACCCGACGTGGTAAAACAATCTCTAGAACGGCGTGAGAACGAAGAGAACATCTCACACAGAGAACAAAGAAAAAATAAATAAATAGTGACGCACAATTGGGGGAGATTTACTAACACTGGTGCACACAGAATATGGTGCAGCTGTGCATAGTAGAGCTTCATGAATAATCGTTAAAAAAATTGCGATCCCGATTCGATCCCCCACACGAACTTAATCCAGCATTCATGTAAAAAAAAAAAAAACAGCTGGCAATGTTCATCAACAAAATTGCTCAGCGCTGAAAGAGCGATAAAACGAATCATTGTATCCTTCCGTTTATTCATTTACAGATCAAAAGGGATGAACTTCAGTCTGTAAATGAAGTCAGTTTAAAGCAACCTTGTCAAGTGAAAAAAAAACAACTTTTTTTTTTCACCTTAGTAAATTGTTTAGAGTAAATTAAGGATTAATTAGAGGTTAATCAGCCTTATTAACTCCTTATTCTCCTTCTACATTTATTTTCCCACTTTCCTCCTTCATTTGTTTATAAACTATTAATTAATTAAAACTTTTTTTTTTGTTTGCTTTAACATATGTATTTACCCGGTTCACATTGAAAAAAGCGCAAAGATAAAAAAAAAATAAAAAAAATGTATTTTAAATTTGTAAAATAACTTTTGAATGCTTTGTACCATTGCTGACAGCTGAAGTGTTAACAAAAAAAGTTGCAGTAGGTATCGGTAATTGGCGAGTACAAAAAAAAAAAAAAAACCAACCTAAATGGTAATTTTTTTTATTTCTTTACACATTATATAATTTTTTTATTGCATTTATTTAAATATGATTGAAGCAAAGAGTATTAGGTCTTATTTTATTGCCATCTTTTTTGATTACCTAATGTTCAGGGGTTGTAAATCTTTACAAAATAAATAAAAGTTGTTCAGAATCGTGATCTTTATTCTAAGCAAAACAATTGTGATTCTCATTTTAGCCAGAGTAGTGCAACTCTAGTGTATAGTATTCAGATTCTAACTTCAGCTTGCCCAGTTAAGCTTTGACAAAAAGGCTCCATTCACACTTGTGCCACTCCAAAGTTGTGCGATTTACATTGCAACTTAGAGGCAACGTTAGGTTTGACTGTTGCACAACTGTCGCACTGATGACATTAATATACGACTTTCACGCGTCTTGAGAGTTTACATGGCAGTCTGATACTCAAGTTGCATGAAAAGTAGTGTGGGAACCTTTTTAGGGCCACAAAGATTTGAACAGCTTTTATTAAAATACATGGGCTGCGACTTATCATGCAACTTTAGGTGTCTAAAATCACATGACAAACCACACAAATGTGAATGGAGCTCAAAACCTAGAAGCTGATCAGTTACTATGCAAATAGGATTTTTTTTTACACCGCAGTGATGTCTAGAGCAATCCGATCGTTCAAATCAAAACTGCCAATATCTATTCTCTTAAAACTGGCCACACACACTATACAATCTGAATGTACAATCTGCTGTAGAGTTACTAAAACTATGTAATAGGAGGAAACCTCTGGACAATCTATTCAATCTGAAACAAATCAGGTAGGCCCCTGTGCTATGTAGCTGATGGTAGATCTAAAAGAAGACTGTGCAATCAGATCACATAGTGTATTGCTACCTTTGAGGTTTAATCACACTAGCAGTTGAGGGGTGGCAAAGCCCACACTTTTACTGCACCCAACTGCTACCCACTTTAGCTAGAGGTGCGCAGTCATTTTGGAACGGGAAGGGGCCATCCCCAAACTGTTCCAACAAAGTTGGGAACATGAAATTGTCCAAAATGTCTTGGTATGCTGACGCCTTAGGAGTTCCCTTTACTGGAAATAAGGGGCGAAAGCCTAATGGCCCGTACACACCACACGATCTGAATATTGTACGACAGATCGTACGACTTTTTTTGCTTAATAGTCGCAAGTAGAAATTGAATAGGTAACTAAACTTACGAAAATTCTCATATGACAGAGAAAAAAAAAAAAAAGAAGAAGAAGATCGGTAGTGATGTCATGTGTTGTAGTGTATTTTATTTGTATTGTATTTTCGGACGACAACTGTACTGAGTAAACGAAAATCGTACGATCTGGTGTCGTACGAGGAAAAATGTTGTGCTTGTCTGATCGAATAAAATCGGGTGAATTGTCATGATCGGCTCTCGAAAGCTCTGTACGAACGATCCGACTATTGTACGATTCTTCCTCGGAAGACATTTTTCGTACAATATTCGGATCTTGTGTACGGGCCATAACCCCTGAAAAACAACCCCCACATCATAATCCCCCCTCCACCAAATGATTTGGACTAGTGCACAAAGCAAGGTCAATAAAGACATGGATGAGCGAGTTTGGGGGGTGGAGAAACTTGACTGGCCTGACCTTAAAGTGGTTGTAAACCCACTTTTTCAACTTGCACCTACAGGTTAGCCTAGATTAAGGCTTACCTGTAGGTGCAAGAAATATCTCCTAAACCTACACGGTTTAGGAGATATTTAGTAAAAATGACATTGCTCCGTGTCTACGGCGCATGCGCGCCGTAGAGAACGGCGCATTCATGGGGTTAATCCCATTCACAAAATCGGCTACTTCCCAGCAATAGCTGGGCGTAGCCGATTGTGACGGCTCTTGCGCGCATGCGCAGAGTGACGTCACCGCCGCTCCGGCCAATCACAGCCAATCACAGTAACCTTCCGGCTATCGCCGCAGCGATGGATGCGGCTAGATGGAGGGACGCGGACGGCTTCGGGGGGCCCCGATCTAAGGCAAGTGGTACATAATGAGCTAATATGCTAGTCATACTAGCTCATTATGCCTTTCTCTTACAGGTGGGGGGGAAAAAAAAAACACTAAATGTGGGTTTACAACCACTTTAAAGTGGTTGTAAACCCGTTTTTTTTTGTTTTTTTTTAAAAAACACCTGCAAGACAAAGCCATAATGAGCTAGTATGACTAGCATACTAGCTCATTATGCATCACTTACCTTAGATCGGGGCCCCCAAAGCCGTCCTAGTCTCCCCCTCCAGCCATCGCTCCACAGATACCCGGAAGGTTACTTCCGGATATCACAGCTCCGGCGAAGACGTCACTCCGCGCACGCGCAGGGGAGCCGTCAAATCCGGATTTGTGAATGGGGATTAACTCTGGGAGTGCACCGTTGTCTACGGCGCGCATGCGCCGTAGACAACGTTGTAAAACTTTTTAGCAAATATCTCCTAAACCGTGTAGGTTTAGGAGATATTTCTTGTACCTACAGGTAAAGCCTTAATCTAGGCTCACCTGTAGGTGAAAGTTGTAATGGAAGGTTTACAACCACTTTAACCTGACAGAACACCTTTGGGATGAATTAGAGCAGAGACTCAGACAGGCCTTCTCATCCAACATCAGTGCCTGACCTCACAAATGCTCTTCTGGAAGAATGGTCAAACATTCCCATAGACACTCCTAAACCTCGTGGACAGCCTTCACAGAATAGTTGAAGGTGTTATAGCTGCAAAGGGTGGGCCAATTCATTATTGAACCCTAAAGACTAAGACTGGGATGCCATTAAAGTTCATGTGCGTGTAAAGGCAGGTGTCCCAATACTTTTGAGAATATAGTGTATGTAAAACTATGAATCTATAGGAGGAGCAGAGCTGTCCACTAGGTATGTTAGGACTAGAGGACACCTCTCCCAGTCTTGTGCTGGGAGGATCAGAGGATTAGGTAAGTACATCTCCCTTCTCCTCTCCACTAGACATAAATGAGCAGTGAACACGTGCAGTGCGGGAATTCACCCACTGCATGGGAATACATTGTTTTTGCCTGCAGAATAGGTTGAAGCCCTTGCGAGGACAAGTCCTCATACAAACAAGCACATTGTGCCACAAAAAGTAAAGTTTGGGAATATTTCCCCCTCTGGGATCCCGTGTACAGCCTGTGTAGAAATCAATGGCTGCACGCAGGTAAACACGCATGCGTTCAGACGTAGAACTCTGGATACAGAATGTTCAGGGGTACCAGCGTACTGCTGTCCATTTCTATGAGCGACTTTATACAACTCCTGTGGTGGAGAAACACTCCCGCATTTTACGTTGTACAACCCCAAGCGCCTGTAGTCATGAAGCCTAACAAAAAGAGAAGAGATAAGAAACACATTACATGTGCAGTTTCTGCTTCCCGCTTTGCACTGCTACACAATGGTTGTGCTTCACTGCTCCGAATTATATCCTCCAACTGAAAACAATGCACTCCCTCAGTGGCTGATGTCTTATTTCAGAAGTCCCATCCAGCCCTCCACTGTATGTGGGACCCACATTATATAAGGGAAGCTCATCCTTGTCCTGAAATATCCCTGAAGACCAGCACCCTCCCCCATATTTTAGAAGCCACTTTCTCTTTTTGTAATAAATTCTTTGGAAGTGGTTGAATGTGTTTCTGTGTTTAACAACTTCCTCAAAGTTTACTTTAGAAGGGATATTACAAAAGATCAGAAGTGTTGCTACAACAAGATCATATTTGTGTGAAAGATTAGAATTGTGATTGAAATGATGCGTCACCGCCGCTACGAAGATTCCATTCTGTATGGAGCACAAACTTCTCCTTCCATGGAAGGTGTGATCTTCGGAAAGTCCATGGCCAGCACACATCGCATGTTTCTGCTTAACAGCAAGGGCTGAGCACACTATAGGGAATGGGACTGTATGCATTAGGACCCCTTCACAGGTATGTTCATACCATCAAGTGTGTAGAATATGCATTGCTAATGGCCATTTCCCATCAGTGCTGGGACAAGGTCATTCGGTGCCCAGGGCGAAGATGGCAAACTGCGCCCACCCCCCCGGTGTAAAGAACGAGTCAGTGTTGGTGGCGGTTTATACATACATATATATATATATATATATATATATATATATATATATATATATATATATATATATATATATATATATACACATATACATGTGTATATGTGTATATATACATATATACACACACACACACACACACACACACACAGATATTCTGTACTTGCCAAATATGCTGCAGAAATCTCCTTCCACTGAATCTGGTTGCAGCCATTTTAACTGTGGGCAGCTGAAGCTGCTGCCATGTTCACTTCCTGGATTTACACAGACACAGAGGCACACCTCCAGCTCTGCAGCTCTCATTGTTCCTCTTATGACTCACCCCCCCTCCCCCTCCCTTCCTGGCAAACTCTCAGGAGAGAGAGAGAGAGCTGTGCATGATGTCATAAGCCTAGGCTAATGGCCAGACAAGAAACAGGAAGTGGGCTGTATAAGGTATTTACTGGCAGAAAAAAAAAATGTTTTACTATCCAAAGTTAAAACAACAAGGAGATTTAATAGATGAAAAATGACTGAAGCTTCACTTTAAGAAGCCCTGCAATAAGTAATTCAGGTAGAAGTACGACAGCCGCGCTCCTATAAAGCCAAGTCTGCACCGGCTGCTCCCATATATTCATTACTGACAGATCTCTTTGAAAGTGTAAAAATGGGAAGGCAGAAAGGAGAAGTAAAAAATGCCAATTATTAGACTATCTCTGTAAATTGTTTAGAAAATGTTGCGTTAGAGAAGTGAAGGGCAAGCTACCTGAAGGATAATTACTCTGAGAAGGCCGACAGGGATTACATTACCAATCAGGATAATTGTTCACTTTCTAGCCCTGGGATTGGCAAACCCTTTAAAGTCAAGGCCTTACATGCTGATATATCAGTCCATCACACGCATGTATTTCGGCCAGCCAGATCTTGCAAGTGATTATGCCGCATGTACGGCTTCCTGACGATGATACAAACTCGCGTCTGGCAGATGACTGGCTGAACACAAATACCAAACCTTTGGCAGGTATAAGAGATCATTTACGCATTTCAAGTCTGTATTATGCCGTTTGCCTGCAGCTCAGATCTACGCCTGGCTGCTGCGTAAATTTACTGAAAGCCACAAAAAATGTTTTTAACCTAGTCGAAAATCTTGGTAAAAAAAATAAAATCAAACAATTCATCCATTTTAAAATCAAAAAACGTAAAGCGGAGCTCCACCCAAAAGGGGAAGTTCTGCTTGAAGCACTCCCCTGCCACATTTGGCATGTAATTATTTTTTTTGGGAAGGGAAGCAAAAGGAGGGGGGGGGGGGGCTGGTATTAGTGTACTTGGTATCACCCTGCCTGGGACAAGGAGCTGGTGCTACAGAGGAAGCATCGGCTTATGCAGCTCCTGCTCCCACCACTGCTGCCAGCTTCCTCTTCTGTTGGTGCCGGATCCATGCACCCCAATGCTCTGGGATGGATTTCATTTGCCGACCCGCCATCCCAGAGCATGGGATTTGCCGACCCGCCATCCCAGAGCATGGGCATGTGCCTCCCTGGTCTGAGGTCATGGGCCACATCAGAGGGCTCCGCAGGTCACAGGTTGAGCACCACCGCTCTAGGGGTTCTTTGAGTTGTGGTTGATTGACCTCCTATTTTAGGTGCCTGCATGGTCCCAGGCCGCATACTGACCACCACGGTCAAGTTATGCATTCTTCCTACTGATCACATTTTTCCCCATTGACCCTCATAATAAAATTGGTTTCAGTGAGGGTTCCTCCGAGACCTGAACGTTATCCAAGGTTGGGTTCACACCTATGCGAATTGGATGCAGGTTTCTCCACATACAATTCAGATAGCAGGAGATTGTGACCAGCTCTGGTGCGAATTACACAGAAGTCACGTTGGTCCGTTTCAGGTCTGAATTCAGCCAAAAATTCAGGCTGAAATCAGACCTGAAACTGAATGGAGACACACCGGACCCCCTGCTGTGAGCCGGAACGTGCTGCGGTGTGAACTCAGCCTTAAGCCGGCCATACACGGTTCAAATGTCGAAACAATTTTCTTTCGAAAATCGTATCAAACATCCGATTTTCGTGCGCCAATCAAATTTGAGGAATCGGACATGTTGGAAATTTTTTGAAAAACAAACAATTTTCTAATCAATGATGGGAGAATCGTGTGAGAAATGTAATAGAAAAAAAAATGCGCATGTGCAAGAAAAGAAAATTCCCGGAGAGAAAAGAATATTCCCGGCCGAATTTCGAAAATCAATGGTGGCATCATCTGATCACAAAAAAAAATAAAAAAATTAACTTTGATTTTAAAAAGAAAATTTGTTCGAAATTCGACCGTGTATGGCCCGCTTTAGTGGTTCCACTGGGATAAAAAAAAAGTTGTAAAAGGCCGCATTACATCTTTTAACCAAATGCAAGAAAGCTCCTATGAGGGTGTCTATTCAAATGTGACAATCTATTCATTTTTAAGCTAGTAATGCATCCTTATTATTTAATCCACATAATCAGATGGTAATTAGTGATGAGCTCATTAATCAACTACACCAAGCTGACACCCTCATCATAGCCGCCTGAAGTTACTCAGAGCTTCAAAACGAAGAATTGCCAATTAACGAAAACAATATGTTCCGGTCACAAAAAAAAAAAAAAAATTATTGAGAAAAGAAAATGCATAATCTGCCATTTCAGATCTATATCTAGGCAGGTTTGGATAAAAGGCAAAACCAATAAATGATCATTTATTTGGGTAAACTAGTCAGCCTGAGAGACTGCATAGCTTTGCAAAAAAAAGCTGAAAAATTCCCCCCCACTCACCCAACATTTCTCATTACCAATACACAGCTAATTTTCTGCTACATCTCCGATAATCTGTTGTGACTCTTTTCTCCAGAATCTTCATCTGATAATTAAGCCAAGCCATTAATCTCTATGGCTGGGGGCCAACCCATGCAAACTACACCACCCTACAGCAGAGCTGCTCTGGTTCCCATTAGGCTGTAAACATTTCTCAGCCCTGTACAAGGCTGGCCTCTCTGACTTTTTGGATTGGGAGGGGAAGGTACAGTGCTGGAAATAGTTACCCCTGTAAAAACATATTAAGGTCAGAAAGTCCACTCATTTCACCTTCAGGACTTACACCACCAGAGTGCATCTGCAGTGCAAAAAAAAATTGCAGCAATCCCTAAAACTTCACTTGCTGAAATAAATTAGAACCCATTGATGTGAAATAGACTGTCTAATGCATTATGTTACCGCATGCACTGGAGCATATCACCAATCAAGTCCAAATGGGTCCTTCAAATTAATTGTAGGGAGCAAACGGGAAAAGGTGTTGCCATTTAAACCAGTTAGTAGGTACTACAGCTGCACAATTCCGGCCAAAATTAGAATAACAATTTTTTAGCTTAGAGTAATGATCACAATTCTCTCGGCTTAACATCATCTTTCACATTATACAAAAAAAAAACTGGGCTAATTTTACTGTTCCGTTTTTCTTTATATTTATTAAAAAGTGAATTTTTTCCCCCCAAAAAAATAAATAAAATCGTATTTGAAAGACCGCTGCGCAAATACAGTGCGACATTTTATTCTCTAGCAGGGGTGTCCAAACTTTTTTCAAAGAGGGCCAGATTTGATGAAGTGAACATGTGTTGGGCCGACCATTTTGCCTGACAGTCTTTGAACCATTAAAATTCGGTCTAAGTGTGTTCGCTTGAGCACTAATACACTGCCCAACAAGAATTCTCTTGCCTTTGTGGCTGTGTGTGAGCAAAGAGATGAGAGCTCAGGCGTATTTGGATATACCGTATTTATTGGCGTATAACACGCACCTTCACTTTAAGAAGGAAGTTTCAGAAAAAAAAAACTTAAAATTTGAAATAAGGAACTGTGAAGCAAAATAAGGGTCAGTGCCCATCTGCAGACCCCTAATTGCCAGGAATGCAGCCTGACCATTGCCATGAGTGCAGCCATGGAGGGGGCAGGACAAGCGCCAAAGATATCCTACGGGAGAATCTCCTGTTTACACAGCAGCCTCTTTAAGAGAAAGTCCCGCCTCCTTTGATGGACAGAACAGTCGTCCAAGGGCAGCGCCAGAGATGGGACTTCCTATTACAGAGGCAGCCATGTAAACAGGAAATACTCCTGTGTGCACGGCACTCGTCCCCCCTACTCCCTTCAAGGCAGCCAGCCTATATATCTTTTGTAGCCCCGGCGCTGGGAGATAGTCAGGGGCCACAAAAGATATACATGTTTAGATAACCAGGCGGGCCGTTCAAAACTGGACCGCGGGCCGGACTTTGGACATGCCTGCACTAGGGTCTCTGCTAAAAAAAATAAAAAAAATAATAATATATAAAAAAAGAGTTTGGGGGTTCCAAGTAATTTTCTAGCAAAAAAATACAAATTTTAAACTGGCAAGCAACAAGTGCCAGAAAAAGGTTTAGTCTTTAAGTGGTTAAACTGACCTAATTTACAGACTGAAGTTCATCCCTTTGTTCTTAGGCTGCTTTCACACTGAGGCGCTTTGCAGGCGCTATAGCGCTAAAAATAGCGCCTGCAAAGCGCCTTGAAAGTGCCTCTCCTCTCACTCCAATGTGAAAGCCTGAGGGCTTTCACACTGGAGCGGTGCGCTGGCAGGACAGAAAAAAAGTCCTGCTAGCCGCATCTTTGCAGCGCTGTAGGAGCGGTGTATACATCGCTCCTAAAGCGCCCCTGCCCATTGAATCAATAGGCAGCGCCGAACCGCCGGCAAAGTGCCGCTGTAACGGCACTTTGCGGGCGGTTTTAATACTTTTTCGGCCGCTAGCGGGGGGTAACAGCGCCCCGCTAGCGGCCGAAAAGCCCTGCAAAAACTACGGTTAAGCAACGCTAAAAATAGCTGCGCTTTACCGCCGACGCCTCAGTGTGAAAGCAGCTTAAGAGAACTAAATGATACTTTGTTTATAGTTATCTCCCAGTTCTGACAATGTTGTGATAAGCTTGGCAGGCTGCCCGTTTTTTTTTTTTCTTGACAGCTGTGAGCAGAGAACTTTTTGTACTGAATCGGGGAAATGCTGTATTAAGATCGTGGAGGGGGGTTGAATCGAGATTGTGATTTTTTTTAATGATTAATCATGCATCTCTAGTAGGTACCCTCTAATCCGCTCTCTATCACTCAAGATTACCCCCACAACTCATTGATTGCATTGTGTGGCAAATAGGTGCCCATGCTTCCTGGTATAAAGCACTAGCCCATTCCGGATGGGTGAAACTCTTGGTTAGTAAGCCCATGCATCACACCCAGAAAGTCAATGTCTGAAAAGGCTAAGCACTCTTCCCTTCCACTCCAATACATATCAGTACTCAGACCATTCAGCAGGGGTTTGATCACACCATTGAGCTACGTTGATCTGCATAGAATGAATCCAGACTCGAGACAAAAAGGAACATAGAAAACATCAACCTGTTGGAATCACTGATCACTCCCAATGTACTTTTTTTTCCCCCCACAAAATATTTTTATTGAAAAAAGTAGGTACATGAAAAACAGAAAAATGACCCAGAGGACCAAAGCCAGCAATATACAAAGTAAAACAACGCATGGATGGGATGCAGTTCCAAAAATATTGTTCAATTTATGCCAATGTACCTTTTAAATTTGATGCTAAATATGAATAACTTTCACAGACACAACTGTTGTGCACTAGGGAAAAAAAACAAAAAAAAAAATAGGCAGTTTTTTTCAAAACATATTCCTTTTTGCTAGCATTTGAAATAGTGGAATAATTTAGAGCAGTGGTTCCCAAACAACGCCCCTTTGCTGCCCTTAACACGATTCCTCCCACTGGCACCAACCCTGGGACACCATCCCTCCCACTGACACCAACGATGGGTTACAATTCCTCCTCACTGACACCAATGAGGAGATTCCTCCCACCGACACCAATAACGGGCCACCAATCCTCCCACCGACACCAATGACGGGCCACCAATCCTCCCACCGACACCAATGACGGGCCACCAATGACGGGCCACCAATCCTCCCACCAACACCAATGATGGGCCACCAATCTTTCCACCGACACCAATGATGGGCCACCAATCCTCCCACCGACACCAATGATGGGCCACCATTAATCCCACCGACACCAATGATGGGCCACCATTAATCCCACTGACACCAATGATGGGCCACCATTAATCCCACCGACACCAATGATGGGCCACCATTAATCCCACCGACAACAATGATGGGCCACCATTCCTCCCATTGACACCAACAATGAGGCCACTATTCCTTCTACTAATACCAACAATGAGGCACTATTCCTTCTACTAATACCATTGATGAGGCACTATTTCATGGAAAATGCTGAACACTCTGGGACAGAAGGAAAGCCCTGTCATGGGCCACATCAGAGTGCTCCGTGGGCCACATGTGGCCCGCACACCACGGGTCAAGCACCCCTGGTGTAGAGTGGATGTATTTTTGTTTGACCTTTATGAATGGCTTTATTAAATTTATTTGGAATGTCTTTGCTTTGTTTTACTGAAATCATTGTTCTTGCAGATCACAAAAAAGCACCAAGTAAAACGTATTAATTAAGTCAAAAAATGTTTCCCCCCCCCCCCCCCATTAAAAAAAAAAAAACAGATTTTTCAAATATTTAAGGTATAAAATGTGCCCCTTAAACTAAAACATTTAGCCCCTGCTCTACAGGACGGCCATGGCTGTGACGTGTGAAAATCGGTCAAATTATTCTGTGGACAGTGACGTCAATCACAGATTTGCTACGCGACTTCCCCCAGCGATTATTTCCCATGCAGGCACTGAAATTCTCAGGACTCGTTTCCTTTGGAGCAGAGCTGCAACGAGTCTCCCCTGAACAGGACTCATCGGCCAAGGCAGGCTGGGATTTGTAGTCCCCCTTGTTTAAGCACTTCTTGACTCTCACATAAAAATCAAGAAACAAAAAAAGGAACTGCTGCATTAAAAAAAAAAAAAAAAACACATTTAGCATAACCCTCCCACCAACCACTTCCTGTTTAACCTCAGCACATTTCTGCCGTCACATTCCAAATGTCTGTGTAATTTACCACCGAGCAAGAGGAATAAACTGAAGTCAATGTAGGATCCTCACTCTTACTATGAAGTCAGCAAAGTCTTAAAGTTTTATGTGGGGATTAAATATGAATTTTCTGACTGCTGTTACTGGCTGCTGGCAATGTTCAATCGCAAACTGCGATATATAAAAACGTGCTTACTTAAAGTAAACGTAAAAGCAATCACTTACAGTGCACGTGATTTCAAAAGTCATTTTCAATATTTTGAAGTGTGCAGCTTTCATTAAATTAAATTAATAGCTGGTAATCCTGCCATGCATGTTCTTGCTCCGGCACTTCCTGTTCTAACAGAGTGAGAACTCTTTGTCACCCCAATTATACTCCTCTTAGCAATAAGAACAAAGTAAGAAGTATTGCCCAACAAGGAACACTTGTGTGTTCTGGTCCCCTTTTGATAATTGCTGTTGATGCATGAAGGCTCGTTCACACTAGCTGCACGTAGTACTGTAGCGGGTTGCAACGGAAACTACCGCATCACAACGCAAGATACAAATACTGCAGCTGCTGACTTAATATATGAACACTTACCTGGCCAGGAAGCCCACAATGTTGGTACCCCAGCCCGCTTTTCGTATCGGCTGTTGGGTGCTGCCACCGCCATGTCCACTAAGGGAAAACAGCAGTGAATCCTTTCAGCTTCACAGCCGGTTCCCTACTGTGCATGCGCGAAGAGCGCTGCGCTTTCTAACTGGCCCAGCGGCGGAAGGGGGCCGAACTTTCGAGGGAGGGCGCGGCGGCTCCGTCTCTTGAAAGAGGGGAAGGGTACCTGCCAAAAATCAGGTACCCTCCCCACTGAAAAGGTGCCAAATATGGCACCAGAGGGAGGATGCAGATAGGCGGAGGTTCCACTTTTGGGTGGAACTCCGCTTTAAAGTGGAACTTACAATGGAGTTTCAGCCTCCTAGCCAACATTACAATAATATTACAGAGATGGTTTTAATCCATCATAAGCATAAATGGATATTGCTGCCCATATACACATTGTAACTACTTACATACTGCCAAGTTCTCGTCACCCTCGATTCCAGCCATGGAGGATGTGGGCAGCTGAAACCAGCCTGGCTTCATTTCCTGAATTTCGTGTAGTTGGCTACCCAGCATGCTCCTCCAGATCTCGCATCTGCACAATAATTATACTGCGAGGCAGGTTTTTTTTTTGTTTGAAGGATGCCAGCCAAAAGCTTCTGGGATTGGGAAGATAGAGATCCAAGGAGTCAACTGGCCAGGCTAATGATGCAATTGATTAGGGGTAACTACTAAGAAAAAAAAAAAAAAGTACTAAGGAAATTTCACCCTTTCAATACCCAAACCCTAATTCACTATGCACATTAGAATAAAGGCAATTCTTAAAGATAAAATGGAAATCCGCTAGTCTCCGAAGTCTATTATTTATTATGCAATCTTCATTTAAAATCATTAAATGGCAGAGGAACATACAGAAACAAGGCTTATTTGTTTCATGCTGATCTAGCGCTTAATCATAGTTTATATTGTGCACCTGTGGGCATAACATAAAAAAAAACAAAAAAAAACTGTCCCAAAGCGCATAGTCGATACCTCCTGCACTGCCCTATAGCCTGGAAAATGTGCACTGTTATGCAAATAGTGACCAGCCCCTGCAGTTCTTGTGATCACATCCTCTAGAGCTAGCTCCCGTCTAGATATGAGCTCACAGACCAGGCTTCTAGGGTCTGAACAAAGGAACGTGGAACCAATGTGCAGACAGCTGGAAGTTAGTTTTTTTTGTTTTTGTTTTTTAGGTTTACAAAGTTATACAGCACAGTGCTTGTGCTGTGTAATTTGGCCCCTTGTATCACCTGAAATAACTGGCTGATTCTGCCAGTTTCTGCCCTCCCCTTTGTAAACTGATCACGGTATATCATGACTGCTGAGCCCTTACACCGTGGTCAGTTTACGTGCCTCTGTCATCTGCAGCTCTCCTGTTCTCTTCCCCCTCCCTGCCTGTCGACTCCTGTGTCAAGACCCGCCCCCTCCGCCTCCTGCTGCTGAAATAACAATTCATATCTATAATCCTCGTCTCCCAACGATAGGTGCTCCTGTGTCTGTTTTTATAAAATAATAAAAATAAATTATTTTTTTTCCCTCATTTCAGCGCACCAATTGGCGCTCACATGACCAGCCAGCTCTCTCCTCTTCCCCGCCCGACTGACACCAGCGGAAGAATATATGCCCCGCCCACTGCATCTGCCAGACGGGGAGAGAAGAGAGCCAGCCCGCCAAGAAGTTGTCACCGTGCTGAGCCAATCATAAGCGGCTGTGGAATGTCCCGAAACCGCATGTATACTCTCCTGTTGTATACATGGGGTGAGGAATGCCCCTAACACAGATGATTGGGCCAGTATGGGTTACAGCTTCCTGGTGGAAAGGATCCAAACACACCCAGGATTTCCTGTTGGTCCTTAGGAGCTCATCTGTAGTTATAACCAGAGCATGTGTCCCCAGTGAAAGATTTAGCCTCATCTCTTGCTCTCATGACAACGGAAAAATAGTCACCAAGATCAACACAGGAGGTGAACCTTCCCAACAGGGACACAGACAGCAAAAAACATGGCACAGGGTCTTATCCTTTAACACTGTCCAAAACTAAAACACACACTAAAGTACACAGAAGTCACAGAAAACAAAAATGTCTAATTATCGAGGACGCTGATGAAAGAATGATATGATAACCACTTCCTTCACAAAGTACTGTAGGCCCCATAACATCCTGCTTCAAACATACCACAGCCTCTGAATTGCAAGTACAGGCCAGATTCCCCCACAAAGAATGGGGCCACCAGAAGTTTACACTTTAAGGGCCCCAGTCACATCTGAGCGTTACACGCCTTGCTTTAAGATGCCGATTGGGCCACAACATACCACAGATGATGCATGCCACACTTTGCACTGCAGAACACAGATCATTTACAACCACCTATGTGCTACAGAGTGTTGTGGTAGTTTGTTGGGGTGTTGTTCCAAACAAAAAGTCACAATACATGTTTCGTATTTGGACATTTACACGCTGTAAAAATGCACATTTTACAGTGTGTTTCCGCAAGGTGTGAATGGGTCCTAAGGCAGGGTTGCATATCCTCTGGTCTTCAATCGTAGACAAATTTCCCCAGGCTGGAAAGCAATGAACTCCTCCTTATTACATGCGGTTGCGGCCAGTTACAGGCAGGTCCCTTAAGTGGGTTGTGTTCAGTGGTGCCATTGTCCATCGAAAGGAACAGAAGGTATACATTTTTGTTGTGGTTGTGGCAGGTGTCCCAATGCACTGCAACCGTGTGCATTTGCTGGCATAGCGCTTGGTGTCTGTACCAGTGGCGTCACTAGGGTTGGTGTCACCTGGTGTGGAAAAAATTGGTGTCACCCCTCCTCCACCAACTATAGCCCCCCCTCAGTACAGACCCCCCCTCCACTAACTACAGACCCCTCTCCCGCAGTATAGATCCCCCTCACTAAGAACAGACCCCCCTTCCTCAGTACAGACCACCCCCTAATAGTATAGACTCCCTCCCTCAGTACAGACCCCCCTCATCAGTGTAGAATCCCCCCTCTTAGTGCAGACACCCCACCTTTAGTGCAGACCCCCCCCCCATCAGTATAGAATCCCCCTTAGTGCAGACCCCCCCCATCAGTATAGATTTCCCCCCTTAGTGCAGACCCCCCACTAGTATAGAATCCCCCTTAGTGCAGACCCCCACTAGTATAGAATCCCGCTTAGTGCAGACCCCCGCAGTATAGACACCCCCCTTAGTGCAGACCCCCCCATCAGTATAGACACCCCCTTAGTACAGACCCCCCTTAGTAGAGACCCCCCCCATCAGTATAGACAACCCCCTTAGTGCAAACCCCCGCAGTATAGACACCCCCCTTAGTGCAAACCCCCCACTAGTATAGAATCCCTCTTAGTGCAGACCCCCGCAGTATAGACACCCCCCATAGTACAGACCCCCATCAGTATAGACACCCCCCTTTGTACAGACCCCCGCAGTATAGACACCACCCCCCATAAGCATAGGCACCCCTCTCCCCTCCCATAGCACCACCCCCCACATGTCCATCTAATTATAATATAGTAATAGAGTGTACAGTACAGACCTCAGAACAGAGCGACCGCGGACGTATACACACAGCGGTGTGCTTCCCTCAGTTCCTCCTCATTGTATGTAAAGAGAGAGGAGGAGGCGCCGGCGGCTTCAGTCCGCTCCACTGAAAACAGAGGGAGGTCAGATCAACAGGGCAGCAGGCGGTTTTAGCGGTGCCACTATCCACGGGTGTCACCCCTCTGGCGGGTGTCACCCGGGTGCGGTCACCACCCCCAGCACCCACCTAGCAACGCCAGTGGTCTGTACTCCCCGCTGAACAATTCTTGCTGTGGCCATGAAGTAAAGCATCATGGCCGTGGCTTGTGTAAACCTGTCCGACTGCCCAAGTAGGGTGGTTGGGGGGGGCAGTCAAAATGTAGTCACATGTTTTTACCACCCCTCAATTGCAAACAAGCACTGGTTGTCAGACCTGCACAGTTCTCCTCTGGTGGACTACAGAACACCTCCCGCTCTCCTCATCTAAAAGGGGCAGTCTTCCTTAGCACCAGATTTTTTTTCACATGAAGTTCCATGTGCCTTTTGACTTATTCATTAGCCATTACTAGAAGCCAAGCAAAGGAGTACAATAATCCTTTGCAAGCAACAAAAATTCAGCGAGGGATAATTAGGTCTTAATTGTGGTTGCTAATCTGTTGCACCCTATATTTTATAACGCACGTTTGGGGCAGATTTTTTATTTTTTTTTGCATAATCAATCTGAATATTTGTGCAAATTTAAAAAGTGCTCCTTAGCAATTCTTAAGCTGCTCATAGATGGATTGAAATCCGGCCAGTTCTGTAGGGACAGGCTGAATTTCGATCCATTTATGGCCATCCCTGTTCGACAGAAGTCGGTCATTAGATCAACTTTTGTCGAACAGAAATCTTGAAAATTTGATTAGCGACTGCAGCCACTTATCAGTGTATTCCGACAGCGAAAGGGTCCTAGCTGTCAGAATACAATGTCCCAGCGAGGAGGATTCCTCCATCTACCTTGCTTGTGTGGATGAAGGAATCCAGTGGGCCAAACTTAGAGAAGTACAGCCAAAGCTTGTTTGACTGTACTTCTCCTACGGATTCACAGGAGTGCAGTTCGTTCTGTACTCCTGTGACCCGTTTTCAGCAGACAGCGAGCTCAAGTCCGCTGTCTGACGTCACTATTTAGCAGCCAAAATAAATCTAAAAGAAAAATGGAGGTGGGTGCTGAACACAGATCCTTAACCCGTAGCAAGGAATCATCAGTTTTGCCTAATAGCTTGACTTCAGCCGCTCTCTACATAACAGGAGCCCCCCAAAAAGATAAGGGCCACCCAAATTGAGAAGTACATGTAAAAATGAGAAAGAGGGCATCAAATGACCGTTTCAAGAGTACAAAATCCTTTTTTATTATTACTATCACACAAAACAGCCAACGCATTTTTGGGGCCCAATCCCCCTTCATTAGGGCTTGGACAAGGTAGCAAAAAGGTCAATTGGACTTGAGTCAAAAGCTCTGGATAGCTGACAAAAGAAAGACCTGTTGTGTGGTTGCACTTGCCTCTACAGATTGATAAGCGATTCTTTCTCCTGTCAGGCATACAATGTGCAAATTTCATCCGGTTCCTAATGAACCAGCCAAAATTTGCTCAGTGGGTGGCTCTGTTGGCCTTCTCCTACCCAATATACCTTGAAATGAAAAACCCTAGGAGCTAGGTGGAAAATCATCAGCTGAACAGCTACATTGTCCAAGCCCTGATGAAGGGGTAAGTCTGCACCCGTAACGTGCTGGTTGTCTTTTGCCGTTCTGTTATGTCTGATAATATAGGAGTTTAGACTCGAGACGATCGCTTGAAGCTCGCGCTTTTACCTGAACTTCAGAAATAAAACCTGTCACTTTGATCGCAAATCAGACCCAAAGATTCATGTTACCATTTTTGCACACAAAAATACACAACGGCTTTAATAAGGAAAGCAGAACGGACTGGTTGCCAAGAGCCATCAGCAGACCCGTCTGAGAAATGCCATGCAGCCATCACTGTGGTGCATGTAGACAGGAGGTGGCTGCAAAAAGGATGCATGAAATCAACAGCCCTGAGATGCAAAGGATAAAAAATAAAAATAATAGTTTGAGAGTTTTAAAATGGGGATTATTTATGATATAGTGCTTTAGAAAACTGAGACATTCAGTTAGAGTTTACATCTCAAGAAAGCGTTTTGTCTTTTTTACTCAATTATACTTTTGTTCTTCCGTGGTGGCAAAACCGCATTTACAGAGTGACAATTAAACTGATCAGCTAAGAGATAAACAGGAAGCAAACACCAAAGGAAGGAGGACGTTTTCAGAAGAAAAGTCATACTTAAAATGCAACAAAAAGATATACTGGAGTGGAGCATGAAGAATGAAATGACTGAGGTCTAGGCCAAGTGGTCTCCAAACTGCAGCCCTTTGCTTGCCTTTATTCAGTCCTTGGGGCACTACGAGACGCTATACTGCCAACTGACACCAACAATGGGGCACTATTCCTGTTATACCAGCGATTCCTCCCCCTCATACTAAACATGGTGGCATTTTCTCCCACTGATGCCAGGAAAAAAAAAAAGATTCACTCCCACTGGCCACAGTCCGGCCTGCATAAAGTCTGAAGGACAATATGATGGCCCTCTATTTAGAAACTAATGTACCATTTTCCTTGGAACCTCGCAGAAGAAGGAGTCACTGTTCGGCCCACAATTTTCCACTTGGCTCCTTTGCCAAGTCAACTGAAAAGTAGCTTGTTAGGGTTGGAGATCGTGTGGGGTGAAATAATTCCCTTCCAATGATTTCCGCCCAACTTAAAAAGAAAGTGGTGTGTCTTTTTTTGGGGGTACGGCCTTGAGGTCATCAAGGTAAGTAGAAAGAAGCACCTGATATCCAGTGAATGCAAGTTGGAAGGGTAGTTTGTAATCATTTATTGAGAGTAGCAACAGGTAATTGAGCCAACGTGTTTCGGGAAACAGACTCCCGCTTCCTTAGGGCTGTTGCTGCATACTGATAATAAATGGGGAAGGATCCCAAACAGGTGTGTCTGTAACAGAATGATCAGGCGGATTGATGTCAGCTGTGTTTACAGAAGTAGCATTGAGGAGTCAATTGAAAAATATGTGTTGGCCCCGATCTCAGTCATATCTTTGTGTTGCGATTTAGGTACAACTTTTTTCTGATATGGTCCTCCTTCCTTTGGTGTTTGGACTAAAATTTGAGCTGCATCTGGAAGCCTTTTGTTTTCCTTACTCATTTTCTCACTGCCTATTCACCTGTAGGGATGAGCTCCGGCGCGTTCGCATTGAACACGTGCAGAGCCCGCCAGGAAGTCGGCACTGCGCTGTGCTAACCACAGCCAGGGAGACATTTCCCGATCTCTGCAGCCAAGCATCGGGAAATGTCTCCCTGCCTGTCATTAGCGCAGCGCGGTGCCGACATCC